>CAVLJG010000007.1:38807520-39482250 GCA_963669975.1 Acanthoscelides obtectus | reverse complement strand
GCACTTATACAACTGTTGTTTAGTAACTGTTAAAGGCTGTACATATGTTAAATATTTTGGTATAACATCACTATAACCTAACTTTCTGCTGTCATATTTTTGTTAAAATGCCATAACCAATGTTTTAAGACAAACAACGCATGCATATTGGTTCAAAAGGTTTCATCAACTGTTCAAACAGAAGATATAGATCTGGTACAAATTCTGGGTAAATCATTCGACTCTGTCGGTTTAATTTCAGAAATTTGTCAAATAGTTGTATAACACCTGCAGGCAACACCAAAATATTCTAATAACCTAAAGACAACATGGACGATGCCATGATTATACACAACCACCCGCCATATTGGGCAAACATTTATTCCTCTATTTTATATTAAATAATTATGTTTCAGTTCGACATTACAGATATTAAGTGATAAAGTGTAATTGTGTCTAAATAGGATTTGTGGAAGATTTAACGCAGATAAGTTCAGTTTTCCATTTTAAAAATCTAGACATACTTTTGATCATTATTAAAATATGAATCAAATATGAAACCCGTAGAAATTGCGTAATTAATTTGCACGATAATCACAATAAAATTTGCTGCGCAAGTAATTCAATAGCCCTATATCGCAGTGTAGAAGTTTATCATATACATGTCCTTGACACTCACAATGGCCGATATGTAAGTAAACAAGATGACTGTAATGTGTTAGTTATATTTTCTTCACTTCGTCTATACAATACATACGATTGGTTGCAATAAAGTAGAATCATGTAACAGAATAGTTGTATAATTGACAAAAACTGAATCTTACACTGACGCAAATGTCCTATAGCGGCTACAAGAGGCTTACACTTTTGTTGTATAACTGTTACCTGCAGCCCTTATACAACCCCTTAAATGACTGAAGTGTCCTATTAGGTGTGCCCATTCCGCTTGTATAGCTGTTCTAAGAGCGTTTTGCCAATGTTTTTACAGTATACATGCCTGTTTATGGAATACTGTATAATCATTCTGCAACTCTAACAGGAGTGATAATTGTTAGTTGGATGCCCATGCGTGAAAAACATAACCCTTCTTCTGATGGTAAGGAGAACTGACCTTTGAGTTCTAGCCTCTAAGCGATGCCGACATTTTCCTAAAAGTAAGATCTTTCTTTGGGAGCTGACTTCCTTGACACTGTGTAATATCAGTAACCACTAATCAGGTTTCATAAAACTAGAAAGGTACGGTATGGGCACAGGCTTGAAAATGGGTGTTAGGGCGCAGGGTAATAATTTTAAAAATCAATTTTGTTCAGAAGTGGATCTGACCCTTCACTATAAAAACCAGACACTGAGTTCAACCCTGCTGTTAGCTATTTACGTAAGTCAAACTATGTTTGGAGATGGATGAATATTCCTCAATCAGGTTCTGTTCTGGCCCAAGTCGCGCCGAACAAATATTTTAAATTAATCTTCTTCAAGGCTTTACCTGTAGAAGTTTTTGTTTGCGGTGTATATTTCCAAGAGGGAGGTTAAATTTACTTTACAGTACGTATTCCTGTGAGCACACAACAAAATTCGATTACATGAAGTGGCAAGTTTCAGGTTGTCCCTGAACATACTCAAATATATCGGGCTAGTATAGAGTGAATAATTAAAGTTGACATAAAGGTCCAATACCAGTAGTTCTCGACACTATAAGCAGCGGAGGTATCGTGTCTATTTAACAGTATCCCGTCCCAAGTCAATTTTTCTCTTAACTATGAACGTGGAGGTACCACTCGGGGGATCTGCCTTTGTTAGAGTTCGTGTGGCGTCTCCCCTTGCCCCTGTATCCCCCATATGGCCCACCCTGGCATAACACAGTGCGAGGTCTGTAAATTAAGTGATGAGACTGGAAGCGCCCGGCTTGGAGGAGAGACAGGGGAACATGTGATCCGCATTCAGTACAGGTTTGAACCCGCTCGAGTCATTTGGTTGACAGTAATTTTTTTTTTGTAAAACAGTTTTTTCTATCGTGTTCTAAAAATGAGTGACATCAATTTAGAGTAACGGTGCTCTACCAGGATTTGCTTCACACTTGGATAGAGTACAGCGGAAACTCTTGTTAACCAGGACTACGAAGATAGCGTTTTGCCAGAGCCGTCGATGAAGATGAACCATGAAGCGGAAGTAGTTGATCTTCAAGAACCGATGATAATATCGACAGTATCCGGGAACAGTTAAATCTGACTCACACCTCTGTTTATCAGATTGCGATAATGCCCCTTGTCGCTCAGCAAAGTCAATTAGCGAGTTTTTAACCAGTGAAAACATTCCCGTTGCTCCTCAGCCTCTTTATTCGAATTAGAGTCCATGTGAATTTTTTTCTTCCCGAAGTTGAAAAACCACCTCAAGGAAACTCATTTTGGAGCACTCGAAAACATTCAAATGGGAGTAACCGACCAGCTATTCCAGTATCAGACACCCAGCACTGATGAGTGGAATAGCCGACTCCAGTGCTGTGTGGCTTCAGAAGGAAGACATTTTGAGGCTGACAATATGAAACTGTAATTATATTTAGGTAAGAAAATTAATAAAATAGTCTCATTACTTAATTTACAGACCTCGTACATTGAGTACCGCGCCCTAATGCTGGAAAGATGAGTGACAAGTCCGCGTCTAGCTTGTGTTGGTATTTCCTACAACTTGGATTATTCGCTTGTTTTCCGACTAATAGACTTTTAGTGGAAGTCAAACCCAGGAATTCTCACATTTTAGGCGGATGCTTCAACCAACTGCAGGGGTCCATGGACCCCATTACGAAGCGTATCAAGCGCATCAGATGAAGCGCCGATCCGCAACTATCGACAGTGACAAAGAAAATAAACACCAAATAAAAATGATTTGGTCTGAATGAAATTGTGTTCACAGTTAGACATAAGTACGAGAAAGTCGTGATTAAGTTTTGGAGTGAATACTTTTGCTGTATCGCAAATTTTCCTAATAATGTGGTGAGTCACTCCAATGCCGTATACGAGGGTTATTTTTTAAGAAGCTTTATAAGGAGTCAGGGGAGCTACATTTATTAACGTAAATTGATTCACAAACTAAAATATGAACATGTTTTTACTTATAAACATAGTCGTCATGAATATTAAAACATTTGTCAAGTCATGGTACCAGCTTTTGGGTCTGTTGTCAGATAACGACGCCGCCTGACAATAAAATAAGGTCAGTAACTGTTTCTTTTAATATGTCTTCATCTACTAAGGCTTTGCCTCAAAAAATTCCTTTTCCTTTGGAAAAAGATGGTACTCGCTTGAGGTTGTATGGTGGATGATCCTTGATTTCCAGCGGAACTGTGCAGTTGCGTCTATGTTCTTAGTTCTTGTATGCTGAGCGTTGTCGTGAAGCACAGCTACGCCTCTAGAGAGCAGGCCTGCCAGCGGCCTTAAATAGCTTCAATGATTAATTAGTAATATATTCAGCAAGCCGCCGGTGAAATTCAAGTGGTCTTGAGTTTAAAAACCGAATTACCCAGCGCACTTCACAATAGGCGAGTTTATCGATTGACACAGTGATGGACAAAACAGTATAATAACAATGCCAACACCAACAGAAACGTAAAACATGACGCAGTGAGAGGCTGGCCAAGAGTCTCTGAGGATGATTGGGCGCCACGAAACAGGATGCGCTTGCTCAGTGCGCAATCGGTTCTCACATTAAAAATAGCTCTCGTACAATGGTTTAATTGTCACAGCATGATTCTGAGGAGGTGTTTTATGTCTTGTTTAGGTATCTTATCCCAAGCTAGTCTTACTTGGTTCCAAAAAACTGCTGGCGTTTGTGCAGGGTGAGGTAAAGACGTCACTGTTCTTCCCATCATATCCCATAAACGTTTAAAACACCTAGCCTTCTTCCAAATCCTCGTGGATCTACAGACCTTTTGCCCATTGGACAATTGTGGGATGTCATGGGGAGAAGAGTGATACCTTCTTGATTTCATCCTCCAAGAAGCATGTCCAGACTGTAAATAAATTTTCATTCAAATAACAATTTGACACTGAGTATACTTTTCTCATAAGACTTACTTGATAAGATATATTTTCTTTGTTAGGAAATATTGTAGACTATATCTATAGGTAGAATAATGCAACTCACAATGTTTATCCTAAGCCAATTTCCGCTGGCAGGTCCTAAATTAGAAAAGTTGCATCCATTGTACGCAGCGTTTTTACACCGAAAGTTACTATCGGTTTAATACAGATTTATAGATAGCGTTCCTCAAAACTCTGGAAAGTATAATAGGAGTTTTTTGTGGCGTCGTTGCACTTTTGATGGACATCTCTGCCTTTTTCCTATAATACTCCATCAATCCTTAGCCGACACACACTCGACGGGATGACAGCGATAAATCTTTGACCAGTAGCGGACGACACATTCTATACATTCACAGGTACCGGGTATTTAAGTATAGAGGCATTGTCCGCTTCCGTACTATCTCGGTAAGTAAGAGAGTCGATTATACCTTTCAAAAGTAACATTAACAGAGTTACCATCATTAGCACTAGAATTGTGTTGTTACGACCCGTTCTGATTCCTGTGGTGGATCTGGTCGGACTGAATCCGACCTCGCGGTCCAATCGGATCAGATGGAACGAAAACACAATCCCGTTCCACCAACGAAGATCGGTCCTGTGAATTTAAACTTTGAAAGGCTTTAAACGATACAGTTTAATCAGTCAGGTTGATGTTTTTACTTTCGCAGTGTTCGCTTCTGTTAACAGATGGCAGTTGGTGCTATATTATTTGAAAAAAGTAAACGCCACACTGTTTTCTTAAATGATTTAGCAATCATCGATATTACGAAACAGTTGTTGTTGGAAACCTTTTCTTCGTCAGCATCCACGTTCTATATAAGAAATACGGCACGAGAAACAAATCGAGTTCCGTCAAACGGTAGGCTTTAAATCCCTTCTAATATTATAGGGTAATTCTAGGACAGATGGCCCATCAGGTGAGTTGGCCCACCGTCAATATCTCCACAAATGTATGAAAGACCGATACTTTGGCAACACCGGCAGCCATTTAGTATTGCGTCATATGCTGTGTCAGCCGCAGTTAGTAATTGAACGTTTTATTACAGTAGAATTACAATAGAAGTGATGGTTATATGTACGATTTTTTTTTGACAAAGTATTAAAATTGCGTGAGAGGTACGTATTGTTATTTTTGCAAACAATTACAAATTCATCGGGTAGTATAAGGCCTGGCGGCATTCCTAACCTAAAATTAAATTGTTATTCGCATGTATAACTTAACGCCGAAGTGAGCCATCTATCCTTGTAACATTAGGTGAGTTGGCTCACTGCTAAGAGAGGAGAGATGGCTCAATTACTTAACATGATTTTAATAGTTATGAACTCTTTGCAGTTAAAATGCCTACCGAATATAAACGCAAAGGTAGTGTTTGTCGTGGGGAATGGTTAGAACAACAAGCTATAGAGGCTGTACAAGAAGGTAGAGTAGATGTTCGAGAAGCCGTTCGTTCCTTTGGTGTGCCATACACAACACTTCCACGACGCTTGAGAAGTGGCAATCATAGAAAGCTTCCGTTGGGACCATTATCTACTTTAGGACAAGAAAACGAAGTTAAATTGGTCAATCATATTAAAAAACTTCAAAAGTTTGGATTTTCGCCATCACGAACAACTGTACGCTCTATGGCATTTGAATTAGCCCAGAAATTAAATCTCCCACATAAATTCAATATTGAAAGACGTATGGCAGGATATCCATGGCTCGAGTCATTTTTAAGGCGCAATAAGGATCTAGCAGTGAGAAAATCCGAAGGTATGTCAGCTGCTCGTTGTTTAAATATGAATAGAGAAGTTGTGGCATCTTATTTTAACCTATTGGAAAACACTCTGATAGAATATAATTTAATTAACAAACCAGCAAGAATCTACAATGTACGTAGATGAGACAGGTCTACAAATGAACAACAAACCAGGCTTTGTTATTGCTCAGAGAGGTTCAAAAAACGTATCGGCAGTGACATCAGTAGAAAAAGGCGAAACAATCTCCGTAATAACATCTTGCAATGCGGAGGGGTCATTTATACCACCAACATGCATCTTTAAGGGTAAGAATCAGAAACCAGAGTTTGCCGATGGTATGCCACCAGGCTCCTTAGTATTCATGTCTGAGAAATCAGCTTAAGTCAATAATGTTTTATTTTTGAGGTGGCTTAAAGAACAGTTTGTCCCAAGGAAACCTCCGGGATATGTTATGTTAATCCTCGATGGACACTCATCGCATTGCAGCAGCGTAGAGACACTAGAATATGCTTCTGAAAATGAAATAATTTTTGTGTGTCTACCTAGTCACACATTTCAATTTCTTCAGCCTCTAGACAGAGGAGTTTTTAAGTCACTAAAGGCGTTTTATTATAAAGAATGTAATGCTTTCATTAGAAGAAATCCCAATCGACGCATTAACAGATTGATTTTTGGACAATTACTCGCTGCAGCTTGGGAGAAATCAGCAACTGTTAAAAATGCGGTTTCATCTTTCAGAGCTACAGGAATTGTGCCTTTCAATCCGTCTGCGATTCCAGATTACGCTTATCTTACTGACAAACCTCAGGTAGCTTCACCTAATGAACCTGAATCTCAAGTTTTACCGAATGGTGAAATATCTGTTGGCAATAGAAATGAATCTGCTCAGGATTTATCTATTATTGAAATATTCGAATCGGTAGTGAATGATTCAGCTGGACCATCTGATATGAAGACACCTGAGAAAGAAATAGATACCCTTGGAAAAATACTGGACAAAATTAACCCGATTCCTATCACTGAAGCAGTCTCTTCTTCGAGGAAGAGAGGTGGACAGTTGGCTTCTGTCTTGACCAGCAGCGATAATATTAGAAATAAGAAAAAGAAACTAGAAGAAAAATTACAAGCTGAGGCGAAGAAACGGAAAAAGAAAGAAAACAAGAAATGCATTAAACCAGGCCCTAGCCGAGTTCAAAGTAAGTCTAAAAAACGGAAGCAATCTACATCTTCTTCTTCTAAAGAAGAAATAATATATGATGATTCCTCGGAATACGAAGATGAAACAAGTAAATGCGGTGGATGCGGAGATTTTTATTCCACCACCACAAAAATGGATGACTGGATTCAGTGTGTGACGTGTTCCAGATGGGTACATGAAGGGTGCACCAGATTTGACAATTTTTGTGATGCATGTGGAAAGTCGCAGCAATAATGAAGCCATCTCACCGAATACTATGGGCCAACTCACCCATATATTAAAGGAGAGATGGCTCAGTCTGATATTTTATTTTTTTCGTTTCTTTGAGAATAAAATTTAAGTTTGATTATTTTTTCTGTTGTAATAATATTCTTCATATAAGCCTGGTTTAACCTAAGTTATTAAATGATTTTTCTGGGGTATAATAAAGATGTTATGTTGATTTGTAAAAAGGTGGGCCATCTGTCCTAGAATTACCCTAAATGATAAAGTGTGGATGTTTTCTACTCAATCACGCCAAAATGGAAGAACGATCTGGATAAGATTCGGAATACGCTACTTTTTATTCCGGGAGATAAGTTCGAAATATCTGTCTCAGTCGCTGGTCTGACATGCGTTCCATACGCGTCCCTGCTTTGCGGTGTGGACTCACTGGCGAGCGTGCCGGTCTTGACGAGTGACCTGGACTTACTACCGAGCTACCGCGTCGTGCGGTCACGTGTCAGGAAAGGTGATATTGCCAGATGAACTACCGTTAGGACAAGGAAAGACCTACGGACTAAGGTGTGACGGCGTTGCGTCGCAAGTGCAGATTCAACCTACTTGTGCAATTTTGTCTCTGCTTTTTGATACCGCTTGTCCTGAAAGAGGATTTTAAGCTTGTGAGTAGTTTCTTATGGACATTCTAATGAGTTTTGTAGCAGGTCCTTAAGAAGGAAATATACATTTTCGATAGCTTGACATGAACACAGTACAAACTTTCCACGCGTGGGCGTCGTGCTGATAAGGTGATCGATATCCTGTTGGAGTATCTCGTTCCAGGCTACTGCAACTTTGTGAGTAAAGGCGACCTATCATGTCCCAGACATGTTGAATTGGAGATAGGTCAGGCGATCGTGGTGGCCAAGCTAAACGGTTGATGCGATGTTGATCCATTAAGGCTAACAATGCTCTGGCAACATACGGTCTGGCATTGTCTTGCTGAGAAATCGGGTTTTGGATGGTGTTTATGTATGGAATAAGATGAGGCTCCACTACTTGCTGAATATAGCGTCGGGCTGACATATTGTATCTGATCAAAATTAGTGGTGATTTGTTATCATAGCACACCATACCATAACTCCAAAGGTGTGGTGAACGTGACGCTCTCTGTCAAATTGTGGGTCACGTCTTTCATCACGTCGCCTTCTCACTATTGTCCGATCATCGTGCATCCCCAGACAGGCAGAAGCGGGATTTGTCAATAAAGATCACCTGATTCCACTCCCGATTCCATAGAATTCTTTCTCTATACCAGAGAAAACGGTTACGCCGAAATTTAATATTTAACTGACACCGTAAATGTACGAAAACTGAATGCTTCTTTATCACCAAGCAATATACGCAGCCACCACAAAAACTTAACAGAAAAACCTGACCATTTTATCACTTGTTGTTCATGGCAAGATACATCGATAGTAAAAAATTATTAAATTCTTGAAAACCTTTTCACTCAGTATATACTCGTACAGGGTGGCGCATCGAAAACGAAACAGACGCATTTACTGGCAGCTCAGTTTTTTTTTGGAAACACGCTCAGAGACGTCGATTTTGTTTTCGAGGGGGACACAAGTTTGGCAAAAAATCACGTTAACACGTGCAGCTCCCTGGGCGGGGGTGACACCTACCCTAAAATCTTAAATAGAAAGGGGGCTCGAGTGATACCTTAATTTAAAGGACTTTCAATTCCCTTTATAATGATGTAAAATACATGAGCTTCAGTTCAGTAGTTTTGAAGATTTATTGATTTAAAGCTTAAAGTAGACTTTAATAGGTACATCAGATTAGCTTGTACTATTTTCAGAAGGAATTTGACTAAACGAATTTACTTAATAAGTAAATGCTTTTCTTCACTACGCCTATGGTTTATTTATCATTTTGTTGTTGAAAATAGCTATTGGAGCGTTTTTTTGTGGCAAAAAAGTTATTTCTTGAAGAAAGATAAGGAAATATCTCGTACTTATTTTAAATAGGAATTTAGTACATAGTTTGCGATTGATTTGACCAAACTTTGTTGCTAAAATAACTTGTAACGCTTTATTATATAAATTAACCGTGGTATATTCTACAGCAGAAAGAGTTGAAATTATCGAAATATTTTTCGGAAATAATCAGTGCGCTAATAGAACAGCAGAAATATTTAACGAGCGACATGAGAACAGTAACGTGCATCGAAAATATGTTCTATAACTTGTAGCTAAATTTCGGGAAACTGGGTCAGTCGCCAATAAAAAACGCAACATTGAAAATCCCATAAGGAACGAAGAAATAGAAGTGGGGTTTTAGGGCAAGTTTATGTAGATCCTACGATAATCCGCAAATTGGAGACTGTGTGTGGTGTTAGTCGACGTACTTTCCAACGGATTCTAAAGGCCCATAGTTTTCATCCGTATAAAATTCACCTGGTACAAGAACTTAATGAAGACGATTTTGATCGGCGATTACAATTTTGTGAGGATATGTGTAGTACATTAATTTTATATCACTATAAAGGGAATTGAAAGACCTTTAAAATAAGGTGTCACTCGGCCCCCCTTTCCATTTACGATTTTGGTGGTGGTGTCACCCCCGCTTAGCTAGTCAGCAAGACTATCTTTCTCCTCCAATTTCGAATTTTATTTTTATTACAATACTTCTACACTAGTGGCGCAGGAAGCAGATGGACGATAATCAAGTTATTCTACGAGTAAAACTGGAGAGGGGACGGCACGTGTATTGATATAATTTATGGTAAGCGAATTCCTGGATCGACCTTCGATTCGAGGATGATGTTTGGGTGTAGAAGTGTTGTACCCGTGGCAGACGTGATGACTCATAATGCGAGCCTTTCACAACGGATCTGTTTGCGGATGCGACGGCGACGATAGGGATGTTTTCGATTTCATATGATCGGGCATGTTTTCCTATCGATTTGTAGGACAGACCAATGCCAGTTTCAGCGCAAGGACACAAAATACAGGGTGTCACAGTCTCATCCTTTTATAAGCCATCGGATATAGTTTTGTTCTGACCTGATTCTCATCCTCACACTCGTCGGCAGGCATTTTCTAAGATGTCCAAGTAAGAATTTTAGCAGTTTTCAATGATTTTCGGGAATTGTTGATAATAAAATATTTAAACAAGGAATAAGAGTTTGCCTTTATTTGAGAAAACCTCACTTTATCTGTTCTGAATGTCACAAGGAGCGCCGTATATTGACTATAAAGATGTTGTTGACGCAGCAATTTATTGTCATTTTCTTGGTTTGAGAGCCCTCTTACTAGTATTCTCTGTCTGTTCGCACGTATGTTCTATAGATGTTTACCATGAAAATTCGCATTAGAATTCTCTCACGTATAAAAAGACAGCTGACATCTTCCGCATAATTACTACCATCACTTTTGGAGTAATCCTGGTGTATGCAAAACGGATCTAATATAATCTTTCGAATCTAATATGTGGAACATATCTTGTGGTGTTCCTGCTGATGCCATGTTTTCCTAGCCAAATGCAACGACATTTTCAAAATTACATGTTTTACCTCTACTCCGAAAAGGGCCACTGTTATAATCGAAACGTCAGTAAAAAGTAATTTTTACATATGTGGCTTTATTTGGCCACAGAAACGTTTTATTAGTATTTTTTATGTAACGATATAGAGACTTAGGTTGTTATATATGATATTCTTTGTCATTGTCATTGTTTAATTGACAGGAGATTATTTCTCTGATATCTCTAAAATGAAATGAAATAGATTCAATTCTTTCATCTTAACCATTTGTTGAAATCTAAGTTATGTTTGAGAGCTTATATGACATAAAAGCCAAAAAAGAACCCCCTTGTATATTGGGTATTATAACAGATATTTAGGTGTTTTCATGACACAAGCTACTCATGAGTCCAACATCGACTGTATCTCTTCCAATGTCTTCCCTTTGGTTTCCGGTGCTACACATTTGGTGAAGATCGCACTACCTGCACAGCTTAATCCATAGATCCAGAAACACCATTGCATGCCCAAGTACTCCATGAAAAACGGAAACGTTAGTGCAATTGCTGTGTTGAAGATAGTAGCTGTAACAAGACAATTTTTTTTCAAAAATTGCTTAGTGCTGTTTCAATCCCAAAGTCAAACCTCTTGTCGTTCAAACAAACAATATCGCCTCCCTGAGGATGTTTTAAGACATGACTTGACGTTTGCATTTCACAGTAGGCTGTACAGAAGCTATCTGTATTCTTATTTTCAATAATTCCTTTAAATCTATCACTCAAGCATCATCTCCTTCTTACCTTCACAGTAATATATTACAAAGCGTCTAAGCGCAGCCTATTAAAACTCGCAGGACCTGAAATATCTGAAATTTTTAGAACTATTGGGTAACATTTCACGCTCAAACTATCAAACGTTGTGTATAACAAGCTGTGCAGATTATTACCTTTATTCAATTTAATAAAGCCACTAAGCAAACACTTTTAATTGCTGTTTCGCATTTAGTAACATTTAGCAAAAAGTATGTCGTCCAAGATCTATCATCAAAATGTTTAATATGTAAAAGATAACTCATCTAAAATCCTCCCTTCAGGCTTCTTCAAGGTGTTATTATTTGTTCAAGTTCAATGTACGTCGATGAATGCCTCCCAAAATTTTCTACGCACCTATGCCCATGCAAATGGGGACTCCAACATTTTTTACATGCTGTGGAAACAGTTCAGATACGTAGGCGAAAGGCACTGGCCCCAAGCCGAAAGAATATCCCATGGAGAAGATCAAGATCGCAAGTAATGGTATCGGAGCTAGTTGATCCACGAAGCTGTAGCCCATTGCCTATTCAAAGGATAACGAATGAAATGGTTAATTTAGGTCCGTATTGTCAGTCGTCCCTACAATTGTAGGGCATCTTTATGGTCTCCTTGATTGTCATAGTTTTCTACTTCTCCGTGTCAGCGCTCTATTTTGAGGTTATGTCACAAACATCTATTTGCATCAAATTGTGCTTGCTTTTGAGTTATGTCATGTTTTATCAGCCTGAAATTTCCTACAATTTAAAAAGAAAACATATCTTCACAATAGGAGAGCGCTGACGCTGACACGGGACAAGTGTAATCTAGAAATTTTTGAAGGAGAGAAAGGTGTATGACAATCAAGGAAGCCATAAACGCGCCCTACAATTGTACCATGATTTTTTTCACAATTTTGGGAAAGAAAATTTGCTGCCGCTGCTCTTTAAATAGTTTTTGGGATAAGTACACTTTCACATACTAACGGAGCTGTAGCTTGTTGGGAGTATATTAAATGTAATGAGATATACGAGGTCCATCAAGGTTCTATTTAACTAGCGCACAGTAAGGGATCTGAAATACTCTAGCACCATGCATGGGACAGTAGCAGAACCAAACACTCTCACGCTTGTCAAAGTACATTTCCAAGTCCATTTTTATGCTCCTCTAATATCTCATAGAAGGCACTAGTATCTTTCGGATCCCTTCTTGGTTGTCAAAAGATAGTATATGGTTGGATATCTTTAGGCAGAAAAAGTTAATCAATGATTCATCTTACCTGTAACTGGAAGTAAAGTCCCAGAAAAAAATGACAAATTGCGCAACAAACTGAAGACCCAATCATTAGAGGCTTCCTTCCAAATCTGTCAACAACTACCGCAGCTGCAAAGCTACTTACAAGCTTGATGCTTGCTACCAAAATGGCCCAAGTGTTGCCTGACCAATGGTTGCTGCCTACCAAGTCAACGATGGGACCCAGGAAAGCGTGTATTACCGTTACTCCTGCTAGTAGGTGGAAAATCATCATGCAGGTGTTTATGAATAGAACTTTTCTGCATTTTCGATCCCTACAAGATTTAAAAAATGTGATTTTTTTCTCAAAATTTCTTAATTTTACCAAGTGGCTTGCGACTGAGTCGAAAACTGGACCCAGAGACTAATTGCAGCACTTATATTTTTTATAACGGATATGACGTCAATATGCATAAGAAGAATTTATGTTCCTGCATTTGTGTTTTTTGAAATCGTAGCTAAAACTAACGCACGTAAGTTCCGAATATACTTGGTCATTGCATACATGTTTACTGCTGTATAACGCATATAGTATGCTGTACGAGTGCAACCCAATAATTTATTTTTGAGGGATGAATGTTCTAAAAATTCCATATCTATATATTTGTTGTATCAATTTGTTTGTAGCTAAATCAATATTATGGATCGTTATTATGGACTGGCATTATTAATTTGTGTGTTTAGAAAAATGTTAGAAAGTTGATCTATCTCAGAAACGGTTGATCTTTGGACACTAGATTGTATTGTCAAATTTATCGGTAATGACCTCATCGAATATGTATATTACTATTACCCACAACGCCTACTGCAACCCTGTATACTGGTACCTAGTAAAGTGAATGTCTTACTCGAAAAGACTAATGTAGGTGGTCTTCTGCTGCTGACCATCTGTCATTTTTCCTTGTACAACACTTTCTATCTGCTTCATTTCCTTCCGAATGTCTTTTGTGCATCTCAGCTTCTCAAGATTCTTCGCCACCTCATCCCTGGGCCTATTCCTACTCACCAAAAAGTATGGGGTTTCCGGTACAAAGACCGACATGAGGAGTAGAGATAGTACAAGGGGTGCTGAGCAGAGTAATGTGTAGACTTTGGTCGAAAAATAGGGCCCTAACGTATAAGAGTACAGCATGCCAGCCAAAAGCATTACCATTATAAAAAGAACGAATCTGTGAACAATATCAGTCAATTATTTTACTTCCTATGCCAATTTTGGAGGAGGTCATAGTGATTGAAAAAAAGTTTAAAAGTGAGATACAATGTTACATGACGCATAGGTACATCACGAAAAATCATGTCACTAACCCAAGTAGCACCGAAAGGGGTTACTAGGTACATTAAGGATGCATTACATCTGTTGTAATAAACTCGCCTTCAGCATAAAAGGGAGCACACCTTAAACGGAAAATAAATCAAAAAAATAAAAACCTTCATGAAGCTTTATTATGATGAGCAACTGTTTTTAAAACTGCTGATGGTATCAGTGGCCGAAAGCTAAACCATTTAGTCAATCGACAGAGAAATGTTAGTGTCAAAGGACTTCATTTTATTCTAAGGGTTCATAACCCAGAAAACTTAGAATTGAAACCGTTTAATTCTAACGCGACTACGAAAGATGCCGCTCCGTTTTAATGTAAATCTAACTTTAAAACTGGCGAGTCATAGTGGTCTAAACAAAATGCATCGTCCAGTTTGGACATGAAAGGAGAGGAATTCACTTTAGTTTTATCGTTTCTAGCTTGGTAATTGCACTTAAAAAAGCTAAGGAAATAGGTATAAAGCAGATCATATACTGACATACTAGCAGATGTAACGATTGGTATTTTTGGTTATATTGAGAGGATATTTGAAACTTCTTAAATACTACAACTTCGCAAACTAGAACGTAATAAAACTAAATAGCCCGCAAGTTCTCGCTCTTAGACGTTGGTAAGGTGACATTTTTTGTATATTATGATTGAGTATCGGCCTGAGAAATTCATGAAAGGAAACATTTAGTACCATAAAAAATCATATTTTGCTAAAAATGAAAATTTTAGAAGGCACCAAGTTTTAAACACTGAGCTATATTTATAGTTTTTCAGACTTAATCGCTTGAGAGTCGAAAGCGTTCAACTTTAGAGGACAGTTACCATGAACCTTTTTTTGTTCAGAATGATCTAAAAAGAACTGTTTTGTAATTTGTTTGAAAAAAATAACAAGTTGCAAAATTAGCACGGTTTTCGCCCGTCTATAGTGAGAATTTTAGGACTTGTGTGTGGGTGACTTGTTTTCTATCTTAGACTTATAGTAAATGGTTTAACCACAATGTACAATGATGTGGTATCACTTTCGTACTATCGTTTAAACGTTCATTGTTGTCATATTACAAAAATATTACTTTGCCAATCCGAAGGTTGTTATCATGAAATTAAAAATTTAAGTTCATTTACGCGTCTAGTGTTTTTAAATTATAGTCACATCGTCAAAGAAGCGCTTCCAATTACCATAAAGATAGTTGAGAAGGTTATCTATGACACTATGACATGTATGTTTACCTACCTATACGTAGATTAGGTAACAACTAAACTATGTCATAGTAGAATAACTCACGTAATTCTGTCACCAATTAGATTATGTTTGGTTTATTCTAGAATTTAACTAACTTGAGTCCTTAAAAGTAAATAGGGGGCTCTTCGAAAAGCACTGCACCTGTATGTGGTTCCATTTGGTCAGATAAAACCTTTTCTCTAGTTACGTTGATCCAGAAACCAGTTTCTGTTTGAAAGCGTGAATAACAGCAAATTTTGTTTAGGTACGCGATGGAGGACCATTATATACGTATTTTATCCCGGTACTCGGTAGGTAGAGCGATACACCCAATTTCTAAAAAATAAATTACACCGCTCCGAGTAACATTTAACCTGGCCAGTTTGTACTTAGGCGTCATAATACCTAAGATTGAACGAGGTGTTATCATATAGTTTCAGTACCCAATGTTTATAAAAATGTGCAGTGTGCACATGATCATGGAAAGCTGAAATACACAAATTTGTCAGTTTCATAAGGAAATGTTGTCAAGTAAGTGGACTCTATGTACTTTCCAAGCACGGTCACCGTCAGTTCATGGAAGATTACGCTTGGCAAAAGTTAGACCATCAGAGGAAAAGTTAGCTACAAACATGTAAAATAAAAATTAAATGAATCAAGTCAGTCAAACAGGCTCACACAAACACGGCAGCGTAGAAGTGACGAAACGATACTCATAGGGGGGAGAAAGATTGCAATGCTTGTCGACCCAGAGAGAGACGCGCGATATGTTTTTATCTCCCTAAAAAATTGAAATATACTCTCACCCACCATACACCTCCACCTCCAATTTTAAACAGCTTCGATTTTTATTTTCTTCGTTTTTGCCCTTAGTTCTGCCACCACAGGACGAATTTTCACAAACTACAAAGTTTTTTCGTACGTAATAGTAACCCTCTGTTCGTCGTCGTCAGACTCTGAGCCGTACGTTCCAAGTTAAAGACGGACAGACCGACGGCAATGAAGTGACAAGGTTTTCCGTGATGTACCTACATGTACACATACATATAATATCCAAAAAACATTATGTCTCATCCAGTGGCGTAAAAAATGCAGTTAATGTGTATAAGATAATAAATTTTTCATTTTATTTTTGCAACATTGCATACGCGCTACGCGAGCACCTGATTGCATTACAGAACTGGTTCGAAGGTCTGGTACCGTAACGGAAGAAAGTAGCAAAACATATCGTACGCCAATGATAAGGAGGCGTGTTTTTGAGATCGCTGGAATCCGCACGAATCGACTTTACTGATTCAAAGGTACGTTGTGCCAGCAGTAACGTACGACCTGTTATGCTACTGTCTACCGCTTTAGTACCCGAGTACCACTGCGGCGGACCATAAGTTGGATATCAAACGCAACCATGGGCGGTGCTCTGCTGAACGTTCGCGTGAGCGTGTTTGTTATGTTTTACTCTACCTTCCCCTATTTTCTTTCCGTGCCGTTTCTCCAATGTACATGGGTATCATGTAAAAACAAGCACCTTTTCCCATTCCAATGATCATCCTACACAGGCAGTATAACCACCAGGTTCTAGAAAATGCTTCTAATACTGAAGCTATTGACAGGCAGGTCGCTATCAGCACCATCGCAGGCCTGCGCCCATAGCTGTCAAGTACCTGCAGGAACAACTATACCTATACAAAAATTCTAAAGAAACTTGACTAACTTAAGTCGATGCTAAAATCTTCCGACGTTCCTCTCTAACCCTTTTCGATCAGTCTTGTCTTGCATTATAGATATACTGAATCGGTGGTGACGAAGATAAAATTTACATTTTCATTACACGGCTGGCCAACAAAGGTACTATAAATGGCAACACTGGTGAATTTCAGTGGCCGCGATACCCTTTCTTTGCAGACCTTTTATTACTGTTCTTACTCCAACACGATCCATTTCTGTTACAATCCTTGTCACACATTGACCAAAAATCACATAATATGGAAATGGTTTGACATAAAAACTAGGTGTGTTGTTAACATATCCTAAAATTAATTTTTTTTTATATTCCAACTACCACGAAGGCCTAAGGCCTAAACACCCATTGGGTACCGTGGGGCTATAGGGGGATACAGGGGAAAGGGGGAACGCCACACGGACTCTGGTGAGGGAACACGTGTGCATGCAACATGCACACATTCTGGCTCCGCCTACGAGATCCGCCGGATGGTACCTCCACGTTCGACAGTCAGAGACCGTCTACCACCTACGGACAATCACAACATCCATAGCCAAGAGAAAAATTTCTCCTGGGACGGGACTCGAACCCGCACAGCGCACGGCGACTGATCAGGAGACCGAAGAGTCTACTACTGCGGCCACCGCTGCTGACTTGTTTTACTGTTCAGCAATTCTCAAATATGCGCCAGCAAAGAGGTGTTGCATAGAGATCAACCACCATAGATTTATGAACGTCGCCATCTGCTGCCATCTGGTGGAGACAGGGGTGGCAACTGCTAGTGGTGGCTGGTATCCCACCAATTTATCTGCTGGCTAGAGATGCGCGCTCTACACAAGAAGCGCCAAATCTGGAATCGACGAAAGAAAGGCGCTCTCTGTTGGATCTCAGGGATCCAGGATCAGAAATCTCTTAGGGATTTCTGATTCTGGATACTAAAGCTTGGATTGACAAGTGAGCGCAACACATGGTTGTTTTGATGAAGATTTTAGCATGACTTACGCTTGATAGATATTTATATATTTGCTTATTTAACGAACCAGGGACATCAAATACAGTGTAGTTAAACGTACTGCTTCATAAACACTGTTATGCAAATATAAATTAGAGCGTTATAATATTCAACTCAGTAACAATAATAATAAACAGAAAATGAAAATGTAGCTTACTGGAGAGTGACCAATATTTTGTTTTTAACTAAGTATTTGAACTTTAACAATTCGTTATCAAAATATCAGAAAATTTGCGATGGTCATTCAGATTTCTTTGCATTCGTATCGGTAGAGAGTTTAAACCAATATTCGGCCCGCAAAACGGGATATTGAACTATGAACGTAATAAGAGTTTATACCAACCCTAGGTGGAACGAGGCATACTACAAGTGATCCAATGTAGAAGGACCCAACTATAAACGAAATGCCACTAACCGAAACTGGTTCGTCCAAAGGATTTATTGTGGCATCTTTGGATTTTAACCTTGGTATCGTAGGAGAAGCCCACGCTATGTGAGCTCCCGCTCCAAAAGTCAACAAAGTAACTGTGTAAAATAAAAAATAGATTAGGACCAATAACTCATATACAGGGTGTAAACGTTATGGTAGTCATCAGTGAAGTGGGTAATAGGGGGGTCAAAACAAGTCAAAAAGTTCATATGACTCATGGTCCAAAAGTCAATAGATTTTTGTCTAAATGGCTTTATAGTTTACAACTTTAAGCGTTTTATATCGACCACAATCACCACAATCTTACTAATTTTTATAATCTAATCTAAAACGTTTTTGAATTTGGTAATTAACAAATAAATGGCATTAAGTTGTTCTAAGTTAAGCCAAAATTTGTAGTCAGTAAGAAAGTAAGTTTCATTAAATTGAATATTTAAAACATACTTGTCAACAGCGCGTCGGTCATCATCACTCTTATTGAACCGGCAATCGATCGCAAACGGTAACAGTGGTTAGTTATCCTTTTGCATAGTTTTTCGGCGTTGTCAGATTTATTTTACTTTAAAGTCGCTTTTCTCTAAAAAAATGCCGTTTTGACCCCCATGTTATATGAAACTTTTTTCTTCTTTTAACCACTTCTATCACCCTGTATGACACTGATAACTCACATCTAGACATGTTTCAAAAGTTGATCCCAGACATTTCTTGCGCGTATTGTTGCTGTTGTTAGCAGCGCGTACAAAATTTTGACCATTATTGAAAGTTTATTCAAAAAGGGGTAAAAAATTGGGAAATAGAGGTTGTAGGGGGTGAAAGAGGGTGTATCGCATTTTTTTGAGGTTATTATATTAATCCACTTCCGACCTCAGTAATTCTACGCACCTATTAGATATATTTTCCTGTACATTTGCTCTTAAAACTTATTTAATATTTCTGCTCTCAAGACGGAGAAAAGTGAATATCCTTACCGAACAACTTTATTCCTGGATTGTTGTTTACGAGAAATTGTTTCCGACGTATTGTAATCGCTGTGCTATGCAGTATACCAGGGGTTATCTATTAGTAGTTGCTTCTAGTGTATGGTGCAGATTAGAGCTCTTCCGTCCTACTGGGTGAGTACTGAGGTTTTGTTAGAGGTACACACATTTTGCACCAACTGTAGTTTATTAAGGCTCCACGAACTTCACCCTGCAGTTTTTTCGAAGTCATGTTTTCCACCCCCAACTACCGGTGTTGCACTTTTCCGAACTAGGAACTTTCTGTCGTCGTGGACTAGGACAGCCGCGTATCTGCTCTTAGCAGATAAATTGGATTTTCCAACTCCTCGCTTCCTGAGGAGCAACTTCCACTTGTTGATCGAGGTGACCCCGCAACTCCGTCATTCTTTTCACGTTGAAAGAGGAACACCTCCCTACCCCAACTCCCGTAGCTGGCATGTTTATTCCTTCTTAGACATTACAACTCCCCCCCCCCAACTTCATTACCCTTCAAGTCGTATGCCTTTTCACCACGGAATCAATGCCATCTGTAGGTATGGATAGCCAATCCATCAGCCCGGCTGATCTTCTATCGCATGTTACTACACGCGGTGCGATACGGAAGCCAACCACTGAGTGCAATGCTCAGCTCAGCTTCTGCAGATAGGGATGACGTAAAATGCTTCCCGATGGCCCCCAAGACTCATTCCGGGTGTTCGTCATCCCCTACCACATCAACCTGGAATAAACCAGGCCGGCCGACCAACAACTGTCCTTGGGCTACAAAATCATAGAAGATGCCCCCAGTTCCTTCCCACAAGAATCCATATTGGGCCTCAGGCATGACGGATTGGTATAAGTGCAGGTTTTGTGAGAGGAAATTCCAGTCATATTCTGGCACAAGGCTGCACACTAAGAAAGCCCATTCTATCGGGTACAACAGGAAACAAAAGTATGCCAAGAAGTACTTCTTGCAAGAAGAGGCTCGCGTCCGGCCAGAAGCTAGACTCGCCGCCACAGTGAAAGATAGCGGACTTCAACAAGTTAGTCCTCCAGTCACCAATGAAACAGAGCTCCCGACCCACTCAACTAACGCGGATGTTGAACAGGCTGGGCCTTCAGGTTGAGCTCCACAGTAACCACCATCAGATGCCAATCACTAGAATAGTTCATCCACTTCCACCATCACTTGCAATAGCTTAGGCAATAGTTTTTCACAACCATTTATTGATAATAGAATTACTACACCTCCATCTCTCAGTTCATCAACAATAGACATTGAGATAGACTTGCTGACGCATACTCATCGCATCTTGGGGGGCTTACTAATTCACACATCATATATATTTCCTCGAATTTACCTTTAAAAGGTAGAATGGCAGAGAAATGTCTTCGAAACACGTCTCCTCCTGCCATCTGGGCTCAGCGCCCAGCGTACCCGACTGCTGCGTCTGACGGCATGGGATGGGGCAATCTTGGCAAGTGGAGGGTAGCTAGCGGTAGTCCAGGGAAGGAATGTCTGGAATAATTGTTTGACTGACTTCGTCCATTAAATTTTTCTATCATATATTTTCGTAGTTAATTTTCTTCTCAGAATATTTTTTTGAACTGGATCATACGGCTGAGTGTATAAGACCAACTTGGATGTTTTACTGTTTTCATCAGGGATATAGCAAGTACAATTTTTACATATTTTCAAGCTTACCTGTGAAAATGCTGGCAACGAGATAAAATCTGCTTCCTTCCTTCTCGTCATTTTCACTTTTAAATTCATACTCACATTCACCTTTTTCACAATGTTCACTACTCCTCAACCTTTCCAGTTCATCGGCAATGTGTTCCATTCTACAGCTAGACTTTTATTGACCTGAGCCACCTTTTTGCAGCACTTCATGTTGCTATAATTGCAAGATAATTATTTAGTTGCACATGTAAGAAAAGAGGTAAGTGGGTTAGGAGTAGTATAGACAAGGCAAAAACCTCGCGTTGACGCGAGATATTTTCTGGCTAGATTTTTTTCATAACTACTTTACTGGATGCCCCTTGACATGTATTGAAAGGTTCCTGAACAGTAACCCAGTTCAAATTTATTTAAGCAACCTTGTGAAACAAAGTGCCTAAAATTGCTTTTTTTTGCTTTTTGGAAAGCTTCAGACGCTATGGAAATTTGCCTCCATAGACAGAAATGTTGACTAACGTAGTGAGAGATCCTGGAATTTCATTTAAAACACTTATTGACATGAGTAGTTATGCCATCACTACCAGACGATTGTTTGTTTGAAAAGTTGGAAATGATTGATTTCACTTCTTCATCGGTGATCTCAATGTAGAACATTGACTGCGCTACATGTATTTTAGCTGTCGCTGTTGATAGTGGGGGACTCATTTGAAGTATTGTTGGGGCTTACTATTGTTCTTAAAAAAATGTTTCAAAAAACCGTCAGGTACACTGATCAGTTCTGCATCTCCAATGTTGTCGCCTTTCAATGAAATTAAATAAAGCATATGAACCCCGTCGCAAAATTTTCGTGGTGCTATTCAGTAAGCTGGGCACGCAAAAAATGCCAATACAAGCTCAAACAAGGTCTACTAGTTGCATGCGAACGCAAGAATCAATTATGGATTCTCATAATGCGGAAACATCACTTTTGGGTCCACCCTTTCATCGACGGTCAGCGACGAAACATTTTTCCACTCTTTTTTCTTTTACCAGCTGTGAAAAATAAGCAAATCAAAAGAAAAATCCTTCAACCTAGTCACTCTGAATTAGAATTCGAAGTTACGTTCGAGATGTGACATTGCAAAAAACTATTTTCGATTTTTGTTTAAAATAGCAGTTCATAGTTTTGAGTAATATCATGATACTTGTTGCAAGCAACTTCAGTTTCACATTTCATGAATTAAATTTCTCTATTGTGGGTCGCAACTTACTGCTTCGATCCCTTCAACATTAATACTGTTTGAAAATATAAATAACAAAAATAGTGCCGCTTGTAAATATTTAAAATTCCAATCAAAAGGATATTTTATTATGGGTTATTATGATGTACTTGTCCCTAAAAAAGCTATGTAACTCCCTCGTATCTACAAAATTGTAAATTTCCTTGAATAAATCAATTATACCCTATCGAGCATCCTACATGAAAAAATATGATATACGAGATTTGTTCAAAAAGTATCGCGAATTTTTAGTTTTCGATCTTCTTGTGGCGTTATGTTGGTACTCATAACACTCACTAATGTTGATAATATCGGTCGTTTTAGCTTGTCTCCGATTTTTGTCTATTCCAAAAAATGGATCAAAGAATTTGTATTAAATTTTGTGTAAAAAAACAACTTGATGTGCGCGGACATATTCCAAATGTTGACTGTTGCATACGGCGAAGCTACTTTGGACAAAAGCAACGTCTGTCGGTGGTTCAAAATTTTCTCAGAGGGCCGAGCGACGAAAAGTGTTACGGTCGCCCGAGTACGTCAACAAAAGACGAAAACATTGACGAGTTCTTGCTGCAGGGTAGAACGGCCAATAAGGAATAATACCGTCAAGTAATGCGCAATTTGCGAGAAGCAATCCGCCAGAAACGCCCGGATTTGTGGAAGAACAAAAATTGGCTTTTGCACCATGATAACGCCCCTGCTTATGCGCCGTTACTTGTGCGCGAA
Source organism: Acanthoscelides obtectus (assembly GCA_963669975.1). NCBI lineage: Eukaryota > Metazoa > Arthropoda > Insecta > Coleoptera > Chrysomelidae > Acanthoscelides > Acanthoscelides obtectus. Next base: position 39,459,118 of record CAVLJG010000007.1, on the reverse strand, counting down.
TTTTTGGTCAAAAACAACCATACAATAATGTCTCTCCCACTGTATTACCCAGACCTGGCCCCCTGTGACTTTTTCTTGTTCCCGAAACTGAAAGCCCCTTGAAAGGACGACGCTACGCCACGATTGCGGAGATAAACACGGTATCGAAAGAGGAGCTAAACATGCTGACAAGAAATGATTTTTCAAAATGCTCCGAGGATTGGAAAAAACGTTATCACAAGTGTATAGTGTCTGATGGGGATTACATTGAAGGGGATAAAATAGATATTCATGAATAAATAAATAATTCTTGAAATTCTCGATACTTTTTGAACAAACCTCGTATTTAGTGAAGATAAACCATTTATTAGTTCATACGGTCAGTGATTTCGGCCGGCGGACTCGATACATATCGGTATCGGGGATCCCTAATTAACAAGCAAAGTCTGGCCATTTTCAACGCTCAGAATCTCGGTTGAAGGATATGTTTTAGGTTGCCAAGTAGATGCTACCAAATTACTAAATAAAGCGTCAAATCTTTCCCTAGAAGACCCCAAAAAGTATGGGCTTAGTCAGTGCGAAAGGGCTTCGAGACTGTCCGATACAGAAGATTGATCGATCAGTCGAATAGCAAGCACCTCAAGCTGTGAGCAATATTCGAGGTTAGGTGTGTTATCTGGGCCTTGTACAGGAGGTTATGCGGAGAAAAATACCTAATAATTCGTAGATCTGAACAACTAGACCAATCCCAGCAGTTACCTCGATCGACGAGATGCGTTTAAGCAAATCCTTGGTCATCTATCGAAACCATGTAAGTGCTTCTTGTTAGTCAAGGTATGGTACTGTATTTTGGATGGCTGAGGACAGAGAAGGGCATCTGTGCTGTCACTTTATTAACCGGTAATATAGCAAGAATACATACAACTTTTTGGTGTTGGAATACATTTCAATATCGCAATTTGCTATAAGACCATAAAAAATATGAGCGGTCGATCTCCATTCGCTCGGGGGTTACTAAAGACCTTTTCTGTTCAGAAATCTGAAAAAACTACTTTTTTATAATTTTTTCAAGATGATTTAGCTTTGCGCTGGCTTACCGTCCGGCACCTCCTTGACTTATGCCCAAGGAGCATCCAACAAATTTAGTTATGGAACAAAGCCAAGTTGGAAAATTTCTCTTACGAATGCAAGGTTTTTACCTCGTCTAATGAAGTTGATAGGTTAAAAGCTTATCTGTATTATGTTGGTATGCGTTTCAGACAAACAGCTAATTAAGATAAGCGAGGTTGGTTAGTAAAAATCAATTTGTTTCAGTTGATGTTTTGGAAGAATAGCTGCCAGGCTAAGTAGATTGTTAGCACTTCCCACGCCAATTGATGAAGAAATTTCGTAATTGCGAAAGGTAAGTGTTGGTATGTCTGTGTGTCCACTTGATAATGCCTGAACTTGGAAAGCCACGCTACGACTGCGAAACTTTGCGACAAAGTTAGTACTTTGCCAATAAGGTAAAATCTTTGTAGGTTTAGCAAATCGATCCATCGCAAGAGAAAAAAAAACGTCAAACTTCATATTTTGACGCTTTAGAGCAGAGTTCCCCAAACTTTTTTGTGTCGTAGACCCCTTGACATATTTTTCCGTGTTGGGTAGACCCCCTACTTACCTGATATTGATTTCCTGTAAATTTCTAAATGTAGTGAAGTTTAGTGTTAAAAACTTAAAGTAAAAACACATGTTAATTTATACATTTATTAATTGAATTTAAATTAAAACTACTCAAAATAAAATTTTGTATCTGTTATGTAAAATATACGTAACATTAAATAAACAGGTGTCTGACCAATAAGTGCCCGCATTGGGAATGAGTGCCCGAATTGAAAAAAAATAAGAAGGATAAAATAAAAAAAAAAGTGAAATATAATAAAAAAAAAGTTTCTTACTTAAAATAGTACAATAAGCGAGTTCGTTTATTAATTGTAACATAAACGTATGTTCTACAGTAACTTCACTGTTAGTTTGATTAAATTCCGCTTCATATACGTTTAAGTTATCTAAAAATAGGCAAAAAATTAACGAATTTTAGTGTGTACCTATCCTTGAATTTTCAGAATAATTAAAAAAAAAATATTTTCTATAAATGGGGGGCGGGGGGTTCTTTAAAAAATCAATGCGGGCACTTATTCCCAATGCGGGCATTTATTGGTCAGACACCAATAAACATAAAATAAACTATAAATAAAATAACATAAGCAATAAGTCAATATTTTTAGTGAGAAGGATGAACCTGATGCTTTAATAATAAATTATCAACATTTGGCGTCAATTTTGTAAGGGTTAATCTTAAATCTCCTCGGCTAATGATGTCCAGTGTGTTTCTTTTTTTCGTTAGGAGATTGGTAACAGTGCTGAACCCCCTTTCCACTAGGTATGACGATGGAAAGGAAATTAAAAATTTCCTCGCTATATTCCATAATACGGGATAAGTAACGGGTATGTTGTTTCGCAGCCAGAATTGCTGATATCTGTTTTTAAACTGAACATTAAGTTCTTTGTTTGTACTTAGTTCAGTCAGTTCCTCTTGTATTATGACATTCGTTTCCTCTATGTCACCATATGGATTAATTATCCACGGTGGTATAACCATAGTCAAAATATCCTCAAACCTAGATTCAAAATCTGAATAGAGGGCATTTAAATGTTGAACGTAAGTTGAAACGTCGTCTTCCTGGCCGCTTGTCTGTGACAAATTGGGGAACTGAGAAAATTCGCCCCGTCCAATATTTTGCTTCATTAGTTTAACTCTGGCAAGAAACGCTGATAAGCTGGACTTTGTTTTAATCAAATTTAAACTGTCGCCTTGCGAATTGCAAATTAACCATATTAAATTTTGTAAACAAATCTGCTAAATAGGCGATGTCTGTTTTCCTCTTCATTAAATGTTCCTTTAAAATTTTATCTTTAGTATCCAGAAATTCTAAAATAGTCTCAAAAAGTGCAAAAAATCTTGTCAAACATAAGCCTTTCGACAGCCAGCGTACTTCAGTGTGAAGGAGTAATTGATGGAAGTGTTCGTCATTTTCTTCACACAACTGCGCAAATAAGCGCGTATTCAATGCATTGCTTCGGATTTGGTTTACTGCATCAATGACTAAATGAAGTGATTCATGCAATCTAACACTCAAATTTTTAGCAACTAAATGTCGTCGATGGATGACGCAATGAATTGCTATCACCCCTGACACATTTTGTTTTAAATAGCTTATAAATCCACGATAACGTCCAACCATGGCAGGTGCTCCATCTGTAGCTACTGATATTATATTTGATAAAGGAATTGCTTTTTCAATGAAGTAATCCTTCAAAACATGAAATATTGATTAACCTTTAGTGTCGGTTATCAAAGTTCTTGCGAAGAGCAGTTCTTCGTAGATTTCTTGATTCATAATAAAACGAACATATGCCAATAATAATGCTGCATTATCAGGTAAAGTTGACTCGTCCAGTTGTATAGAGAAATGGGTCATTTGCAAATAATTACATAAGAAGCTTTCAATATCGGAACCCATTTCATCAATACGTCTTTCAACAGTATTGTTGCTTAAGGGAATTCTTTTAATGATATCAGTTGCAGGTTTGTGTAAAACAGTTTTTAAAACCTCGTCAACGGTTGGCAAAATTAACTTCTCTCCTCTAGTATGCGGTTTTCCGGATTTTGCTAACGAGATATTCTAAGACGCCCGCAAACCATCATCATTTCTTTGTGATGTCGAAGTGAACATTCTGTCCAGTGTAGGTCTCTTCAAAAATTTATATTTGAGTGTTTGAAAGTATTTCAAATCTTTCTCTGTTTTATCAGGGTGGCATCTTCTCAGATGATCTTGCAGTTTAGATGGTTTCATAGCGTCATTGCCCAAAACTTTGTTGCATAAAAGGCACATAGGCGATTGTTTGCAATGATGGAATGAAGCCAAATTTCAAATAATCAACACTGTACTGTCTACATTTCTTTTTAGATTCGGATATGGCATCAGTCATCTGTGGGCAAAATTAAATTATTTAAATAAGAAGAAAATACAGAAGCTGTATATTAAAAATATTTTTTGATTTTTCCGAAAATTCTTCTTGCAACAATCAGCTCGAATTACGGAGATTGCACTGTAATTATATTATTGATTGCAAAAACTTTCAAAAAAAAAACTATTGAGGAGTACTCGTGTAATTTTGCATGACTGAATATTTAACTGCTAATAACTAAAGTCATGATTGGCGTAATTTATCTATCTTTGCTAACTACGAGTACAAAACTAAAATTTAATAAAAAATAATGTACTTACTTTTCTCCAGCACTCTCAAACAAAATAACACTGACTCACTATAATATGTGTGATATACTATCTGTTTATATTTTTTTAAATATTTTCTTAGAACATTCCTTTTCAAGATTCAGGAAACGAATAAACGTATTTGTCCCACATTCGTATTTATAGAGTGACGAATTGAACAAGTCAGTGCAAGGTAGCGAAGCTCTGAGACTGCGACTCTCAGGTTTTTACAAGTTCAAAATGTATTGCGACCACAAAGCGAATACCAACATCTCACAACTTACACAATTTTATAAACATATATAATAAATTTTTTACTTCATAGGTACTTTTATAAATAATGTATATGTTTTGATTTTATAAGATACTATGATGTAAGTAAATAGGTACTATCAGTGTATGTGTTGAGATCCACTATCGTGGACCCCCATATTCATTTCATGGACCCCCAAATTTTTTTTCGCTGACGTAGACCCCTTGCAGGTTGTCATAGACCCCTAGGGGTTGATATAGACCACTTTGGGAATCAATGCTTTAGAGGCTCACGGTCATTTTCAGAAAAAATGTATGTAAGGATTAAACATTTGGGGTTGGGGTTCTTGGTGGTGGGGACGAGTATGTCTAAATGTTTCTGTCGGTGGTATATTTATATGCTTCCAACACCGCCTATTAGTACATATATCAGGCATCATAGATTCACTCATTCATCTGTTCTTGGAACTTGGAGAAATATCAAGTGGATGTGTCGCGTCTATGTCGTACTTACAATATGCTATCAACTTACCCCAGTGTCCACAGAATCTTGTGTGCTACTGCCGCATAATCTTTAAACACTGACTTGCCAGATTGTTGATATATTCAGCAAGGGCAGGGAAGAAGTTTCTGGACCGCAGCATTATCAAATGGGAGGAAATCTCGACTAATTGTATGGACCTGTCGGCCTGACCCATTTAATTCATTCACATACACATTCGTAGTTAACTATAATAATGATCCTTTATGAAATGATGATAGCGTTGCGTGGAGTGCAGAGTCCACCTACTTGATACCATTTTATTATCAATGATAAACTGTAGCTACCACGTTAAATTCGACGGGTCTGGATAGATAGGACTCCATTGTCTGACCGAATCAAACTATATATATTTTCTTATTTAATTGTCATTGTACTATATTTGAAAAAGCCACCATGGTCGCCGAAAGGTCACGCTACTTTCGAGTATACCTATCCACTCTCATGGTGAGCCTCATGTCGTTGCTCTTGATATTACGAAAGATTTCGATCAGCTGTAATGCAAACTTCCATCCTATGACCTCCCACAGAAGCTATGTAGATGGATGACTGACTTTCTATTTTCCGCAATATACAGGGTGTTTTAGTTTATTGTTGCATAACCTTAAGATTCGATAGAACTTTTAAAATTAATGCATAAAGTCTATATAAACATGGGTCGAAAAATGTATGGATTCCGAAATACAGGGTGTTCAAATTTACTTTCTAAAATAGTTTTTTTTTAATTTCGAACAATATTTGATGCATAACAGTGAAAATTGGTATACAAGGGTTTTTTGGTAAGACAAAACGAACCATGGGCATAGTTTTACTATAGCCGCTAGAGGGCGCTCTCTACTGTACCTGTAGTGTATTAAAATGACCGAAATTTTATTTCTCTAACTGATTCTTCGCACTTTTCAACATAAAAAAGCTCTCTTGTGAACTTTCGTTATAGTTAGCCGTTTTTGAGATATTTCTATTTTTAAGGTTTGATGCGTTTTTAATTATTTATGATAAAATTACGTTAAAAAGTCAGTATCTCGATAATTTTTAGAAGTAGGCTGTGCCTGCAAATATTTTTGAAATTGAAAGCAGAATAAGGTTAAACGTCAATTGGGTGACAGTTAGTTTTGTTGTCTGTTGAAACCTGAAACGTTTTTTTGCAATTGTGAATGCACGAAATTTAGTTTCTTTTACCTGTTTTTTTATAAACATGACATTTTTATTCTCCAATCAAGAGTTAGCGGATATTCATTTTGTGTATGGCTTTGTAAAGGGAAACGCAGCAGAGGCAGCGAGAGAATACACACGAAGATTTTCAAACAGATGACATCCAACTCGCTCAGTATTTGTAAGAGTGCATCGCCAAATAATTGAAAATGATTTTGAAAATCTCTAAAGGGATCAAAACATAAATGTTCGTCAGCGCAGATTGACCCGTATGATTCTGCGTGAGTTTGATTGATTGATGAGATCCGGCCACAAGTGTTAGGAGAGTTTCTGGTGCCTTGGGCATTTCAGCAAGCCATGTTCACCGTGTTCTTAGAAATGACCATAGACGTCCTTACCATTTGCAACCTGTGCAAGGACTACAGCCAGGGGACGGAGAACGAAGAATCACATTTTGTCAGTGCATTCTTGATAGAACTGATAATAATAGGGAGTTTTTAAGTAACGTTTTATGGACCGATGAGTCATGCTTCACTAGACGTGGAGTGGTGAATTTTCATAATCAACATATTTGGTCGCATGAAAATCCGCATGCAGTATGGGAAAGAAGTTTTCAGCATGAATTTAGTGTGAACGTGTGGATTGGTATCTACCGTAATCGAATATTTGGACCCTACCTTTTGCCCGCAAGGTTAAATGCTGCAACCTTCTTGGAATTTTTAAAGGCTGAACATGCAAATATGTGGAATGATGTTATGTTAGATTTAAGAAGATTGGCCTGGTTCCAGCTTGATGGTTGTCCAGCTCATTATTCGAGAATAGTTAGAAACTGGCTGGACGAAAATTATCCAGCCGCCTGGCCTCCAGGATCCCCTGACCTAAATCCATTAGATTTCTTTGTGTGGAGATTTCTAAAAGAAAAATTATACCAGACTCCCGTAACCACAAGAGATATGCTAATAGACAGAATCAGGAATGAATGTGATGAAATAAGGCCTTATTTGAATAATGCTATACCACGTTCGATCATTCGTAGATGTGAATTGTGTATTGAACAATTGGGTTTACATTTCGAGCAACTACTTTAGATTTTGTATGTTTATCCTAACTATCCAATAGCATTTTAGTTGTAAATAATTAATTTAATTGGTTAAAAATAATATTGGAAAATTAAACAAATTAATATTCTGTTTTTTTGTGCTTATTTGGAGTTAGGAATTATTGCTGTCTTTTAAAACACAATCTAAACGATCATCTTAATTACTTGCAATGCCCAAATTGAAAATGTAAATAAAAATATTATTTTCCCATAAATAATTAAAAATGCATCGAACCTTAAAAATCGAAACATCTCAAAAACGGCTAACTATAACGAAAACTCAAAGGAGAGCTTTTTTATGTTGAAAAGTGCGAAGAATCAGTTTTTTTATTCAAAAAGCAAAAAATTGCACTAAGAAAAAATGTTCGGTCATTTCAGTACACTACAGGTACACTGTTAAACATCAAATATTGTTCGAAATATTTAAAAAAAAACTATTTTAGAAAGTAAATTTAAACACCCAGTATTTCGGAAGCCACGCATTTTTCGACTTTATGCATTAATTCTAAAAGTTCTATCGAATCTTAAAGTTATGCAACAATAAACTGAAACACCCTGTATACGTCGTAATAGACGGGTTCTCATCTTCATGCCACAACGTCAACGCCGCTGTTCCACAGATTATTGGCTCCGACACTGTTTCTCCCTCATATCAACGACTTTCTTTCCTGTACGATCCATCCAATTCACAGCGTTGCTGATGACACCACTGTGAATGCAGGTGTTCAGAGTGACAAGCCGACCTCCTCGGTGCGCTGGAGAAAAGAAGACTAGTAGCGACAGTTCTACAAATCTTAGGCAGTCCAAAAATCAGATTAACAAAGTTTCTTTAAGCTACACATAGCAGCCGCGGTGCCCTGACACTTAGGCTTCTGCCTGCGCGGCTGCTTTGGTGTAAAAAAAGCAATAAGCAGGAATTAAAACTAGTGGTTTGGTTCTGGAGTTCTATAAACATGAAAACCACACGATAGGTTTCAGGAGATACATTATACAGATGGACTCTAGAATGGTTAGTCCTAAGTCACAGCTAATCCAAACCGTCCGTTCCGCATGCCCCCTTTTGCGTTGACGTTGCCAGTTGAATCCTTGCAAGTAAAAAGTTTAGGTAGCAGGTTAGCAAAGAAACTACATTTTTAACATATTCCCATTTTATTTTTCAAATATCATTACATTATGTGTAACTTCAAATCGAGAATGTTACTTTTACGAAAGGTAAAATTAAACCTATTCTCTGTTCCAAAACTGTTCGATATAACCTTCCGTGAAGACATAAACATATTTGATACAGCAATTATACAATATTTTTACATTGAATTATGTTATACCTATTTATTTGCAAGTATAGTATCTTATTATCAATTTTTCAGATAATAATTGTTTTATCTACACTAATTGTAGATACAAGGGCTTTTCAAAATACAGCAAATGCCAAAAATTATAACTTTAGTCTTCGAACTTCTTAACAGTTTATTATTTTATAGGAGAATTAAAAGACCTATCAAATACCTTTTTTTCTTCATTAGAAATTTCTGACATTAACCAATAACATTCTATGGATGTTTGATATTAAGATACTGCACTTACAATAAAAAAAAAACGATGCACTATATCGTTTTGAGTTTTCTCTTCTTACGATTGTATCAAATATATACATATTAGCTAAACTCAAATCTTATATTGAATCAAGTTCGTGTATGCTTAGCACTTACAAAAAATGAAAAGTAAACTACATGATATGGTTATAAAGTGGAAAAGGTAGCCCGAGAGAACTAGAGAATGTTGCACGTTTGTGCTAAAGTAAATAAAGAAGATTTAAACTTAAGTGCACATTTGATTTTAGCTAGTATGTGTGCAAGAGTCACAATCATCACGTCTGAGGACGCCAAAAATATATAATATATGATCACAGGGAGTTTTATGCTATACCAGACGATAAAAATGTTTCCAAGAGTATTACTTACCAAACCAAAAATTACTCATAGACTACTATGGTACTCGATACATATACCTTCTTTCTAGACACCGTATGTTGAGTTACATTTGCTAGAAAAATTATATTGCATTACCTTACGCTCGCTCAGTTGGAGCTGAATCCTACAAACGTCTCAAAGTATCTTCTTTAGTTCAAAATGTGATCAATTACAGTAGAGTTCAAAAACTAGGTGCTTCTCAATCTAATGCCCCCTATTCCTTATTCTATTAGTTCTCGTCATTACATAAACTCTTTATGACCTCTTTCAAACAAATCAAAATTTCTTGCAACTCTCATCTGTCACTTTAGCCAAACAGAGTTTCTATAAGTAAGTCATCAGCTTCTTTACGCTAACTTGGAACATTTCATCGTCAGGTATATTCTAATTTGCTTAACAAAATCTCCTCGTAAAACATTTGAGTGTTGCCTAACCCACATGCATATGCTGCATGAATGAGCTTAAGCAGTTCTTCTACTGTTTATCACACAGTGTTGCACATCATCTAAAGTTCTCCACACAATTTTAAACGATTTAGCACTCCCACAGCCATGATACAAAAGAATACCAAAATATTTCCTAACCTTACATTTTCTATGTATTTAATACAAGAAGTATTAGAACAATCAACCATGTGTTTACCGCCACCGCTACTGGTAACATAAACCTCATTTGATCTGACCTCGGTAGATATGTAGCGCCTTCAAGAACAAAGCTCCTAGCACGTTGAGTAAGTACTAAACCTCTTATACATAGTAATCTCGAAAATCTTGTTAAACAAATTCATCCTTATATTTCAACTTCAAGTTTATATGTTCAAGCACTAAAACGTCGATATACAAAATATTTTACAAGTTCACTCCTTATTAATGTAACATCTTATCTAACATAGAATGACTTAGAAAATTCAAACGACGATGGTAATAGTAGCGTAGGTTTGACATTAATAAAATACAATCAGTGCTTGTTAAGAGTTTATGAAAAACTTGATATTGTTGTTCCAGTTAAGAAAGAAATCAATAGCATCATTATTATATAATTTGCAAAGAGCGAACCTAATGAAGGTAGATCTTTTCGCCCGTGAGTATTCCTTTTCTGTTAATGTTGTCACTTTGGTAGGCAATGGTAGCTAAACACATCTCAAATATGCAATAAAACACGCAGTTTTGGCGACAAATAATGCAATATTAGGCAAATATAGGCCTGGCTCCTTATAATTTATTCGAATTCGTTGCAGGGTAGATAGATTTAAGAAACAGTGATAACAGTTCTAGGACAGAACACGGAAACGATCGGAGTCCACATGTGGAATTTTCGGCTCTTGAAATAATTCAAATTTTTTTTTGATCGTATCAATAGAATATTTCCAATACTTCATAATTCTTGCTTTTCATACTCCATTTTTCCCAATTCTGGCATTTTTTTCCAAAATATATCTATTTTCGGATAATTCTCTTACCATTTTTATGTACTTACAGTTCAAATCTATAATAGAACATACTGAGGCACAAAATCTATTTAAAAAAATGGAAGTATGATGTCATTGCACTCAGAATAAAAGCAAAAGCTGAATCAAATAAATTCACAATTATATGAGAATTAAACTTTTGTTTTCATCGTGAGCACGCCAGCGCAACAATCTCATTTTTAAATGTTTTGCATTTCAGTTAGTTTTATTATACATTTGAAGATGGAAGTGTTGCGTTCATATAAGGATAGTCGGTAAAAATTTCGAAAATGAGTTAATTTTGGTTCTTTCTACCATTGAATTATCCCATGATGTTGACTTACCCCTTGTGTCATATCCTTCACACTTTTGCTAAATTACAAGAATCGTGAATGTATGAAGAAGCAATACTTCGTTTTTTTTATTTGCATATAAGCCAAATGCATCACATGTGATATAACTGATACAAAATAAGGGTTTCAAATTAAAATTTATTTCCAACGAAACAAATAAGCTCAGCGCATAGCTAGGTGACATCATAGCATTTATTCGTACGTCTGACTGTGTTTGATGGTCAGAAATTCCTTGTTGTAAAGAACTGCTTGAAATTGACATTATTAGCATTTTTAGAATCGCATAAATTCGAAAGCAATCGACTTTAAAGAAAAGTTACTGTAGTTGTTTTTGTTCAGAATGACCCAAGAAACCTGAAATAACTTTTAGTTGTCCCACAAATACCTTCAATCGGTCCAAATTATTTTGTTAATACTCATGCTATCTACATATTTTAAGTGCCAACTAGAAAAAGTGTTGGTTACTATTTACAGTAAATAGAACTTAGTATCACTTGTATCAGAAAGGAAGGTGGTGAATTCAAAACTGGAACAACGTATCATCTGTTACATTAGATCATTTTGGGTTAAGTACACGTCAAAAACTTTTTTAATAAAATATTAGTTTTATAAGCACTGATATACTATCATACGAAAGATTTTCTTTAGCTTAAATGGATACAGTAGTTCCTTATAGGATAAAGACTAGTTAATATGATTGTTTTCTTAACAATGAAAAATTTGGATATGTACAACGAGATAGAACTTTATAAATATACACATGTCTTGAAGATAACGAATTTCTGCTGCTTCATTAGGTAAGAAATGAACAAACCCAACTGAGATATAAAAAATCTTCGTTTACACTTGAAATGAACGTCTTTGTAAAATTGCCAGACAGTGACGACTTTTAGAAGCATATGGATGGTTTATGCTTCAAATTGAATGTCGGAAGTTGGAAGGAAAATGGACAGTTTGGAAATAGGACCAATAGTAATAAGTGGTACACCATTAGATGCTAGGTATCTTCAAATGAAACAAGATTCAATAAGGTGAATATCGCGAATGCGTTTTTGTGACTTAATGTATGAACTTGATTGTTACGAGTATCCACAGTTCCGTAGTAAATCCTTCTTCCATCTCCTGAAACTTACGTAGGAACTTTTCTTGAAAAAAAAATTCGCATATTTGACACGTTTTTGGGGCGTTCGGACATTTAAAAGAAGATTCATTGCTATTGGTTCAACTACCGTTTTGCCCATCTGCCTTTATACAGGGTGTCCCAGGAATAACACGCCAGAGTGACACGTCAGGCAGATTGGCTTCGGATCAATCAGATAAAATCAACATGACCTTAGTAAAATCCCTACTTTTTGCTCCTTTTTTTGCCTGTTATGGCTATAAAGAACTTCTAATTTATGATTTTTTCCTGGGCTACCCCTGATAGTTGATTGAGACAACCGAGTATTCATTTCATTGAAAACTAGCACGGTATGCTAAAAAAAAACTGAGTTGGTACACTTGGTTTCAAAGCGAAAACCTGAATGATTCCAAGTTTTGTCATTGAAGTCGTAATACTTGCGAAATACTACAAATTAAAAATAATAAATGCAGCTGTCTTTTGTGTCCAAATTTCAACTTTGTAGATGCTGTAATCGCTTTTTATTTTGGCAAATGCCTAAAACAGCTATCCATTATACTCAAAATAATGAACATTAGGTCGTATTTTTTTATTTCCACTGATTTAGGTAGTACATGCGCACCGCGATTACTGCAACTTCAAATTTGTAATTTGGACTCAAAAGACAGCTGCATTTATTATTTTCAATTTGTAGTAATTCGCAAGTATTACGACTTCAATGACAAAACTTGGAATAATTCAGTTTATCGTAAAAATAGCCTACAAAAATATTATGATATTTTGAAGCGAGCATTCAATAGCTAATTTGTAGGCTCATTTGCAGATTTACTCAGGACATTTTTTTAAACAATAATTAGTGAAACTTTAGTAAAGGTTTTCGCATTGAAAACAAATGTAATAATTTGTTTTTTTAGCATACCGTGCTAGTTTTCAATGAAATAAATACTCGGTTGTGTCAACCAATTATTAATTGTAACCCAGGAAAAAAAAAACATGTTGTTGCATCCATGGTAATGTTTATAAAACAAACCCGAGCCTTGTTGTTTTGCTGTTCAAATCTACTACTTTAACCAACAAATTGCTACCAACGGAATCACTTATACAACTGCTGTTTAGTAACTGTTAAAGGCTGCACATATGCAACAATATTACAACTTCTGTAGTACAAAATTGCTGTGCTCGCCATACATTTGTTGCTAAATATGTTGGTATACAACTTCACCACAACCTAACTTTCTGCTGACATATTTTTGTTAAAATGCAATAACCAATGTTTTAAGACATGCATATTGGTTCAAACAGAAGATATAGATCTGGTACAAATTCTGGGTAAATCATTCGACTCTGTCGGTATTTCATTTCAGACGTTTGTCAAATTTTTGTATAACACCTGCAGGCAACACCAAAATATTCTAATAAACCAAAGCGAACATGGACGATGCCATGATTATACATAACCACCCGCCATTTTGGCCAAACATCTATTCCTCTATTTAATATCAAATAATTATGTTTCAGTACGAAATTACGGATATAAAGTGATAAACATTAGTGTAATTGTGTCTAAATATAGGATTTGTGGAAGATTTAACGCAGATAAGTTCAGTTTACCATCTTAAAAATCTAGACATACTTTTCATTATTATTAAAATTTTAATCAAATACGAAACCCATAGAAATTGCGCAACTACTTTGCTCGATAAACACAATAAAATTTGCTACGAAAGTAATTCAATAGCCCTATATCACAGTGTAGAAGTTTTATCATATACCTGTGTATGGAATTCACAATGGCCGATATGTAAGTAAACATGATGACTGTAATGTGTTAGTTATATATTCTTCACTTCGTCTATTCAATACATTAGAAATAGGTTGGTTGCAATAAAGTAGAATCACGTAACAGAATAGTTGTATAGTTGACAAAAACTGAATCTTGCACTGACGCAAATGTCCTATAGCGGCTGCAAGAGGCTTACACTTTTTGTATAACTGTTACCTGCAGCCCTTATACAACCTCTTAAATGACTGAAGTGTCCTATTAGGTGTGCCCATTCCGCTTGTATAGCTGTTCTAAGAGGGTTTTGCCAATGTTCTTACAGTATACAATGCTGTGTAAGGAAAACTGTATAATCATTCTTGCAACTCTAATAGAAGTGATAGTTGTTAGTTGGGTAGTAATTTTTTGAAAAAACTTAGAAGTACCAAGATCATGTTGATCTTTTCTGACTTATCTGAAGCCAAGCAACCTCCCGTGTAACTCTGACGTGTTATTTCTGGGGCGCCCTGTATATCTTAAGATATCATAGATTCGAGACTATTGTGCATGCAGAATCCACAAATTCGATGTTTAGATGTAATCTAAACCAATAAACGTGGGGGTATCTCTTTGTAGAAGCAACAGAATCAGCTATGTCCGTAATAACCTAAAACAAAGACTTGAGTGTGGTATTTTGGGTGTTAGCGCCATTCGAAACTACACAACGTAGTAACAGTATATTAAGACTTTCAGGTCTGGTCTGGATTTGGAGCCGTGTGATTAGAAACTTCGGCCATTCACAACTTTAACTGTCAGATAAGTGGGGCGATCGTAGCGGATAAACCGAGCAAGTTTAATGATCTTAGCCTCAGCTTCGAAGGAGTAGGTGGTATCGGAATTGTTCTCCTCTAATTTATTTTGGGATGGAGAGATAACACAATGACTTATTGGAAGAGCCTGGAGTTGGTGTTTGTTTATGATCGCTATAAAATACTATGTATCGGGTTTGATATTCGTTTGCAACTAAACACATTCAGGGTCCGTCATCTTACGAAGAAACAATTAGTTCCTACAACAGTTCGATTTCAATGCAACAAAATATCTGGTATTCTTTAGAGATATAAAATCTTGAAATGAAATCACACAAATCGTTGCAAAGGTCATAAACGTTTTAATGTTATGCTATTATGGATTTCGAGCACATGGGCGACATGGTCAGCTCAAAGAAGGAGTAACCTCATAGACTAGTTTTCAACCTTCTCCTGAGGAATTTGGCGGCTTGTATGTCTGTGGTACCGCAGTAAATATCGGCCTTAATGCTGATTTACCAAATTTATTATATACAGTGGACCTCCGATAATCCGACAAACATTATGCATGGCAGTGTCGGACTATCGAATTTGTCGGATTATAGAGCACTGCCTAAGACCCCCTATAGTCCGGCATTTTTTACAAAAGAGTACCTTGTAATCCGACAAATTACATATCCAATGGTAAGATTATATATGTTATGTATATGTATGTACTTTGAAGTACAAATCATACATAGTTTATGTATGTCGAATTTAGTAAATTAGATAACAACAGAGAGCTTACGTTTTATTATAAAATTAAGCATAAATGCACATACATATGTAAAAAAATAATCAAGAATTATTAATCAAAATCATAAATGAATTTATCAAATTATGAAGCTTGGAAATATTCATCAATTTTTTTTTGTTTATGGTTGTTATAATGCGAGATCAGAGCTTTGTCCCTCAGTCTTCTCAAAAGTAAAAGTTCGTTGTAAGATGTATCATTCTCTTTAGCCCATTCTAAAACTAGCTCCAAGGCGTTAATTGCGTCTTGTGCTGTGACTTCTGAAGCAGTTGCAATCACGTCGTCGTTATTTTCCTGATTGTTTGTTGTACAATTAGAAACCTCTTTTATAATCTCTTCGTCAGACATTTAATGAAAAACATTTTCCCCTTTATCCATTCCACGGCACCAGATTTCCAAATCTTCCGGACTTATCTGTATTTCAGTAGTGACTTCCGAAGTTGATTTGTGGAACGTTGCTAGGAACGGTGACTATATCTGGCCATAACTTTTTCCAAGACGATTTAATAGTTGATGACGGTAACGCATTCCACGACTGACAAAGA
The DNA here is from genome assembly GCA_963669975.1 of Acanthoscelides obtectus. Taxonomy (NCBI): domain Eukaryota; kingdom Metazoa; phylum Arthropoda; class Insecta; order Coleoptera; family Chrysomelidae; genus Acanthoscelides; species Acanthoscelides obtectus. The sequence goes on along the minus strand of CAVLJG010000007.1, from coordinate 39,442,980 downwards.
GCAAAACCAAGTCCTTCATATTAAATTCTTTTAAAGTTTTTTCTATTGGTTGGTCTTTTGATACGGCTCTCAGAAGGAGGTTTTTCTTATAGTCTTGCTTGACAAACTGAATGATATTCTGGTCCATTGGTTGAATCAGTGCAGTGCAATTTGGCGGAAGAAACATCGCAGTGATGCATTTATCCTCAGTTGTCAGTTCTTCTTCAGACGGATGACCGGGAGCGTTATGAAGAAGCAACAACGCTTTTTGAGGAAAATTATGATCTTTTAACCATTTTCCAACTTCAGGTACGAAGCATTCATCAAACCACTTTTTCATGCACTTTTTTTGTCCGTAATAGTGTACAGGTAAATTAATGTTTTTGAATTTCCGCGGTTTATTAGATTTCCCAATCATCTTAAGCGCGTGTATGCCCGCAGCGTCAGCACATGGTAGTATGGTTACACGCTCTTTACTTACTTTCCGTCCAGGTACGGATTTTTCGTTAAGAAACGAAAGTTTTGTTAGGCATCACATGCCAAAAAAGCCCTGATTCGTCTGCATTGTACACCTGTGACGGGTCAAGATTTAAATCGTTCACCTTTTGCAAAAATCTTAATTTAAAGGGCTCTATACAGGTAGCATCGTTAGAAAGTTTCTCTCCTGTAATAGTCATTAAACGTATGCCATGACGACTTTTAAAACTTTCTAGCCATCCTTTGCTGGCCACAAAATCATCTTTTTTTCTTATTTCCTTATAAAAAACTTAGCTTTAATGGCCAACATTGGTCCTGGAATTGGTGTATGCCTATTTCTTTCCTGAAGAAACCACATGTACAAAGCTTCTTCCACTTCTGGATGTTCAGCTTCCTTGGGTGTCTGTCTCTTGCCTGGCCCGCAGTCAGTAGTTGACACGAACTTCTTGATCTTCTTGTGGTTTCTTTTAATGTCATAAATTATAGATCGGCCTACGCCGTATTCACTTGCTAAACTACTGAAGGTTTCATTGGGATTTAAGCGGTCTAAAATATCAAATTTTCCTTTAATTGTCAATGTTTTGTGCTTTCGCTTCTGAGTTTGTGATGACATTACTAGATACTATACTTAATACACAATGAATAAATAGTAAACAATGAACGCACGCTAGGCCGTACCGCTATCACAAGTAGTCAAAATCAAACTTAACAAACAATGCTTACGCGTCGAGGACGATAGCGGTGGCGCGTACAAGTTGTAACCTGTTCAAACCTGCGTGATCTACATTAGCGAAGATTGTCAAATACGTATGTATGTATATTTATATATTGGCTTCCTTATGGTCTGCGAGCAGGCATGGAGCTTGCAAGGTGTCAAGGCGTTTAGGATTTACCAGTAATGCAACACTAGTAGTAAAATATTTTTAGGTAATCAACATTAGTGGCACAAAAAACAAAAGAACTTTTACTTGCATTATTTGATTTAGTATTTGCAATTTAACCAGCCTGAGCTCATGGCAAAGAGTTTCATTCTCCTAAGTATACATTTTAGAGTGAGTTACCGTCACACTATACCAAGATCGTACATCAAATTTATGTTGGCATTAGACGCATTGCTTAATAAATATAAAAAGTATAGTACTTATGTGTCCAGTATTTTAATCACTAGCCATGGAATGGAGGAATTGTGATCTATCGATTTTGTAATTGGGGCGAAGAAATATAAACAGCACAGCATAAGCTTTCAGAAACCATCATCAACATACAATTTATTACCGTTTCTAAGTATTTTAGACTTAGGCCACAGCTGCGAGGCTTTTTTCTGCTGGTGCATTCTTGTCGAGTAGATCAACCCTGCATACCAGGAGTTTATATTTTTGCAAGATTTTTCATAATTGGCCATGTCTCCAGGGTTGATGCGACTTATTTTTCTGTTTGTCTCTCTTCTAGATTTACTTGTTCCATTCTTAGCACTTCCCGTACAAACAGTATAATCTAGCTAAACGGTAAATGATGGTAAAAACGTATAGTTGTGTTTGTCCGTCAATATCTCTCTAATAATTTAATCTCTAAAGTCAGAGCTTAGTTTTATAATTATTCCATCAGTAACCCTAGATAATATGCGAGTCAATGCCGAGCGTGGTAGTTTGAAGTGATCATTGTCAATTCATGAATCCAATATAATCTCCCAACGAATGCTTACTAGTTTTTATGAGACTACATTTTTTTGCTTACTTTCTGTATATCAAAGAGTCGATGCGGATCTATCTTAAGGCGCAATTCCACTGGGACAACAATGAACGATATGTGGCATGCTACTTGTTTCCTAGTGTTGCCTCTTGTTGACGTTCAACAGTGTTGCCCAAAATTCTATTAATGCCGCATGCGGATTTTGTTCTCCTATGTGGCATGCGCGTTGTCGTACATGAGTGTAGCATGCGTTTTTACGATTCAATTTCTTTGGATCGGAAAAGAAAAATAAAAACGGCTGAATATTGAAGAAGAAATATTTACGTAGATGGTCAAGAAATTCAGTACAATTTGTACAACAACTTAGTGGCTGACCATGATGCTTTATTCCGAAATTTCACACGGATGAGTAAAGACAATTTTCACTACTTACTTATCTAATCTTACCTATGCTAAAAATGTGATACCAACTTTCGGGAAGCAACAACGCCCCGCGTGAGACTGCTAGTGATATTAAGATATTTGGCTACGGGTGAAAGTTATCTATCGCTTTTGTATCTGCTTCCGATATCTGAACCAAGCAATTTCCAATACCGAATAGTTGTACTTTCCTATTTAAAGAAATCAACCGTTAATAAATAAGCCAACTATGGAAAGAAAATTAGAAGATGTTTCCTTCTTGTCCCCCTGAAACCATAACCAACTGCAGATAGTACTGTTTCGGGCTCATTAGACCTCATCAGTGCGATATAGGTCTGCTCGTCTACTACGGTAAGTCAAGGAGACAGCTGGACAGGAAGCAGACAATCGTATATGTCTAAAAGACTGAAGGTACTGTACACTAGCAAGTGGCCGTAGCCACCAACTATTTTTGCCTCCTGTAATTTATCCTGCTTTAGTCTTGCCTTTTCAAACCTCTCCGATTTGTTATTCAATAATTCATCCGAATTATGGTAATCTTCAATTAAATATAATGTTTCTTTATTGGTCCACTGCATTTTGTCGCCTGCTACAAGCCGCACCGATCCGAACGCCGGCGACACTGATCAACACGTGGATTCATGTCGCTGACGGCGCCCTCGATTGGCAACAACGGGCAAATTGTGGCATGCGGCAAGGAGACATTTTTTTTGTCGCTTTGTGTTGCCTCTATGGAAAGACAGTGTGCCGCATGCGTCAATGCCGTATGCTACATGTTGCGCCTTTACCTTGCGACGTAGTCCTGCACTATATAGAAAAACGAAACGGAACTTTAGACTGTGTTCAACTATGAGGCATGAAAGTGGGGACTGCATACCGTTTAGTAATATATCTTCAATTCGTCCGTCTATAGAATGTCAACCACGGATAGCTGTTTCGTGCCATCAGCATGGTGCAAGCTTGGGGCTGAACAACTCTACTCTAGTCAGAGTTGCTCAGCTATCGTTCGTTTTCCACCTAGCTTACTTACACCATGTGCAAAACACCAGTCGATGGTTGGCCGTCTGTGGTCGGACAATAGAAAGCTAAATTACTAGTTTCTTCAATGGTGAGTAGCCCGTAACTACTATAGCACCAGAATCTACGGCATCTAGCGGCCACAGTGTTGATCCGACTGACAATTCGAACTGGGAACAGACAGCTTTACAGTTTGTGCTGTCTAATTTCATTGCATACCGCTTCTTAGGATGAGAAGCAATGACACCCTTCAATAAATAGAAAAATTCGCTATTACGCAAACTTGCCTTGTAGATTACATAGAAGTATCCAGAATTCAAATGTTCTTTGTGATATCAAAATCACAAAATCGTATAAATTAATCTATAGGGACAGCAACAAACGTTAAGATAACTGTATTGAACTGAACAATGGTGAAGTGCCTGTGACACTTCAGTATATAATTGTAGGAGTGTAGGATGTCGGCAGTTAATTATAACGGCCATATTAGCGCATATTAGGGACGATTCAGAGATCCTGGAGACCCTTCAACTTAATCAATACAGTCTCCAAGCGCTCTGTTACAGCTGTTGCGTATGTAGTGCAGGGCCTTTGGATCATACCTGGTATATTCCAGCTTGGACATTGCCGAAAATGCACAAAGTTTTATAATTGAAGTAGTAGGCTGTGATGCGTTTTGAGGCTTCTTCGAAGCATCGTTAGACTGTCATGTTTACGCTTTATATTATTGATACCTTTGACTGTACCTTCTTGCTCAAGCTTGGTCTTGGTTATATCTGACCAAGATATAGCTGGCCGATCTAAAAAATATGGGTTAAACGAACGTGCGACATTTCAATATCTTTATTTTCACTCGAGTGAGAAGAATTTCAGTAGCAGAGATATCCACAATCCAGTTTGGGGTTCTTGGCCCTGGTTCTGGGATCACCTTGGTAGTTTTCAAGAAATCTCTGGCATCTGCTGAACACATGGATTTTTCACTTTGCCACTTAGATCTTCGTTAATAGATCAGAAACATAAGTATCCTGAAGAAAGATCACAAGTTGTTGTCAAAGCTTCCTGTACTAAGTTGTGAACCATAACGATGTGCAGTTACTTAACTCGTTCCAGGAAATTCCTTCGTTTATTATGTGTAATGCTGTCAGGTCGGCTCAAGGCATTTACCTTACAAGTAATTACACAGTTTCTATACATAATGGTTAAAGTCTCTTATGGGAGTAATTTGTGATATTTAGCGGAAAGATATTTTAAGACGCCTGTATCCTAGTTAATTCTGGTATGTGAAAAACAACTAAAAGGATATCAACAACTGCGCTGTTGGAATATTTATTTTTATTTAAGAGAATTGACTTTAAACAACAGCCAACCAGTATACTCTCAGATATGGGATTTGACTCAAACTCTGTTGATGTAAAAGTCCTCTACCGAATTTTTCTTAATACTAGGAAACGCACTTCAGCTGTAAAGCTGTTCCAGGAACCACCACAATTTTTCCGTGTCAAATATCGTTAAATAGAGGAAAACTGTAAGTTACCCATTACTCTAAATCCAGACCAACACGATTTTCCGAAATAAAAAAAAATCTGGAGCACTGCACCAAATTTTACACACACTAGGGTAATTCTAGTTTAAAAGGGGGAATGTACAAAGCGATAATAATGATAATAGAGAATTCTTCAGAAGTTGTGGAACAAAATGAAACCATATGCCAAATTGCCTTTATCTGTCCAGTAGAGATGGTTGGTCTAGAAATGACTTAATGTGCTTACGAACAGATGCCAGTAGAGGACAGTTATTGAATATGTCGTTAAAATATGACCTATTATGATTGCTGACATAGATTGAATGTTCATTGAAGTTAGTATGCTACGGTATCACATAACTTTGGATTTTGAATGAAATATACAAATATGTTTTCAAAAACTAAAATATTCTCTGGAAGATATGGAATTCTGAAGAATTCTACAGCTATTTCACATCATAATCAACCATCACTCACTTCTATGTTAAAAAAGTCTTTGGCTTCTTTGGTTTTGCCTTAGTTGGCGTTGTGTCGTACGTTATCTTAGCTCGGTGACATAGCTGATGACGTCATCGTCCAAGCGAGAAGATGACAAAGGAGCATAAGCGCTGTTGGAAGGGGCACCAAGCAGGTCTCACTTGAAGCGGCTGTGGACAAAAGAAAATCTGTTACACATGATAAGATTCTGACAGATGGCAACGCCATATTTCTAAAGTGCCCGAAGTATGACTTCCTGGCATGACTGGCTCTGCATTATCTGATATTCCATAGTGCAAATAGTAGCTTATGTACTGGAGCACATCTGCAGCTTGCAGCACATGTTGCAGTGTGGCAGTTTTAATTATTATTCCTATAGATATTTGCAAGAAAGCTTTATATTAATATATTTTCTCAAATGGCAAGAACGCAGGTTCGCTTTCTCATGAAAATGGTTCGTTAAGATGTAAGACGAAGTTTTATTGGATAAGTAAGTTTTTAACCTAAATCACGCAAACCGGACCGTTTTCAGTTACCTAAACCTACTATCCATTATTCCTTTGAAATCCCTTTTCAAGTTCGAAAAGGATAATGGGGAAAACCAATAAAGGGCAACGCGGTCCTTTTAGAATACCTACAGTTATTAGTACCTTCCGGAACAAGGCGGAGAGTAGGAAAGTGCACGATACATCTGCAATTTATGTTGCTAAGAGTTTGAATACTACGTATCTGTCTTATTTTGATTATTTAGCTAGCTTAAGAATACGATTCTAATCAAAGATTGGCAATTATTACTAGGGTCATCAACAGCTTGAGAGTTAGGAAAAATGGACATCTGCGGGATTCGAACACGCATCTCCTCCAACCCATGAATTAGTCTACACCACCAGCTGCCAACAAACTGGATTGGTAAGGTTTATCCACGCTGTTGCGTGGGCACATACCACGGTACCACCGTGCGAAGACAGTAACCTGCATACGACTTTTCGGATGAGCGCATCCATAACAGGCAGTATGCTTAGTAAACAGCTTGTGTTTGTTTCACTTGAGTGCCTCCAGAATGGGCACCAGAAGTTTGAAAGGACAAAGGAACCTGGGTAGTATTGAATTTGCCTCTAACAGTCGACTCAGATGATTGGTTGGCAGCTGGTGCTGTAGACTAATCGGTTAGATCGGCATCACGGAATGGAGGACAAGCGGGTTCGACTCCCAGCGGTGCCCATTTTTCCGATCTCTCAAGTAGTTGTTTACCGAACATACTAGCTATTGTGGATGCTCTTATGCGAAAGATTGTATACATGTTCTACTAGGCTCCTTGGTATGTACTTTTCAAATCTCTAATACTAACTCTGGTCAACATTTAATAGCTATACCTGCTGAGCCCATATGGGTAAGTCAGGGTTTTTGGGATCACTGAAGGCAATGCCATGGCATATTAAGCTCAAGATCATTTCATGGCCAAATTTAGAAAATATCCGGCACATTTTTAAAAACACACATGTGCATATAATGCAGTTATTTGAGCCACTGAATTCAAATCTGGCGTTTACTTTGCCCATCAACTTTGGCCTTGAAATAACTTTAATTTGATGTTCGAGTAGTCACAGTAGTCTCCGGATGACTCGGCCGGTTAAAACAAACACCAGATCGTGATCCAGATATCACAGAAAAAAACATGTGGAGTACATATAGACACAGACATTTTTACACACGTTGACCCCTAAATAGGCTTAATGCGACCCTGAAAAGACTTCTTGATGACCTCGTCTGGAACACAAATACCATATTCAGATTTAGCGAAATGAGAAAAAATATACATGTGGTGGTTTCCGAATGACTTCAGATACTCCTAAGAAACAACCATTGAAATAATCTATAAATGACCTCGCTGGTTGCAACAAATGCCAAATTTGGATTCAGAAATCCAAAAACCTTGAAGGTGAAAGTAATTGAATAAATTCAAGCACCCTTACAAAATTTGAACTTGACGTAACCATAGTTTGTCCTTAAATAGCCTGTGCTTGACCTCACTAGGACAAAAAAATGCCACCAGATTTGGGTTCAGTGACGCATAAGACTAGAATGTAACTTCTTCTCGAAATTCGATAAAGTGGCCCTCATGAGGACCAGGGATAGCTCTGAGATACAACTGAACGTATAAAGTGGATGATGCTTAACATTATAAAATAAGCTCCTCTAATGAACGACAAAATGCGTGTCCGGAGAGAAAGTAGCAACCTACCCATACGGTCAAAAATCACATTTTTCGAACTATTCTAAGAAGAAAAAAGCTTGCAAAGTATCCATTTAGGTGACTGATCTCTGATACTGAATTGTTTATGTGATCATTTAAGAATCGTGGTCCTATCACCAAGTCAGATGGCAAATTGCGTTTAGTGATTATCAAACACATAAAATCGGTTCAGTCATACGTTAAATTATGTTTCAATTCGTTCTCTGCATCTAACACTAAAGTCGAGGATTACTTCCTTGTTGGTGGGCAGAGGGATATCACGCTGAATCACTTTATCGAAAACATAGTATGGTGCGTCGACAATGATTCTTTGGATCTTGATCTGGAACCGATGATGTATGGTAATATTACTGTTACCCCGTTATGCTACACAACTGGATGCCATACATCCAAATTGGTTTTAACACAGTAATGTAGAGTAATAGCTTCTTGTTCAATGACAATTAAAGTTCCGAAAAATAATGTAATATGTCTCTTTCAGTTTCATTTCACTGATTGTGACATGACAATTTTTGGGTGTACCTTATGTATTTTGAGACCCTTGAATCAAATTAAAAACAAAATTATTCTGTCACCCACAGATATTCGGTAACGTCTACTTTTATGAATCACAATACATAACATCTCATATTGCTGCATTTCTCGGCGTTTATGCGCTGACGCATATATATGTATAATGTTAAAACCTGTCTATTCCTGCTTATTATATGCGAGCTATATGTTTAGAGAGCATATTGCGTTTATTAGTAGACTAATAGCAGCCGAGTCAGTTACGTTTTCTGTGTTGAAGAGTACTGAGGTGTTCTGTGTTTTTTTTAGTTTATTGTTATCGAGACTAGCTATATGGACAATGCCTAGAAACTGTGTAAATAGGGCGAAGAGTTTTTGTTATGTGTGCGGAGAGCTAACTTTTAAATCCCAAAAACGTACTTTTACTCCCCTTGTGATGAAAGCATACGAACTTTATTTTGGAATTAAAGTTGGCGACCAAGATAAACTATGGGCCCCTCATATATGTTGCAAGACTTGTGTAACGTTGTTAATAGGTTGGTTAAGAGGCGACAATCGTAAAATGCCCTTTGCGGTACCAATGGTTTGGAGAGAACCGAGAGACTATACTACTGATTGCTATTTTTACCTCACAAATATTAAAGGTATTTGACCAAAATCGAAACATACTGTTAAGTATTTTAATTTACCATCAGCTTTGCGGCCCGTTAAGCATAGTGATGAACTTTCCGTTCCAGTTCCACCAGAATCTTGGTCTTTGCATGAAAAAGTCGAATCCACCGATTCTGACAATGATGGTACAGAAAGCGTAAAAGTTTCCGATCCTCCGTTTGACCTGCCAGGTCGTTCAACAACGCTGCATTTGATCACAAATGACTTAGTTCGAGAACTAAATCTGTCAAAATCACAGACAGAACTGTTAGCGTCAAGATTACAAAGATGGAATCTTCTCCACGGTGATGTTAACATTACTTTTTATCGAAAATGGCAACAAGACCTTTCACACTGTTTCCGTTAAGAAAGTGAGTTGATATATTGCTCCGATGTCAACAATTTGTTTGACGCGTTAGGACAGAAACATGATCCAAATTTCCAAATGATTGGCGCCTGTTCATTGATTCCTCTAAGCGGTATTGGTACACAACGGTAATAAATGTCCAGCTGTACCTATAGAGCACGCAATTCGCATGAAAGAATCATATGAAAATATGAGAGTTCTGTTAGAGCATATCCATTATAATGAATATGGATGGGCCATATGTGGAGATTTAAAGGTAATAGCCCTTCTTCTTGGAATGCAACTGGGATATACCCAATATTGTTGCTTTCTTTGTGAATGAGACAGTCATGTGCGGGATCGACATTATGAACAGCAGGAGTAGCGACTACGTCAGGTATTAACTCCGGGCCTCAAAAACATTGCTCCTGAACCACTAGTTGATCCCAAAAACGTGTTGCATCCACCTTTGCAGATTAAGTTGGAACTGATGAAACATTTTTTATGGATCGAAATGGAAGAGGGTTTCTGCATCTAAACCAAACATTTCCGAGACTTGGAAGTGAGGCAAAAATTAAAGAGGATATATAATGGTTATAAAGGAATGGGATGTAACATGTCTCTAAAAATTGACTTTAGGGATTCTCATCTCGATTTTTTACCGGAAAATTTAGTTGCGGTAAGTGATAAACATGGTGAACGGTTCCACCAAGACATTTCTGCTAAAAAAAAAAAGGTGTCAAGGCAAATGGAGTGTCAAGTTGCTTTCCGATTATTGCTGGACATTCCAGGAGCAACATTTGGCCGTAAAACATCGCCAACAATATTCTGAGATTAACGTTTATTCAAGTATTTATTAGTACTCTTACAAACATATTCCTATATTTCACGAGTACAAGCCTTACTGCAAGAAAACCGTGGGTGTTAGAACAAATCGAATGTTATTTCCGGCTTTTTGGGTACGTTTTACATAATAGCCACCTTCTTTTGTACATGTTACAAAAAAATTATTTTAATTTTGTTCACCAGTGTTTTCATTTGATTCCTTCCTGCAAATATTTGATTTGTCATGCTTGTATTCCGTCTAAATAAATTCCGAGGTACTTACGATGATCTAATTGTAGATTTTGTAAATTGGCGATAGTTAACAGGTTTTTCTACATATGGTGATCTCTTGTGTGGACTTAGTCTCTGATACTTTTAGTAACTACCTCATATGCTTTCTAGAGGACTATCGCCTAACTTTTCCTTAACGCATTCCTGGAGCATTTTTTCTCCCATTTTCGCTTGTTATTCGGCTGTAACTGCAAACGGATTACCGTGACTGCGCGTGCCTGTCCGTGCATTGTTCTTTGTCCGCGATGTTTTCCTACTGGAACGAACTTAATGCTACAAAACACTGAAACGCGTAACGCTCGTTCGTTCGTTTTTTTTCCGCTCGCCGCCCGGCTCTAACAAGATGGGGATACGGTGTTTATCCTTCGGGATATTAGCTGAACTCGGGACAGGCAGGAAAACATGATGATGCCAGCTAGCGAGCTCCCTCGCCCGTGACGAATCAGGAAGCCTTTGTTTTTGTGTTTGTTACGGAGCAGCGGCACGACCACAGGTGGGATTTTGTTTATTTAACGTTTGGCTTGCAGAAAAACTGGAACTCGCTTTTTGATTTTTTCACTGATTCGAAATACAGCTTTTGCATACATGTGTATGTATGTTTTCGAGTAAAGTAGTAGTAGTACTCGTACTAGTAGTGGTGTTGGGAATACGAAGCCTGGTAACTAGGCCACCTTCACTCCTTTTTGCACATGTCTTGATATTCGTAAAAAATATCCGTCACAACTTCTATGAGAGATTACCGCAGTTAACATTATGTCTCTTCTCCCCGGCATAGATTCAGTTTGGAAATGTTAGTGGCTCCTAGATGGTCTCCTAGATGGCGCTATAGCTATACAGGCCTATCCAAATTAAGTGTCCACCATTAGTAACTTTGTTATTAGTGAAAATACAAAGTTGTTTGAATTAGCAAACTAGTAGCATTTTTAACGCTGGTAAAAATGAGAAATAAAAAAAAACAATTGAGAGTCGTTATTTTGATTTTTTTCAGTAAAATTACATTTTTTTAAATGGAAACCACTGTATATTATATTTTTTTCTGTTAAAGCATCAAATTTTAAACAAAAAAGTTCATAATGACTTTTCCGCTAAAGTCAAAAATAAAGTCAAAATAACGATAAATATTTTTAATTATTTGAGGTATTATAATATTAAGACGGCTATGAAAACAACATGGCGTTCGCGATTTGACAGCATTAAGATAAGCGACAAATTGTTAAACTGGACATACTCGCAACTAGAAGGCTTTGGAAAACAATGATAAAATCAAATAATGTCAAACATTACTGTAAATACTTGTTTATAAGCTTTATTGTGTCATTAATTTAAAGAAAAATGTTCTCCCATGAAGAAAAGTGTGATATGTTAGAATGCTATTTAGTGTGCAGAAAATCCTCCTTGAGAGCAAGAGAATATGAATTATATCCCGGTCGCATTCAACCGTATGAACGATATTTTCTGAGACTTTATCGAAAATTTAGGGGCAACGAAAATGTTTTTGCTAAAACAAGGGCAAAAAAAGAATTCATAATAAGCGAGGCCACGGAAATTGCAGTTATTGGATATTTTGAAGCTTATCGTGAGAATTCAATAGCAGATATTCTCAAGGACTCTAATTTCAGTTATGGTACTGTTCAAAGGATTTTAAAAAAATACAAATTTATTCCGTATAAGTACCGACCAGTTCAAACGCTTTTGGCAGGGGATCCAGAGAGAAGACTTGTTTTTTGCCATTGGTATCTTAGCTTCTGTCGCCAAAATGTAAATAACTTTCGTTACCTTTTATGGACAGATGAATCAAATTTTTCAAATTCTGGAATGTTTAATAGAAAAAACCACCATTATTGGTCAAGAGAAAATCTTTTGTTAGTACATCCAAGAGGCCCACAAGTCTGTTTCAGTTTCAACGTTTGGTGCGGTATAATTGGTTCAAAAATTGTTGGCCCTTTCTTTTATGAGGGAACCCTAACTGGTGAAAGATATGTGGAATTTATGTCAGAAATTCTGACTAATTTCTTAGACGAATTGGATCTTATAAGTAGACATCATCTGCATTTTCAGCAAGATGGCGCACCTGCCCACAACTCCAGAGGTACTTATCATTTTCTAAGTACTACTTTTAATGATCAGTGGATAGGAACAAATGGCCCAATACAGTGGCCTCCCAGATCACCAGATCTAAACCCACTTGATTACTTCTTGTGGGGTTACTTAAAGAACCAAATTTACAAGCGAAGGTACGATAACCTTGACGCGTTAAAGACTGCAGTTAGGGAAAAGATAACCCAGATAGATGGTAGGACCATACTTAAGACAGTTCGAGCAGTTGAAAAACGTGCCCAAAAATGTATTGAAGAACAAGGTGGTGTTTTCGAGCATCTTCTTTAAAAAAAATTGTTATTGTATTTTGTAAGATTATAAGTTGATGTTGAAAATAAAGTTTGTCGATACAATTTAATTGTTTCAGATTGGAGGCCATAACTTCAACAATTTGTAACCTAGGAGAAAAGTTATTGTAAGCTTTTTTGTTTAAAATTTGATGCTTTAACAGAAAAAAATATAATATACAGGGGTTTCCATTTAAAAAAATGTTATTTTACTGAAAAAAATCAAAATAACGACTCTCAATTGTTTTTTTTTATTTCTCATTTTTACCAGCGTTAAAAATGCTACTAGTTTGCTAATTCAAACAACTTTGTATTTTCACTAATAACAAAGTTACTAATGGTGGACACTTAATTTGGATAACCCTGTATGCTCATATACAGGGTGTCCCGCGAGGTAAGCGACAACATTTTTCTACGTGTTCGTCAGGTCAATTCGAGTGGAAAAAGTCCTATGAACATGGGTCCGCAAATACTTCCTTATCGAGATAATGATTTTTTTATTTTTAGGGTGCTAATGGTGGGAAAACCATAATATTCTTGGAAAATTACTTTTATTTAACACAAAATGAGTAGGTACAATAAAAATAACTATTCACAATAGTTGTTCAAAGTGTCCAACTTGACCGTGTAAACATAGTCTAGCCCGCTTAATAATGTGACTGGTGGCTTTCCCAATAACAAGACGATTATTTCTTATGTCATCAGCGACATCAGTAATTTTACGGAGCGGTTCAGCCCTGGTATGGGATTTCTCTGCATACACGAAAGACTTCATATGTCCCTACAAATGTAAATTATGGGTGATTAATCCGAACAAGTAATCGTCCGAGGGATTTAAATCGGGCGAGCGGGGTGGCCAAGAAACTGCGCCCCCTCGTCTAATCCAACGCCCAGGAAAAGTGTTATTTAAATACTCAGTCACATTTCTACCACTTTTGGGCAGAGCACCGTCATGCTATAACCGCATCTGTTATCTTCTCTGCAGCAGAATAGCCTCTACAGCACAGGCAGTTCTTCTCGTAAGAATTGAAGATAAACTTCAGATTTGAGCCGACCGTCAAACACAAAAGGGCCAACTAAGTGATCCCTTAACAAACCGCACCCGAGATTAACAGAAAAACGGTGTTGGAAATTCGGTGGGGATTTTCAAGCTGCCAAGAATGGGAATTCCTGAAATTCTTGATGCCGTCTCGAGTAAAAGTAGATTCGTCGGTGAACAAAATCTTTTTAACAAGATTACTATTTGCGAGGAGCTAGTTACAAAACTGCATACGAGGGTCCGGATCAGTGAGTAGCAGAGCTTGGTCAGGTTGCAGATGAATTGGGTACAAATCAAAGTTATGCATTGTTCTCCACATAGTCGTACGGCTAACACCAGTGCGACGTGATATTCTGCGGACGCTGGTTGATGGTAACCGTTCAACAGTATCCAGTATTAAGTCATCGTGTTACAGTAGCACTTGGAACCGATCCTGTTGCTTTCACATGTGCCAAAACTCTTCCAAATACAATTCTGTCAAGTATTCTTCGATTTGGATACCGCCGGCGGTATTCCTTCACTGATGCTTTGAAATTTCCGTTGCAATATCCGTAGACAAACATTATGTCACCATATTCGTCACTTGTAAAAACAAGGATGACAGTAATTTTTGCAAAGTTTAATCAAACTGACATAACTACTCCGTCAACAAACCGACAAACCCCAGCGTATTAATTGGGCAGTACAACGTGAATGTGGACTTTAATTATTGTAAACAGTTGTTGTCATACGGACAGTATTGAATTTTTTGTTAAATAAAAGCAATTTTCAAACAATATTGTGCTCACTAAAAATTACAAAATCATATCTTGATAAGGAAGCATTTGCGGACCCATGTTCAGACGACTTTTTCGACTCGAATTGACCCGAGGAACACGCAGAAAAATTTTATCCTTTACCTCGCGGGACACCCTGTATAGCTGGCTATAGCTTACTGACCATCTAAGGGATAGTTTCAAAGAGGTCTATAATCATCAAGAAGGGGGGGGGGGTGCCCCAGCCACTTGCAATCTTCTGGTCCTCGCTTGGTTCATCATATATGTTAGGTGATTGATTTCCGAATTAGACCTCCTAACATATCCTATCTCCATCTTGATCCCTCCATATATTCTCCTTAAAATTTTTCTCTCCCACCTAAGTAATGTTTGTTTAAGTTTTTTATTAATTATCCAGGTTTCTACTCCATACAAAAGGGATGGCTTGGTAATCGTATTGTATAGCCTGATTTTGGAGACTCTAGATAAGTTTCTTGACTTAATATTTCTGTTAAGCATTCCCGCACATTTAGTGGTCTTACCGATTCTGCAGTTTACTTCCGTTTCCTCATTTATTTCATCACTAATCAGCAATCCTAAATACACAAGCTCACCCACATCCTCAAAAATTTTTTTTCCTCTGCTTACCGTTATTTCTAGCCTCGTTTCCACCTGACAGGTCCCTATTCTCATAAATTTACTTTTTCCCTCGTTTACTTTCAATCCCATTTTTGCTGCAACTTGTACAAAATGCTCTACCACTTTTTCCATTGTCCTTTTATCCCTATCTATTACGGCGACATCATCAGCATAGACAGTTAGTTGGTGACTTTTAAATAATATACTTCGTGATCTATTCAGCTGACTCTCAATAACGATTCTTTCTAGGATCATATTAAATAAAAGTGTAGAGAATGGGTCGCCCTGTCTCAAACTCTTCTGTCAATTCTCCTCTTATTTTGACCATACTTCTTGTTTGTCTCATCGTCATTCTTGCGAGGTTTATGAGTTTTCCAGGTATACCAAAATAATTCATTGTATGAAATACTGCACTCCTTCTGATCATGTCGTAGGCTTTTTGGAAGTCAATAAATAGTATGATTGCTGGTACTTTATATTTGTAGCAGGTGGTAAGAGCTTCTTTCATGAAAAAAATTCTCCATCTTCCCTTCCGAAAACCAGCTTGATAATCTCCCAACTGTGGATCTATAATTTTCTCTAGTCTCATTTTAAGCAATGTTGATAAAATTTTATATACGTACTACATCCAAAAGCGAGATTCCTCTGTAGTTATTACAATCGGGTCGCCCGACACCCTTTTTCAATAATGAGGTAATAAGTGCTAGTTCCCAGTCCCTGGGCATTTCTTCTTCTCTTCATATTCTTAGGATTAATTCATGTATGTGTTGTTTCAGCAGCCCCCCCTCTATATTTAATGTTTTCTGCAATAATACCGTTACACCCTGCTGATTTTTCATCCTAAATGTTGTCAATTATTGTTTCTATTTCTTCCCTCGCTGGCTCATATATGGTATGGACTATAGAGAGACTTAGCTGCGACAAATTCTCATAGAGGACGCGACGCATTTTCAATTAATCTCTGATTACTTTTCAGGAATGAAAATATGGCATTAGGATGCCTACTCTCAGGTAGAACATGTTTATCAGTACACAAGCTCATCCACTAATCTATCGAAGTTTCCCGACCTTCTAAAGATGAACCTTCACTATTAAACTCCGTGGCTCCGAGGATCTCAAGTCCATTGACCCAATATGCAGGAATTCAAACGCTGTTTCATGATCTTCTCAGCAAATAGAGCACATACAATTTCTTACCATCCTTAAAACGGTCAGGAGACTGCGCCTTCAGCGGAGACCGGTGAGAACTCGTACCACAAGATGGAACGTTTCTCTACCCTTGTCCAATAGTTAGCGTGTTCGATATTTGTCAGGGCCTGTTCAAACCTCTTGGCCTGCCTGCAGTTATCACTCGTCACAATTTTTTCACGTCCTACCAACCATTGCGCGACATCGACCTTGCTCAAGACCGATATAGGAGTCTCTGCCTCCCAGCCAAGCTCGACGGTCAGCTCTCTAATTACTCGGTACCCCACTGAGTCCGGACACTCAAAACAGGGACACTTCTTTGGATAGGGCTAAACTCTGAAGAACAGTAGTGTATTCCTGTACTAGAGGTGAACTTGTCCTCGGAGATGTTACTGCTTGATTATCAAATCCTATGAATATGCCCCATTCGGTGCACGCCCGACTTTAGGTCTAAGAGCCGTATCGTCAGTCGTTCCGACATTGGTAGGACGCCTATATAGCCTCCTTGATTTCCATAGTCTTTTATCTCCTTCAGAAAGGCTGGGATATTTATAGATTTCTACTGATCCGTATCAGCTTTCCTATTCTTTTTGAATTAAAGGAAATTTCAGGCTGATAAAACAGATGACATAAATAAAAAGCATGAACAATTTGATGGAAATTGATATTTGTAACACAACCTCAAAATAGAGCGAATTTCTAAAGGACTAGAAAAACTATGAAAATAAAGGACATAAAGGCGCCCTTAAATTGTACAACGACTGATGATACGGCCCATAGTTACCGCCTCCTACCGACTATCTGACGTAATTGGCCAATGGTTGCCTTTGCTTTCATGACAACTTACTATCCAGCACCACACTCAGGTATTTCACATCCTAACTGAGAACCAGTGATAGTCCATAGGGTTAAACCGTAGGGTATGAGAAATTTAAAACGACTTTCAACAGGCTTTTTTCGCCTTGCCTAAACATAATGCAATGGGCCTATGAGACTCACCGCTCAAGAAAAATCCACAGTAATTCTAATGTCGCAATCAGAAGAGCAGCAGTGAATTTCTGAACCAGAGGTGAACTTGTCTTCAAAGATGCAACTGCCTTTTGGGTACCATTAAAGTGGAAAATATCTGAACCTAGACAACACTAACTTGTGCATTTTACTAGCACGAAGCTTTTCTGTATTCCTTTGCCATGTGACCCCGAATACTTTCTCACCGGAAGAGGAGCCAACGCAAGACTTTTAGTTCTTAGTCCCCAAGTCCTGCCAACAGCCCGACGCAACTGCCCAATGGTGGTTGCTGCTTCCATGGCAGCCTACTATCCAGCACCACACTCACGTATTTCACCACTTAACTGCGAGCCAGTGACTGTCCATGGAGTTGAACCGTGGTATGGTATGAGACACTACGAAGCGAATTCCAGCAGACTTTTTTTTCGCCATGCATAAGCATAATACAATGAACCTATGGAAGTCACCGCTTAAGAAAAATTCACACCACGCATTCTAATGTCTCAAAAAGAGAACCTTTTATATCCGTCAGCTGCAAATTTCTACAGAATATCTCACGGCCAATTGATGCGCACCATTATGGATATGAGAACGATCGCGAAAGCATACATGCATTAGCCTCTCCTTTGAAGAACCTATATCCAACCCGATGAGATGGCCCAATAGTCGTTCTTTGCTAGCCCGGGTGTGTTACGTATTTTGCCTTTATATTTCCAGGAAAGCAACTGTCATATATCATGTTGGGGTAAATAAACTTGATATGTTTGACTTGTATTGTCTACGAAATCTTTGAGTCTTGTAGTTTTGACTTTGACAGTCGAAAGGCTACGGGTGGATTTCACCAGGATTTTCATATCAACAGTCCGTTATTGTCTGTCAAATATAGCTTCAAGTTCCAATCAACAAATTTTAGCAACCAATAGCTATGAAATGTTGAAAACAAAATACTGTCAAAGTATGAGATGACAGCTTGACATTGAAACATCACCAGCTTATTGAATATTAAGAAATTACATATGATTTAGTCAAAATTTAAAAAAGTGTTCGATTTTTGAATAAAATTCATGCTTTTATTTAAGATTGTCGATTGTTTATTCATGTTTATCTTATTTTCTTCAATTGATATGGAATTTTACTGATTCAACATCACCTACCGTATGCTTTTTCCTATAAACCTCTTGCAGATAGCCATTAAGCACCTACTTGATGACAGGCTCTACCAAAAACTTCATATATTTTGCTCGTTTCCAGACATTCATTAATTTATTTGCCGTTCATCAGTACCATTATAGCACCGTCAATTGATATTTCCACAAAAAACATTAAGGATTTCTGATATCCATACATCCATAAAGTCAAATATTTTTTGGTTGCTCAGGAACTGAACAAACATCTACACTATATTTACAGCGATTAAGAAATACTCAAATATATGTCGTATAGCTACCGGCAAACATAAAACCTGCAAAAAAATAGAATTTCCAATAACTTTCTTGTTTCGCTGAGTACACATTCTAGGTTATATTTATATTAGACATTATTTGAATAACAGCTGATTATTACATTTCAAAACGCCCCAACGAGTGACACATGTGTGGGATCCGTCAACCCTTGGTCCCTGTTGAGTAAGCTCCGCCAACTGTTGAAATATACTCTAATATTCTTTATAAGCAAAATCGTTGCACAACACTTGAAAAAATGCAAAATTTTAAATTATTCCCATGACGCCCCAAAATAGCTCCGTCGGTACCTCGGGTTATACACCTTGACAGTAGGGATGTTCGATTCGATCCTATACTTAGAACTATCGATACTTTTGCTTCCCATACCCGATATTTAAGATCGATATTTTTATATACGACAATTGGGTGTATCGATACATTTCACGAGTATCGTCATCTTTCGATCCGGACTGTGTCAGAAAGAGTGACTAAATTCTTTCTTCTTTGCTTCCTATCGATAATTTTATTCCAATATTTTAGAGTATCGATACATCCTAAAACGATAAGAATCGATACATATCGATACTTTTCGTGAATCTAAACACCCACAACCTTGACAGCTTGTCGCTCTTGTCAACTGGGCTGCAGGGTGCGGTGTTGCCTTTACTATCTTACATTTTGCTAAAATCTTATGACAAATAAAAGCTTCAAATTACATATTGACAAATGTGAACGGATATGTGTAGAATTTAGAATATAAATTCATATTGCAAATTTCAGATTGTCTATGCATGGACTTGAACCGGATTTTTCGGTATTTTTACCGAAAGGAGAATATTTACCGATAACATCATTCTCCACGATTTTTCAAAATAATTTAATTATACTTGCCGAAAAAGAGCTGAAACCAAAAATAAAGCTAAAAGTTAATTTTATGTAGTCTTCATAGTTTTATGCCCCATTTCAATCATATATATGCATACACACTCAGGCAGTCGGGCACATGAGAGGCGAAGATTTGGGTTGCCTATGATTACGAACGCACATCCTCATCCCTTACTCCGCTTGCCCTGAATTGATTTTCGTGCATCCAAAAAGTACAGGCTGGTAGATTACCGTCATTACCACATCGCTGGACAAGCAATAAAGAAACCGAAACCTGACTGTTTTCAAAATAAGTATTTAATTAAAATGAGAGGTGAGTTCAGGAGTTCAGGGGTAAAACAGAAAAATATTCACAATCCTATAAGCAAGAATCGAAAAAGGAGTTTCCAGAATGGTTGCAGTACTTTGAAAAAGCGACCAGTATGCACATTGTAGAAGTTATAATATACAACTATGTCCTTAAAAAACATGTTGTGTGCACACCCAAAACAATAACAGACGTTTTTCATGACTCGAAGGTCCTTGATCTACCACTGACCTTGGGACGGCATTTTCCTTATACCGAATTCAACGACAGTATTTACCGATTTCGTTTTTTTTTTGCCGGTTCGGCAACACTGCATATGTGCAGATCACTTTAAAAGCAATTGATGTCCCAGACGTGTTATAATAATAGAAATAACAAGAAAATATAACAATGTTTATAGATATATTTTCATAAATAGGTATTTTTGATTCTGACATAATATATAGACGATGAATAATAGGTGGATGCGGATACTTTTACAAAAATATCGATGTTTTAGGACCCAGAAGTGCAGAATGTGCTGTTTGTTTACTTTTGGTGTAGATTTCTAGATCATAAATTGGCAAAAATTGTTTTTGATGTAACAAAAGATGATGACCAGTTGGAATACGTTTTATATCCTTTTTTGCGAAATAACACACAGGCAGCAGCGGTGGCTGCAATGTAGACTCCTCGGTCTCCTGATCAGTCGCCGTGCGCTGTGCGGGTTCGAGCCCCGTCCCAGGAGAAATTTTTCTCTTGGCTATGGGTGTTGTGATTGTCCGTAGGTGGTAGACGGTCTCTGACTGGCGAACGCGGAAGTACCACTCGGCGGATCTCGTAGGCGGAGCCAGAATGTGTGCATTTTGCATGCACAAGTGTTCCCTCGCCAGAGTCCGTGTGGCGTTCCCCCTTTCCCATGTATCGCCCTATAGCCCCACGGTACCCCATGGGTGCTTAGGCCTTAGGCCTTCGTGGTGGTTGGAGTATAAAAAAAGTTTCTACAGGTACCTACGTATTATGTACAACACCCTGTGCGTGATATACAGACAAAACTAGATTGCCATGCATGAACAGTCGTCAAAAATGGTGAAAATATCCTAGTAAATATAATAGCTAGAAAATCGACCTATTATTTCTCTTATTTTCATTGGTCCATTTAAATAACTGACCGTCTTTTGTGAAATGATGAAAATTTGAAATTCTATGAAAGTTATCCTAACTCTAAAGCACAAAGACATAATATTACATCTATAATGTACCCTTATTTATAAGGCAACCGTTTCTTCACGACTTTATTCGACATTTCAATAGAAATCATTGATATTCAGAGAGCTTTGACAGCTTTCGTCAAATTGTATTTCGATAAGGTCTTTTCCTATTGGTCCAGCTGACCGTTAAATATTAATGTTGGTGAAATTGGCCCTACATTGGTCATGTTTGAGCCATACGTATGCATCTATTAGACTGCAAGTTCGCTAAAAAACCTCATATCGTACATATGATTCGCATGCTTCTCGCGATTCTCTCTCGTAAACATTACGTCGTCAGTGATATTTGGATTTCTCGGAATAAACAACCAAGCAAGTAAAAACCTATGTATATTTGGTTATTCGGTTGATTTTTATTATGATGTGCTGTTGCTCTGGTTTATTCGCCTCACTATTAGTTGAACGTCAAACCGTTTGTTAGCAGTGAGCCAGCTGCCTCTGGTAGTCCACCCATCCACCAGATTCGAGCAGATGACTAGGAGTATCCTTAGAGTAGCAGTATTAATACTCAGGGGAGGACAAGCCTAGCCTGATAAAAAATTATCCCTTATTGGGATAAAAAGTGATAGCAGGATTAAGTATTCCACACACACGCTGGTTCCTCCGAGATTCCGACAGACGAACTGGTAGCAAGGCAAGATATCGATTGCTGCGTTCGTACAGATACATGTTTTATTGGAACAGAGCCAGAAGTATTCATAAATAATTTTCCTGCAGTGCAGATTCGGGTTCGGTAGTTTTCACTGAATTTTTGATGAGGCGAAATTGGGGCAAGATCCAACAACCCCAGTTTTTCTGTATCTATGCATGCAACTTGCAACCATGGAGATAGACTCTGAACTGTATGTGAGATTCCAGCTAAGATTCCAGGCAGTCTTTTGTCATTTTGTATCAAACATGTATAACAAATTAATCATAAAAAGTGGCGCCAAGTAGATTGACTCTGCGCTTCCCATGCA
This sequence comes from Acanthoscelides obtectus, assembly GCA_963669975.1. Lineage (NCBI taxonomy): Eukaryota > Metazoa > Arthropoda > Insecta > Coleoptera > Chrysomelidae > Acanthoscelides > Acanthoscelides obtectus. Next base: position 39,420,666 of record CAVLJG010000007.1, on the reverse strand, counting down.
CCACCGTGATCAATTTATAATGGATTACGTTTAGCACAAGTTAGACCCTCTGACAAAAAAGTTAGTTACGAACATGTATAACAGAGAAATTAAACAGATCAGGCCAGTCAATCAGGCCCACCCAATTTGTCCCCATCGCCTACCGCTCTACAACCAATTTTTTTCAAAAGCTACCAGGATCCTCTGAAACGTCAAAAAACGAAGTTTGAGCGATGTTTATTGCTTTGTTTTTTAACCTTGTCCTCTGCTGCTACCAGGTCTATTTTCAAAAACTGCGAAGCCTTTTCATCAAAATCCGACAGGTACTTTCCGAGTTAAAGAGGGCCTAGGATTAGAGGACCAATGGGGGACACGATTTTTAGTGATGCACATGTCATATATATCATCAAAAAAACGTAATATGCAAAATGTATGCAACATTTGAATCAAATAGAAAAAGCAGCTTGTTCTTTAGATTCCTATTTTTTTTATCGGAATCAGAAATATATAAGATGATAGGAATATGATTGATTCAAACCATCGGGCAGATAGCCTCTTACACTTTGCCCGCAAAATCCTTTGTGAGATTTTCAATAGATATTTTTCATAAATGTAACTGAATTTCGTTGAGGCAGTGTGTCGATTTTTGTTCAATGTAGACTTGTTGGCATATACATATGACCTCAAGTTACCCCAAAAAAAATAAATCCAATTGTGTTGAATAACGCTATCTACAGGGGACAATTTTGATTACCAAAACAGAAAAGTCTTAGGCGGGAATTTCAAACAAAAAAGTATTTATATCCCCTTCTAATTACAAGAAAACTTGAAAATGATAAACAATATACGAGTACACATATGACTAAAGCAAAAGCTGATAACCGGAAGAAAAACAAAATAAAATGCTACTCTTAGTTGAATCTATTACATAAAAGCTGATGAGAGATATCCCTTGCAGGGTAGACTCACTCAACTTTAAAATACAAATATTTTAGAAAACGGCATTACAAATTCTCTAGAATTTACTTTCCATGAAATTCTAACCCTAAAAACGAAAAATGATATTTATCAACACTGATAAACAATTTGAAATTTATTACTGTGAATCCGTACATTATTGCAGTCATTAATTTTGTATTAAAAAGAAAACAGAATTTCTAGTAAATGACAACACGCAACATTTGGAAACATGTAAATTGAAAACGCCCCACTCACTTAAAATTTCAAGATTTTGCTGCAATAAGAGGCATTCACGGAAGTTGTAGCATTCAAAAAGATTTTCAAATCGACAGCATAGAGCAAATGATTACAAGCAGGTCCTTTACAGGTATCATTTATGACAAGAGAGAACAAGGGTCTTGCTTACAACCTCGAGAAGCCATGTACTTTACAAATTATGATAGATATACTGGAATCTGACTGCATAAATTTCAACAGACGCACGTGAAATACAAACGAGGATAGCTTTCTTAAAAGGAATTCAATCATCTATTTTCTCAAGTACTTTGAAGAAGAAAATTCTGGGAGATCTTTGACATGATGTGTTATTCGATTCGTAATCCTATTCTGTATACTTGATTTATAATTCAGCAGAAAAATAGTCTAAAGGAAACAGCTTTTATATTGTATAAAAATCTTGCGTAAGGGGGACATCCTTATTAGAATGAATGGAAAATCCTCTAATTGGCTTAAATACGGTTGTTCTATCAAAAGACCAATATTTAAAATATATCAAAATAAAACATCGCAAATCGCCATCTAAACTGAGTTCGTGCTGTAAACATAAAGCCTTCGTCATTCCATTCAATGATGGCCAACCACGGGTAGCTGTTCCGTGATTTTTGGTAACTCTTTAGCGTGGTCCAAACTCGGTCTTTGGCTCGCGAACTGAGATCTGCAGTTCCATTCGATATCTGCTATATAGTTTCGTAATGGTCTTTTGGGTAGATCACATGATTCGAACAGAGGATAGTTGCTAAGCTTTCGTTCACTGTCCCAGAGATCAAGACTAAGAGCCGTAACGTCAGTCGTTCCTACAATTGTAGGATGCCTTTATAGCCTCCTTGATTTTCATAGTATTTTCTCTTATTCAGAAAGCCAGGCGTAATTCTAGATCTCTACTGTTACATGTTAGCGTCAGCATTCTCCTATTGTGAAGCTGTATTCTCCTTTTCAATCTTTAGAATGTTCAGGCTGAGAAGATAGATGATACAAATCAAGTTTTATGAGTCTGAAATTTTTCAGAATTCGAAAAGAAAATATAACCTCAAAATAGAGTGATGACACGAAACTTTAGAAATCTAGGAATACCCTTGCTTTTCTGAAGGACAGGAAAAACTATGAAAATCAAGGAGGTCATAAAGGCGTCCTGCAATTGTAGGAACGACTGGCGATACGGCCATAAGTCATGCTTATGAATTACGAAAGTTCGTGGTTGGCTGTTTCGTTGCCTGGACGAAATTATAATGTTTAATTTCTATTTCAATAACGGACTACAGCTTTAGCTCTACCAGCACCAATTTGGAAAGTTTTAATCCAATGCTAACAGCATGTCTCAAATACAAATATAAACAATGTAGTAATTATGTACGCTGATAAAATTCACGCAAAAACGCAAGTATATGAGCCAGAAATGCCTTGACAGAAGGCGAAGCTGATAGCTACAATTACAGTCACGGCGATCAATCTAAACATGGAAATAACAACTGATGTAGGCAAGCTTAACTCACGAAATATCGCATTTTTGTTGCGTATATCATGTTGAACGAACAAGCTGTGTTTTTTGCTCCTAGTGATTCTCGAACAGCAAAATGCCCACTAAATAAATGGGATTTGCTTTTGTGGAATACAGAAAACTGCGATGGTTTAAAAGCACAACTCTCTCTGGTTGATAACTTGATGCATGAGTCAGTGACGTTACTGACATTTCAGCTGCTACGGAGAGCATGTGAGTCCGTTATTCTGATGATGAATGAATATTCAAGAGAGATCAGAATATCGTAAATCTCAGATTCTGCAGGACATGGAACAAAGTTGAAGTGCTCTTATTTGACTAACCCTTGTAGTGTTTTAACTCTCATTAGGAATATGATGGTATAGGTGGGATAACGAACAAAAGCAAAATAAGTAATCTTTCGAAATCTGGACAAATCAAACCACATGTATATTTTAGGTTCCGCGTATTCATATAAAAGAGCCATTAATTGTCATTGTAGTTGAAAAAAGGCAACCGTAGTGGCCGAAATGTCAAACAGTAAACAATTAAAACATATAGGTGGTCTTATTTGGTCTGACGATGGTGTCCCTTGAAGAGGAGAGCCACAGGATAAGTTCCAGGAGTTACATTATATAATCTTTATCACTTGTGCGGAATTTAGTAAATAAAAAACCGGAGCGTTATTTTTTATTACTCCTAGATTGCTGCAAACTTTAAATATTAATAAGAGATACCTCATCTCAAAGCAAGTGAACGTTGGTAAAGACAATTTCATATAAAGCATTGCGCGATGCAGATGAATGCAGTTAACCGTTCGTAGTGCACCTGCCTAGGTACGAAAGACTAGTTTAGTTTAGTGAGATCAGTCTGCAAGCGACTTGGATGCATGTTTATAGTTTAATAATCTTAATTAGTTCGTGATTGATCCAAGGCGTTGGCACCAGTTCACTCACTTCGCCAGTTGCCTGTCGAATATTGCTTGAGGTTTACCGCCATTCTTGGGTCAAAGATGTCAAAAGAATATCTCCAATACCAAGTTAATATTTGGTGATGAATCACGATTTAGTAATCACAGAGGAATAGAATGTCTTCATAACCCGCCGACGGCTTCATTCATATTGGATTTATTCTTTATTATAATAGAGAAACTGACCGCAAATTTTTTGATGCTTATCCAGTTTGCTGTATAACATCAAAATATGTAACGTGAATTGTTGCAACATCATTGCACGATTCAATGAAAGGTTTGCGGTGGGCTCTTGGACTATTACTGGTTTTCAAAACAACCAGCGATCTATTGGTTTGCCGATTTGTTCATACATGGTGCGAAATTCTGCCAATGATCCGTGCATTTCGCTCATTCTGGTTCTGCATCTACCGCGGCGATGCCACGAACTGACATAAAATGTTTAGAAAACGCTACATTTGTACTGAGCTTATCGGATTTCAGTGCTTTCCACGGTTTTTCGTGGTTACCAAAAAAACTCATATGAAATAAGTCTTAAGGCCATGCTGTCTAGATAACTGGCAACCTTGTTCAATACACTGGCAGTTAGTCATATAAGCTATTTGAGGTTAAAATGAAGCTGTCCTTCCCCTTTTGTTAATAAACTGAATCGTGTCATGTTCCGGACCTAAAAGTTAAATATAGTCAACGCCAAACAAAGTGGCGTGCACGTCATCACGATAAAAATTCCCCGACCTAATGCCTAGGTTTCTATCACAAACAATTGCTCTATTGCAGTTTCATATTAATGTGATATATAAATTGTAAAATGGTCATTACTCTCTTATTATGGTTAATAGTCATATAAACATTGTTATTAAAATATCACATAAGTTGCTTTCTGATAAATTTAGACGCATTATGCGAAATAAAATGTTTTGCAAACGCTCCAATCACTTATCGACATGTAAACGCACTAAACCGATTTCGCAGCGTTGACACATTGTCACCTTGAAACTTATTTAAACTGGGAACTGACATTTGTATTAATTTTGACACTGAATCAATTTGTGGCATTTCAAATCTTTATAAATCCTTTGGCCCCGCATACTGTAAATCAACAACTGTTTGTTTCAAAACAAAATTATTCATTTTACGAGTAGATAAAGGCAATTTTGGTATATAAAGATGCCCAAACAGTTAAATAGTCGGTGTAAGGAACTCGTGGCCTCGTTAATGCACTACTTTGAGCAAGAAAGGGACAACAACGGGCCTTTGTTGCCTTTAAATGCTGTTCAAGAGGTAGGTTACTAATAATTATATGTAATGTATATTAATAATAGTGAAATTTTATTTCATTTTTTGTAGCGTGTTGCTGCTGCTTTAAAAATTAGTTTAAGGACAGTTAGTCGTATTTCCGAGGGTGTGAAAAGTGATGCAAATTTAGAATCGCCCAAGAAAAAGCGGAGTTATATTAAACGTGTAACCAACACAGCGACATTGGATACAAGTGCCATTCGAGAAGTGATCTATAATATGTATCACAAAAGTAAGATCTTATTATAATAACTTATCAGAAATTTGCATTAATTTGTTAACTAAATTATAATGTCATATTACACATGGTTTCAGAAGAACAAGTTACGATACAAACTTTATGGTCTCGATTAAGAGATAGGGCATTATTTGATGGTAGTGCCACGTCTTTAAGGCGGTTGCTTAGAGATCTTGGATTTAAGTGGCTTAAGGACAATCCGCGACGAGGGCTCATGGAACTACCAAGTATAGCTTTGAAAAGGGTGGAATTTCTAAGGCAATACAATCAAGCCAAGGTTGAGGCCTTATACCAGTTTGTCTTCCTCGATGAAACTTGGATATTTCAAAATGGGACCATAGGTGGCTCTTGGCAAAATGGAAACCAAAAAAGCGTGAAGGCTATTAAAACAGATGGTAAAAGGTATGTACTTTTACACAATTTGCACTATAAAATTTAAAACTAATATATTTTAGATACATTATATTACATGCTGGAAATGAAAATGGGTTTATTGAGGGTAGTGAAGCGATATTTTCTTGGAAAACAAAATTGAGCGATTACCATGGAGAGATGAACCAGGACAATTTTTTGAAATGGTTTCAACATCAGTTATTAGAAAAATTCGAGAGTCCATCTATGATTATACTGGATAACGCCCCTTATCACAGCATGATATTGAACAAAGTGCCCAACAATGCATGGACAAAAAAAAATATCCAAGACTGGTTGACAAATCAAAACATACCATTTTTAGACACAATGTTTAAAACAGAGCTATTGAGTATTGTTGCTCGGTACATAATGCTTCTTAATTATATATATTTTGGTCGACAGTTTATATTTCTTTTGTTTATTCCTATTCTTAAAATAACTGCTTTTTTAGAAACAAACCACCTAAAATATACGTGATTGATGAATTGGCGGAACAACATGGGCACAAAGTTCTTCGTCTGCCTCCTTACCATTGTATATTTAACCCTATTGAGTTAATTTGGGGCATAGCAAAAGGTTACTATAACAGACATATTGGTAGAGATGGTAACAGTGAAAAAGACTGTTTGGATATGTGGAACGAGGCTCTACAAACGGTTACCCCAGACATGTGGAAAAATAGTGTTCGACATACTGAGCAAGACATTTTTAAATGGTATGAAAGAGAACGAATTTTTGATCGACCAGACATCGAACCTTTAATAATCAACTTTGAGAGTGATGAAGATTCAGATTCAGACAGCGCTGAAGAAAGAAACTCCGACTAACTTTATTGTACAGAAAAAGCTTACACCAGTAGCTTACCTAATTTTAGAATGCATTTTTCTGTATGAATTCTGTAAAATTAATACCATGCATAAAATTTGGAGGACCCCATTTGGATATTTATTCAGTACCTTTAAGCTATCAATTAAATATGGTAGTCTCATAGTGTCATCTGATCAATAATTGTCATACTTAATGATTATGCAAGTACAGATCTATAATTTTATTATACTATTATTTTTGTTCTCATTTGAGGTTAATATTGCTTATAAACCTAGATATGTAAATAATAAATTTTATTATTTTACAAAAAGTTTGGCAACAATGTAAATTTTTCAACACACCCACCTTGATGACGTGCACGCCACTTTGTTTGGCGTTGACTATAGGTATGTGATATCTTACAAGTTTTTAGAATGACGTTTGTTTATATGATGCGGGGAGCACCCTTGAAAAGTGTGATTTATAACTTTATTGGATGAAAATTGTATTTCGTAGAATGGTAAATAAATGTCCAAACGAAAGTGTAATCTAAAAAGGATCTTCGATTACATCTCTTATTTCTCTCTCTATTGTATTCGCCTTGTGTAATTGTCTTCTCTTGGTATAACTACCCTTTATATATTGAGACTGGCTGCATGGACTCTTTATGTTCTAGTGTCAATAGATAATTAAAAAAAGTACCCTTTGGTATATTGAATATTGTGCATGGCGTATATTGAGCGAAACAAATTATCAGCAAGTCACATCTTTGTGTTATGTCTACGCTGTTGATAATAAGGCATTTGGTGATATTGTGAAACGTATTTGGAATTATTTACACCAAACATCGGTGAAAATTTGTTTTCACGTGCATATTTCCACTAACTGGAAAAATACGAAATACGCATAGATAACAACAATAAATTACATAAAAACCATTTTGCGGCTATGGAACATAGTGGAAAACAATTTTTGTATGTAGGTATGTAAAAACAAAGTTAACTAACTTCTAGCGGTATGGAGGTGATGGAAATAGATGTCACACAGGTGACACCACACGTCAAAGCTGGAAGAAAGCATTAGATGAACATAGTTCAATTAGCAATATTTAAAAGATAAAGCTGAAGAACTATAAACGCCAGCACATAACATGGGATCGATTGCAAATGTGTATACTTTACATAATAGCATCAAATTAGATTCTATAAGAAAACTAGGATTTTACGTGGTGACAATGTTGTTTTTAACTTTTGAGTAGAAGGTTTTTGTCGTCTCGCACTCTAAAGAGTGTTCAAAATGAAGTGCCAATAAAAAATTATCCTTGTGGGACTCCATGTTCAGATTCTTATTTACTGTAGGACGTTTCAGCCACCACGGCATGACAGTATATATTTTTTTTCTCTTCGTTCCTATACAATTTTTTGCGTCAATGGATCAAACATTCATGTAGCATGCCGAGATGGCGCGAAGTCATCATTACAATTTTGAGAGACAAGCATCCATGTGGTTATTCGGCACTTTTCCAGTATACCAGACACTTCACCCTCGTCTATCGTCCCAAAAGTCCTCCGAGAACGTAAAAATCCACCCTGAGCTGATGTCGCAACATACCGCTTAATTGTTATGCAATCTCGGCATGCTACAGTCGGACACACAAACACTCTGTATAGGAATGAAAAAATGAAAAAATCAATGATGTTACCTGGAAGACGGATAAACAAAATATACTGACATTATTGTTACTGTGCTTGGAAAAGGCTACCGTGGTGGCAGAAACGTCGTAGGTACAGTAAGTGAAAATTAAATCATTTATGTGGTTTGATTCAGAAATACAATGGAGTCCTATGAACAGTTTCAGGTATTATATTAAAATTTATCTCATCTTAGAGGTTTAAGAAGCACGCCAAAATAATTCTGTTCAAAATTCAGGAGTAATATTAAGCAATAACACCATAAAAAGCGATAATAGAGGCCGCGAGTGCGGTTCAATAGCATCATCTTCCGCAAAGAAAGTATAGCTTATGGTGGCTAAGTTAAAAGTCTTTTCAGATGGCGCTGCCACAAACCATTCAACCTGGAACTAAGTGTGATGTAGCAATACAGGGACCGAATTTGCCATCCCCGAATATTGGTCCCCTTGTACACAAAATTTGCATTTCGCTTAGCAAATGCATGTGACGGAAGCAATTTGATACAGTGAATCGATTCCTGTGCATTTTTGCATCAGCAGGATCACAGACCCTGCAATCCCCATATACAAAGGATAATTGTTCTGTCAGAATCTGTAGCATGTTCGGCGACGTCGACATGTGAACTTGACGCTTTCCATGCCGGCGTGCGTTTACATTAAGCCGCTATACAGAAACTAACGTTTAATTATGCACCAGGAAAATTTCCTGTTGTGTCATTCCTGTGCGGAAATCATATGACAAGTGCTTTGAACTGCTGCTGCAGCGCCTGGAGGTGGATATATCGAAAATTGCCAACCCCGCACAGTTAGTTTGACAAACAAAGGTACACTGAGTATATTGTGGATTCCCTTCATTATCTACAATGGATCCGGAGAAGACCACATTTTATCGCAGTATACAGGGTGTTAATAAGGTATGTAGACAAACTTTAATCATCGAATCCTTGGGCAATTTGAAGACTAAAGGTGGATTTCACTAGGATTGTCAAATCAGCAGTCCGTCAAATACAGCGAATGAGCTTCAAGCTTCAATCAACAAATTTTAGCAACCAATAGCTATGAAATGTTGGAAACAAAATACTGTCAAAGTATGAGATGACAGCTTGTCATTGAAACATCACCAGCTTTTTGAATATTACGAAATTACATATAATTTAGTCAAAATTTAGAAAAGTGTTCGATTTTTGTATAAAGTTCATGTTTTGATTTAATATTGTCGATTCTTTATTCTTGTTTCAATTGATATGCGATTTTACTGATTCAACATCACCTACCGTGCTTTTTTTCTATTAACCTCTTGCAGATAGCCATTAAGCACCTACTTGATGACGGGCTCTACCAACAATTTCATAGATATTGCTCGTATCCGAACATTCGTTCATTTACTTGCCGTTCATCAGTACCATTATAGCACCGTCGATTGATATTCCCACAGAACCATTCAGGATTTTTGATATCCATACATCCATGAAGTCAAATATGTTTTGGTTGTTCAGGAACTGAACAAACATCCACACTATATTTACAGCGATTAAGAAATACTCAAATATATGTTGTAAAGCTACCGGCAAACTAAGAACCTGCAAAAAAAAAGTAGAATTTGCAATAACTTCCTTATTTCACTGAGTACTCATTCTAGGTTATATTTATATTAGACATTATTTGAATTTTTCCCAATATCGTTGAACAGCATTTGAAAAAATGCAAATGAAAGCCTAAAATTATTTCCATGACGCTCCAAAATAGCTCTGTCGGTACCTCGGGTTATATAGTACATCTTAGAACAATGCTCTCAAAAAACATGTTGTGTGCGCGCCCAATACAATAACAGACGTTTTTCATGACTCAAAGGTCCTTTATCTACCACTGATCTTGGGACGGCATTTTCCTTATACCGAATTTAACGACAGTATTTACCGATTTCGTTTTTTTTTGCCGGTTCGGCACCACTTTAAAAGCAATTGATATCCCAGACGTGTTATAATAATAGAAATAACTAGAAAATATAACAATGCTTGGAGATATATTTTCATAAATAGGTATTTTTGATTCTGACTTATAATATCTAGACGATGAATAATAGGTGGATGCGAATACTTTAACAAATATCGATGTTGTAGGACCCAGAAATGTAGAATGTGCTGTTTGTTTACATTTGGTGTGGATTTCTAGATTATAAATTGGCAAAATTGTTTTTGATGTAACAAAAGATGATGAACCAGTTGGAATACGTTTTATAACCCTTTTTTGCAAAATAACAAAAATAGGTACGTATTATGTACATAATATACGTGATATACAGACAAAACTAGATTGCCATGCATGAACAGTCATCGAAAACAGTGAAAACAGGATGTAGGAACTAAATATAATAGTTAGAAAATCGACCTATTATTTCTCTCATTTTCATTGGTTCATTTAAGTAACTGACCGTCTTTTGTGAAATGATGAAAATTTGAAATTCTGTGAAAGTTATCCTAACTCTAAAGCACAAAGACATAATATTACATCTATAATGTACCCTTATTTATAAGGCAACCGTTTCTTCACGACTTTATTCAACATTTCAATAGAAATCACTGATATTCAGAGAGCTTTGTCAGCTTCCGTCAAACTGCATTTCGATAAGGTATTGGTCCCGCTGACCGTCAAATACTAATGTTGGTGAAATTGGCCCTAAATGTTCATATGAACATGGGTCCATTCTTTTCGAGCTAGAGCACTATCACTAAAGAAATACGGGAAATGTTCCAAATATTTCTATGAATAATGAAACGTATTTATTGAACAGTTGGTATAACCTACGATAAATTTTGCATGTTTTACAAGTTGATGAGGCTCAATGTGAACGTGAATGAAAATAGTATTATCCTGTATTTTTAGAAAAAAGAAATATTCAGAAGGTCAATAGTTTTAAACAGTAACATTCGAATAGAACGACAACAATAGAAAATATCAAATAGTTTTTTTAACAATAAATGTTCAAAGTGGCCACCTTCGAATTCAATGCAGGCATCTAGTATGTTACACATTGACTGACGAACTCTCCTGAAAATACCAGAAGTATTTTTTATACTCAGACATGACTCGTCAGTTCCCACTCTAAGTCCTCCACGTTTTATGCTAATAAATATGCTCTGGCTTGAGAACAAAGCCGTTGCAGACCCATGCTCATATGGAACTTTCGACTTATGGTTAAAGTTTGTCTACATACTTTATTAACACCCTGTATATTCCTACGAGACAGAAAATCACTTTCGCTAATATTTGTAAGCCCAGTAGTTTTGATGCACATCGCATACCACCACATTCTCAGCACACCGAGTACTAGTATAAAGAGAGAGCTGTCAATGCACGATTAAGCTGCCGATAGTGCTAGAGGCAGCGGTATATGGCACTGAAATAAGACAAGACAAAGTGCCATCTATTACCAATGCGAGAGTGAAAACAGAAAGCTGTCTGTTGGAACTGTATCTCAGTTCGCATTTAACAGCCAGGTCACCACTGTTGCCGCTAGATGCCGCTTATCCTTTTAGTATAGTAGATACGGTTTGTTTAGTAACGGGAAAAAATTGTGGGCGTTGAAAATTGAAGGTTGGGGGTTGCAGATGTTGAATCTTCGGTAGTTAGTGATAGTCGTTTTCTAATTCAGACATTTGTGATCCCGGTAACGTGACCCACTTATTAGACATAATACCACAGATAATTCGCATAATATATACGTTTATCATCTAGCAACATCAACTACCCAGAAAAAGGCGATTTCCTTTAGCTGCGGAGAATCCGATCCGAATTCAGCAACGCTGATGGTACCCCAAGCCGCAGCATCATCGAGGTCGACAATAACGCGTGGCATTGTAGCATGTATAGCCAGACCCGATTACTTAAAAAAAAAACAAGAAATCAATTATATTCATTCTAAAGTATCACCAGACATAAGACTTTCCACGACCAGTCAATGATGAAGGTACCAGGATGTACGAAAGTTAACTGAGATATTATACATGATGCATATTCAGTCCATTTGTTCAGAATTACAGAGTTACCCTGCTTGACGCCCTATTACTTCCCACGCCATGGAGGTGTTGTAATCGCGAGAAAATGAGATATTATGTTTGTTTGATGTTATATATGTTTTTTTTTATGGCAGGGAAACCTTTTATAGTTACTCTCGAGCAGAGATCCTCGACACTATTGCTCTGTCGGACTTCCTGCCCGAAGTGTGAGATTCTCCAGAAGCGGCAAACTTACTAAAACCCATCAGTCGTTCGCCACGTATTCCACCACGGCAATGCTCGCAGCATTTCTTCATAGTGGGCAGCGAACCTCTTTATATCAGTCCATTTCCCCCTACATCCGCCCTTAAATCTGGTCCTGTGATTAGGTATTAGTAGAGGCGACGTTACCAGAGGAATGGTATTACGAGTCGGACAGGGAAATGATGTGTATGCACTAATTCTATGGACCTGTTTGATGGACTTGATCCGTCTAATATCTCTGTTATACATGTTTGTAACTAGCTTTTTTCTCACAGGGTCCAACTTAGACATGCTGCTTTCGTTTGTCCGACCAAACACAGCCAACCATAGACGAGTCTTTCGTTTTTTTAACAACTCATCGGCATGATTTAGGTTTGGTCTCTGGAGTAACAAATTAAAGCATAGCGATCATCCCTATCCAGAATATAAGGTCTATGTGCTCTGTCTTATTTTGGTAAAGTCCAACTTGTGCTGAACATAATCCTTTATGAACTGATGACGGTTGGAAGTGCACAGTCAACCTACCCGACGCCAGTTTTTTGCTGGCTTGAGAAGTATGAAACAAGGACGATGTATATTGTGTTATTATTTTGGGACCAGTTTTATCATTCTCATTTCATATGGTACTTGAGTAGTATAGGATTCGCGCAAACATTATTGAATGTAGAAAATGATGATCTCATTTCAAACATATATTTCTTTTCACTTTGACTGATCGCGACTCGCTTAACAGTTATCACCGTCTGGCGAGAGGAAACCCTTTCTCTATACAGGGAAAACCAAATTTGTCTAACGGCTTGAGTACAATGTATACGAGAGGGAAACGCGAGAAGTGTATATCAACACATGTTAGGAAGAGATAGAAGTCGGCTGAAAAGCGAAGGTCATCACCACTTGCCTAGCGAAGGTGACACAGAAGGTCATACAATCTGCCGCGTTGCCAATATGTTACACCAAAAAATGTTCGCACAGGCTTCTACAATAGGTTAGGCTACTGTCAAACCTAAGAAGGAGGTCTGTTCGAATATTTATTTTAATATTTTCATTTCCACAGGTGATAAAATCAGCACATTCTGAGTTACTGCTCGCTGTCGCAAAATGTAACAACTAACATTACGCAATACCAATTCTCACTGCCTACGGGTATGCAGTTGAAAACCATTCGAAGCAAGACGACACTCCCCAATGAGCGGTAGAAGGGTGCTGACCAAAATTGCTCATCTATCATCATGCCTTGGAATTTACGAGATGCGGTGTTGCCAAGCGAACCAATGATATAATGTTGCAGGTGATCCTGATCTTTCATTTCGACCTAAAATAGAGCGCCATTAGGACCGATCCGAAAGCGATCCTAAACGGATTCGGCACAATTCACAAGTCAAAAATGTGTAAGTTCAAAATAAAACCATTATTTGGGCGTAGAGAATAAACTAACGCATATTTTCAACTTGCATCTGAATTTAAGGAAGTGGTGTAATATATTGGCAACGCGGCAAATTGCCGCGTAAGCGTTGCGAGGCAACGCGGTGATGAGCTTCAAAATCCAGCCGGTTCTATCTCTTTCTAACATATATGTCTATACACACTTCTCTCTCGTACAGATTGAACTCAACGCGTTAAAAAAATTAGGTTCTCAGTGTATACATACAAGAGGAAATGTATTCCTAAAAATTCATACGTCCATCGCTAGCGGCGATTAATTAGCGAGCGATCCTCGAGCAAGACCAATAAACTGCTCGGTGTTGCCCGCTCATTTATTTACGCGATATAAGAGCCCTATAAGATTAGCGATGGAGCAGCTAGAGCGAGCCGGCGAGGGCATCTAGCGGCAAAAAGACAAACAACTTAATTGCATTTTTTGCACCCTGCCCCTTCTCTCTATCTCCCCGCTCAGACCTTTTATCTCTTCCCTGTCTGAAGTTAAATACACTACGGTGTTGTTCATTCAACTGTGAATTCATCCGGATCGCAGTGGAGTAGTTCGTCCAGTTTTGTAACGATAGAAAATCTTGAAAACTATCACCTTTCTCTTTGTTTACACTGTTTTTCTTCAAGGTTCGGTCTCAAGATCTAATTATTGTAACTACACAAGTGTACATTTCGGGAGGGTTATAGAGACGTGGATTTATCATGTTCAGGAAAGCTTACGTAGCATTTAAAGTATTGCCGAAAATGAGCAGGCCAAATAAATGTTCTAAAAATCCAACAATGTTACTGTTATTGACTAATATATCTGTTTCTCAGAAAAACAATAAATTATCAGATCTCTAGGTACAGCAAGGGTGAAAGGCACGGACTAGTCCATAAAAGTCGATATTTTTGTAAAAAGCGGAGGAAAATCATCTGTAGGTCTAATAAAATGTTTCTGGGCTAGTTCTGTAATTTACCAACAGATGACAGCTCGGGAATGTGTCTGCTGTATACGAGGTCTGTAATGAGACAGGCAACATAGCGTACGATCTGGCAACACTGGAGGTGCTGGGCTTGGAGGGGAGGCAGAGGAACACGTGATTGCTTTCAGAACGAGTTTTAAACTCGCTCGACTCATGGTTGTACTCAGCGAGTTTTTTATATGAAACAGTTTTTTCTACTGTGTTCTAAAAATGAGTGACATCAACTTCGAACAAAGATGTGCTCAGATTGTTTTGCTTTAGACTTGGGCGTAGTGCAACCGAAACTCTTGCTAAACTCCTACGGAGATAGTGTTTTTGTAAATAGGCCATGTTTCGTGGTGGTCTAAGGTATTTTCACAAAGCAGAGAGTAGATTGAAGATGAACCACGAAGCGGGAGGCCTTCACCTTCAAGAATCGATGAAAATATCGACAAAACCCGGGATCTTGTGCGTTCAGATGATCGGTTGACAGTCAAAATTATCCTGAAAGAGTTAGATTTGACTCACATCACCATTGATCAGATCAAGAATAACTGCGTGTTACATCACGATAATGCTCCTTGTCACAAAGCAATGTCAATAAACGAGTTTTTGGCCAGTAAAAACATTTCTGTGGCTCTTCAGCTTTCTTGTTTGCCTGACTTGAGCCCTTGTAACTTTTTCTTGCCCGAAGTTGATAAATCTTTAGGTGAAAACTTATTTTGGGACAGTCGAAAACATTCACACTGACCAGCTGAAGGCTATTCCAGTATCTGGGCTCCAGCACTGCTATGAGGGATAGAAGATCCGTCTCCAGCGCTGTGTGGCTTCAGAAGGAAATTATTTTGAGCGTGAAAATATAAAATTGTAATTATATTTGAATAAAAAAAATTAAAATCACAAAGTAGTGTGCGGAGTTTCCTTGTCGCCTTTATTTTACAACAATTTTATTTAGTGGTTTGGTGCTCGCTTAACTGCCTCTGTCAGCAACTTCACCATTAACGAAAGGTTTGGGCAAATAGCTGATATTTTACCTGAAACTTGGAAAAGCACTTAAAAAAAACCGTAAATACACTTCAGCAAGTTTATGTTGACGAAGCGGTGATTATTTTTAATTTTTTTTTAATGACATTGCCGATTTTAACTGGCGAGAAAGTCCAAACCTTTTTTGTGCATGCTAAAATCACCGATAGAGGAAATCATGAGAGCAGAAGCACAAAAAATTAAATTCTTGTAAAATAAGAGCGACGACGATACTTCGGATATTGCTTTGTGAGGTGATTTATACAGGATCAGTATCAAGCTGCCATGCCATCCAGAGTTAATCCGGCAACTCCTCTCATCGAAAAAATGTTCCGATTCGATTGCTTGCATAATCATATTTAGAAAGAACTCTTTTTAATGAACCTGCATTTGCCAGCGCCAAACGTGCATAAACCATTGTTGAACATTTTTTAAGCCAATTTCTAACTCCGTTTTAGGTCAATTTAAGCCAAAATTACCTTATGAACTTTTATCTAAAGTTGATAGTTTTCGAGATGAAGCGATTTAAAATTTAA
Source organism: Acanthoscelides obtectus (assembly GCA_963669975.1). Classification (NCBI taxonomy): domain Eukaryota; kingdom Metazoa; phylum Arthropoda; class Insecta; order Coleoptera; family Chrysomelidae; genus Acanthoscelides; species Acanthoscelides obtectus. The sequence goes on along the minus strand of CAVLJG010000007.1, from coordinate 39,404,369 downwards.
AAAAGTGTGAAATACTTTAGGCACAGAAAAAAATATGAAAGATCGAAAATTCTGTTGCGCAATTTGTAAAATGGCAATGGTTTTTAAGGATATCTTTACTCTAAATCTTTGTTTTTAATTATCAACTAGCTTTTAAAAGTTAAAAACCAAGCGCGAGCTTTTTTCTATTTTTTTGCCTCTAGCTTCGCTGCCACTAGTTAATTATCTTACAAATGCTTACAAATATACATTGCCTAATATTAGCTGGCTACCCCAGCTTCTAAGACATATTTGTAAGAAACCCATAAATTTCGGAATGTCAAAGCTGCGGATTGCGGTCTCAAAAATGGTTAGAGTTACAGTGCTGGTTAAATGATGAGAAAGTTGCGTGATATAAATACCCTCTGAATGAAGTTATCTTAAAAAAATGTAATTTTGAAAACTTTCGGATAAGATAGCGAGTTATATCCGACAAATTGTGTATACCATGGCACTTGCGCGTTATCTACTTTCATCTTTTCCATACCTTAGAAATGACTGTTGTGATCATTTCAGATTAAGAGCCACTCAGAAATGTTAGCGTTTTTGTGGAAAACACTTGGCAACACTGCCCTGGCTGTGCTGTAATTGCTTTCGAAAGATAAACACCGCAAAACCGTTAGTACGACTAATACGGCTACCGCAGCCCCAATATATTTGTATGTTTGTACGTGTGTATATATACAAAATCCAATTTATTTTTAGTTTTCTGTTGGGAATTCCAATCCATGTTGGTGCGAGCACAACCGAAAATAAAGTCACATACTGTCGTGGTTTATGATGTTCCAATTCCTATGTATAAACACAAATAAGTTCAGTCTAACACACGAATCGATATGAGATGTGAGGAATGGTCAAGCATGCTGCTAAAAACTTTGCCGCAGCGTGAACATACACTGACATTCACTTCTGATACAGACATGTTCTGAGAAACTGAAGCATACACTTAGTTATTAATGTATCTTGAGACGAACGAATTTTGAAAATAATGATAACTTTGGAAGTATGAAAATTGAGAGGTTTCTGAAAACTTTGATAAACCAGAAAATACAGGAAACCCAGTAAATTTTGGATAGGTATTTAGTTCATTTTAAAAATCTTGGATATTTTGAAGATTTTAAACATTTTAAAAATTTTTAAAACTAAAAACTTTGTAAATTTATGAAAATTTTGAAGAAAGTAGTGGAAATCCTGAGCATTTGGGGATTTAAAAAAATGTAGATTTTTTTGAAAATATGGAAGGTTTTGATCATTTTGAACATTTTGAGAATTACTGAGGTTGCAGTGTTCGAACATTTTGAAGATCTGAAGAATTCCTGAAGCGCAAAATGTTTGAAACGATGAAATATGCTAGGTAGAAAATTTGTTCGTCAAGCTTTGTAAACTTGATTTATAATTTTTTGACCACTACAAATCTCCATAAATGTTAGAAACGAATTACCCTTTAGAACCAGATGTTTACCCCTTCTGTATTCGGTAAGATCAGGTATCGGTTTACAATTCAGCTCTAAATACTGACATGATCGAAGTGCATTTTGAATTCGATATCTTACCTTGCACCCTGTCTGCCCTGGAACCACTGGGTGCTGCAGTACCGCGACTTTCTAGAACACTAGCCTTTTGTGGCCGTTCCCCTTCAACACTTTCTTCGTTGCTGACCAGATACAGTGTGGCTATTGTGGCCAGACACTTCAACTTCATGTTGCCACGTTTGAAATGCTTGTGTCGCACTACGAACTCCAGGCCTAGGATGGAGGTTTCCAAACCTTCTCGACCTGAAAAAAAAATTATTTTTCAAGTTTTTTTATAATGTTTTGAAGATAGTATCCATCCAGATCAGATCCTCTTGGGGAATCTGATCCCAGGCTACTTACTACCTTGCGACTCTGGAGTCTATGGATGATGGGGTAAAATGAGTGATTTTCTTCCCATAATATCCCAGACGGGATCAATGGGTGAAAGATCTGGAGACCTAGGGGCCTAGGAAACAAATCGACTTGAGTGTCTTCAATGTAATTCTGGCTATATTTGGTGGCGCATTATGTTGTTGAAAAAGTGGGTTGGTGAATATCCGTATATAAGGCAAAACAAGTACAAAGGTGCCCTGCTCCTTTAGGCAATAGACTCCAATACCGTAGTTCCAACAGAGTGATGCAAATGCGTTTCCGCAGAAACTGGGAGTCTCGTTCTTTAGCTCGCCGCCGTCTTATCCTTGCGCGAACACCATGCATCTCCAAGAATCTGGATACATCACTACTACCTTCGAGGTGCAAGTTCAGCTGTCCTTTGCACCTCGGTGCCTATGAATGAGGGGTGAGGAAGATATGAAGCAGGTACAAAATAAGTGCGCATTGTAATATCCTTTAAGTGCTCTCCAAAGCATTGGTACGTTCTATGCGAGAAGTGGTTCGGTAGAACCAAAAGCCTAAGGCGGCAATCTTGCTGTGGGGAACGCCCTGTATCTCTAACTGTTCATAATACGACCTATCTGATTCCATGCATGACAAGAGACTACCACCGTATTTAGACTTCTGTGCACCCTGGTGACTATTTCTCTAAAGGACCAATCAGCCTTACACAAGCCCACTATTCGCCCTCTATCAAACTCGCTAATCTGTTAAACATTTTCTCGTCTTTTTATTCTAGGCATAAGGACCATATTAGAGCAGCCCGTCACAACGTATTGTGGGATCATCAAATGCAAATTGTAGAAACAAAACACAACAATTCCTTACTTACTTTTTTGTGAAAACAGATGATTTCACAAACACCGTTTACCGAAATAGTTGAAAAGCTAATCGTTTCTTGTTCTAGCCTCAACAAACTTAGGCTTAGAGAATTTTTCTAATAACTTGATTACTCCGGGTGTTCCTTGTTCTATATCACCCTATGTAGCGCGAGAAGCGTGCAATATGTATGTTAGAAAGAGTGCACGGATGGCATCTGTGACCTCGTACTCGGGTTGCTGGCAACGAGGTGTTTCTATCTCTTTCTAACACACGTATTGCACGCTTCTCGGGCATCTCTCTCTCTCCTAAAGATTACGACGTCAGTGCTATTTGGTTTTCAGTGCATTGGGTGATTTTCTAGTGTGGGGTTCGTCGATGGCTCCGTGATTATGCATATGATCTAAATATCTTAATTACAAAAATTGCGCCTTACCTGGCAATTATTTTTATCTCTACAGCAATTCGATATTACATACTCTAGGGTTATAATTCCTAATTGTGGAGATATGAGACAAACTATTGAAAAAAAAACATTCAACTTGGGAATCGCCCCTCCGCAAACGTTAGAGTTAGGGTACCGAATTTTCCACCAGAAAAATTTCATGATTATATCGTTTGTTCCTACGTTATTACTTTTAAGGTCCTTTGGACGGTTTATACAAGGTGGTCAAGAATGCAGGGTGAACGATTTACCTCAAAATTCTTAAATTGAACACCCTGTATATCTTCACATTTCATGATTCCCCATTCTACAAGATCTTTTTGATATGAGGTTTATGGATGTTTGTACGACAGGTTACTGAGTTACAGCTGACATTTTTGTAAATCATATATCAGGGTCAACGAAAAATATCACAATACCTTTCAAAATAGAAAATGGTAGGTGTTTAGTTGGTGACGAGAAATCCTAGAGATCTTTAAAATTACTTCATTTTATACATCAGAAAAAACACTGGTGAAATGTGAAAATATACGAGGTGTTGCGTTTGAAAATTTTGAGAAATAGTTTGTTTTGTTTTATTGACCACCCTGTATGAAATCTTCAAGAAACTGAGACTAGGATAGAAGTGACACGGTATGGGTTCATAAATCGTTTTGACGAAAGATTCAGTACTCTGGCTATAACAAATCCAGGGATGCCTATCGTCAAAGTTGAGTGTTTTTTTTTTTTAGATAGAGTGTCCAATATCGGAACAATTTCACGCTGTAGAAATGAAATTTCCGTCAGAAGCAAACAGTTCGCTAAAATTCTTGTATTCAACTTCTTTAATTACAACGCGTAAAACGGAGTTATCGACAAAGCCCACACTAAAAACTCACAACGTATATGGAACACTTTTTTATAAAATGTACTTTATCAATCCGTACTCCTTAAAATTTGGAAAAATCATATTTGACTCAAGTGTCCCTTTTTGAAAAAGCTGTTTCTCCCAAGCTAGAAATTCAGTGAAAAAATTCAGAGCAGTACAAGATAATGTCAAAGTTCCTCTTCTCGAAATCAAAAAACGTTTATTGATACTTCTTCTTTCAGCCTCAGATCATTATTTCCTTTGGCGCTACGCGCCTCAGGTTATAAAAGTGCTCGACCAAAGATGGGCCACTTTTCATACTAGGTGAGTAATAACATAACTATTAACATTCAGTGACCATGTATGCCTAATATTGTTTGACGGAGGGACCGTTTAGTTCCATGGTCACCTGTACCTGACTAATACAGATAATGTCACTGTGTTTCTACAGCCATGCTTTTTTGGATAATGAAATGGCTCAGAATTAGCCGAAGCCCGTTAAAAGCAACCGACCATTACTGCCCTGTGCTATGTCCCGTTACTCTCGCAATGCTGTCGTTGGAAAATTAAATTCTGCATCTGCAAAAAACACCAGGCTTGCTGCGAGCTCAATGTCATACTAAAAGTAACATATAACGAAAATACACACAATCTGTTGTTTCAAAGTGAAGCAGATATGCATTTTGAATCGGCGCATCTCTTTTCCATTCTATACGGGGTGATGTACAATACACATAATTTTTAATGGCAAACTTCGGCATATTACCAAAAGAACTGATTTAAATTTTGTATAAAATTGAATGCCTTAACTTACTTAATCTTAGCAATACAGGTAGGTGTTTCAGAAATATCAGTAGCGTATAATATTTCAGTTTCTACGTCTCTGGTACTCGTATAGTTAGAGACAAAACATTTTTTTTACACATTATGTTCATAATGTTTGACCGAAATTTTAATTAGATGCCTCCATCCTTATTTTGTAATTACAACATTTTGGGTGTCATTTATACGAAATTTTTGTGTTATTTTCAAACTCTTTCTGTGTTAGAAATGTTGCCAGTGTTTGTCAACTCTCCCTGCATAAGCCCCCAAAGTGAAGTGCAATAATTTCTGCTCTGTAAAGTAACCGTTTTAGTTGTTTTTAATTCTCACCGTCATGTTTCTCTTCTGCGCAGTGATTGAAAATATCACAGACATACTGAAATCCTTGATACAAAGCAACTTAACATGAAGTGCTAAAATGTGCACAAATATTGGTTAAAGTTTATTTAATAATTTTGTTTGTCATTGTTTCCTATGGATTCATCTATTGCATAAAACCCTCATCGAATAAAAACAATTTTTTTCATATTTAAAATTTTGACGTTCTTATTTTTTCAAAATGTTTAAAAAATATTACGCAGTTGTAATGTGGTGATTGAAGTGACTGGTACTGTATTTGAGAATAGTTAACGCCGTCTCTAATATTATACAGGGTGTCCCAGATGTCGACGTCAAGCCGAAACCGGGTGATAGGCAAAGTCATAACAGCTATCAGAAAAATATTTAAAAAAATTTTATGTATGTGTTTTGAAACTTATAGGTCTTCGAAAAAAATATAGAAATTTCACACCCTACGGCAGTCTGTCACCTCCTGTTACTACAAATATTAACTTGTTTTGGATTTTATTTTTACAACGTAATGATGAATAATGCATCTGCAAACTGGTATCTCAACCTTACTGCCAACTTTTCTCGTTCAGGAAAAATTGCCACTTATTTCCCAACCAAGTATTCCAAAGTAAAACTTTGCTCAACTTTAACTGGCTGTACTGGAAAAAAATGTACTACGAGAGTTTGGCAAGTAACCTTAAAAGTTGGCGCCTTTAATAAGGATTCCAAAATGGTATAACACTTAGAAGATTACTCGTTAACTTATGCACAATTTTTATTTGAAGAAAAACTGATGAAAATTTTTCAAAATTTCCTAATTAAACAGCGATTATGAAAACGCACAAGGACCCTTAAGGATAACTGTTTGCACAACAGTGGGCGTCAAAATGCTGCTGATGATAATTTACCTTTACAGCAAATGCTCAAACTGTTTTCCTTCAGCCGCAATACACGCTCGACATCTTCTTAAAAAAGATCGGGTTATTAAACGAGCGAATCCACGGTTATTAACAAACTCAGCTGCTTCCAATAGTCTTTGCAGTAGCTCAGCTACATTTTGAATCGGCTTGAAATACACTTTTTCTTTTACAGTTCCCCAGTAAAAAAAATCTAACGGATTCAAATCTGGTGATCGGGCTGGCCACGGTACTGTACCAGACCGCCCTATCCATCTGCCTGGAAAGTTTTGATCGAGATACTCTCTCACTGAGAGTGCATAGTGCGCTGGGCAGCCATCATACTGAAACCACATGTCCCTGTAAATACTCAGTGGCACGTCCTCCAATAAATTTTCTAAATGATTTTGCAAAAAACCTAAATAAACCTCAGCAGTCAAAGTCTCTTGGAACTCAAGCGGACCGATTATTTTACCATTTAAAATTCCTGTCCAATGGTTTATCTTGAAGCGATATTGAGATTTATCTTCTCTCATCAAATGTGGGTTTGCTACGTGCCACTCGTATAAGTTATGCAGGTTCATGTACCCATCTTTCTTAAATGTGGTCTCATCTGACCATAAAATTTTTTCAAAGAACCGTGGATCTTCCCTGTGTCTTTCTAACATTGTGCGACAAAAAGCAACTCGGGGCTCATAATCCCGGGGCAGAAGAGCTTGAACACGCTGTACGTGGTATGGATGGAGCACGTTTTTTTGCAAGATTCTATACCACATACAGCGTGTTCAACCTCTCCTGCCCCAGGATTATGAGCCCCGAGTTGCTTGCTTTTTGTCGCACAATGTTAGAAATACACAGGAAAGATCCACAGTTCTTTGAAAAAAAATTATGGTCGGATGAGACCACCTTTAAGAAAGATGGGTACATGAACCTGCATAACTTACACGAGTGGCACGTAGCAAACCCACATTTGATGAGAGAAGATAAATCTCAATATCGCTTCAAGATAAACCATTGGACAGGAATTTTAAATGGTAAAATAATCGGTCCGTTTGAGTTCCCAGAGACTTTGACTGCTGAAGTTTATTCGGATTTTTTGAAAAATCATGTACAAAATTTATTGGTGGACGTGCCACTGAGTATTTACAGGGACATATGGTTTCAGCATGATGGCTGCCCAGCGCACTATGCACTCTCAGTGAGAGAGTATCTCGATCAAAACTTTCCAGGCAGATGGGTAAGGCGGTCTGGTACAATACCGTGGCCAGCCCGATCACCTGATTTGAATCTTTTAGAGTTTTTTACTGGGGAACTGTAAAAGAAAAAGTGTGTTTCAAGCCGATTCAAAATGTAGCTGAGCTACAGCAAAGACTATTGGAAGCAGCTGAGTTTGTTAATAACCGTGGATTCGCTCATTTAATAACCCGATCTTTTTTAAGAAGATGTCGAGCGTGTATTGCGGCTGAAGGAAAACAGTTTGAGCATTTGCTGTAAAGGTAAATCATCATCAGCAGCATTTTGATGCCCACTGTTGTGCAAACAGTTATCCTTAAGGGTCCTTGTGCGTTTTCATAATCGCTGTTTAATTAGGAAATTTTGAAAAATTTTCATCAGTTTTTTTTTCAAATAAAAATGGTGCATAAGTTAACGAGTAATCTTCTAAGTGTTATACCATTTTGGAATCGTTATTAAATGCGCCAACTTTTAAGGTTACTTGCTAAATTCTCGTAGTACATTTTTTCCAGTACAGCCAGTTAGAGTAGAGCAAAGTTTTACTTTGGGATACTTGGTTGGGAAATAAGTGGCAATTTTTCCTGAACGAGAAAAGTTGGCAGTAAGGTTGAGACACTAGTTTAAAGATGCATTATTCAACATTACATTGTAAAAATAAAATCCAAAAAAAGTTAATATTTGTAGTAACAGGAGTTGACAGACTGCCGTAGGGTGTGAAATTTCTGTATCTTTTTCAAAGACCTATAATTTTCAAAACACATACATAAATTTTTTTTAAATATTTTTCTGATAGCTGTTAAAACTTTGCCTATCACCCGGTTTCGGCTTGACGTCGACTTCTGGGACACTCTGTATGTGGTACTGAGCTTAACTTTCAAATTAATACAATCATGTTTTACCATACATATAAATCACTCTCAGAAATGTAAACAACAGTTCAATTTTTCTTAGATCTAAATGTGATTCTACTTGTATTTACATACGGAATATCGGATAATAGTTGTACCAGTCTTTTTTTCCTACAAATACTCTGGCTTTGTCAATACTATTACTCCATTTCGTTATGTTACAGTTTATGTGTGAGCACCGTAACGCAAAATATACCGCCATTAGTCATTTCCCGTATGTTTTTTATTTGTAATAAAATGTCTCATTAAAATGTTACTTTTCAGTAAGTCCCAAGAGCTTTGCACAGTTCGAAGCTTCAGTAGCAGGAAGGACACAAAATCCGTTTTACCTTCATTCAATTGTAGCTTTTTGCGCTGACACCAGCCACTAAACCCATCTACAACATAAGCTTGTTGCAGTATCACCGATAATATTTTCTCTTTTCTTCATTGATTATTCATCGACATTTTGTTCACACGTTTTGCGTAAATAATGTTTTTGTATGCTCCCTATTGCTTTTAGAATTCACAATCCTTCAAGTAGCAGTAGATCTTCAGTTTTCAATCGGCTTTCCATGAATCTGAAGTCCTCAATAACACTTTTAGTGGTGCTTTTAGTTAACGCTAGCAAAAAACCGTCTACCTTATGCCAGGAACATACCTTTCGGCTGTTTACGCAAACTATTTCGCGGTGGTGGAGTCTCAAAGGGTCGTGATCGCTAACCGCGAAATCTGTTTACCCAATTGGTAAAATATGCGGGGATGAACGGGTCTGCACATCCAGGCAACATCGATATCGCAGGGGTGTTTCAGGGTTCAGAAGAGGAGAATTCCAGGTATTTGCTCACTTTCCATTCGAGGCTTGGTTGAACATCGATGTGACTGATCTGCTGTTTCCTGACACATAATGCTTTGGAAAGGTTTTTGCTTCCAATTAACGCAAAACAGAGAGGCTTGGGTGCTATCATGTTACAAACAATACGTACAGTATGGTAGTCATTATTGAAATGGGTAATAGGGGAGTCAAAACAAGTCAAAAAGTTCATATGATCCATGGTCCAAAAGTCCATAGGTTTTTGTCTAAATAGCTTTATAGTTTACAACTTCAAGTACTTTATATCGAGCATAATCACCACAATCTTACTAATTTTTATAATCTAGTCTAAAACGTTTTGTAATTGGGTAATTAACAAATATGATATTTTTGGTAACATAATGACTATATTTAAAGCATGCTGGGTCAACAATGTCAACGTTTTATCATTGTTTTTGTTTACCTTTGTTAAAATGTTATCTCTTAGTTTTTGTGAAGAAAGCAGTTTCTGAGAGCTGAGTAGTACAAGTATTTTTAGTTATTGCCCTTTCGTTTACTACTGTTAAGCATAACAAAATGCCTTGAGTTTGAAGACGTCCAAATTATCATGTTAGCGACTTTGACAGGGGTAGAATTATTGCCTATCGAGATGTTGGTTTGTCCTATAGCGAAATTGGCCACCGTGTTAATTGTACGAGTACTGCAATGACGGTAACGCGTGTATCCTGTGTGGATAGAAGAAGGTAGAGGAACACGAAGACGGCCACAGCTAATCCCTGAAGTTCGAGTTGCTTGGAATGAGGTGCCATAACCAGATCTCATTTTCTCGATGCCAAGACGTATACAGGAGTGTATTCAGTTGCGGGGTCGCCCAACATATTATTCATTATGTTTTTCTTACTACTTGTCAATAAAACTTCGTGAGAACGTTATCGTTCGATTCTTGATGTAAGACTACCCCATTGCCAAAGAATCAAGTTGAAGAAACTATTTTTTCTAATGTTACTGAGTAGACATGTAACTAATAATTTGTATCACAAAAATCTTTAGAATGAAATGGTGTGGGTCCAGTTTTTAATCTTAATATTTAATTGACGTTTGAATATGGAAAATAATATAATAGTAATGCCCTCATCTGAAAGCCGTGCAAGCCCGACTCTTCTTGATTCCTTCTTGGATCTTTGCGGTATATTTCGAGTGAATCATTCCAAGCCTTATTATTTATCAACTCTCACAGAAGCAAGTCTGACAATGTATGAGACCTTACTGGGGGATCAAATGCCTTGAAAACACTATCAGGCAACCAGCATGGTCTTATTCCAGGAAGATCATGTTACACTGCCTTGACGACTGGACTAGATGTTTGTACCGAAATAAACCTGTCGACGCAATCTATCTAGATTTTTTCAGTGCGCCGAATTGCATTCCACATAAAAGAATGTTACACAACACGAGCATCTTAGAGTCAGTGGTGGTTTGTCTTCATTAATTGAATCTTTTTTTTTAGGAAGAATATTCTTCGTTTGTATTGGAGACAGCTACTCTACGAGTACTAGTCATCTTGCTTGCAGTGAAGTTCCACCAGGGTATGCGGTATATTTTATACCTAAGCGATCTCCCTATTCAACCTTCATCTATGTACTCCACCTATGGCAGATCACACCAAAGTCTTCAAGCAGATCTCAGAATCATTAGTGGGCAAGTTGGCCCATTAATAACGTCTTCTGTATTAAGACGTAGAGTCGATGAACCTATAATGGGCGGTACCAAATCAATGGGGTTTTTGTCCTTCAATTCTCTTATCTAGCTGATAGTACAGAAACTTTCATAGTTTAATATAAAAGGTAGCGGTACATTGTACTCACCAGTGACGATAATCTCAGGTCCCTTGAGAAACTTAGGGTCCGCTGGCTCTCCATTGATCATCCAATTCAGTTGAGCAGCAGGTTTTGACCTGCCTGATGTGCAGTTGACCTTCACAGTGTCTCCCACCTGGTACCTGGGTTTTCCGCCAGTTATTTTGGGACCCTCTTCTGGTAGAGCTGGAAAAAAGTCGTTGTTTAGTGGAATCAAGATGGGACATTAAGATAAAAATGGATTGACATGGATTTATTATCGGCATGTTTAGAATTCCGATACGATTTTTCATCTGTCGTCCTCAGACATCAACTTTATTTTTTGTTATAGAGGCCATATTGGATTTGTGTACAAGTATGTGAAAATGTACAAAATGTCATACATTGCCAGTGTCAAACCTAAATTATTCCAAGAAACTAATATTACTATAGTTGGCTTTGAAAATGACAGCTCCTCACATGTTTATCCGATTAAATTACCAATGCTTCAGCTCTTGACAAGAATATTTACTGGACATTCAGATAACTTGTCCAGTCACCTACTATAAGAGGCCTTATTTTAGCACCACAAAGACTACATGGCTTCTCATAGATTAATAGTATCAGAATACAAGGTGTGTGCATCGATTTAGACGTGACAGATATAAAAGGTGTTCAGGGAAACGCAACATCATCAAGGCTTTCATTTACTCCAAAATGTTTCCATCAATTGCATAAAATAGTATTGTTTTCAATAAGACGCTTAGGTATTACTAAAAGTTTTAGCAGTTCTTTATTCGATGACATAACATCAACTGAGGAGCATCCATGCGAAATATACTAAGTGACATATAAGTCCGAACATCCAGTTTAAATGGTTTTATTTTAATAAAATTTTGTATAAGTACTTAATGAAGCATAATAAGTAAATGATAAAAATTTCAAAATGATTGCACTGCTTTAAAGCCCTTTGACCTTTAATAATGTGTGGATGCACCCTGATGTGCTACGCATTCTCCAACGCACCTAGGCATGCTTCTGATCAGGTGGTCAATGTCCTCCTGTGGTATCTCATTCCAGGCAACGACCAACTCCTCTCGAAGTGCTTCTAGAGTCTTAGGAGGACGTTGCAAATTGAGCAATCTCCTACCCATCATATCCCACACGTGCTCAATTGGGGATAAGTCGGGAGATCTTGGTGGCCATGGTAACAATGTGACGTCATTATGTTGAAAGAAGTCTATTGTGACTCTTGCAACATGTGGTCGGGCATTATCTTGTTGGAAAGTTGGATCTGCCAGGGTGTCAAGATAGGGTAAAAGATGGGGTTCTAGAACTACGTGGATATAACGCTGCGAGTTCATGTTAGCTCTGATGAAGATTAAAGGTGACTTGGAACCATAAGCTATAGCACCCCAAACCATAACTCCAACAGTGTGATGAACATGTCTTTCAACAAAAAACTGTGGATTCCTCCTTTCACCACGTCGCCTTCTAACCCTGGCACGACCATCGTGCATGCCTAAACAAAATCGAGACTCGTCACTAAAGACAATACTGTTCCATTCCTGATCCCAGAGTGACTGTTGTCTGCACCACTCAAGGCGATTACGTCGGTGTTCTCGAGTTAAAGGGAGGACCCAGTGTGGCCGGTATGAAAACAAGCCAAAACTTCTCATTCGTCGGTAAACACTTCGCATGCTAACAGGTCTTCCGTGTTCTGCAAATCATTCATTTGCAATGGACCTGGTAGTGGCCAATAATCTTAGGCGGCGATCTTCACGGTCTGTTGTTCTACGGCGGCGTCCAGTGCCCCTTGCTCTTTGCGTACGGCCTTCTCGAAGCCATGCCTGACAACACCTAACTACACTGTCTACACTTCTTTGCACTCTAACTGCAATTGCCCGAAAAGAAAGTCCAGCTTCCCGAAGTCCCACTATACGGCCCCTATCAAACTCACTAAGTTGACGAAATCGTACAGGTCTCCGTACTCTAGGCATCGTAACCGATCGTGAAGGATGTCAAGAACCAAAATCCGCCAACGTTGATTCTTTACTGCGGCTGAAATATTCATTTTTAGAGCGTTAGTGAATTGAAAAAAAGCAGTATAAAAACCGGAATGTCCAACTGATAAGGCTGAACATGTTTTCACTTGTTACGAGTATTTACAGTAAGATAAATACATTCACCAACTTTTATTAAAATAAAACCATTTAAACTGGGTGTTCGGATTTATATGTCACTTAGTATAGTACATGACCACATTGAGTCTAAGTTGGGTAAGATACGGAATCTGGTGTGAAATCTTGAATAGAGTCTATCTTCAAGTCAGAATTGCTTTGAATGCAACTTGTCCCATAATAAATAAATCATGAGTGTCAGGAGTCCTGACAAATCTAGACATGGCACTAGCCTGAGTCTACAAAATTGATCAAATCTAGTGATGCCCCCGTAGTAATTGGGTAAGGTTTTTCAAAACGAACTACTCGTATGTCCACATAATATAATTTTCTGCAGTGAAGGCTATTAAGATTTCTTTTAGTGATAAAATGCAATGTTTATGTTTAATGATGATTAGTGAAAAAATCAAATAATTTTGTGGTGTAGTTTAGCTACTATAAACATTGGTGTGAGAAGGTATAACAATAAAAATGCAAATACAATATACATAGAGTGCAAAGTGGATGTTCCTGTAGGAACAATAGAAGTAGGATCCAGGAAAAGAAAGGACTTTTTGTCAATGCTCTCTATTTTTGTAGAAACAAAGATACAGATCCTGACTGACATTGTTTGAAAACTCTATTAACAAGATTAACCGGATGAAATAGTGCAAGACCAAAAACTGACGCACCCGATGCCTGTCTATCCTGTTCAAAAAGAAAACAACGACGAAAGTAATCTACAGACGTATGCAATTAAATACCTAATCGATTTCATGTTCACTATTACTTCCGCAAAAAAATATAATACGTGATTGTAAAAAAATCTTATGACTAGTCTAGGTATATCTAGCGCCAAGATTGGTATTGGCAAAAGCTATGAGCAAAGGTGAGAATTTTCAAGTGGAATATAGAGAAAAACTAAAGTTAAGGAATATATTGCTTCATTGCCAGCATCAGAAAGTCATTATAACCATAGAAAGTCATCTCGTATCTAGGTAAGTAGTAGCTTATGGTGGATCTTACACTATGGAACTATATTCAAGGAAGCTGTCTCACTACGGTGTGTGCTTAACGATTTTCTTGTCCCTCATGCCTTTTGGACATAAGGTATCCAAAACTAAGGTCTACTTGTCTGTATTTAGCGTTCCATACGCTATTTATCGCTTCTTGTACTTAACTTCTCAGCAACAGCGCATATACGAGCCCCTTCCCACTTCAGTTGGCCCACTTCAAGATTTGTACCAAAATATGCCTTTATAATCTAAACATGACGAAACTATTTACTTGTAAAACAATTTATTTTCTCAGAAACATTTTAGATACACTCTAGTCGTAAAAAATACATATTTGAAGTCACTTATACCTATAACTAATAGAACATCTGAACAAATAAACAATGTGCGAATAAATGCGCGAAGTTAACAAAGCAACAATTGAAAGATTACCATTGGGTAACATCACCTTTATTTTTTATTACGGCTGAAATTCCTTGGGGCATAGTGTTAACCAAGTTTTGGCAAACATTTGGTGTAAAACAATCCCATATTTCTTGAACCTTTTGTCTCAGTTCGGTGATTGTACGAGCAGGATGTTGTCGTAGAACCTTTTTCATCTCGTGCCACAAAGTTTCAATAGGTGACACATCTGGACTACTAGAAACCCATTTCAAAAGTGGTACACTATTTTCTTCCATCCATTTTATAGCCTTTTTTTGAGGTATGACACGCTGCACCATCTTGCTGAAACACAAAATCTTGGCCAGATGTCAAACATTCTTCCATCACTGGTAAAAGCGATTCTTCTAAAATTGCCAAATATTTGTCTGTATCCACATTTCCACCAATAAAATGAAGTTTTCCTACTCCTTTTGATGACATACTGCCCCAGACCATAATGGATGCTGGAAATTTCACTTTTCTCTTCAGACAGTCAACATGGAATGCTTCATTTTTTTGCGAATAACTCTACTGCAACTGTCACCAACAAACTTCGAATCGGGCCTCATCACTCCATTGTTGAGGTGTCCATTGTTTATGTTCTTTAGCCAATCTAAGCCGATTTTTCATTAGTAGTGCAGTTAATAGTGGCATTTCTTTGGCCTATAAACAAGTTGTGCAGCTTTAGGGTTTTTGCTTAACTTTTTTTATATAAGAAAACTTACCTTGCAAGTGCTAAATCCCAGTTTGTGAGCCTCTCTATGAGCTGTGGACCTCGAAATTCTCCTTCCAACAGCGTCACTCCACAGTGCGCTTAATTGTAAATAATTGGCACGCCTGTTTTTCATGATTATTCTTCTTAGTGCTCTTCGGTCGGCATTTGTGATATTCCTTTTTTTCACATATCGTGGCTTAATATTAACTGAACCAGTCACGTTATATCTTCTAACAATATTTCACACACTGTACCGCGATAAGTCTAACAAGGTTGCTATTTCTGAGTTTGATTTCCCAGAATTAAAAAATTTAGTTATCAGTAACCGAATTTTCTCACTAATAACCTTTCCTATACCCATTTTGAAAACCTTAACTACGCAAAACTATTTTAAACGTATTCTGACAGCTGTGATTAATAAAAACAATTATCAGGGCTTTTATTTTTCACAGCCACCTATGCGTTATAGACTTATTTTGCATTGAAATGAAAATAGGTTGATATGCTGTAATTTTTATGCTGCAAATTTGATTAGGGAGTGATTGGTGTTTTCTACTATATATTATCAAAATATTCATTGTTAATATTTTAAACCTATAACACCCTGCTACATTTTTATTATTTGTGTTTAATAAGAAAACAACTAAGATTTCAATAGTTGGGCCAACTGAAGTGGGAAGAGGCTCGTAGTCTTTTCTATCTTCTCTGACTATAGTAGATAACCATTTGTTATAGGCTCTTTTATCTTCATTAACCACATTTTTCTATTCTGTATGTCACTTCCAGCTTTTATTTCTAGTTCTAGTCACCGGCTTCCCATCAATAGCTTCTCTAGCTGCTTCATGTACGCAGTGAACAACAACAACATAATCCACTTCATATATGGAAGTTTTGCCACTTTTATATCGTCTGTTGATATACAGCAAGTCTATTGGATGGTCCTTTAGACTGTCTAAATTTAATTTGAAGGGAATTACATCTTCATAATAGTCATTCAGTGTCTGACGTCTTAATTTTGAGTTCCTTGAAGTAACTTAAGCAAATAAAGTCAGAGGGATCAAAATAAAATCATTTCTGAAAAGTTCAACAACCAGAAATTGGTCATAAAACCAGAAATAGAAGCTGCTCACCTATATATAAAAAATGATTATCTGATAATCTGAAGGCACACTTAGAATCAGAATTAAAAGCTCTATTTATCAGTGCAAAAATCCAATGTGAAGAAATTAAGTTTCTGATTGAGGACAAGATACTAAACTTTATATTCAAATTCTAATTATGCCATTTTGTAGAGGAAAAATTCATTTTGTAGTGGCAATATTCATGTACTATTTTGAAGTCCCATCTCATAAAAACCGCTACGAGAATATTCGAATTTTTCATCTGTCTCCAGAAATACTACTAAAAGTGCAACTTTGCTCCTATTTGATAGACTTTGTAAGTCTTACCGTTTCCTAGATTCCAATGCTGAGAGTCGAATTTGAAACACCCTGTGTATGAGTTTTTTAGGGACGAAAGCCACAGTTATAGACCTTGATCCTTTCATATCCATAGCTCTAGAAACCTAACGTAGCTTAATTCTTAAGTCTTTTTCACAGGACCTGAAACTGAATTCGGATTTGGAAAACTATTTCTAATTTCAGAAACTACTCTGGACAGTGTTAGTAGAGCAACAGCCACTAACTTCGAAATTCCAAGGATGATTCCTATTAAACTTTAACGGAGTCGTTCCAGCATAATCCTCGAAAGAAGCTTCATAGTATACACAACATTCTCTTCTATAAAAGCATTATTACTGCCTATTCCCTGAATTGTCTGCGCCTTGAAAGTGCTCACTTCTAACTATCTCACCGCCTGTTGCGCCATTACATTGTCTTTCTGATGGCCACTTCACAAATGGTAAGTGTTCGCTGTCTCACAGAGCAGAGACACATAAAAACTGTTTCAGGAAAACTTGGGCAATTTATCGATTTTCATATAGTCTGAAGGAGTCCAGTCAACTATAGTCAATGTAACCTCAGACCGCGGATATTCTTAGATCCGATTTTACTGTACGTGGTTCCAAAGTCGATCAGCGGATAAAAAGGCGTTTTTGGTGCAATGGATATAATCAATATAGTCGATTTTACCTAAAGAGAACCTGTTATTCCCATATTGAATCAAGAAATTCCTTCTAAATAACCAGATTTAGCTAGAAAAACCTGTTTTTCGTATGATCCACGGATCAAACATTTACTAATCAGAAAGAAGGCGTTAACCTCTGCTGGAATCATAAATCTTTGATATAACAGAATGATATGATAACAATTACTGCGCATTATATTGCAAATGACCGACTGCTTACCTAAGATATAATTTTAGGAAAAATAATATATTTCCTAATAATTCATCAACATGTATCATGCCTTTTTTATAGACAAGAGGAAACGGTGGTGTGATTCCTCTTTCCTTTTTTTAAGTTAATTAAAGAAGTAACAAATTACTATAAATGAAATCTAAAAGTCAGTCAATGCAAAACAGCTGTGCAGCGTGCAAATTTAGGCCCTAGCACAATAAAGCGAAGAGTAGGGGGGTTAAGAGCGCCACTGACTCAAGACGGATTAAGCCACAAATCCCCGATATGTTAGTCGGAACTTATTTTGCTTGACCACCACACAAAGAAAAGAATCTAACATCAATGATGAAATCGAATTAACTGTATACAGAGAGCCAAATAAAACAAGGTATTTAAACAGAATCACAATATATTATCAAAACAAGCAGCACACCACTGGAGTTCAAGTTAAAAGAAATGATATTACTTAAAACTACCTGACAATAAAATTATTAGACCGTAATAATTAACTCTGCATAACGTTTACCATGTTACACGTACGAAGGTTTTATAAATATAGGCCTTACAAGTAATTCAACGCCTAAACCTAAACTTATCTCGATAGTGATCTTATCTGGATAATAGTCTTCTTCCAGTTACAACTCTAGGTGCAGCTGAGATATAGTCAGCTCACAAACGCTCATGTCGAAAAAAAAACCAGTGGCCACTAGTGAGCAGGGTCGTGAGGAACGTCACAAGGTAGGGGCTGCTTGCCTCGTTCTCAAAATTTACGTCATAAAAAAAACCCTAGAGAGAGAAATACTGCCTAAAAATCTACTCTATACTCTCTGTCTGAGAGAGAACTAAGCATTTAGACACTCAAAGCTTGAAGCAACATCTTTTACGAGTAATCTAGAGCAAGGGCATAAAAATGTACCAAAGTGATATACCCTCAGAAATGTATCCCTGGTTCCAAAGTTATGGTAATTCAAAAATCAAAATCACCATTAACGTAATGTAGTAAGCTCAAAAGAAGGTGACCTGTGGGCACTACCCTATATTTGAATACTTAAAATGCCAAACACAATCAAGTACACTCTAAGAATTTCAGTCAGCAATAATCAATAAATTAATATCTACAAAATACCCAATTAAAATGATATTTTACCTGTTCACATCAGGGCTGCGAAACAGCTACAAGGCAGCTACAAAACAAAGCTGGAGGAGTGTCAATGGTGGCTCTCCATAATGCCTTTTCACTAAAAGTAAGGAGATATTGGACAAACTTCTCCAGGACAAGCCTTAATGGTCGTGGTCCGATGGTATACGAAAGAGAAATTACCGCTGGAGGTTAAGATCCCATTAGAAAATGGACGGGTAGTACCCAAACCAACACAACAAAACGTAAGGTACAAAATAAAAGGGTACTACTCCATAAACTGGTGCTTGGGGCGTTAGTATCCCAAAATCTGTAACTTAACGGAAAAAAATGCCCACACCACAATCCCCACAGGAAAGTAAAAGCAAAATGGCGCTGGACGCGTCTATAAACCAAGTTTTTAAAACAAGGTATCTTGATCAGAAATCAAATATTCAAATATTAAGTGAGAGTTAAATGCGTGGCCTTGAAGAAGGTATGTTCAATAGGAAATCAAAAGGAACGGATAAGAGCCGGTAAAGAAGGTATCTTGATAGGAAGTTAAACATTCATATACGGCTAGTACGTGTAAAAATCACAAGGTGATCCGCGGGTTGCCAACTGTGCCTACGAGGGATCAACAAAATTTTATGAGGAAATTTCTAAGATAGTCCTTAATAATGAATATTTCAGCATAGTACTGAGTCGCTGAGAAAGATAGATGTAATACGTGTGAAACTATACAAGCAATAAACTATGAAATTTGCCAAAATAAAATCATTGAAAACGGTTTGGCCTAGGGATGGGGAAATTCAAGTTACTGATACGTGATCAAAATAGTAAAAAAAAAGTTACGTAATTTTGGCACGTGACACATGTCCACCAAATTGCCGTCTAAGGTTATAGTTTGTAGATGCCTAACCCATTGTTTCTCGGAAAGTTTGGCTACCGTACGATATTTATGCCGAGATGAACATTGGCAATAACCATGTTCCTAATAAAGGTACTACTAGTATTCATGTTTCTTTGGGAAAAGCATAGGTGAACTCTTTATTATATTTTAAATTTTGAACAGTCTTTTCTCAGATGTCCAGGGCGGCCACATCAAATTATATCAAAATTGTATAATTTTTCGCTAGATTGAGAAATATTATATAAGAAATCGTCTGTATTCATTAGATCCAAACTTATATTATAAACACCAGCCGCCGACAGAATTTGGGAGCATCCTAGTGGATGTCAGTTTCAATGTCACCAGTAAATAGCCAGGAAAATCAATATTTCCCTCCTCTATCTTCCAGCCTTTATTTTTCTTTATTAAGAACATCCCTGAAAGTACGTCAAATAAATATCTTTTGCGATGACCTTGACTAGGAAGTTCATGGTCAAAATAATGTTCAACCAAGGTCATAGCTAAACTCAATGTTTTTCATTCTATCTACTAACGAGGTCAAAAGTGTGGAGTGACAGAAAATGGCCTTGTCGTCGACAGTCACCGTCGAGGTCATAGTAAAAGTCGATTTCAAGGTCGTCAGTGAATATCCAGAGAAAAACTGAGGCTTCTGCTGCTTTCGGGCTCTTATTTTTGCTTCAATCTCAGAAGTAAGCGCCTGTATACATTGATCTTGATCAGGACATTCAAGTTTAAAAGCGTTTTCACCACAGGTCATATTTCAAGTTATCATTTGCCTCTATCCATTTCCGGAGTATAGGGTTCGATTTGGGAAAATCAGTTTGATTTTGATTTGACCTTCAAGATCAAGGACGCGGTCACCACAGGATGATCAGAGTGAAACGATAAGTTGTCACAGTACCACATATCACAGCTCCTTTATCACCTTGTATAAATAACGTTATTGCTGCACTCATAGTGGCGTCACATAACATGATATCTTGATACAAAACGAAACGTCCTTGATACAAACCCATGCGGATCGTGTACGATTTCAATTCCACCACAGCGCTCATTTATACACAAATGCAATTTCTCTCCCCGGCTGTTCGATGCTCAACTCGTTTCTATATCCGTCTTCCGTGTTTCAATCGCAGCCATCGATATCGATTTCCGGTTTTTGTTTTATGCTCAATTAGCTTTAGTTGAATCAAATCGCTCCGAAGGATTTTCCTAAAAAATATATCTCGTCCAAGTCGCCGGAATATCGGCTCCAATAAGGAGAATTAGCCTTCGTTCCGTTTTTCTCTTTTATTATACCGGAATTGATTTGAAAAGTTGTTGGCCGGACTTGAAAAAACTACACTAAAAAGCAACCAGCTGCCGTGCTATAGAATTATCAATTAAACTCTTTTTTGTTTTGTCTGTTCTGCGGCAAGTTGTGCGGGATAATTTATTCATAAGCGGGTTTCTGCTAAAGTTTAGCTTTGTTCGCTGGCATTGGTTTGCAGTTGCACACATTTCGTCATTATGTTGCTTGATATATGATATTCGTGACGTCAGGCTTATTAGCCTAGGAAAAAATCCTCCGGGCGCTAATGGACAGAAGCGAGAAATGTGCTAAGCAGTTGGGGACAAGAAGATCAAAGGGACCAACAGCAGGTGTCGCATCTGTATAATCTGTGACTTAGGTTTAACGCTGTTAACGATACTTAAGAAATGTGAAACATTAAAATTGACGATTCTTCACTGTACAAATGGAACCAGTCATTGATGCTGTTGAGTGGGCTGCTGACAATCTTCGTGAAAATCCTATTTTTTTCATCAGATATAATAATTGGGCCATCGTATCCGTACAATTTAAAATGAGCTGTAGGGAAAGACAGCTCAAGGGTATTGATATATAGTGAGGAAAGTACCGCTCCCATTACAGATCCCTGTGGGACGCCTACGAGTATACAGCTGCTGGTATTGTGATGAATTTTGTATGTAAGTATGACTCTACCCAGAAGTAAGCAGTGCCATTCACTCCATATCCATCTAATTTCGGTAGTAATAAATCGTAGTAAACACAAACAAATGCTTTGCTTAGGTCTATAGTACACTCTCTATGAATATCTTAATATCAAACAAGATGCAACGCTGTAGATGTAGGCTTTCTGCTGCGAAAACCATGCTGATTTTTCTGACAATACTGTCCAAATACAACATCAACCTGTCCAGTAAACAATATTCGAATATTTTCGAAGAACAGCTTGGTATAATCACTGCTCTACCAAGTATTCGCTTTATTGGGTATCGGAAGACACCTCTACAAAAGAAATCGGTCTGCATGTGTATAAAAACAGTGATATTTGCTGTGTGGGAAAATTATTACTGAATTGTTGCCAATGAAGTATATCTATTGGCTGTGCCCGACGGGTTATTTTTATGTTGTGCTTTCTGAAGAGAGGTTATGGTCAAAGTTATAAATTACGAAAAACTGAGGAGAATTACGGGAAATCATCACCGCTCCCGCGTTATGTGTAATTACTGTTAGCATGTATATGGCTTGTAATTCGACAGTGTACAGTGAATATAATTATTTCTTATCTCTCTGACTTTTGAAATTCAGCAAATCTGTATATGTAATTTTCAGAATGGATAAGAAAAAGTCGATGCGCAACTAGTTCTGAATCTCAATTAAGTGTATTTGAGACAAGAACCCAATGTACACATACAACTTACAGCTTAGACCTCCAGTAATGCCATCTCAGAAGCAGATTTTACATCACATCAGAGCCAAAGATTGATAAGAAGCCTCATGACGTTTAGGCAACACGTACAACTAAGTGCTAACTTAATATCTTGTAGAAAAACCTACATAATGTCAAAAAAAAAAATAGCATACTGTCAAAAAAATAGGCATAATGTCACTTTTCAAGTTACGTGATACCCGTGCGGATTAGAAATTGTTTTTTGAATTTACTGCTAATCAAATTAAAAAAACTCTTCGTCTGTAAACGGATATGAATGTTTAATTGATTGTTACTTCTGTCATTTGAATATTTTTTATATCACGTGAAATTTAATTGATAACGTCTAAAGAAGCATTACTGAAATACTGATCAAAATGGTTGGAAATCACTTACGGATCAGTTATATTTACATCTTCATTCTCCTAAATAATAGTTCTGCGCGAGCACGCAGCGTTACAATTTTAAATCTAGAACCGTCTGATGCAGACATTCAGCCACCAAAGGTTTTTTTGGTCACCCTTGCTCAACGCGAAAGCTCATCCAGATGTCTCCAATGAGACCCTTCACAGAGACCTCGACATACGTTACCTACGTAGTATATCAAATAACACACACAATTAAGTTATAGTCAAGCGGAATCACATAGCATCTCTTTGTAACGTGAGTCAGTAGACTACACAGTCGAGCAAGTTCGCAGGTACACAAGACCGCGGCACGTACTGAGAACAAAACTAAATCGTACGATTTAAGGTTCAATCAGAATTCCGACTTTACAAAATCCATTCTGTAAATAATATTTTGTGCACCTTGATTTGAACGGGTTACTATTTTTAGCTCTACTTCTTTATAAATGCCGCAGAAATGGTATTTTAAATCAGCTTTCCGATATTCTGGACCAGTGTGCGACACGACAAAAAGGCCTCGAAACAGCAATAAGTTAATTCAAGGTATGCGGTGGGTCGGCCGTCCCGCAGCGATTTCAATAAAGCTTTCGAAAACTCATTCATTGTTAAAAGGTCCGACAACGCGATCCTTGATGCAGACTAATCCCTCGGGACATTTTCCATCCCTATATTCGGGATTATTTCGGATTCTCTTTCGACGTGCTCTGTGGCGCGCTGCGCTGGCAATGCCGCTACAGCATATCTGTGGCGCACCTAGCGAAAGGCTGCAGCATTGGTTAACGTATTCTACCTGAAAATAGCCAACCATATACTGTGTACCAGCGTTCAAACAAGGATCTCAAGATAACAGTAGAACTCATGGGATCTCATATGACCTTATACCCCTATAGCTGATAGACCTGAGTGAGCCGAACAGAAAGGTTCATGTCAACTCATGTACTTTATGGCTTTTTTACTGAGATACAGGCTATACAAGTTAATTTTTTTTAATAATGATATTTGTAATTTCTGACAAATTACTCAAGTAATCTAGGTGAAACCCCGTGAATCGATAGAACCATTAAGGGCTAACATTTCTGGTTGAATCTGAGTGCGGATTGAGGGTTGATCAACCCCCGAAGTTCAAACGAGTAGTAACCCACCTTTGAGTAACCATCAAATAGATATTTATTATTTGCACAGATACTTGTAACAGATTTTCAAGAAATCTTAATTAGACTTCGAAATACCCTGTTAAAATTTGGTAGCGCCGCCCCTCAGATTATTGAGTCGGATATAACCAATACGGTCTACCCTCGATTCACAGAGCGTCATCTGAGTCGCTCGAGTAATTTAGGAGAAATTAAGAATAATTATATATACAGGGTGATTCACAAGTCGTGACCAAAAATCATACACAGGGGGTATGAACTAAAAATTAACATCGACCAGTGGCGGAGATACACAGGGTTAATGGCATTCTTTTTCCAAATAATTGGATTTGTTTAATTTTTATTTTTACGAACAGTGCACGAAAGGAAAATCACACGGGTAATTATTTGTAGCAAATTTAAGGTAAAATGCAAAAAATTGCGCGTTTCGAAAAAAAAACAGTGGCGTACTATTTGTATTTGGAAAAATAATGCCTTTAATCCCCTGTATCTCCGCCACTGGTCGACGTTAATTTTAATTAAGGACTTTTGAATGTGGACAATGCTTAGGTAAATCCATATACCAAATTTTAGCTCATTCCAGTTGACGGTTTTAAAGATATTAAAAAAATGTATTTCATTTTCACACTTCTATCTATCGTTTTAATGAAGCTTCCGAGGAAAAAAAACTTAAATAGAAGACCCCCCTTAAAACGCGGTCCTGTGTGATGTTCCATTTTTGGTCACGACTTGCGAATTACCCTGTATTAATAGAAATTAACTTAAACACCAGTAACAACGCGGTAAAATACATATTCTTATATGAACCTTTTTGTTCAGTTCATTGAAATCTACTAGTTTGAGACCTCCGCCTGACAGACGTAACACTGAATGCAGTCACTCGCTCTGCTACGCACTGCCAGGGTGTATCCGCTCACCTCTGACCAGCCGCGATTAAACAGCTCACCTATCGCTTGTCCCAAGTATCTGATTTAGCTTTGCGAGATAGTTCGATGTTACCTTGCAATCAAGCGATGTAAGTACCTCTATGTTGCGCGAAGTTTTGTCCTTCCTATTTTGCCCATTTTCGATACAATTATTCACGAATGAGTCGTAAATTGAGATATCCCTCTAACAACGTGGAGCCACTCCGGTTCGTAGTTTGTGCTCTTTTGCTCCAACTCATGGCAGAGCGCATACATTGCGACAAACTGTAGCTGGGCGGTTGTAATGCGGATGGCCAGAAGTGAGTGAATGTATTTTGGCAGTGCATATCTGAGCGAGTTTTAGTGCACTTGGTGCCACAGTCCATCTGTTATTCAGTGGTATAGACATAGTATATAGTAATAAGCCTAAATACGTATAACGTAGGGAAGTTTGATTCCCACTATCGGCTTTCCCGGTTGTGCTGATGCGTCCAAGACTATTGTCGTAACATATAAGTAATTATTCACAAGTAGTATTCACTAAATATCTCTATTGTTCAACTAAGGGCCGTATCGCCAGTCGTTTCAATAATTGTAGGACGCCTTTATGGCTTCCTTGATTTTCATAGTTTTCTAATTTTTCGTGGCAGCGCTCTATTTTGAGGTTATATCACAAATATTTATTCGCATCAAATTGTTTATGCTTTTGATTTATATCGTTTTATCAGCCTGAAATTTCCTACAATTCAAAAAGAAAACATAACTTCACAATAAGAGAGCGCTGACGCTGACAGGGAACAGGGGCAATCTAGAAATTTTTGAAGGAGAGGAAATACTATGACAATCAAGAAGGCCAAAAAGGCGTCCTACAATTGTAGGAACGACTGACGATACGGGCCTAAGAGTTAACTCACAGGAAGCCAAGCCTGCAGTTGACATGAGATTGACGACTTAGCTTGACAGAAAAGGTAGTGTGTTGAATTGAATCTCGCTACTTTCCATCTTTTAACAACGACCAACTGCGTACATTGTTGTTTCTTACTCACTAGAAATCATCAGTAGCGTTGGAGACCATCAAATGCAAAGCAATCAAGCGAATATGGTCTTTTGAAAAACTTAGTACAGAGAGGTGACAACCCTGATAAGCGCCACCTACAGCTTTAGCCAATACGCAAAAAATGACAAAGACAGACCGTAATATGTATAGATATTCGTTACCTGCCATGTGAAATATACCATATAAATAACAGGAAATAAATTGAAAAAACTAATTTTATGCACTGTACTATGTACAGCAGAAAGAATTTTTTGTAAACATACTTTTAAACATGGGATTTTTCTAGGCATAGAGAGATTTTTACATTTTCTATATGTAACGTTTTTAAGCGCACTTTTAAACGAAGTTTTGATATTTTCTTAAGTCTACAGACGCACAATTGTAATATTTTGTTGCTAAAAAGCTATGACAACTGGTAAATGGAATTCTTTCTATGGAGCTACCTTAAGTAAGAGGTTTATAAATATGAAGGACAGGATTGAGGATGCTTAGGGAACACATGCTGAGTGATGTGCAACGGTCATTTATCCAAAGACTACGCTGTGTATTCAACATGGTGGAGATATTTTCGAGCAGTTTTTGTAGATTAGGTCTTGAGTAGTGGTAGTTGTTTGTTTATGTTGTTGTCATAATTGTTTTTCTCTATTACGCTTGAAGCTGATTTATACTGTTCTGATTGTTATGAGTTTTTACTTCAATTCTGTACTCTTAGTGGCAATGTGGAACTTGCCCACTGTTTGTCTTTTGTTTCCATGGATGATGTGATTTTTTTCCTTAATTTTGGTGTGTTGTTCTATTAAAAGCTTAATAACTCAAAATCTAGTGATTTTATCTGAATCACAAACCTTATACAAAAAAAGCTTATGAAAAATTGAATCCAAACTTGCACAAATCTACAGGGTGATGCATTTGAAATTTTTGAGAAAAAGTACAATTCGCGTTTTTGACCACCCTGTATAAGCAAAAATGAAAACTTCTAAAAAGTAACAAATAAGATAAAATCTGAGGTGTGTAAGTATTTTTGATACAAAATTCAGCACTCCAAGTTTCAAAATGGCGGATTGAGGGGTTGCCGAAGTGGACGGTTTTTCTGGACAAAACACCTTACATCTCAGTAGCTAATCAGCAAAACCTCATAGTATTTTATACCAATCTTCATCTTTTGAATTAATTTATCCAAATATGCAATAAAATTTGAGGCATTCCATTTAAGAAATCACAACTTTGATATGTAGGTCAAAATTGGGACACCCTGTTTAATTGCCAATATTTTAGAAATGCGCCCTCAAATGTCATGTATAACATGACATAAATAGATTTTCCCAAACGTGCTTTTTTATGAGTAATGTTCCGGCAACACATGGATGGGCCACCCTGTATATTACTATGAACTAGAGGCGTAGGGGCTTTTTTGACATTTTCTGTGTATGGGCTGGAGATGTATAAAGCATTGGCGAACCATTTTTAGATCGCGCTTGTCAGAGTTGCGCACAACATGTAGCGTTTTTCTTCCTGTACTACTGTTCAAAGCCAGCGCCATTTGCACCTGCTTTTGTTCCTATTTATGCCACTGCTTGCCTCCGTTACAGTGTCGAGCAGCAAGGAGGGAGGTAAGCGAAATTACAGCTGTGCACTTGGCGCGATTAAACGGATTAAAATCCTCGACGGAAAGCGGAGCACATTATTCAACAATTTGCTCGGCGGCACGTCGTGCGGCCCAAGCAGCCGAAAAACAAATGCCAACCAAGTAAATCTCGGCAAAAAGGAACATTAAAAACGGCCCTAATTAGAATCATGCTGCATTAAGTGGATACTTAACCTTTTAGGACTATTTTTGCTCAGAATAAGGGTGTACGAATAAAGATATACTGCTAAAGACATTTTATGTCCGTTATATCTAAACTGATGCACACAAATTACATTTAAATAATAGAGTAAGTATTGTATACGTGTATACGTCAATTTTAACCACGTGTGACATCAGAGAGCTCTGACAATCAGAAATACCGTATGCATAAGCATCCTTTAATGTTATTTTGATACCTAAGCCAACGATTTAGGTGCAAAAATGTCAAAACAGGTTGACGCTAACGTTTTCGTATGAGGTATTTGTGATTTCTAAAGCTCTCCATTTGCCTCATATAAGCTATGGACTTGTCAAAAAATGCTAATACTAACATAATGCGGTATTTTGGACTGCCAAATTTACGAATTATAAAGTCTACGGCTGAGGTGTTATAGAAGAGGCTCAATCGTGCTACAATAACTATTTTAGATGGCAAAAGGCAAACTATTTGAATATTCTTTGGCTAAGGTACTAAAAAGCTGATCGAACCTTTAGTTGGTGAGGCTGCCGGATAAACAAATGGGCTGTCATTTTCAAGGCCAACTATAAATGTATTACTTTTTTTGAAGATTCGGCAATGTCATTGTATGGAGTTAGGAGACGATACATATTTAATTCTAATAATGCTGCGTTTTAAAATAGAAAAAGTGGAAAAGGATGTGATTAATCCTGAAATCCTACCTAAAATAAAATCGGCAAATAAATAAAAGTCGTTATGCGAAAATTTGTTTTTCTTTGTTTACCTACGAGTATATCCTGAATTGCAAAACTGTCTGAGTGTCATTTTATCCTGTCCACCTAGATGCGCAAGTTTGCCCCACTTAGCTGACTTCCTAGATCCCAACGGTGATCTTCAAATATGTGAGCTCCAGTATAAAGAAATGAAAATATTGATTTGAAATAAGTTTTAATTGTTCTGTTTTTTTTGATAAGGCTTGTTAAATTTGAACAACATGCCTGTACGTAGATGTGGCAGAAATAAAAACGAATTGCCGTTGTGCATTCATAATTGCAGCTTCCAAATAACTTTTGGCGTCGTTCACATTCTTGCCATCACTTCTTACATTAACAGAAGTTCTACAAAACACTGATGCGCGATAAAAACCAAATCCAGAGCAACAGGGCTTTTTTAATGCAATAAAAACTAATTAGGTCGAATCCTTTCCAAACGACTCCCTGCGTGTATCTGTATTTAATGTCCTGGACCCTTTAATTTTTTTAAATCGGTGCCGAGTTTATCACATTAGATGCCTCTTTTTAATGCCCTAAGCCCATAGCTTTCGGCAGTAAAACGTTTTTTTTTTACTCTTCAGATGACCATCATTTTAATTAGGGACTCTTTAATGTACGGAAACGGGATTTAATTCGTCGGCATTTGTTTTTTCACTGTTCAGACCACTCGGCGCGTATAAATTGTTTATCTATTCTGATGCTTCTGATTATTTAGTTTTTCGTCATTGATCTTCGCTTCGGCAAATACGAGGAGAACGTGAAACAATTGTGAATCTGTCCTTGATGACGTTCAGCGGCTGAAAGACCTCTGTAACAGACGGTCTTGAAAATCCCCATTACCTTCATATATTCCTATGTAAGCATTATTCGTTTTTGCTTAGTGGAGGACGCAGAAGAAAGGGAACTGAATAGATGCCTCTGGAATAACCTCAAATTAATAGGTTATATACATCAATCATTCAGTTTATTCAAATAATTTCTTTAGACTACACATTGAAATATGTCATTTCGGTTACTATTACGGTTCATATTACCTGTATATTCAAAACATGTATATTAAATCTAAAGATTGGCCAAGGTATAGATCACTATAATACATTATGCATGTACTGAATTTATGTTTTTATATTACTTGAGTGGATATATTCATATATACTCGTATATATATATATATATATATATATATATATATATATATATATATTCAACTTTGAAGTTGAGTCATTAATTTTCAGATGATTGTAGAAGGAAGATAAACCAAAATATGTGTGCAAAAATAAAAAAAAATGTTACCTTGATTTATAAGGTATCCTCCCGACAAGTATTTCATTACGGACCTGTATTTGATCGTGCGGTCTTGGAGCACCGGCATGCGCTCCCCTGTGAGGTCTTAAGTTACCTCATTCACGAGCCCTTTGTACTACATTAACGAGGGGTTGGTTGCACTCGATTGGGAAACCGATCCGCATAAATCCATGATGCTGCGGCAGCATTTTGTAAAGACTCCCGCCCGTAAATAAAAATCATGTCCACAAGTTCAGCATTTTCATAAACATGTGCCATTTTTTATTTCGTTTGAGCCACGCAACAAACACCACTATTCACTCACGCGTTAGCGACTGACACATTGACTGAATACAACTGAATAAAATTGTAGTAAAGACATCGTGATAAGCGTTTCAAATTCTTTCGCTTTTTTGTTTCCGATGCGATGAACCGATAAGGCGGATTATATCCGTTGTTGCCAAACACGAGCACATAATATTATTATTGAGACAGGGTGGTACTCAAACTTCTAAAGGGCTATAACTTTGTTACTTTAATTTTACCAGAAAAATGTTGAAGGAAAAGAACATTTCTTTTGATGAGATCTACTCACTGTTAAAATAAATGACTCACCTTCGAAGTATATATATAAATATATAATGTTCATACATTATTTCATTATTTTTGGGTTATAAAGGTTCACAAAACTTAATGTATTTTAAATAATCGTATGATCAATGCACAAGGAATTTGTGTTCCTTTCCATGAGATTTTTATATTTATTCGAGTGTCGCTAGTAAACATTTTGAATTTTACTCACTTTTCCTTCTGAGGCATCGACGGCTGCATTTATTGATCAAGTTCCCATATTTCGACTTACATAGATTCTGCTACTATATTTCTTGTTTTATAGGGCAGCACTTCAACTGAGGTAAGTGTGATACATAAACAAAAATTAACGTCATATCACTAATATGGAGAGGTTGGATTTCATCGGTAGCACAATCACTTATACCCTTTGGAAAAAAATTCCTTCAGGCACTGGCATCGGTACCACAGCTATCAAATGTTGCTTATCTTATCTAGTTCAACATTATGACATCGTGCTATAAAACAAAACATCTCGCAGGGCAAATGCTACTGGAAAGTGAGCCCATTAGCGCGTCTTATTTCGTGGCAAAAATTCCAGGACAAAATCGATACAGGCGACCTAGCATATCTCAGATATTTCCTTGCTGGAAAATCTGCCAGCCCGTCGCTTGGATACAGGGACGAAAATCCGGATAACCATTTTTCATTGAAAATGGGAAAGCTTATGGTGTCTGATCTTAGAATCTTAAATGCAAGTCAGGAAAAGGATCTGGATATTGTAACTGCGACCTTGCAATCCAAACAGGGCACAATTCTTATTTGTTTGAAATTTAAAGACAGTGGAAACGTGACACTATGATTAAAAAATCTTCAGTGTTATCAGAATTTTGTAACTAGTTAAACAAGGAAGGAACTTTAGTCGCACCTATAGACTAGTATACAAATTATCGACATCGTTTTGGACAGGGAAAGTAGCTAAGCCTCTTGCCGTGAGTGTGAATTATTTCCAAGGTACTGCTTGAAACCCCTCTATCATCCGTTATAATTTCCGAACATGGCAGTTTACCGTTTAACGAAAGGATGGATATCGCCCACCACCATTAAAGGGACAACCCGACAATCAACCAGATTACGAAGTATTCTCAAGATACTAGCAATAGCTTGCTATGCATACAACGTTGTTTCATGCCATTTAGCAATCATCAGTACGATATATGTCTAGTCTTGTGGATTCAGACAAGCGGAAAGCAAATAAGCAGGTACGGTCTACTGGAAGATGGATAATGTATTAAGCTTTGGCGAACTATTATTAAATAACGTTGTAACAGAGATGGAAAGAATCTGATTATGGTTCACTGCACACGACAAACAAATATTAGGTAGCATTCAGGTCAAGATTTTAATTTTAGTCTTCCATTGAAGATGCTAAGGTATTCAGCGAAACATGTGCCTAGTATTAAAAACCGGTTTGGCAACTGGTAAAACTCTATAAAAGTAATTACCTCACAAATTTCACATCCTAAATTTCTGATGGGTATGCCTTACTGTTTCACGAGATGACGGCGATCACTCCAAACCTCCAGATGATTTGTACGCGGAAAAGTCTCATTACTTTTATGGCTTTCCGGGGCGGTTGTTTGGGAAAACAATTTGGGTAATTGCCGTTAAGCGGCAATATTTAAATTGAACCAAGCAGCGAGCTGCGGAGATGAATACTCAGCCTACAGTAGAACATTAACCCTTTTCACGACGGCAATATTACTTAAACGAGAATAATCGTCTTTTACAAGAGGAGGAATCTTCCATTTTTCACTGAGGTCGTTAAAATAACGCTCCAACGATTGATGCTCGTTAACTTACCAGACTGCGAGGCATTCTCTTTATGACTTAGGTTTTGGGCTTTTCAGGAGGTACTTCAAGGTTAACTGGCTTTTGAATTATATTACTCTCCAGTTTCTGGCTGTTTCAAAACCCTGGGGTCAGGCACGCGGTTTATATCATGTCTTGGGCATGATGAGTATAAGAATACTAAATCCTTTGTAAATTTTCTTAATTATCGGGTTGGCGAATACGTAACGAACACCTCAGTTTTTCTTTTCTGGAAAACCTGAGTAAAGTCGAGAACTTTGGCGAAGGGTGTATAAAGAGCGAGTCGCGGTCTTGTACATCAATACTACTTCTCTCCCTGCAGATATTCGTCAGAAAATTTCTGACAAAAGAGCTGCAATTAAGCAAGCGAAGAGGTCTTGTCACCCAGATGACATTCACAGAGCAACTAATCTTGTTCATGAAGTGAGAAATGCTATTCATGAATTCCTTAATGAGCAATGGAGCGACTTTCTGTCGGGGATGCTTGACTCAAGTATTCCTCTCTGGAAAGTTGCAAAGTCGCTCAGAAACGGAAAGCGAGAACAACTCCCGCACATCCACGGTCCTAGGGGCATAGTCTGTAGGACAGAGGAAAAGGTCGAGGTTTTCGCTGATGCAATGGAAAGTCAGTTCTCTCCCAACTATGACCTTGATAATGACCTCGACGAGGAGCAACATATTGTAAGATCCGTCAGGCGATATTTTGGGGCCAACGGCGTCAGTGGCAGTAGTTCCTCCCTTAGTGATTTTTCCTCAGAGGAATCTTCAGATGATTCCTCAATTGAAGAGCTGCACGGCATATCAGCGAGATCCCCTGAGACTCCGCATTGCACACCAGCAGAGCTCCAAGGTCACATTAAAGACCTCAAGGTGCGTAAAGCACCTGGAGAGGATCGAATTACTAATAAGGCGCTGAAGCTACTTTCGCGGAAGTCCTTAACTTATCTCGTGGCAATAATCGATGCCATGCTAAGGACCCAGCACTTCCCAACGGCGTGGAAGACCGCTGATGTCATAACGATTCCAAAGAAGGTGGGTTCGATATTCCCTCAGGATTACCGCCCCATTAGTCTACTGTCAGCTCCTTCTAAGCTCGCTGAAAAGGTGATTCTACGTCACCTTGAAAATTTCTCGGCAGACCACAATGTGATTCCTGACGTGCAATTTGGCTTTCGGTCTGAGCATAGTACGGAGCTACAGGCCATAAGGCTTGTTGAACGAGTAACCAGCGGGTTCACCCGTAATGAAAGTACTAGCATCTTGCTACTGGATGTCTCAAAGGCATTTGACAAGGTGTGGCACAAGGCCCTTCTCTACAAATTGATCCATAAGGGCTTCCCCTTCTGGCTCCTAAAGCTTTTGAAATCCTTTCTCGAGGGTAGGAAATTTCGGATCAAATTCAATAACGTTCTGTCGACAACACGGCCCATCAAAGCTGGTGTCCCTCAGGGTTCGGTTCTTGGACCAGTCCTTTATTCACTTTTTATTCATGACGTCCCTTGCCCCAGCAGGTGTGAAACCTATCTCTATGCTGATGACACTGCCCTGGTGGCCCAATCGTGCTCTGGGGATCTAGTTCACGACAGGCTGCAAAGTGCAGTGGACGAGGTATTGGAATGGGTGAATCGGTGGCTGATCAAAATTAATAATTCGAAAACGCAGGCAATCTATTGTACTAGAAAACGTAGCGGCGCCCCGTCTGAGGTTTCAGTGAATGGCGCTCGGGTACCATGGGAAAGCTCTGCTAAGTATCTCGGTATCACTCTTGAAAAGGGGATAACCTGGCAGAAGCACACTGAAGCGTTAAAAACTAAATTCCATATCTCGTTTCGGCAACTCTACCCTATGCTATGTAGAACATCAAAATTAAGTTTGATCAACAAAGTTCGACTATACAAGATGGTTATTAGACCAGCGATCACTTACGCAAGTGCGGCTTGGTGTTTTCTCGCCAAAACGCATTTGCGTAGCCTGCAGGTTTTGCAGAACAGAACCTTGCGTACAATCACTAACGCCCCATGGTATGTTTCCAACGAGACCCTTCACAGAGACCTTGACATCCCTTACCTAAGGGACTACATCAAACAACAAGCGCAGCTACGTTACAGTCAAGCAGAATCGCATAACAACCCTTTGTTGCGCGAGTCAGTGGACTACACAGTCGAGCAAGTTCGCAAGCACACAAGGCCACGACTCGCACTGTGAACAAAATTAAATCGTGCGACTTTAGGTCCAACCAAAATTATAATTTTTCTTCAACAACCAATCCCAAAATTAATTTTAGGATCAATTTAAAATACTAACTAGCAATGCCAAGGCACCCCTCAAATTGATGCACTTCTTTTTTCTTTGCTCTCCCTCCTTCCTTCCTTCCTTTCTTCTTCCCTTCTTTCTCCCTGACTTTGTTTGGTATCTGGACAACCAGACCTGACAGACCTACTGACTTACAAGACTTCAACCAAGAGCAAAGGTCCTACGGACCGCTCTGACAGACAATGACGAATAGTATCAGGACTACTTCAGCTGTCATGTTCGACACTATATGAATACCAATCTGGAGGTTCTACTACAGAAACTGCAAGTAATTTATGCCAAAAGGTAGCTCAATCTCTGAGGCAAAGCCTCACCACGATTCGTCAGTGGTGAGTATTCCTTGATAGATCAAAAAGTGGAAGCAGATATAAAAAAAACTGAATACATTAATTGCAATTCACGTAATATGTCTGCGGAGGTTGAATACTCTCGTAGCACAATTGAAAACATGCAATGGCATGCTTCAAGGAAGACTTACAAGTTTGTTATTTGTGTACCTCACCAGTTGAACAAAGACCAACTTACTTATCGAGTAGCAGCTCGTGTAGATTTTTGATCGTTACATATAACTGGCTAGACCATCTTGTTGCTGGTGATGAAAAGTGCCTTATCTATAATAACCTTACATGAAAGCGTCAGTATCTGGGCCACAACGCAATGGGCAACTCTACACCAATGAGATATTTTCATCCTTGCAAGATGTGATGATATGTACATGGATCATTATAATGGGAAATTATTCCTACTGATACCATGATTACTGCGACAGTGCACTGTAATTAACTTGAAAATCTGACTCTTGAACCCAATGCAATGCCCGACCTCATATTGCTAGGTGTACTGGAGCTGAGGGTAAGTGCTAAGTGCTGAATGTACTAGAGGGAGTAGTGTGATAGACTCTATACTCTCGCTAAACTTGGCCCCGACACATTTCAATTCATTCCGACCATTCAGTAGCTATTTACCGGAAAAAAGTTTTGATTGTGAGCCGCAGCTGCAACAGGGTGCAGATGAGTCCTTCAGACCCAAACCGCCAGAGTTTCACAGAGATGACATATACCAGTAGCCTAACCTCTGGCGAACAGTAGTAGATAACGACAGAGATTATACAGTCAATGATCAATTATTTAATAAGTAAATGAAGAAAACCTCAAAGTTACGTGTGTCGCTATTTATTCACTAGCCAACCTGATAGTAAGAGGGTAATGTTAGGATTGGAAGTCAGTAGTTCCTGGTTCCATGTTACAAACTTCCTTTCCTCCCATCACATGTAAACCAATAAAATCCTCCAAGATGGCATGTAAGTTGTTTGCAGTAAAGGAGCTATTTTACAAGGCATAAATCCCGGACGACCCTCCACTCAATAATGACCTTCCGAGCTCCACTACAGCCCTTCCTTATTTCCCATCCTGAACCATGATAATAGTTTTAGAATGATCGTAAATGCAGATTTTCACGAGGCGCGAGAAGACATAAAATTACTGTTTATGGGAAAAGTTGCGCATTAAAGATCGTTTTATTTTCCATTAGATCGTCGGATCGAAGCCCTGTATTAATTTTTTATTTCCGCTTTACTCGTGATCGCTGTGCAATTGCTATTCATCGCGTTTGGCGAATCGTTCATATTCGTAGCTGTAGAGAGGTCTTAAGGTGTTACAGAGCAGGCTGATGATTAACGTATTCTGCTTAAAGTTATCTAACCATGTAGGTACTACTGAACGAGATATCCTGGCGTCATCTATGAGAATTTGTCACAGTTATGTTTTTTCCTCTTCACAGTAATTAGAAATCTACTTTAAAAAGGTTATAGAAAATACAATTTAGGAACAAAAGTGGAAAGCATATCCCGCAATAAACATATACAACGCCACAAGATGCAAATGCTTGTGCGTGGGGAATATACCCAATGATGTCGTACACTTTCAACTTATCATTGCCCTGCTAGCATATTTTTAGCTACATGACGTTGATTATTTATAAAATACAGTGATAAAAGCTATTAGAGTATATAGGGCGATAACATTATTTATTTATTTTAAAAACCTACATCTAAAAAACAGAAATATAAAAGTATTACCTAACCAACGGTTATCTAATTTGTTAAAACATCTATACTTTTTATTTAAATATACAAAAGACAAAAAACAGTCATGAACTTTATCAATAAAAAAACACATTAGATAAGTCAAACATTTATATTATACAGGGTGTTCCTTAATGATATGCGAATATTTAAGGGTGATATTTAGTACGCAGTGAAAGTTAATTTAATGCATATTTATCAATGCAAAAATACTTTTTAGCTTTAACAGTGACGTGCGTACGGATATTGACCTCGATATTTTTTAAGAAAAAAATGGTACGCCAATGGTTTTTTGCCAAGTAAAAATTATTTTTGAATTCTTCGTTCAATTTAAAACAAATAATCTCTCTTGAAATGCTTTCCTTCGATGCGCCATTTTTTAGTAAAAAAATAAAAACCGTTCTATTGTCGAACTTGCAAAATTATTAATAATTTAATTGGAATAATTAAACACATTAGGGGTAATGAACAACAACAACTGACAACATAAATATATAACATTGAAACTAACGAAATGATTACACAAAAATTGTTGAAAATGGCCCCCTTCCCTTAGTATGTATGGAATTGGGCACTCGTTAAAATATCCCTGGAGTGTTTTTTATTCTATCACAAGCTGCAACTATTCTTCCTCTTAATTCCGCTACAGTGTTAATGGCACTTGTGTACAATAGTGTCTTAAGGAAGCCCCACAAAAAGAAATCTAAACTGTTGAGGTCTGGGGACCATTATTGGGGCCCACTCTGGCCAATCCAAAGATTTGGATAAATAGCAAAGGCAACTGTTGTTGAAGAAAATTCAGGTAAGTCTGTCCGTCAAGTCGCCCCGGCAAGAAGAATGGGCCAATAAAGTGGTTGCCAATGATTCCTGCCCATACGTTAACAGAAAATTGGTGTTGGAAATGGGTTTCGGTTACGGCATAGGGATTGTCTTCTGCCCACAAATGATTGTGGAAATTCTGAATGGCATTTCTAGAATAATTAGCTTCGCCCGTGAACAGAATCATTGGTTTAAATTGCGAATTTTGTGTAATTTTTTGAAGATACCACTGAAAAAAGGTCACACGCATTGGAAAATCAATGGGAAGTAATGCCTGTACTCTTAAAATATGGGAAGGGTATAACAAAAAATTCACTAAAATTCTCCAAACAATTTGATGACAAAGATTCAGGTATCTAGCAATCTTCCTCGTACTCGTTTCAGGATGTTCTTTGGCTTTGTGTAGCACTGCTTCCTCAATTTCAGGTGTTCTCACACTTAGAGGTCTACTTTCATATGTTCCTTTTCGGACAGAACCAGTTTCAACAAGACGACGATGAATATTAGAAAAGGTTCGACTATCTGGCAAAACACGATTGCGATATCTCTGGTGATAAATCCGTCTGGTTTGCTCACCATTACCATCGGCAAGGCCACATACATAATGCATTTCCGCCATTTCTGCATTTGAATAATTCACTATTATTAACAAGATTGTAAAAACTAAATAATTAAAAAGATGTCACAGCAAACAGATTTGAATCACAGAGACTTGTCAGATGTCAAAAGCCAGTGCATATTCCAGAGCAACTAGATATTTATTGCTAAATTGCATTCTTCAATTATTACATTTTCTCTGACAATAGACCGGTTTTTATTTTTCTACTCAAAATTGGCGTATCGAAAGATAAGCAACTCAAGAGAATTCGTTTGTTTTAAATTGAACGGAGAATTCAAAAATAATTTTTATTTGGCAAAAAACCAGTGGCGTACCATTTTTTTCTTAAAAAATATCGAAATCAATACCCGTACGCACGCCACTGTTAAAGCTAAAAATTATTTTCGCATTGAAAAATATGCAAGTTTCACTACGTACTAAATATCAGTGCAATATATGAAGCGGTTCTGAAAATATTAATTAATTTCCATTTTTTACTAAAACTTCAACACCCCGAGTTTTTGTAAGGAAACATTTTTGGACCATAGTTTATAAAGCAAACTAACATTAGTTTCTCATGTAGATTCACAACCTTTGATATACGCATATCATTAAGGAACACCCTGTATATAATAAAATCGGTAACAGATTTTTTTTAAATATCAACATGACATACCAAATGTAAGTGTAATATTGTACCTATTTTCTATAATTCCGTGAACCTGTTCTTGTCCCTTTCCAAGTAAGGATTTTTATGTATAAATATATATATAGGTGAAAATTAAAGCTTTCGCCTTTCGTTGGGTACTTCGACAAAATTTAAGCAAAGAGGACTCTTTATACTTTTTTAATTCTCTCTAGCTTTCAATGGACTTTGCCATCATCATCAGGAGCTGCAATTACAATGATAACAGTAGCAACAATAGTGTAAAATGAATTTAAATTGACTCAACTTACAGTAGTATGTGAGGATGTTGCTAATTGTTGTTTACGTATAGGATGAGGGAAACGTCCAGTAACATGGTGAGAGCTGGATAGATGGTACAATGGTCAAAATTATATAAAATATGACAAGAACAAGTTAAAAACAGATTAAAAATTCTTTAAAAACATTAAAGCATTACATCGTGAAGCCACTTGATGATTGCACAAAATGGTGGTCATGGAATAATGAGTGCGATGAACCCTTTGACAGAAGGCCGAAGGTTGTCAATGTCTGTGTTGAAAGATGGAACGAATTGTGGGCGACAATGACCACGTCTCAAGTTATATATATATATATATATATATATATATATATATGTTATATATATATATATATATATATATCAACAAGTAGGAATATATATATATATATATATATATATATATATATATATATATATATATAACCGACTGGCGAGATATCTATAGCATCTTTGAGCTATTTTTTGGTAGGCCAAGGAGTCCTGCTTATTTTATTAAATTTGTTCCTACTCGAATAAGTATATTGTATCGGTACTTGATATACCAATATACTGAACGAAAATAATTACCGAAGATCTAGAGTTTCTGCATCTGTATACAGTTGTTCTGATGAATAAAGTCTGTTTGTATTATGAATTATTTTTGAAAGTTGTCTTTCTAGTACCTCAAGTTTTGCTCAGTGAACGATTAGAGCTCCACCCCAAGCTAATAAACCATATCGCAATCTAGACTCCACCAGAGGTAGGTAGATAAATTTTACGGTCATTTGATCCAAATGGTTACTTAAATATTTTCTTTTGAATAACAGACGTCTCAAGTCCAAGATCAATAAGATAAATCCATTTCATGCGCGAATCCAAAAGTACGCCTAGATATTTCATTTTGTTGGTAGATTCTACTTTAATGATTTCGCGAGTACTTTCTGGATTTTGTTTTATCTCAATAGCAGAATAGTCAGAAAACCTGCTTTTACCATTGGAAAACGGCATAAACATCGTCTTTTGGTAATTTACAGTGAGGCACGTATGGTTGAACCAATCAGAAATGAAATCCTTTTCTACCTTCTCCTTAAGATTATACCATGACAATTCATCTGAATAAAGAATATAAGTGTCATCAGCAAAACAAGCGACAGTTCCCTATATTTGTCAATCTAATAAGCTGTTTACGTATAAATTAAGTAACAGGAATAGAGAAATACTTTTTGAAAAACACCTATTAGAAAGAATATGTACGTGCTAGCCTTGCAGATCACAAAACCATGATGTACTCAAAACGCTTCTTGTCTGTCTAAGGCAGTGAAAATCATCAAACGTTGTATCTGTTTGAAAATTAACAGCTCACAAAAGCTTCAGATCTGTTATTAGCATTGCTTGAGAGGATGTGAATACAGTTTTCGTCTAAAATTCCCCTGCTCCGGCAAATTACAAATATTTGAGAGTTTCTTCTCCAAAACTTTCAGTGTGTACTGAATAAAGAAGTTTTTAATTGTATGAGTTTCACCGCGCTACGAAATCAAATACTTTATGGAATGAAGTTTCATGGCGCTTATACACCGCTAAACGAAAGTAGGAAGCATTTAGAACGAGGCGTTTCGAAGAGAAATTTTTTTATTAAGGTCGCTCATCCCTTTTTTCAACTGTGCGATTGGGGCAGCATTATTCATACATATTGTCTAATTATTTCATGGTGTGTGTAAAAATGACTGATGTGTGATAATCTCTTGTTTTTTTTTTGTCAAACTGCACGCCACATATGGAGAAATTGTATAATGACCGTTGCTAATATTTGCTTAAATTACTTTCTTAACGGTGGAAAGCGTTTATAGCTCGTCTCAGGCAGATAAGCTTAGCACCAGTGTACTGTCGGACCTCTTGGTTTTAAGTATAACATTCTCCGACATGCGGCATACTCACTAGAAAATTTCAGTCATCCGTTACACATCATACCAGGGTAACGCTTGCAGCATATCATCACGGTGGGTAGCGTTACGTCGAAAATACACAGATAATCCTATTCTCACTTACTTGTGTGTATTAGTATTACCATCCTAAGCCTGGCTCAGCATCATCCGACACACAATTGGTTGCACGTTAAGCTCATTTGCTCTCGCTTACACGTTTCGCAAAGTTGTCAGTAGCGACCTTTCTTTAGGTAGCTGTTAGAACAACCATGTGCTGTGAGAAACTGTGCGGTATAGTAAGTTATCCGCACCGCTCCATAGTCAGGCAGGTTTTAGGGCAGTATTACAAATCTATCTGCATGAAATTGATCATGCTTTTGATATAGATCATCTGTTATATAGCCATAAATTTCCTAAAATTCAAGAAGAAAACATAGCCTGGCAATAGGAGGGTGCTGACGCTGACACCGAACAGTAATATTTTAGAAATATCCCAGCCTTTCTGAAGGAGACGAAAGACTATGAAAATCAAAAAGGCCATGATTGTAGCAATGGCTGACGATCAGAACCCAGCCTTCTTATCCATGCATCATCAACCGTTGCATTCCATCTCTCCTGATCTCTAACAAAGAGCGCTTCTCTTTCACTATCTTTCCTATAAGTGCAAAACACGCGCAGCAGGTCCTACCTTTCACTTACCTCTGAGCATTAGCTATATATGTTTCTTCTGCCACACTGCCTTGCTATATCACATAATCAAGTTTGTCACTCCAGTCGAGATCCTACGCCTTCCACTACTGCGGCCTCCCACAGATTGTATTAGCTGAATCAGGGATGCAACCACTTCATTACCTTTATCAGTGAAGTGCCTACTACAACCCGCATTCCGCTAACTTGGTTTATTTGCTGCAGGCTCTTAAGTTACTATATGGAGTATACGTATACTTTTGAAACAAGATGCAACGAAGGAAATACGACTGCGTATAAAGAGCGTCTTTTTAGACATCAATTACTATGTGCGAGTGTCACATGCCCTCCATGAGCTAATAAGTGTCCGTTAGCGCAAGCCACTGATTGATAATACATAGCCCTGATAGCTAGTACATACAAAGAGTTTTGAAAAAA
The DNA here is from genome assembly GCA_963669975.1 of Acanthoscelides obtectus. Taxonomy (NCBI): domain Eukaryota; kingdom Metazoa; phylum Arthropoda; class Insecta; order Coleoptera; family Chrysomelidae; genus Acanthoscelides; species Acanthoscelides obtectus. Next base: position 39,362,493 of record CAVLJG010000007.1, on the reverse strand, counting down.
AAGCAATTTAAGGTAACAAAACGAAATTAGATCAAAAAAACTGCAGTTTGGCAAATCTGAATTAATAATCTGTACTAAAAAAAATGTTATAAATTAGTTTCAGAGACAGTTTGTCACCGCATTAAATCCCCGACTGCATTTTATAATCCATTTGGAAGCCGATCGGAAGGAATACATCGATTCCCGAAGGGTTAAATATGACCAGAGGCCCAGCCGGGACTTCCTTAATATCTCCCAACATCGAATGGGCAGACCGGAATGATATAAAGCCTCGCTCTCGGCAACCCGCCATTCGTTCAGGTCGCTTTTCTCTATTTCCTCCTAATTTATATTCATTTCTGGTATGTTTATACTACATTTATTGGCAAGCGATATCTCTTCCGTTCGTTTTTCGCTCGATCGTCCCGTTTAAAGGCACATAAAAATGAATTTCCACTGATTGGAGATTTTCGGAGCTTTTTGCTTGCGATTTCTGTTATTCAAGGCTGCTGAGGTGTAAAAAGGTATGCCAGATATTATCTTTATGAAATATCATTAGGGTTCTATATGCAGATACAGATTCACTGATCCGATTTTGATCAATACAGGGTATACTAGAATGACATGACAATCTCTTGTACAGGTATAGAGCGCAAAGTTCCCATAAAGAATATCTTACACGGCTCTTCAGGCTTCACGAAGACGCAGCTGAAAATTGTTTTTCTTGAATAACTTTTGAACTACGCTGGACTAGGGTGGTGCGTAGCCATAGGTGTGGAAAAAATATGTTTGAAATTTAAAATCCCTGTATGAAGGAAAGTCGTGTATTAAAATTAGAAAGTGAATCGGATTTTTTTCAATTTTTTTAGATCACCCCTTCCACGTCACCAACATTTCTCAAAATACAGTTTCTATTTAAGACCAAGAATATATATATATATTTAAATTAGCCTTAGTTACTCAGTACTTCTCAACTTACTAATGCCATATACTCCATACATCTCCTTCAGCAACCCTTATCACTCCAAGTATCAAGGGTTGAAAATAGGATTTTTTTGAAAAAAAAAGTGTTATATATTTAGTTTTAAGTGAAAACTACATATACAAATTGAGATAAGCGATTATTCAATATTAATATCTTTATTGCTTTCAAACTTTGGCATTATTGCTCAGGAGTCCAAAGTGTTTCGAATAATCCCATCCCTTCTCTTTGGACCACAAACCGAAGTGGATGCTTGCGTGACCAATTTAATCGCTCTACCAACTGCTTGGCTATGACAAAGGAAATCCCTAAAATAGGATATCGCAGAAGCATTAGGATCTTCTAAAACTTGCGCTAAATCCTCTTCAGATAAACCTCTTATCATGGGAGGTTCGTTGCACTGAATACTCTGCCAATTTAATAACCCAATAATCACAATCAAGGTTAAACTTAGGAATAATAAAATTGCGAACGTTTTTATCATAACTTATATTATTTCGTGCTTTTAATATTCTATGATAGGCAAGTTTTCTAATATACTTTTTTTCATCCCAAAGCATAGCTAGCAGAACGTTTTCGGGATGACCAAAGTAAACGTTTCTTTGAATGGCATCATAAACTATATTTCTTTACTCCTTTGGCAAATATCGAGTTGGTTTGATGGTATCAAAAATACGCTCTGATCCGTAAATGCAAGAAGAATTCTGCTTGATGTTAAACCACATCGGCGCATTAGCTTTTATTAAAAATATCGATAATGTTACCAAACTATCCGACGGGTCTTTAGTAGCTACATAAAGCCTGAGGATTCAATTACCTGTAGTTAGCCATCTGGAGTGAGTAAGCTTTCCAGGATCGCGCTTTGGCATGCTTTACATCCAAGTTCCACTTACAACGACTTGACAAATATCGAAAAGGTATTTCTGATCGCAATTTAAATCACAGGTCCGCAGATCTGGAAGAGTTGATTCAATTCGTCTGAATTTGACAAAGAGCAGATTCCCACAACGCACTAGCATCTGCCTGATAGCACCGTTAAATGCTTGAGGTCCAGATATTTAGCCATGTAGGTATTGGACTAGATGTGTCATTAGCATGACTGAGGCAGGTTACCCATTGCAGTGGTGCTACGCTATGGTGGGGAGAATTAGGCGCTATGGAGGTTTCTACCGTTACCAATAAGGGTTGCCAAGTTTACTAAAATTAATGGTTAATTTATTTTCAATTCAATTTGTTTTAATCACTTAATATTAGGAAAAGAATCCCTGAATGATTTTTCAAAAATCATGTTATACTTTACGTTTTTCTAACTTTTGCGTATAAAGATGCCAGACCGAAAAATGGTTCTATATAGTGAGATAAAAAGATTTTTCTTATAGTACAAACTGATTTAAGTACGTCATCCACCTCCCCGCCACAGTTTCATTATAAGAAAGTGATTTGACCTTGGGGAGGTGCAAGACTAACTCCAATCATTTTTTGTTATGAGAGCTTTCCTTAGACACAACTTTTCCGCACCAAGGAATTTTGAATTTTTAAATCTTGAAATGTCGTACCAACCTACTACTCTATTACTACTCCAACAAAATTTTGATAGCTTAGCGGCCAGTGGGGCTTCACTTGATGCTATTCATATAAAGAAATTGACTGACTCATACCACTTGGAACGGACTGTCTCTGGACTGCTTGATATCGATAAAACGAACCGATTTTGCGAAAATACTATTTTAAGTACAGTCTTACCAACTTTGGCACCGGAGCAAAGATACTAATTCCACAATTTTGGAAATATAATTTTGAACACAAATTTATGATCAGCGATCCGAGAGACTCCAGGATATAATTTATGTTTCGGAAATAACTGCAACGTGAATCGACAAGAACAATACTGATACAAGACACTTACTCAAATATAGTGCCCTTTAGGATCCTGCAGAGGAACGTCGTAGGACTTGATCATACTCGTATGTTTTTTGTGTTCTTTAGACAAATGAAAGAACGAAATATTATACTGAGGCACCCTGTATATTTGCACGTGATCAGACTGCAATGTTGAGAACTCGTTGTGTCAATGTTGTCATTTTTTAAAAGACTGTGCCTAGATACTTACAAGGAGCCACTTCTGATAGAACAGTAGGTGCTACTTAAAGTATGTCTGGATTTGCAGAAATTATGGCGATTTCTATACAAGGTGTTAATTAAGTATGTACCATAAACTTAGCAGACGATTCTTTGTGTAACTTTAAGACAAAAAGTAATATAAAAAAATCCGTTATCATACCACGATAACGTTAGGCGGTGACCGTAACGGATTTTTATCTTCATCCTCTAAAAAGAACGGCCAATGATGCCACCAGCCCATAATCCGCTCCAAACAGTTACTTTTTGATCATGGAGAGGTTGTTCATGGATCTTATTTACTTATTTACAACGCTGGCTTCAATTGCTGAGTTAGTTGGATCTTGTATGGCTGTAGGTGAAGATCAACATGCAAAATCCTCTACAATGTTGTTGGCCTGATGTCCAATTCGTGCGAACGGTGTCTTATCGAAGTTGATGGCTGTTCATGAACACTTTTACTCACAGCGGCCACTGATTCACGTGTACGTACCGGACGGGCATGTTGATATGTTCTGCGACCTTTAACTGAGGCAGTTTCCTCAAAACGATTGATAATCTTCCGAATTCCACGCTCTGTGGGACGACTATGTCGACCAAATTCATCACGAGGTTTGCGAAAACTACTTTTTAAAGGTTTTCGTAATATTTTTGGACGAAAAAAAGCATTCTTGCGTTGTTAAAAAAACCATTATAAACAAGTAGCAGACCTTTGACAGTTCATATGTGCTAAACACATGGCAGTTGACACATTTTACATGTCAAAGAAAAATAGTTGAAAAGAGAAGCAATAGATGGAACACCCATCTCGAGCGGGATCTGAACAAATATTCGTGCCAAAAAACTGTACGAACTTTTGTGGAATTTTTATTATCCTCTTTGGATTCAGGAAAAAGAAATACAGCTTTTTTGTTTCATGAACTTTTTTCTTATCTTACTTATTTTTTTAGAAAAAAGGTCTATTTAAAGTCTATTTAAAAGTTTGTTTTGGAAATTATTATCGTTTATATTTTTTTTTGTTACTAATTATGTAACAACAGCAAATCCTAAGGAACATTGACACCTAGACTAACAACCTTCGGCTTCAATACAACCGTCTAGCCGCCTCATCATTGAATTGCGCACTCTCCTGAAGATACCTGGGATATTTTTTATTATGTCACATGAATTAATGATTCTATCCCATAAATCCTCTTCACTCTCAATAAGAGTTTTGTATACCAACCCTTTAAAGTGCCCCGAGAGAAAATAATCTAAGCGATTCATATCGGGCGAGCGAGGGGGCCATAGGTGTGTGCCGGCATACATAAGTAGTAATTAGAAATTATAAACAAAATATAATTTTCATAAGAAACGTTTCCCCATATTCCTTGTGTCGTGTTTTTTTTTTTAATTTTAACACCATGTACCTTGAGAACGAAGAATTTGCGAACCACGTTTATATGCACTCTTTGTCTTAATTACCCAAAGAATCGTCTGTTAATTAACACCCTGTATACAGATAGATATTCACTCATTCAATACGAACTTACTGTTATTATGCATCACGGGCTTACCATTTATAACCTAAGCTAACGATGATTTTGATCGTGCGCTACTGAACAAGAGAAACCGCTCGCTAATGGATTCGGATCATGAAAATACTCGACTAGTAAATTCGGTGGGTTTAGCGGGAACGGCATCAGCTTTGCTCTTTTTATGTGGCTGCCAGAGCTCGTTCTGCTATCGATAGTTGTATCAATGGGCGACATTTCCCAGCGATTTACCTGCAGTTCTCGAAGAATCCCCGAAAATCCCTTTATCGACGACTAAAATAGCCCCCGCGTCGACCAACTTTTATCATCGTTGTTTTTTCTCTTCCATTTCACATTAAACCTCTATTCAGATGGAATCTGTAGGTATGCGAGAGGAAGAGATTAATGTCAGCAATAGTTGTAGGGCTTTACGTTTCCAGTAAAAGCCGGACAAGCATACAAACCAGTTTTCCTGGAGGAAAATTGTGCAAGATACCTTTTCAAGTTGTAAGTGGAACAGCACCAAGCTCTTTAATATTGATGAGCCATTAAGTTTAAATAGGATTTGAAAAGGAGCTACTACATATTTTCCCAAAGTTCTGGTTCATTTGAGAATCAAGAACAACATAATTAAAATGACTACTCCCGGATTGACACGTGCGTCAAGTACTTCTTCAATTGTTTCGGCTTAATTACTTGAACGACTAGTTCAATTTTATTTCAATTGCCTCTGAACGGATAGTACAGCATTTGCTTTTAACGGCTTCTCAAGGACATTATTCCAATGAGTTTAAATCGAAGCGGTCATTTGACATTTTGGCTGGTTATTGATTTTTTGAAAATGTGGATCTACGATTTTACATTGGCTGTGTGGACCAAGTACAAACAAAGAGAGTATTTATTACACAGCATAAGATAATTCCAATTACAGGACAACTTTAACAATAAAGAAAAATGTATCAAAGCTAGCTGAAGCGAATATAAATAACCGAATGAAAATAGCTAGGGTTCACAATAAGTGAATATCAAGAATAAAAGAAGATCATAACTGTGAAATAATGATATCAGGTAACCAAATATGTTCGTGCGGTTGCTGTATATCGCACATTGCCATGGATGTTGTTGATCGATAGGATCTTTGACAGGTTGTCGACGCAAATTCCAGGACAACGTGCCAAGAACTTGCAGAAATGTTTAGAGTGAGTCCTGAAACTATTCGTTTGCATCTTCGTCAGCTAGGAAAGACGTGGAAGTTAAGCAAATGGGTCCCACATGAACTGACAAATGATAACAAATTAAGTCGTCTTACCATTTGTCCAGCAAACATTTCACGCAACGCTAATGAACCATTTCTTAATTATTAACCTGCGACGAAAAATGGATCTTGTATTCGAATCCAATGCGTTCGTATCATTGGTTGTCGCCTACTGATTCGGTACCACACACGCCCAAGGCTTCCTTGCACCCAAACAAGCTTTTGTTGCACGTTTGGTGGACAGCGACTGGAATTGTCCATTATGAGTTTTTGGAAAGGGGTCAAAACATCACTGCTAACTTGTATTGTGAGCAGCTTCAACGAGTACAAGCAGCACTCATCCAGAAACAGCCTTTTTTGATCAATTGGGAAAAAGTAACCCGAGAAAAATTTTCTGAACTCGGCTGGGAAACGTTACCGCACCCGACATATCCTCCCGACATTTCGCCCAGCGATTATCACCTTTCTTTGTCTCTTGACAACTGTATGAGGCACCGACAGTTCACAACTCGAGATAGTGTAATAAATGCAGTCCGCCAATTTTCCGACTCCAAATCCAGGGAGTTCTACAATACAGGCATAAAAAAATTGGCTTCCGTGTTGGCAAAAGCTCATTGAATGTGCTAGTAATTACTTAGACGAATAAATAGTATGTTATTGTTTCTCAATAAAAATTTATATTTTTCTACTGAAAACGGCACAAACTTATTTGGTGCTCTCTTCATTTGTGTTAATTGGTGGATTTGTGAAATTACATAACATACATTAATTTAGTTTTTCAATTTTCAATCTATGGCTGACGTTTGTGCAAAGTGGTGGATCCTTTTATTGAACAAACTGATAAAATTATGCCTTGTACTTTTTTCGACTTTTTCTACTATTGTGGAAGAACATACTAAAACCTAACTTTTGAAGAAATTTTTTGTAAGTTTCAGATACAAGCAATTTAGCCGACGTTTGTGAGAGGAGGTGAATGGACATACAAAACCAACTGGGCAAACTCGTAAAACTGAAGAATATGCGTGATTTTTGTTTCTTGACCTTACCGATGATGCTGGAAGGAAACATACAAAACCCATTTGTAAAAAGTGGTAAATGCGCATACTAAGCTGATTGAGCTGAGTTGTAAAATTGAAGTTGCATTGTAATTCTATTTTCCTATTATTCTGGGAGGATATACTTAAAAGCTACATCATGAAGGAATTTATTATATAACTTCCTGACGTATTAAAGCAATGAGTCCGACATTTACGAAAGGTGGTGAATGTACTCGTACATACTAAACTGATTGGACAAACTGGTAAAATTAAAGATGAGCTATTTTTGTTTCTTGATTCTACGAGAAAGGACATTTAAAATAAATTGCGTTTTGGAGGACTTTCTTATAACTTTCTGACTGAAGCATTCTAAGGCAAAATTTGTCGACGATGTTTATGAAAATTGGTGAATGGGCATACTAAACTGAGCAAAGTGGTAAAATTGAAGAAAATGCATTAGTCTAGCTTTTCTATTTTTTCATTAATAAACCACATCGACCTATTGCCCATTACCGTAGGAGATTAGGCGAGGTTTGTCAAAGAAATACGTATAAAAGTGGAATAATAACTTTATTTTACAATTGTTCAGATATTTCAATACGGTCTCCTTCAAAGTACTCCCCCTGAGACAAGATGCACTTCTGCCAACGCCGTTTCCACTGTTGTTACGAGCGCTGAAATTTTTCAATTGTGAGACTGTGTCGTTTCTGCCTTGATGACTTCCACATCCTGCAAGTGCTGCCCCCGAAGCACTATTTTGCATTTTGGGAACAGGAAGAAGTCGCAAGGCTAAACCGGGTCTTATGTCACGGTGATTGAGCTTGAGGCCCAAAAACCTCAGGCACAACGAGAGACGTCCGGTCGAACTCGAGCCACACGAGCTCTGCCAAACTTCAATGTAGAAATTTCCGTTCACTGTCTGGCCGGGAGGGACAAATTCCTGGTGAACAAAGCGCCGAGATACAAAGAAAACAATCAACATTGTTTTCACATTGGACCCTGATTTTTCCGAATCATTTGTTCTCGGTTCCCCTGCTTGCTTTCACTCCATGCTTTGAGATTTCAGCTCCACATCGAATTCGGAACGATTTTCTGTCAGAATTCCGCGGACGATCGTTTTGGGGATTGACAGTTCCTCAGCTATCATTCTAACTGTCAATCAACGGTCTTTAAGAACACAGGCCCGAATTCGTTCAACATTTCCCTCAGAGCTCGATGTGGAGGAGCGTTCTGAGCATTGGTCATCTTTCACATCTTCTCGGCATCCCCGAAACCTTTCCAACCACTTGTTGACGGTTGGTTCCTTCAGAGACTTGTATCCGTAAGCTTGTTCCAAACACTCAAAAATTTCACGACCATTCTTGCCCAGCTTTGCGGCAAACTTGATGTCGATGTCGACGGCAGGGTTACCTTTAACAAGCTCACACAAGTCCTACTTACTTACAGAGCGCTTCGTCTCGAACTGAGCATAGAGGGGATTGCACAGAGAGAGGGAACCAGGGCCGTATGCTCCGCTGTTCGATTTTCGTCCGCCAACGCGCATGACGTCTCGCGGAGAGCGATTATAATAATACTATAATAATAATAATAATTAACGTCTTTTATTTGTAATATTCTTACAGGAGGCGAGATTTAGATTATATATCTATTCTACCATCTAACTCCCTTAACAATACGAGATGTAAAAAAAAAGAATTTGTTGAAGATTAATAGGCACCTGTATACAATAACGACAGAATAAAGTATAATCCAAGTAAATACATAAGGAAAATATGAGGACGCTTATGTGTTACAACCAATTTCGCTGCTGATCAAGAACTTTTTTCTTGAATTTGGACAATGGATTGGTTTCTTTTAAACTGCGGTCTGAAGAATTATATGATTTGATCGCATTGTAAATGTATGTATTCTGAAATAGAGACGTGCTGTGGCGTGGAATTGAAAAAGTCTCTATATCTAATACTAATACGATGCCTATTCCTTCTACGTATGAATTTGTTTACTAAATATGACGGTGTTTTTGAATGAAGAACCTTATGAGTCAGATTTAGGAGCTGGTACTTATACATTTTATCAATTTTCATCCATTTGAGTTCATTAATGACATTTTATATATGATTATATTTTCAGAGATCATTTACAAGTCTGCAACATGTATTCATAATACTTTGAATACGATTTCTTGTTATAATATCTAAATAGGGATAGTAAACCATTAAGCAATACGATATCTTTAAAAACACGAAATATTCACACAATTGCTTTCTCGCAGATTTATGTAATATAGCCTTATTTGCAAATAAAACTCTGAGAATAGCGTAGCACTGAGTAATTAGATAGTTCACGTGTGCAACAAATTTTAAGTCATCATCCATAACTAGGTTTTTCGAATGATCCACAGGAATTAATTTATTACCTATTAAATGTATGTCTTTGTCCTTTTTTAAGGTATTCTTTTTTGTTCTATTTGCGTATACCAACATATTTGTCTTCAAAGGGTTCAAACGAAGATTATGACTACTACTGAACTTTTCAATTTGGGCAAGATCTTGATTAATTTTATTATTTGCCGTTTCCAAGTCATTACTCCTAAATGAATAGAAAATTTGAGTATCATCTGCAAAAAATTGTATGCTGCATGATTTTACCTCTGTTTCTAAATCTGAGATATATAATGAAAATAATAGCGGTCCTAACACTGATCTCTGTGGTACACCAGAACAAATTTTTCGTTCCGTAGAGTACTGTTGATTTAGACGAACTTTTTGATACCGATTTTCAAGGTAGGTTTGAATAAACGAAAGAGGTTTTTCAGAAAATCCATAATAACTGCATTTAGATACAAGAAGTGAGTGATTAATGGTGTCAAATGCTTTAGTAAAGTCAAGAAGTATCAGAGCTACTGCTTTTTGGTTATCAATACTGTCTGTTAAATCACAGAGTGCCGAAGCTGTATTATGACCTTGTCGAAATCCAGATTGTTTACATGGAATAATTTTGTTAGAATATAAGTAGGCGCAGAGCTACTAGTAAACAACGCGTTCCAATACTTTAAAAAAATTTGGCAGTAGACTGATTGGTCTCAGTTGACCATAGTTAGTACGATCAGAACACTTAGGTAGCGGAATAACTATAGCGCGTATCCACTGATTGGGGAAATATCCCCTCTCTAAACAGCAGTTTATAATATGCGTTAAGTACACATCAATTTCAGGTATACATAGTAGTATTATATGCAAAGTTATTCCATCTGTACCACTAGAACTTGATTTTATTTTATGTATAATTTTAACAACGGTGTCAATGTTCACTTTATTAAACTGAAATTTGAATTTTGAGTTATTTTTATTAGCTCGGTAATATTCAATTTTATCAGCACAAGCCAAATGACTATTCTCGAAAATTGAAATGATTGCCTCATTTACTTTATACGGATCTGACAAGCTCACGGGAATTGTAGAATCTTTCTGAGATTGTACTTTGAAAGTCTTTAGGGTCTTATAAAACTTTTTTATATCCTGATTTTGAATAGCTTGTAAATAATCTTTTTTTCCTCTTGGCACGAGCGTTAATGCACGATTTCTGAAATATGTATATTGTTGCCAAGTGGCGGCTGTACGATCACGTTTGAACTTTGACAAGATTATCTGGGTTGATATCGATAACGTGCATATTTTCACCTACAGGCCAAACGGCTGGACGAATTTTCACATATGAGGTGTCGTTGGATTCGTCTTAGCGGTACGAGTGACACTAGCTACATTGATATTTTATGAAAATTAAAATGGTGGATTTTAATAAAAGATTTTAACCTTGTAATTCCTATTTCACAGGCTATAACTTAACCGGCATCTGGCTCCACAATAGAGCGTATCGTCCCTTCACTGTAAAACCAACATAACTCTATTTTTCCACATTACCTATATTTTCTGTTCTGTGGAGCAGAATTAACATGTTCGTGTCATAATACTGTACTACATTTATCCTTATTCCACAGAACGTCCTAAGTACATGTAATTGTGTAAATGTACTCGAAAAGTAGAAAAATGGAGTTATCTTCTTTTTACAGTAAGATGGTGGTATAACAATGAATGAAAATGACTTAGTCTAAGCAACAATTTTTTTCTATTTCCTTTTACGATTTTTCTGGTCATTGAAACTTTTATTCAGTTCTTTGATCCGGAAGAACATCCTTGACCTGAAAAACAGTTTTTTAGCTTTTTCAGGGCAGTCAATGTTGCACAGAAGTGAACAGAAGTTCACCTATAAAATTTTGCTGTCACTATTCCGTCCCCATTGAATGTAGTGAATACTGTGTTCAGCTTCTCAATTCTATTCAAGCCCAACTAGCAAAGTAGTGCTATAAGCTTTTGGTAATAGAACCATTCAGCCATAAAAGCTCTCGATTGTTGTTGCTTGAACACCAAAATGGTGGCTTAATGTTGTGTGGAATGCAAATTTGCTTTCTGCAACATATTTGCTCTAAAATGAGGACAAATTGTTAACTGTTGCATAAACGTTTATACAACTATTTTATACGGCATATTTGCACGTTAGTCAAAATGGTTGTGTTGTGGCATCCATGGTAACGTTTATAAAACAAACCCGAGCCTTGTTGTTTTGCTGTGCATATTACTACTTTAGCCAACAAGTTGCTCCCAACGGAAGCACTTATACAACTGTTGTTTAGTAGCTGTTAAAGGCTGTACATATGCTAAATATGTTCGTATACAACTTCACCATAACCTAACTTTCTGCTGTCATATTTTTGTTAAAATGCCATAACCAATGATTTAAGACAAACAACGCATGCATATTGGTTCAAAAGGTTTTATCAACTGTTCAAACAGAAGATATAGATCTGGTACAAATTCTGGGTCAGTCATTGGACTCTGTCGGTATTTCATCTCAGACATTTGTCAAATTGTTGTATAACACCTGCAGGCAACACCAAAATATTCTAATAAACTGAAGACAACATGGACGATGCCATGCTTATATACAACCACCAGCCATATTGGGCAAACATTTATTCCTCTATTTAATATTAAATAATTATGTTTCAGTTCGAAATTACAGATATAAAGTGATAAACATTAGTGTCATTGTGTCTAAATATAGGATTTGTGGAAGATTTGACGCAGATAAGTTCAGTTTTCCATCTTAAAAATCTACACATACTTTTGATCATTATCAAAATATGCATGAAATAAGAAGCCCGTAGAAATTGCGTAACTACTTTGCACGATAATCACAATAAAATTAGCTGCGCAAGTATTTCCAATTGCCCCATATCACAGTGTAGAAGTTTATCATATATCTGTGTATGAAATTCACAATGGCCGATATGTAAGTAAACAAGATGACTGTAATGTGTTAGTTATATATTCTTCACTTCGTCTATACAATACATAAGAAATAGTTTGGTTGCAATAAAGTAGAATCACATAACAGAATAGTTGTATACTTGACAAAAACTGAATCTTGCACTGACTCCTATAGCGGCTGCACGGGGCTTATACTTTTGTTGTATAAATGTTACCTGCAGCCCTTATACAACCTCTTAAATGACTGAAGTGTCCTATTAGATGTGCCCATTCCGCTTGTATAGCTGTTCTAAGGGGGTTTGGCCAATGTTCTTACAGTATACAATGCTGTGTAAGGAATACTGTATAATAATTTTTGCAACTCTAATAGGAGTGATCATTGTTAGTTGGGTGAAAGTTGCGGAAGGTTTTGATAATCCACCCTCACTAAGATGGTCTATCCATGAATAAGTTTCATTTGAGAAACTTTTCAACCTCTCATCCTGCAATTTATTGCAAACAAAGCCGGACAAATTTTCCAGTCCGTCATACTTGAGCTCATCTATTTCTTCCACTAAAACTTGCTCGGTATAGTCAGCTGATACTTCAGGTGCATTCAGTTTATTCTCGTTAATGATGCCGTTAGTGGTTAGTGGAACGTCTGGAGTATCCTCTGACTCTACGCTGCAATAGGTACTCTGAGTATGCGCCTTCGTTTCGCCCCAACTTATATGACCTTATTCTATACTTAAACTCTAGAGGACTTGTATGGCCATGAAGACCATCTTTTGCCCTAATTACTACGAAAAAGTTTTCTATCACATCTTGATTAAGACGTCTTGTTAACAGGTATTGGACGCTGAAGCGTCGTTTCAGATCCTCTAGAGCATTTTCTAGCAAACCCTAGCGCTTTTTACACTGACTTTGTCTTATCTTTTTGTGAAATGTAGCCATTTTTTTGCTAAAGTTTGGGTCTTGAGGAAAACTGTGGAAATTCATGTCTTTGCAAAAATTCCGTTTAGATTGATTGTCGGAATTACATCCCACAACAGCACACCGCATTTTTATCAATTTATCAACCACAAAGGGTATATAAGGTATGTATAACTAATACAACAAGTCACAAAACCACCAAAACTCACCAACAAATCACACTATACAGGGTGACTTCGAAGTTGAGTCATTTATTTTAACAGTGAGTAGATCTGATCAAAAGAAATGTTTTTTTCCTTTACCATTTTTCTGGTAAAATTAAAGTAACAAAGTTATAGCCCTTTGGAAGTTTGAGTACCGCCCTGTCTCAATAATAATACGAGTATCATGTACTCGTGTTTGGCAACAACGGATATAATCCGCCTTACCAGTTCATCGCATCGGAAACAAAAAAGCGAAAGAATTTGGAACGTTTTTGCAATTAAGTATTTTATTCAGTTCAGTTATACATACACTCAGTGTCTGTCGGTTAGCGTGTGAATAGTGTCTGTTGCGTGGCTCAAACGAAATAAAAAATGGCACATGTTTATGCGGATCGGTTTCCCAATCGAGTGCAACCAACCCCTCGTGCCTTTGTTAATGTAGTACAACGGGCTCGTGAATCAGGTGACTTAAGACCTCACAGGGGACCTCACGATCAAATACAGGTCCGCACTGAAATACTTGTCGGGAGGATACTTTATAAAACAAGGTAAACATTTTTTTTTAATTTTTTTTTATTTTTACACACATATTCTGGTTTATCTTCCTTCTACAATCATTATCTGAAAATTAATGACTCAACTTCAAAGTCACCCTGTATAGTATTAACCACGATACACGTGAACTGCAGTAACGTTACGACAATCCTGCCGCTGGTAATCACGAGCCGATAACTCTCCGGGTGACGTCACGAAGCTCCGCCCACATGCGAAATATCCTATTTTCAGTGTATGTGTATCGTGAGAGGGAACCACCGGGCCACACCTCCACAACGCCTAGACACGACGCCTCAAATTGTGTATACGTATTTTCCGGACAAACCTTGTATGCTATAATTTATACGACAAATTGCTTAGCTGTAAGAAACTTGAAAAGTTGTGCATTCATTCTACTTCTTCTACTCGTGGTTCAAATTTAGCTGAAATCGTAATGTGTACGAAACGATGCGCAAGAGGCGTCCGTGGCTTTGTTACACGGGTTGCTACGCGCCGAGGTGCTTCTATCTCCTTCTAACGCACGTATTGCTTATCGAGCTTCTCTCTCGCACACATTACGATTTCAGTGGCATATAACTCTGAAAAGTGTTTTAATAACGGGTACTGCACTAATGTGTTTAACACTGAGATTAATTCCACACACTTCGCACCTGCCTCATGGCTGATGAGATACTCATGTGTGATCCGGTTGTGGCGTGAACGAAGCTGGGTTACGAGGGATTGGTGCCTTCTGTTTGTTGTCCATGGTACGAATATCGGTTTGAGTTTAATCGTCTCTGATGGATTGTTCTGCCAGTTAGGGTTTTAAGTTTCAAACGCTCAGTTTTTGCGGGAATGTTATAGCTGGGACACTTTCGGTTGCGGTATATGTGAATAGGTTTGCTGATAATTATGCTTGGCGGTCTGCTTTTCCATTTCCAATTGATCCGTACGGGCTTGAATTCTTGTACTGATATTTTTGGGGAAATGATTGGCAATTTATTCAGAGTAGTTAATCAAAAAGGTAGAACTTAACTCTATGTCAAACAAGACAACATTGCTTCTCCATATTGCGTATACCTTATAGCCATACCTTTGGCACCATATGAAAGAATTCATCGACCACCCATCTTTCCAATAGCAAGATGAATATTGGCATTACAATTATATTGAAAAATGCAATGGTATCACACATGTATAATATTCACTAACAATCGAAAGGTTACCGAAGCTATTTATTGAAGAATGGCATGTTTCCAATAGGACATGACACTCATAAATATTTATTTTCATATTACGAATTCCAAGCGAATTGAACGATAATTTTTTATTTTGCTGTTCGTTATAGATACCTGCATTGCGCATGTTGTTTACTAATAAAATATTTTTTCATGAAATTGCGAATGTCGGGATATAAATTTATGTACTTGTACGTAGGATGTTCATCCAAACAAAACGAACTTTGAACAATCAATCCATTTACTCTATATATGTGTCAAATATTATTTCTAATTTGCCCTTACTAGCAGTTGGTGAGGTACGGTTTACTTTACATTTTTGGCTAGTCGAACATGGAGATTGATGGTCTATAATACCATATCCTTGATAAGTGGTTCATTCATTCAGATTAAAGATGTTCAATATTTTAGCGATTCAGATTAGAATGTGCTCTTTATTAAAGTGAGTGAGAGTTCTATAAAAGATACCGTTATAAATAATAACAATCTTTTGACTAGTTACATAAGAAAATCACTGATTGAAGTCTGAATATGGTCACACTAACACTGATACTTTTCAAATGCTCTGAAGCCCTTGCCTCAGCCGTTTGATCTATAGACATCGAGCTATGAATCGTAATAGTTAATACTAAAGTAGCATTCATAGTATTATAATAGCAATAACCGAATTTGATGTTCTACTAAAGGAACAATAATTCTTTAACGAACTGGAACACATCAGTTTGTATATCGACCCAAACGCACAATGCATAATTTCTATTATAAGATTGTAATTCATCTGTATCTGCAAATCCTAAGGGCATTGGCGACAATTTATTTATAATTATTTACTGTACGATTAGAAGAAGACATATTCTGTAGAGGTGAATATCAAATAAGAAATATTTCGCAACGGACCTACGTCCAAAAAACGTAACCTTGTTTTTTGACTAATGTAATTCCTAAAACGTATCATGTGGTTTTCATGTTAATGGAACTCCATTGTATGACCAGATATGTCCTTGAACTCCTGTTTATCGTACCACATTCCGACCACTACTGTGATCTTTAATGACATATCAGGGGCCCTTGACCATTTTTCGAAGTTTCGGTTAAGACGTTGGAAGTTGGGGTTGGAAGTCGTAGTGGGTGGATGTTTCGAAATCTCGCACTTTTGATGTTTCTGGAAGCTTCTGATGCTATACGGCACTGCGTCAATCTACTTGACGCTATTTTTCTGACTTTGCTGAACAAAGTTGAAGTGGGAGAAAACTTATATATAAAGAGATACTTTTGCCTTCCCAGTTAACATCATAAATCCTTGCAGGAGCTTTGCGCTGTATGATTCATAGTCAAATAAAAAGAATTACCTTTCACGTAGCACGACGTACAAGGTAGAGGGATAATACCATGACATTTTTAACAGCACAGAAAGGTAGTCTAGTGTCGCATGTACTTTCATTATTGTAATGCAGGTGGACTATAAAAGGTAATTTATCTATCCGACACCACCGAAAAATTGAGGCGCTGCTACTGGAATATATGAACTAGCCGTACAAACAGGTTGAGTGCTCGGGCATTTTTTATAGAATCGATCTAAGCTGAGGTTTTAAAAATTATCCGTTGTCTGGTCATGGATGATAATGTAATTGAAAGTATTGAGGCAGCTTGAGGGTGGTAATACTGCAAACGTATGAATAATAAAATCTGATAGAGGAATATAGTAGAGAAGCTACCCAATGAAGGACACCTACAACATTACTGTTATCTGTTTTGAGAATATCGAATGAGGACGCACGAGACTTATCAGGAGTTATTTTATTTGCCCCTGAGAATATTTACACATATACATGGGCTGGGATGGAATACTTAAGGGCAAACATGTTCAAGATAATCATTTGACTTCATTGGATTATGGGATTACGCATGTATGTTTATACGTTAAATAATTAATCTCCGAGTTTAATCAGGTTATTTTTTAGTTTCCTTTATCAAAGATTCCTCTTAACAGACTGTCCTTATGGAAGGTAAATGCTACTGGAATAAGACTAGTTCCCGGAACTAGTCTTAAGGCTGCTACACAAAGTGCCGGCGGCAGGGCCGCCGGGCAAGCCGCCGGCTAAGCCTCCGTATACCCGGCGGCATACAAAGCCGCCGGCATTGCCGCCGGGGTATGCCGGCGGGTTAGGGCTCTTGCACACGAACGTGCAATCCGCCGACCGGCTGTTCCACCGACCGGCAAGAAAATCGGAAGATGGTATTTTGCCCACATTCGAATACAACTTAACACACTTGCCGGTACCGGCTATTCTGCCGACCGGCCGCCGTTCATATTAAAATTTGGACGGCGAACACACAACTGCCGGTCGGTAAATTAACCGGCGCGTTCATTTCAATGCATGCAAGTCTATGCCTGTTGACACACGAACGGGGATTCTACTGTCGCCGTGGTACAGAGTCGTAGTTTCATTTCCGTTTAGACAGTGTAGTCATGAGGTGCGAAATGGAAGATTTAGATATTGAGGCATTTATTTCTATGGTGGAAGAAAGGCCCGTGATATGGGACAAGACAAGAGAGGATTTTAAGGATAGGAATAAAACTAAAGCCGCCTGGCAAGAAATCATCGATACATTTATTTATGAAAACCTGAACGAAGCAGAAAAAGCCGAAATAGGTATGTAACTATGTAAGATAAGAAAAAATATTAACTGTATTTTACTTAATTGCCACGGTACAGATCCATTACTATTGAAATATTTTGTGAAATGGTCCCGTATATCCTTCCCGCTTCTTGATCCTCGCAAATTTCGCTCTCTTGGTATGTCTTCGAGGTTTATGATTTCTAAGACATCTCCGATATTAAAACCATCTCTTCAAATACGGAGGAATCACATTCTTTACCGTATGCTCCAATGTCAACATATCCAAAACAGTATGATGTGTCCACAACAGCCAATAACACGATTGAAAAAAAATGTTTGTAGTTGTAAAATAATGAGCCACTTCGTTGTGGCTTCACAATTCGAATGTGTTTCCCATCTATCGCTCAGAAACAATTTGGAAAATTGGCATTATTAGCAAATCCTGCTTCACATTCATTCCACATCTTGTCTGATGGCGGTGGGATGCATTCATCAAGTAGGATTTCCCAAATTTTCCTGCATACATCCCTAACAATTTCACGTATTGTTGATGTTCCCAATCTGTATGCGTAGTGAAGGTCTGTGAAAGTCATACCGCTTGCCAAATACCTGCAACAAAATTAATTATTTCTTTTTTTTTCAGCTAAAACACTATTGCAAAAATGGAACAACTTTTTTGACAGTTTTGTGAAGAGTTATAAAAAAAATAAAACTCCTAAGTCAGGCTCTGGTTTTAGGAGAATAAGAAAGTACATCTTCCACGATCAGTTGCAATTCCTTGCAAAAACAATCGAACACAATACTACAACATCCAGTATTTCACAAGAAAAAATACAGAAACGATGGCGCAACAGAATGTAGATGATAGTAGCAATGAAGGCGATTCTCAAATTGATTAGGATATGATCAATCTATCCAATCCAAATGCATCAACCGCTAAACAAACGCCATCACAAGCTTTACTTACAAAAAAGCGTGCCTCAGCACCAAAGAAACGTCAAGACGAGTTTGAAACCAAAGTGCTATAGATCTTGGAAAAGCCGGACAGCATACCCACAATCAGTGAAGATAAATCGTTTTTTGATTCCATTTTGCCGGTTGTAGAAAACTTTGATGAAGATGGCAAACTTCAATTTCGCATAGAAGTTTTGCAGCTTGTACAACGTTTTAAACGAAAGCAAAGATGTGATGCTTTCAACATGACTTCTGATACCAATAGATCGCTACCTTCGTTTGTACCACCAGCAACTCAGTCATACAGCCAGCAGTGGACACCGACATACCATACATTGCAGTGTCCACAGACTTCAATACCACAATCAAGTACGTCATTTGATCCAACTACATCTCGCTGTGACAATAATCTTGAATATCCACAATCTTTAACACCACAATAGTTTATCCAATCTGACTTAACTACAACCAGAACTTGATTTGTTTAATTTGTTCGTTATGTTCCTTATTTAAATATATCTAGTTCTAAAATCACATTTTAATTCTATTACTTACCTTATTGTAACTGCAAGCATCTCTGTGGGTGGTATCGCTTGTCTCATGTTTGTTTCTTGGAGGGCTATATGTTTGTCCAAACGCTGTAGTCAATAATCAAATGTTGCAACAGACATCCTAAAGTAATTGAAAAATTTTGCTTCATGTTCTCGTAGTCTTGTAAACAAGGTATAAAATGCTCCTACTGCACTTCATTCAGCTACCAGTGGATGAATCCATAATCTTCTTGCGAAAGCTTTCTTGTACATGTATTTTCTTCGTCTATACAATAAACACACAAGCACGATCTTCTTTTCACGTTTCGTTTTTGACAATGCACGAAACGAAAATAGCCAAGCTCTTTCTACGTCGGATGACAGTACAGCACTGGCCTTCATGCAGAAGGCAATGTAAACGGCACGTAACCGGCCGATCGCTTATCGTGTGTAAGATAATCCCGATTTCTTTGCCGGGCGGAGAAACAACCGGTCGGCGGAATGATCGGTCGTGTGCAAGAGGCCTTACGCGGCTTGCCGGCGTCACTTCGTTCCTGGCATTCGAGCGGTAGTGTTGTCCGGTTTGTGTGTTTAAACAAATTAAAATGTCGTTTAATTGGGACGACGAAGCTGTGCTGCTCTTAATTGAAAAATTTCATGAAAATGATATATTATGGAATCCCAGAAATCAGACTATAAGAATAGGAACAATCGACGCACTGAACATAATTGCAAGCGTATTTGACATTGATAAAGGCGAAGTAGAGAGAAAGCTAAAAAAGTTCGAACAGTTGCACAAATCTGGTGCAGGCATAGACGATGTACAGAAACCCAAAAAACATGCTATTGCGCAAACGCTGACACCCCACATCATCTTTTTTATACTCTTCTATCATTACAGTACCGTTTCGCCATTTTCTATTTTGTAAACTTGAGTGCAACCCAAACCTTCTCGTCCTTTTGTATTTTTTTCTTATTAAAATAAAAATTACAACTGCGGCGGCTATGCTGATGATTTTCTTATTCATTTTAACCAACCAGCCATGAAATATGCACTTCACTAGTGTTCTATGTGACTGTCACAACCGGAATGATGTTTGGCGGCTTGTGCCGGCGGCTTGTATTGCCGGCGGCATAGCCGCTCGGCATAAACCCGGCGGCATTGCCGTCGGCTT
This sequence comes from Acanthoscelides obtectus, assembly GCA_963669975.1. NCBI lineage: Eukaryota > Metazoa > Arthropoda > Insecta > Coleoptera > Chrysomelidae > Acanthoscelides > Acanthoscelides obtectus. The sequence continues at coordinate 39,342,113 of CAVLJG010000007.1, read as the reverse complement.
GTGTGTAGTAGCTATTTCCTCGGAGTCAATAACTGGCAAACTACCTGCCTCTCTAGTTCAGCAACACCTCGTGCGACAGCCTCCTGTTTAACAGGGAGAGTATGGAGACAACACTATAGACTGAAACAGTTACCTGGGCAGCTTCAGTGAAGAAAATAATTCAGGGATTTGATGCTTCACGCGCAAAGGGTCAGACTCGAGATAATTACTCTTTACTTTCTACTTTTTCTACCCGAAAGGGCCTATAGCCAGTTCTAGCGCCTCCCCGATGACCGGCAGTGCATCAGCTCCGTGCAGGTTGCAATTCCCGCACGCTGACCACTCTAAAGTGCATTTAAACCAGGACTACAACCAAAAGGGACCTTAGTGCCTTTTTGCCCACTGTCAGGGACCTTACAGGGCCCACAAGAGGGTTGTGTGACAAGTCCCCCAAGGCACCGGGATGTGGAACGAAGGCTTCTCGTTCGTTATGAGGGCATTTTACTCCTATTTCAGCCAGTGCCTCGATACTCCACTTTGGCGTATTGTTTTTCCCCTGCAAATCCCGGGACCTATTAGCACTGTCTCAAGACGCATTCCTGACGTCCTGAATACCGTCTAGTTCTACCACAAGGCTTAAAAATTGATTTAAATCGTTTCATTCATTATCATAAATTCTAATACGGAAAATGAAAAATATCAATTTCTGTCTATTTCGGTGTGTAACACTTGGCAACAAAAACGACTGTGGTATGTCATAAAAACATCAGGTTTGCTTGAGGATTCGAGACTCTTTATAGGAGACAAAATAATATATAGAACAGGGTACTTTCCCTATTTTAGAATACCGGAACTATAAATAATGATTAATCTAAAATTTAACGTCTTCGAGAAAACGTGAATACGAGGGGAGGTCAGAAAGTAAGCAATTCACGGCACCGGAAAAAGAATTTCATTACATCTATGATGAAACTTCAATGGTTCAATAGTGAGAAATTGAGTGGAGAAATCATTTGCGGCTAAACAGTTGAATAAATTCCACATGCCTCTATGATCAAGTATGAAAAAACGAACTTGGATTCAACTTGAATTTTAATAGGTAGTCTTCTTTTTCCGGCGGTATCGATGAAATTCCTCAACGCCATACTAAGGTGATTGCCAAGGAACCTCGTTGGTACCGTAAGAAATTCAAGAAGGCGGCATATATGTATTATCAACAATGGCAACATTGGCAAATCCGGTGCACAATAAATAAAACAAATATGGCAGCCTATAATGAAAAACATTGACAAAATATATTTCAACTTGCTTAGTTTCACCATCGTGGAAGGATTTCGGACAGTCCAGCGGAAGACTGAATCGCTCAACTGGAGCGCCATTTCAGTCAACAACGAGGGACACGTCAGTAATTGCAACTATAAGAAACCGAAAAGGAGAATGCTTGGCAGTTCATCTCGAGACGATTGAGGATTCCTCATCAACTGGAACGTCGAGTTACTTCATTTCTGTTCTAGATAATGGAAGTCCGAAATAAATCTTTTGGAACAACTACCTTGTCTATATATTTCAAACAACAGCTAATGAAGGATATCTTAGTTTTAAGTGAGTATTTCCGAAAATAGACAAAACCGAATGTGCTGAAGATAGTTTTTATTTTTTTCTGGCTTTATCTGAGATGGGAAATAACTTTATTTTTGTTGATGTTAGATTCTTGCACAGGTAAACAGATTTTGTATTCTGATTTCAAAAATGTGTTATATATCATTCATTCATTGGCATTGCCAAACATTGGCTATTAAAAAAAACAGAACTTCCGAAGGTATCAGTGTTTCATATCATTATCAGCCAAGCATGCCTCCAGTTTTTATGGATTACGCATAGATCTACAACCATATTTCCGATTTGAATGATGTGGTATTGCAAATATTTTAACATGGACAAATATTATAAGACTCCTGATCTAGAAAAGTAGTCTGTCTTTAATAGTTGATATAGTCGAAATCACGAAATTTTAGTCTGTAGCAAAGACTAACGACAGCGATTTGTAGGGATATTTTTTAATGAACTTTCAGTTATGCTAGACAGAGAAAAACAGAAATTTATTGTCTAAACAAACTGTATTGCTAATTTGCATGTATCCGACAAAGATAGGCGATGTTTTCATGTTGCATGATGGATCGTATTTGAAAGATGAATAGTTAGGTTATGTTAAATGTTGATTTCGAATAATACTTTGGTCCTTGGTGTTCCTGTCTTAAGGTATTCTACTCATAAGTTTTTTTAAAAACAAAAACTCTGCACTAAAATTATTATTAAGGTATCACTCAAAACCATGAAATAAAATGAAAATAAAAATAATCCGTGAAATAACGTAACTTCTCAAAATCATAATATAAATGTGTTGCCATTATGTCCCTGACATCGTGATTTTATCATCGACGTACGTCCATTGATTACTTCGGTACAATTTATGATGTGACGTAATAGTCAGCTTTCGTGATTTTGACTATATTAGCTCATCGAATGAACAACCGAATGCTGAGACTTTTTCTTGCTAATAAAGGGTCGTATCGAAAACATTGAAAATAGTATTATATTGTATGACTGAAACATTTTGGAGTAAGTAAGAGCCTGGAACATATTGGAGCTTCACATTTGCACACATCTTGCATTCTAATATTACTAATCTACGGAAGAGATATCATGTAGTGCGCCTCTGTCGTGCTAAAATAACGGAGGTTATAGACGATAAACGGGCAAATTATCTGAATGTTCCTTAAGCACGCCTATTAGAAGTTGAATCGTTGATGATTTAAATAGATAAACTGTCAATATTAGTCAAATTTAGTCTTTTTTAAAAAACTTCAGTGTGACAATATCAATATAATATGATCACTCTTAACACCTGTGCAAAGATCCAATCTCACGTTTTGTAGAGGAAAAAAGCTTACAATGTTAATGTTCTTTTTATTTTGAAGTCGCAGTTCAAATAAAGTCTGGAGAGAAACATAAAAGCAATCACGCCAAATGCTTTAATGAAAAGCACCTTTGTTAATTGAAGGGATGCAGTAGCTTCAGTAGTATCTGTTGTTCCTTATTTTCCTCCTCCTGGTTCCGGATTCAGTTTCTCTCCGGGTGGTCGACTGTCCCTTCCGGAAGGAATTGCAGCGCCATTATCTTTGCTCAACTTTAATGCTCGATGTTCTTTCTTGTTTATTTCCCGTGTGTCTCGCCGGAAAAGATCCGATCTCGAACGTAATAAATAATACTTCGGCTCCTTGCCGTTCTCGGTACCAGGTTCCTGTACAGAGAACTTACGAGAGAACGACGTTGGATGCTACTTTTATTTATATCTCTGGCCTCGATTCACTCGATTACTACTTCACTTCACTTGTTGCTATGTCAATGTACTTTGAAGAGGCTGTCGTCAAAATATGTCCAAAAGGAGTATACTGGTAAAAAGAGGGATTTATCTGTTGTATTTAGAAATTCACAAAGCAAATCTAGATAAGTCGCTGATGGGTTGAGTACGCAAAGTATGATTAAGATTCCTATTTCTCCCACACCTGCTATCTAGTTCTCTGGTTTAAGCAAAGTACCATATGACTTGTAGATTATACTGACATTTCACCGGCTAAGGTTAGTCCAAGAAGTATTCACGAACGGATACAAAATATTCTGATCTGATTTTTGGCATAATCTTATTCAAAAACGCCAATTTTAACCAATCTGCATCAAGCTAGGCCACATTTGTACGAACTTTTCTCTGAAGTTGACACTTCAAAATAGAACCGATTTAGGTAGTATCTAAGGCCCGTATCGTCAGTCGTCCGTACAATTGTAGGGCGCGTTTATGGCCTCCTTGATTGTCATACTCTTTTCTCTACTTCAAAAGTTTCTAGATTACACTCCCGTCCCGTGTCATCGTCAGCGCTCTCCTATTGTTAAGATATGTTTTCCTTTTAAATTGTAGGAAATTTCAGGCTGATAAAACATGATATAACACAAAAGCAAGCACAATTTGATGCAAATAGATGTTTGTGACATAACCTCAAAATAGAGTTCTGACACGGAGAAGCAGAAAACTATGACAATCAAGGAGGCCATAAAGGCGCCCTACAATTGTAGGGACGACTGACGATACGGGCCTAAGAAGCCATTTTCCACCCCCAAAAACAATACGAAAGAACAAAAATTTCAAAGTTAGCAAAGTTCTTAAAAAGTCATTAAGCGTCCATTAACGAAGTTTCAAAGCATGTCACATATTGTAAACCGCTATACTGGATCACTCTCGCACACAACTTTTTTTTCTGGAAATAATCAGGAGCTTCTGAAACGTCAGAAAATGAAGTTAAATCATTGGATCGATTTTCAAAAACTACAAAGGTTTTTCGCACTAGCATAGCCGTAATCTTGTGTCAAATTTTTTCTTAAGTCCTTTCTGTCCTGTCAAAGTTTAACTAGGCCAAGGATTAGCGGACAGACGGATCGACGGACGGACAGACAGACAGATGGACAGACAGGCTGGCAGACAGGCCGACAGATGAAGATGAGAGACATGGTGACATTAAAAAATCGTAGTATCTCGTTTTTAGTATTTTTGCGACCCATATACCTTCTTGCCAGTGGCGTGGAATGAAACGTTTTTGACTGACAAACTAAAAACTCCCGAACATCATTGCGTATTTACAATACAAACCAAAACTCGTCTTTTGGATGAATCGGATACGGAAATTATAAGTCTGATATAGCTTCTTCGCTGGGAACGACTAAACGGCCCAAAGCTCCCATTCTTTTACTCCAAATAGCACTTCAAGGCACTGGCAGTACTTTTGAATTGCACCCCAAGAAGTGAAAGCTTCGATATCGAAGCAACTATTTTATAGATTCATTTTAGACTGCGTATACCTATGCAATAAGTAACCACCTTATTGCGATAAGATCGCAAGGTATTGAAAGAAACCCTTGAACACGCGTTCCTTCACGTTTAATCCCAGAACAGCTTTGTTTCCTCCCTCATGTTCTCGGTATGCTAATCAACCAATTTATTTGGCGGAAAAAGAGAGTGGGCGGTGTAAACTAATTCCTGGAAGGAGGATGGAATCGGGGATGATTCCATAGGCTTAGGAGGAACTAGATCAAGAAGGTCGTTTGTCTAGAGAAAAATATAATATTACATATAACAAAAGAAACGTCTATACAAGTAGTTCATAATCTCCACTCATCTGAAAATGTTTTCATCTAACGATACGCCGTTGCTCGCAGCAGCCATCGGTCAGGTATCGGTCAGGTCACAATGCAGGCTTATGTAGGTTTGTGGTGTTGTGTGGGACGTGATACGCGTGCACTGAAAATATTTTTGTATCAAAATCAAATGTACGGCGAAATATTTCATGTATGAAGTCTAATAAGTGCGTAGAATTACCGATATAAATATGTGCTAACATCTATAAAATGAGATAGACCCTCCCCACTCAATACAACCCCAATTATTAACCCATACCAAAACATATCTGAGAATGATCAGACCCGGTTAATTCGATGGACATATTTTGAGAATTTGATAATATACAAAGTACACAAAAGATTTTATGTTATACATGTGATTTATCAAGTAAATAAATGTAGAATCAGTGTGTGTGCGTTGTATCACAACTAACCCCCCCCCCCCCCCCCACCCTACTGAATCCACAGTGCCTGTGCCAGTATGTGTGTGGATTTCCCACTACATTTGCCGTTTAAATTATAGAGAAATCACTCGCATTTGTGGATATGCCTGCATCGCGGCTTTTGAGCGGTGGATGGATGTCGTGACAGACGAGCGATCAGGTTAGATTATCAACGTTGCCAGATGGTTGCTAATGTCGGTAAGGCAGCGTTATGAAATAATTGAATAAAAATTTGATAGCCCTGAATCATCACTATTTCTGTAGGAAATAGATAAAAGGGCATGTCAGTTGTTTTGACTAATAATTAAAATGAAGTGCGTAATTACGTCTTCGTTGACAGGGTTGTTATAACAATTTAGTAAAATTGTATATGTAAATATAGGAAGGAACGGCCATTAAAAAATTGCAGCTAGGATGACATTTGTCTAGTCTCCTTAGTAAAAAAGCCTCAAGTCGATATTATATGTTGAAAAAACTATTTGCCACACTTTTAGTCAGAAACAGATACCGATTACTAACTGATATAACGTTTTGAAGATTGTTGGGTTATACGTAATTCAGTGTACAAAAAGTCTCAAGTTTTACAGCCCGTTAGCCTGCTATTTTGGAAGGCAGTGAAACACTCTAGTGCTATGTGGTGCTGATAAAGAGCTGTAAAATAGGTATCACATGACCCCCCATTCTATTTGAAAAATGTTCCGAGGCTGCCATCTAGGAAACTACAGCTGTCACTTTTACGTCAGATTAATCGATTTCACCACCTCAAATTTCAGCTGACCTGCTCAAAATTTAATTGAAGCGGAAGGACCTTTCGAAAAGCAATGAATATGTTAACTGATAAGTAGAGAGCGACATGGCAAGGAGTTCTGTTACCCCCTTATCGTCGCCCATGGGGCATTTGGTGGAGGAAGGGATTTAAATTAGTGTGAAGTGTGTGCCGCGCCGCTTGGTTCGGTTCACTTCACGTGCGTTCCTAGTAATTACATTTAAGAAAATTGAAGTGCGCGCTCATCGGATAGGATTCTGGAACACCGATCTGAAGTGAAGAGGTTCGACTTACGAGGGACTCTCTGAATATTTGCACCCTAATAAAGTATCTAACGGGGAACATTTTACTGCATTTTCCAGCTATAGTAGGGTAGCCAGAAACATGCGACTATATTTCTGGATGTTGTCTTTTTAATAAACAAATTTTTATAGTAACGCATATATCAAGGCCTCAAGATAACCAAGATATTAGATTTCAAAGGGCTCTAAATGAGCCATTCCAAACCTACCTCCCTCCTCTCCTACGACAAAGGGTATGATGCATTGTAGTACTATTACTATGTATCCAAATAAGAGGCCGCGCGGTGAGCAGTTTAACCTGTTTTATAAACAAACCGCATTTGAAAACCAAAATTGGCACATTCCTACAGCAATAACGTAGTTATCGATTTGATATTAATTAACTGCGAGCGTCTGAAAGATCCTGTTGAAGCTCCGCAAGTATATTCGCGTATTCAGGGTGTTGCTCTTGCCTTCGATGAAACAGCTGTCTGAGAGGACATAGTAAAAAACCTAGACAGCATACATTTTTGGAAGAATCAAACAAACTCGTATTTTTGAATAGAATAGCGACAACTAAAGCAGTAATTACAAAAAAAAGATGTAACAAGGCATTACTTGAAATACAGTACCGTATGTAGAATACTTTTTTTAATTTTTTTACGATTTCGGTGCTGTTTCGCCGCAAATTAACTTTGCTGTTTCAACCTTAGTTGTTTCTGAAAAGAAATTTCCGACATACTAACCGGCTCATATTATGCTGCAATGTGTTCATAAATGCTGGGCCATAGTTATAGCCAAACATTGCAAAAAAATATTGCGCCTTTAATAGCTCCATTACCATTTAAAATTTAAATTGTTAATTGAATATTCAAACTAGACCAAAGTTTGTCAAATAAATACGCACTAGACTTGAGAGGTCGGTCTAACAGGCAAAAATCACGGACGCTATTTTACTTTGGAAGGCAAGTTTTCCCACTTTTGGGACGGCTGGTATGCCACTAGAATACTTTTTTTGGATGATACACCATAGAAGAGATGTGTCCATGCCAAATCCTCTTTTAAAGAATTTTGATTTCTTCAGGCCAAGTCAAATATATTGGATGCCTTCCGTTGTCTGTCTATAAGACCTATACATTTACTAACGATTGCTGGCTGTACTTGGTCATGGTCATGGAGACTGAAAGCAAATATATATTTAGTCATTGATTAACGTATTCTGCCTAAAAATAAGTAAGCATATATCGTATTCTGACATCTGTAAAGGTAATCCGAAAGATACTAGCGCCATCTTAGAGACAGTTCAGTAGTAGACAGGCCAAAATGGGGTTAAGGATCATATCGCTATCTATGAGACGCTAGAAGAACTAAGCACTCTAACTCTTTTCAAAGTAGATTTCTAAGTTCATGGCGCTCATATCTTCCAGATCCTTTTTCGGATGCCGAGATACGGATGTTTGGCTACACTCAGGTGGCCTACGTTGATCAATGATTTAAGCCTTGCAACTTTTTCATAGTACGCGACAGATAATAGCATTCTTGACACTTAGTGTACCCCTGCTTGACCAGTCGCATATGATGGATAGACCACAGTTTTCTGTTCAAAGATGCCTGACGGCTACTGCATTACCGGGATATACCAATATTTGGTAGACTACTGAAGTTGGCAATAGCCACCTACTCGCGTATCTCATCACTCTGGTTCAAATATAGTAATGAGTCCAATAGCACCATATCACTTCTACGTCTGTTGGAAGCTTCTAAAAACGGCCGACTTTGAACTGGTAACCAGCATTCAGATTGAAAGTCTCTATGAAACAAAACTACCTGCCAATATATAATTATTTTATAACATCATCCATTTTACTTTGAGATTTGGAAATACTTTATCACATATGCAATGAGTTACGCGTATTCATTTCAATTACTGGAAAATACGTAAATACCTATTTGCTTTTGATCTGTGACGGACTTACCGGTATTTGCGCTAGTTGGCTTCTAGACTCACGTAAATCAATGTTCCGATAATACGCGCTTCACTTTGATCCTATAGCCTCATTTATTTGGAATTTATAATTAACAGGTACTGGGAATACAAGTATAGAAGTCCTAATCCAAATGAACAAAGGCATGATTTAGGTATTGGAAATACGAGGGGTACGCTGTATATTTTGAGATGCGCATTAACTACACTAGTTAAAACCGGCAACAGTGCACTATTAGAAAGAGCAGTCCTTTATTATTATGTAGTACGTTGCCGCATCCCGTTCATTTGCAAGCATCTTACAGTGCACGAGGTGTAAGCAAATTTTAGACGAAAAGTGGAGTTGTCTCTCTATGGCTTTAAAGTCGGTTTAACATCAATGTGTCGAACAGTTGCAACAGGAATTTATTAATGAAGCTCCGCCCCGGGCAAGTGTGTTTTGCTGGTAAGCCTAATTTAAAAGAGTGCGTGTTTCATTGGTTGATGAAGAACGTAGTGGTATTCCATATTCTAGAGTGACTCTAGAAAACATTGCTAAAGTTCAGCAGTTAATTGAAGAAGATTCTCGCCGCACATATGCGACTATAGAGGCAACTTTAACTGCAATTTAATGTACATGCTGATTCCTTGAACGTCACTCTAGCCTCTCTCATTGACACTTAAGATTATACGTCTGGATTTCCTGATTGCTTTGAATGGCAGTTTTCGCTATATTTCTATTTCACGCGGTTATGTTTTCTTGTGTTCTTGATTGTTACTTATTGGACGCTCTAGCAATTTTCTTTTTTTCAGCTATTTGTCTTGGCTTTAGTTATATATTTGGTGTATTCTTATGTTTATTGTATTGGCTATCCTGTAAGAGGAACTACGGTATGCTGGCCAATAAATACTTTGTTTTGTTTATGCAGGACTCGACGGAGGACAAGTTGTATCAGTTTGATGTTATGCAGAAAGAATGCGCCTATTGGCAGACTTCCTCTTTTTGATGCGTGCTGTTTCATGAGCGGATCTTTTATTACTACCCCGGTAAGCCCCAGGTATTTTTTCTCTTGTATCTCGAATAGAGAAAGCGAGGTGCGCCGAAATTAGGAGAACCCTTACCGCGGCCTCGGTTGCAGAGCCAACTGAGACTATATAGACCTGTTAACTCACGCTTTATTTATGACGTCACTTTGCGGCAATCCAGACGCCATTTTTCCAACTCTGCGGGGAAATAGACCGACGAAAAGCTGGGGTGGCCCGCACCAACCCCATATTTCAAGAGCATTGCTGAGGAACGGGTGTAATTAGGAAAGGGTGATTATTGTGGTTTATTTTGTGGTTGTTGGAGAGCATCTGCATTAGTTTCTACTTTAAGGTCTCCCTTTAGTGTTCCTATGATGGGGGGAGGTTGCCCTGAACCGGATCGCCAAATAGTAGATTATGTATCTACTATGCCGGAGTGAAGCGCACGTGCAGTTCATAGCATTACCCTGTCGATCTTTCCTGCCTGAAGTGTGAGAATTTCCAGAAACGCAGAATACTCACTAAAATGCCGTAGTCGTCCGCTACACCTCCGTCCACATCAAAGATATTTACTTTTAACGTCGTGCATATATAGGGTGTTCCATCCGTTCCTTCTTTTTGTAATCTAAAGAACACACTTTTTATGAGTGAGAATCCGAAGTCTTTATTGAAAACTGTAGGTCGGTCTTTGCCATTTATGAGTGGAATATAACATCACACATTTGCCACTGCCTCAATTTCGGTGCGAATGTTGCGCTTGTCTTGAATCGTGCGTGGGGCAGTCGCGTACACTTTTCTTTCCAAAAATCCCCAGAGAAAATAGTTCAGTGGCGTTAAGTCTAACGATCTTGGACGACAATTCACGTTGGAATTTCTCGAAATAATGCGATCCGGAAATTCCTCAGCCAATAGCGAGATTATTTGGCGAGCTTCCAATTTCGGCCAGAAAAAATTCGTTACCTTACCACGACAACGTTTGGCGGGCACCGTAACTGCTTCTCCTTCTTCATCCTCGAAAAAGAATGGTCTAATGATGCCACCAGCCCATAATCCGCACCAAACAGTTACTTTTTGATCAAGGAGAGGTTGTTTATGGATCTCGTGTGGATTTTCCGAACCGCAAATCCTACAGTTTTGCTTATTTACGTGGCCAAAAATGTGCCTCGTCTGAAAAGATGATCTTAGCCGAAAATCACTCTCATTTTTCAAGCATCCAATTAACAAAAATACGCCGTTGCTGATGGTCCGCTGGCTTCAATTGTTGAGTTAGTTGGATCTTGAATGGCTGTAGGTGGAGATCAACATGCAAAATCCTCCATAATGTTGTTGGCCTGCTGCCCAATTCTTGCGAACGGTGTCTTATGGCTGTTCATGAACACATTCACTCACAGCGGCCACTGGTTCACGTGTACGTACCGGACGGGCATGTTGATATGTTCTACGAACTTCAACTGAGCCAGTTTCCTCAAAACGATTGATAATCCACCGAATTCCACGCTCTGTGGGACGATTATGTCGACCAAATTCATCACGAAGTTTTGCGAAAAGTGCTATTTAAAGATCCTCCGTTTTCGTAATATTTTTGGACGACCAAAATGCATTCTTGCGTTGTTAAAGAATCCATAATAACAAGTGGCAGACCTATTATAGTTCATATGTGCTAAACACATGGCAGTTGACAGATTCAACATGTCAAAAAAAGTAGTTGAAAAAAGAAAGCAATAGATGGAACACCCTACATATTGGCATGCATAGCCTGGCAAGTATCAACATGTTGTTGGTTCTTTGGTCTTTTTGTCGTCTACACATTGCTTGTCATCATTTACCTCACTATGGCTGAATCAACCCATTTACCACATTTAAGTAGATTTTTACGGGCTATCCACCTCCCCGTTACAATGTACGCAATTGTCATACTATCTCTTTTCTACCTTCTTCAGTTCTGTACCTATTAATGTACTATGTAATTTTTTTAAGTCAATAAAAAAACAAACGTTTTTGATTTTTGGGCACGTCTCTCTGTTGATTCAACGTTCCACCCCTCATTCCTGACCTACCCTACACAATATAAAATACAAATAGTCAGGTCGACAGCATAATAAAAATGACCACGTCCGAACCGCCCGTACTCTCTATTCTGCGTTCTCCTGTGAAGCCTTTACGACCAGATTGTGGAGTAAAAAGTAAGTTTGCTGGTCTGCCGCAGCAACTTTAGCTGTGACCTAGTTTCAGTTTGAATTCGCATCCAGCAGCAGCACATTTCTCCTGGTGTATGTGTTCGCCGCAGACGCAGAGCACGCCAAAAGGCAAACTAGATGGAACACGATTGTGATACGGCCTCCCTGTGGCACGCCGATATTTAAACTCTTGTTCTGCAGAAAGTTGAAGCGAAAATTCAAGTAATTGACAGATAAAGTTAGACCGAAAGACAAAATATACTCAGTGACATATAGAACAGATAGTAGAAATTGCTGAATTCAAATAGAATTTAGTATACAGGGTGTTCATTTGAAAACGGATTTATCGAAAACCACTGACTAAAAGAGAAAACGCCGAGACACGTCAAAAGATTTGTCAAGGGAGACAACTTTTTAACCTAAGACTACTCCACTTCCTTTGACCCTCTGCCCCCCAGTGTCATCCCCTTAAAAACTCAGGAAAATAGGGTTCTAAAGCGTTTGAAGAAATTGTTGAAGATGACGTTCTAAAATTTCCGGGATATACCTTTTAAAAGAAACCTGAGGTGATTCAGCACCACATGTAATGGCACCTCCAACCATGGCTCCTACAGAATGGTGTAAGTGACATTCAGCTGTAAGGTTTACATCATGTCTTTCTCGGAGGCAACTTGTGACTCGTGCTTGACCATCTAGTCATCTGAAATTGTTTTTTGTGATGATCTTGGAATGCAATATAGATGAGCACGAATTATAAGGCGTCAAGGAGTAAGCCGAGTATGTAGAGTTTTCATATGAACGTCATGTATAGGGTACTAGAAAAGTTTTGCAATCTGACTTAACGAACGGACGCAGGAGGCATTTTGAGACATATCCATGAGTGCATAGTAGCCGCCATCGTAGGTGATATACAGAATTCCAAAGGGGCAGTTTCACTCTGGAGGACGCTGACAGGCAAAGAAGGCCGCGAACGACAGTAACAGAGGAGAACATTACTGATGTGAGGAAAATGTTTGACGAAGACTGGAGGGTGTCATACCAATAGATAGAGGAGACCTTACACCTTAATGCACCAGCAATTCATTCCATTCTGCATGATCATTTACACGTAAGGAAACTTTGTTCTCTCTGGGCACCGCATAGTCTAACTGAAGAGCAGTCGCCGTTCGAATTGGTGCCGAAAGATGCTTAACATCTCGGTATCTTAACAGCATCATGACAGTTGACGAGACTTGGCTCTATTATTAGGATGTGCCGACCAAGGCTCAAAACACCGCGCCAAAGCCTGCACCGAGTATTTGACCACTACTGTACCCCACTGAATCGACAGGAGGGCTCATATATCACTGTTATATTGTTGTTAGGAATTTGCAAGAGGAATTGAGCAAGAATAGCAAATTAAAGGTAGATAAGTTACTTCTAGTTTCTATTAGAGTAGGACTGACAGCACAATGGTATATTCTTTTTCGAAAATACCTCCAAACGTAACAAGATATATCTTGAACCTTTTGCCCATTAAGCATGTGTTGTAGGAAGAAAAACCAAGAACAGCTAGCATGGAATGAGGTACACCAAGAAGGCACAAACCACCTCATCATAACCGGCAACTGGACAAATGTGTACGGCACCGGGGTAGCCCAGCACATCATGAGAGAAATCCAGCAGAACAGCGCTTCAATGATTAACCACTTCAAAATTCAATCATTACCTTCTCCTGGCTATATTGCTATAAATGTTTACCTTCTCGTACTTTATTCATAAATTGCTGTCAGACGAAGTATCGGAATCCTACCTAATATAACGTAAGCTGCAGTGGTGACGCATACATTTGGTCAGCAATGTTTGAGTGTAATTGGAGTCCTTCTGATGATAAATTCTGGCAAATGTATGTGTCCACACATTGCAAAAATATTTCCAAGATATAGCTGAGATATAGCCAATATATCCTGGATATACATATAGCTGGGCAATGTGCTGCAATATGGCCATGAGGCCATAGTTGCTATAGTTATATCTAAATAGCGCTAAAATATTGCTAGATGCTTTATTAGAATGAAGCTTCTATTTTGACATCTTGACATAATCTTATTTAATTCTATCAGCTGCATTTTCTCCCTTACCAGTGAGTAGGTAGTACAGGGAAAATACTGTAGTTTTACATGATCTAATGGGCAACTTCGCGGTATCTCGCTAGAGTTACAAAACTGCAGGTACCTCTAGTTACTGATATTGAGCAACAATTGTACTGTACTTACCTACAACCACCATTCTTTCGTGATCTGTGACAGTTTCAAAGAAAGGTGCTTCACCAGATACCTCGCACCTGTATATTCCTGTCGACGACAGTTGAACTGAATTCAACACCACTACATTTTTCGTTGAGTTGTGCATCTGAAACAAAAAATACAACTCATTAAGTCATACTTATGAAAATCTATGAGGAATGTTGAATACAGATTTGAACCAGACAATGGTTCAGTCTGAGGAGAGGCTCTAAAGGTACAACAAGTTGACATTTTATCAGTTTTTTGACATTATATGGGTTATTTGTTTAAGGAAAAGGAGTACTTTTTTCTACATAACCTTATTACTCCGTTCAAGACCCAGATAAGTCCTTGCCTTGAATACTGCTCACATGTTAGGGGTACTGCCGCACCGACTATATTATCCATGTTCGATGCTGTTAAGAGGAAGGATGTCCAGACAGCAGTGTCGAGACCCTTCGGCACCATGGAGATGCCGATGAACTCTAGCTACATTAACGGGGTTTGTTCCTCAGAGCTCTCCTCCATGATGCCGCACGCAATGATCCTGCCAGACAGACTCGCCTGGATTAAGTTGCACATTGCTCCGGTATGTAGAGGCTCCTGCCCTTGAGGCTGCTTCGTTAAAAAAAAACGAAAATATAAGTTCATACTTGTATTCGTGAAACATATCGCCTGTCTTTTCATTTGAACATCGTCAATCTGAAATATAATGAACTCGTTATATTTCTATGTATTATGTGAAGCTTTGACATATGAGCACAACTCCAAAGACGCTTCACAACTTACACAGAAAGGATTTCCTTTTTGCTAATGATGTCGTCATTGAACACAAGCAGCTTTGATATTTATTTTCGACCTACTTTGCTATACGTATCATATCGTCTACTTTTCTTCATATATTTTAAATTAATGGAATATGTGTCATATGTTGACCTGGTTGAAATCTCGCTATCCTAGGTAAACCAAGTGCGTAGAATCCAGTGTTATTTTATTCTGGAATTTACGGATATCCCCTTGCGGCTAATCTTTTAACTCAAATTCAACAATCCAACATGTTTTGTCTGGCAAACAACATCTGTTAGAATTTTTTTTATTGTTCAAAGGTGACTATATTCAAATATAAGTGATGCTTTTTTGACGATATATTTTATTTATCGATCCTCCAGTTGACACGTCGTTTGTACTTTCCTTTCACTTTTACATTCCTATACAGTCTGCTACTACAATAATCTGAAAGGTTTTGCAAAACCAGCAAAGCCCCTGAGGTCGTTTTCACTGAACCAGACACGTCGCCCTCGTCCATAGTCCCGAAAACGCAAAAACCTGACGGAACACACCGACTAATTGTTGCTGCATGTGCATTGTTTATGGATCGGAAATCCAACCCTGCACTGCTCCATACGCATGTAGTCACCGATAACGCAAATAGATTTTTGCCAAGTCAAGGACGCACTGTTATGCGATTTTTCACTAAGTGAAAGGATTTATAATAAACGGTACCAGTTAATTTAGAGTACCACAAGAGGCAGCCATTATATCCTAGTGTTCTTAACCTCAATCTTAGGATACTGATAAGTAGTGGTTAAAGGTGTACTTAATGCAGACTTTCTGCTTTAGCGTTCCATTCATCTTGACTGTTTTGACCCTAGAGTCACTGACAGGCAAGACATTCAAGAATATTCAAGGGGTGCAGTGGAAGTTAAATACCACGGGTTGAATTTTTCCCGTGGTGGCCTTGAATCTGAGCTTGAGCAGGATCTTGAAGGTCAAATCAAGGTCAAGACGATTTTTTTTATTGGACCCCATGCTTCAAACACCGGAAACAGATACAACGGAAAATCTACGTTCGGGTGTGACCCTGACCGATAATTATTTTGACTTTGAATGAAAAATTTTAGGTTTGTTACTGAAGATATATAAAAAGTAAGAACCCAAGAGGTGATTCAGTTTTCTCAGTTTACCAACTGATGACCTTGAAAATAAGCTTTTCCATGACATTGACGGTCAAATCAATATCAAAGCAATTTTCTTCAATAGTGCTCTATACTTTGACATCGGAGATAAAATGGAATATTTCAAATCTATCTGTGACTTTGAAAAATATTGCAACCTTAAAAGTTCTGGTCAAGGTCACAGCCAAAAAAATCGTTTAACGAAATTCCAGGGATATTTCCGAAGATAAAACAAAAATAAGAACACAAAGTCAGCAGGGCCTTAGGTCTGACATGGGGAGATAAATCAAGGCCTACACTTTTTTGCATGGAAGCAAATTTGTTTTATCCCAGAAAGGATAGTGCAAAAAATTCATTGTTGATAGTAAATTAACCAGGGACGTTTAAGGGCAAAATGACTTCCATGCAAGGTTATACCTAAACGAGGAAACTTCCTTATCAATTATTGCCAGAGCCAAAAGTATGAAATCATTTTTTGAGGAAATTGACCTTAGTTTAACATACAAGGCTACGATGAAGGTCAAATTCAAGGTCACCAGTAAACAGCTAGGGAAAAGCTGATATACCACTACTACTTTACCTCTCCCTCGTGAATATTTCCAAATATTTTGTTGTTCCAGGACTTTTGAATTAGCATCGTGACTTGCTTAAATAATCGTTGTCGACTTCTGTCAGTTTTATCTTAGTATCCGAAGATTAAGATTGAGGATACCATCAGAAAGGCTTCGGATTAGATTTAAGCGACCCAAAACACATAGGTAGTAGAGATTTGAATCGCATCCAACATATTCTCATATTTAGCACCTATAGGTATACTATGTTCCAAAAAGGATCAAAGATGGGTTAGCCCAATTGTGGTTGTCATACGTTTTTTTGATTTGTTGAAGCCAAAACTGGAGCTCATTTGGCCCGGAAATGTTGTGACAAGAATATTAATGGTTAAAAAATAGATTACGTTTTGAATAATCCAATCTTCTAACATCCAAAGCAAAAGTATGCTGCCGAGGTGCCCTATATAATGAAAAGAAGCGCGTTATGCACTGCACGTACTTCTATGGCTTATATTTGTCCCTTTTCCCTGGATTTTAAGACGTCTCTGTACCAGGCTTTTAAATAGTTTAGACTACCGCTCGGCGTATTTATAGAGAAAACTTTATGAATTTTTACAGCCCCGCATTGCTAAATATAATTCACGGCGGTCTGAAGTTTGCACGAATGTGTACAACTACACTGGAAATTCTCCCTTTACGACTGGCTCTATTGTAGAGCGGCGTATTCTCTATTTTTCATTTTGGACGAGGCTAGATAGCCGTATACCCCACAGACAGCTTTTATATCGCGGCGTTATTTTTCTGGAATTGATGGCCACTTTAGGAGCGGTTTTAGGATGCACTTTAAGTCACTTTAATTTCAGAATTAATTTCTATCTATATCCTTATACTTTAAGAAACTAGACGGCCGAAATGGTCATATGGACAGCGCGTAATGGGCTAAGCGTAAAATGTTATGAATCTTGGGTGGTTCAAAAGAATTGAATATTTTTGAGACTGAACATTTTAAAAAACTAAAAATATGGAAATTGTGACAATTTTTAAAATTAGAAAATGTCTAGAAATATAAAAGGAATTGAAAAACTTTGGAAAAGCTTAACTGGATATCTTTGCTCAACGTCTCTGTAATCATGAGAAACCACAGACTGCACTGTTTCTTGCTCTTTAGCACTCATCTGTGAGGTATGGGACTAGTCTTGGAGTTAGGCAAGCAGAAAGCATGCAAGTGGATATGGTCTTATGGTAAACTCAAAATATTGTGTGCAAGTAGTTAAATAATCTGACGATCGCCTCCTACCAAAGGTTTACCAAGCTGATTCCATCCTCAACCAATACGTTGAAAATGACAGCGCATCCGAGATTGTGTGTAAAACGAACGCCGTTGTTACATACCCCAGAGGGGTCCGCGATGCCCATATCGCGTTGTTAACAATTAAAAAATAATGCCTTTAGCCCGATAGAGCCCGGATACTCTTCGGAGTCTTGTGGGCAAAGACTTGAGCTTGGACACTCGGCAGGCTTAAAAATAATAACTGTTAACCAAGTTTTCTACACAATGAAGAGGGCCACTTTTTTTGTGTTTCCAGATCTTTAGTTGCTTATATTCCGAAAACGGTCAACTAAAGTTATCAAGGACCTTTTTTGTTCAGAATTCAAAGTACTTAAGAAATGTATGGAGAGAAAAAATTTTTACACCAGGTTGTGTGGTTATGAAAAAAATCAGGACGGCAAATGAGAGGTTTTTACTTCATTTTTATATAGACGCTATATTTGATTTTTTCACAGATGAATATTATTCAAAATTCTGATTGCAAAAATTTATAATATATCATACATTGACATTGACAAATTCAAGTTATTTCGAAATGACTAATATTTTCATAGCTGGCTTTGGAAATGGCAGTTTTCACAGTTGTTCTTTATTCGAGTTAAGATCAACTATAGGAAGACTAGGTTCTTAGATATTTGGAGTTTTACTAATCCATGTCATGATATGTACGTCACTTCCTTAAAATCGGAAATAGCGACTGTTCACCTATGTCTAGTTCCTAAAAACTGAAGGAATGCTAAGATGATGGTATAAATCAAACGACTATCTGATAATTTCCAGATCTGTTAAGGAAACTCTGTTTTTTGAAATGACTGAGGTTTGGCAATGACAATGTATGTCATATTATACATATTCAGAATCAGATTTACAAACTATAGGAATGTATCTGTGCAAAATCGAATATGACTACAAGCAAAAATAAAGCTGATGATTGAGGTCAATAGATGAAACGTCATATTGAAATTCTAATTATGCCACCTTGTAGAGGAGAAACAGTGGCAATGTGATTATACCTTTTATTTTAAAATTCCATGTCAAATAAAGTCAGAAAGTAATAAGAAATATTTTAAGAAAATTCGGTCACTTTCGTCTATCTGCGAAAAGCTTTCGTAGCGCCACTTTCTTAGTTACCTAAATGGGCAACTTGCCCCCATATGACCGACCTCGTATCTCTCACAGTTTCCGAGATCCCAGCGGTGAGGTTCGTAGTTGGAATAGCCGATATACAGCGTTTTCTATTCATTTTCATTGCTTTGCACACGTAGGCATTCAGGACTATCAATCTTGAGACACCGATTTCATAAATGAGATATTCTTCAAAGCAATGCGTTGTATGGGTTTGCGGCTGTTCAAAGGAAACCTCTCCAACACTATCTTAACGTAAAGAGCCAGAGAAAAGGCAGCAGCCGTATAAATTATCTTTATGTTTTGCTGAAACTTTCCTTCGGGTCGTAAATCAAAATTTAGCGTGTTGGAAGGCGGCGTGGCATACCCTCCACACCCCGCATCGTGCATACATAAAAAGAAAAAAAAGAGGCACCACCCAGTCACCCAGCGGCGGATGGCGGATCCTCCAAAGTGATTCATTTCCATATAATTAAAATGCCGACGTTACCGCCACCTTAGCGTCAGCCGCCTCAGATACATGTTGCCTTCGGAAACTAGAGAGAAAAATTTCTCCAGGCAGTAGCAGATCAGGGGCGCACAGGCACAGGGCTACTCAAGCATCGTGGAACTGATGATATACGAGAGAAAGTTTTAAAATTATCTGGGGATCTGGCCCTTTTCTAGTGCTATGTTAACGGAATTTGTTCCTTAGAGCTCTCCTAGATAATCCCGCCGCGCGATGAGCCTACCAGACAGACCCGCCTGACCTCGGTCTCCTGTACCAACCGTGTCGAGCTCCATATATCTAGAACTGGTTGCTGAATATTGAGATTGTGGAACAATCTCCTTGAGTAGGCCTTTCCAAGGTCTATAAACCTTGAGCAGTTTAATCGGATAAACTCGCCGCGGCGCTCCGGTACTTAGGCTCCTGCCTACGGGGCTGCTTCGTCATAAAAAAATATTGGGGAGTATGAATTTATTGGATTTTGATTTTCTGTTTGCATTTCGTCTCTGTGACTTTTTTACTTGCATCCTGACACTACGCAATTTTGATTCAAAACAGATCGCATGTTAGCTTCTACCTAATCAGTAATTTCCAACGGATTCGAATGGGTTAGAAGGAGGAGGAGGATTATTTGTCGCCAAAATTGTGTAGTTTTAGTGCAAACCATTGACTCATTTGTCTACCACAAAGTAAGGTCAACAACTGTCATATTTTGACGAGTTGCCTTCCTTTTCAGGAGCAGTAACCAAAGATGTCAGGGCTTCTGGACATTACTTTATTCTCAAAGACAAAACAGGGGCACTCAGTAGCGTTTATATGTACTTTTAACGTCTGCGTATCTAGTAAGTTGGATAGTAGTCCTATTTACAGATACCAGGTGAGAAATGTAAGTAGAAGTATAATAATTTTACAAAATAATATTCACCCTTCCGCAGGCTATAACTTCCGCTAGACACTTTGGCGCACAAAAAATGAATGGACTTTACGTACTTCTCACGCTTGATTCTGATGTTATCCAGGCGATATTTGAAAACTATATTTGCTTAGCGAGATAAATCGTAAGTGCCAAACATTCCGCCAGACTTTTGGAGCGAGTGAGCTTCCCCTACGAATAGACTAGCCCCTCTTAAGCCCAGTTTCTAGTCATATGATCAGCGTCGGACCCAGAATGTCATGTAACTGTGATACAGGCTACTGAAAGTGTAATGTATATATATATATATATATATATAAGAAAAAATAGGACAAAATCCGCAAAAAGAAGGAAAGTGGATTCGAGCAGAAAATAGGATAGGTAACACGAGCGATACGTATTTCTGCTGGTTGGCTTCATCAGGCCCGAAATGAATGCACATATGTAACTACAAAAGTAGATACACATGCCCACACATCCGCATGGTCATTCTCTCTTTGTAGATCCTTTGGGCTTGAAGTACCACAACAGGTGACTATAACCGGCCGCGTCGTTGTGGTTAGATTTCACCTTGAAAATTCTAGGTCTTCTGGCTATTTTATACTACAATGTGTAGGTTGGCTCTTGCTGTGGTCTTCGTGTGTGATTTTATTTCCTCTCCATCTTCGTTTCCTCAGGTTACACCCATATCCGGATGTATGGGCATGTTTATCTACTTTTATAGTTGCATATGTGCATTCATTTCGGGCCTGATGAAGCCAACCAGCAGACATACGTATCGCCCGGGTTACCTATCCTATTTTCTGCTCGAATCCGATTTCCTTCTTTTTGCGGATTTTGCCCATTATTTTCCTATTCTTTGGAGTGGGTTAAGATATTGACTTAAAATTTTGTAGTTTAAGTACTAATATTATATGCAACGTATTCAAATTTTGTTGTGCCCAACACTACACCAGCGGCGGGAAAAAATGAAAAATTCTGATCCATTTTGGCAAAAAAGTTGTTTCTATGCCACTCTCTTTGAGAATCGTGGCTACAACTATAACATCTTTAAATAGTTAAAAGACGTCGACGGCTGGTTCAAACTAGTAGAAAGATGAGAATTTGAAGGATTGACAGAAATAGAAGAGGTGGAAGGTTGATCAGACAGAGGAGTTGTAGGATTTGGTATATTTACAATTTGGGAATAGTTTCACGTTTGGGTTGCCATTCTTCTATTTTTATTTTTTCTCGATCTTCTGCCAGGTAGAACCTTAGTAAAGTCTGCTGTCTGAAGCGTCCTGGTATTGGAAGTCCGTCCATCGTCAGAAATATCATCTGAAGGAAATTTCATGACCGACTCTGTCTTTCTTTTCTTGTCTTTCTTCTGGTCCTTGATGAATAAAGATAGTTGTTCCACCGTATTGGTTAATTTGATGTTTAGTTCATTTTTCTTATTTAATTCCGCAATTTGAGCGTCTTTGGAAAGGAGCGTTTTGACCATTTAGTCCATCTCCTGTTTGGGACCGTCTGGCTCTTGTGGGCCGCAGGACTCGCTGTTTTTGGGCGTAGCACTATGCCCACCTTTATTCTCATACTTACAGGTAATCCTCGGTTTCTTATCTTTTTTGATTTCTTATCTGCAAAATTACTCCGTCGAATTGCACTTTTAACGTTCCAGAAAGATTACTTTTTTTCTATTTCCGAACGCATGGAACAGGTACTTTAAAACAATACGAACGCTAAAATTGTTCCGCAATATTACACTCTGTCAATTCACGAACACAGCCCTCTGTGACGTAATATGGAAAATGACAGATAAATAGATCAACACTACGTCAAATAGAATATCACCAGCAAATAGATCAATAATATCATTGTACTGAATTCTTGAACATGAAGAAGATATCTTCTATTTTAGAAACTGTCGCACTACTGCTTTATTGCTCTGCTTTTGCTCGAGAAGAGCACAAGATAGTTAAAAGAGATGTTATTGAAACCGAATGTGGAAGCACAGTTAAACTGTACTGCGACAAGTCCAGGAGGATGACTTGGTTTCGTGACCGCAGAAACACAGTAAAATCGTATTACAAACAAGGAAGCAAATGCAGTGTATCGCAAGTCAAATACGATTGGTCAATATACGATTCTAGGAATACTAGAGTAATGGCAAGTGATACTTCCGATGGAATTTCTGTCGATCCGTTTCAGTTGGGTAAGCAAGATTACACTTATATAATATCGCTTGAATAGTTTTTAAAACCAGCTGTAGTAGCGCCATATGAAGAAACTAGTCCCAACTTAGCGACCATAGGCCTTTATTTACAAAAAAGGGACCACACTTGGGCCTCGTTTTTCAACCGCTGGTTAACCTTCTTGGTAGATAACATGACCGGGGTTAACTGTCCAGTGTCTGTGAACTACATAGTTTTTTTGACATTATGTAAGACTTCCTATAAAAAATCACCTTTGAGCTAGCTGACATTCACTTCATGCATGCTTGTAGTGGGGGTTTGAGAGTTGACTTCTGACTAGCAGTCAAGTTGCTGTTGACTTGGGTTTAAAAAGCCGGGCCTTAAGCACTCTGTAATTAGTACGATATACCACCTTGTTATACTAAATATCTCAATCTATGATGAATACTGATTGATCACAGTAAACACCGATCATATGATATTCGCCTCATCACTTTCAATTACTTCTGAATTTTGGACAGAACTTGTTTGCTGTTATCCAGAAATATGTGCAATAAGGGTAATGTTTTATTAGTCGTTGCGTTTGAAAATCTGAAAGGCGGCAAATGAATTCCGCTAAATATTCAAATAGAATATTGCACTGCAGAGATCAATTATAGAAAAAGTTGTCGTAAGACAGTTATGAAAATTTCAAAGTGGCAAGCTAGTCTCTGCCGCTGAGCTGGAGACATGCAGGCTAGCAGTGACCTGTAGGTTATCACTGCTTGGGGTCGCAACATCCTGGTACGGTTTACTGCTTCCAAGACACAGTACTGTACCTTGACCAACAAGAAGCGCCCTAGCGCTCATCCGGTTCTCCCAAAGAGCCATTCAGTTCGGCTCATCGGAGTCCAGATCACCAAGGACTTGACCTGGCAGGAACACATCTCGTCAACAGCGGCAGATGGTGGAAACAAGCTAGTCTAGCATTAAGAAGTACTTTTATCCACGTGACCTCCTCATTCGGTATAAGGCCCAAATAAGGCCTAGCCTCAAATACTGTTCACATACTTGGAGTTCTGTTGTCTCGACTACATTGTCCGTGCTCGATGCTGTTTAGAGGTGATTGCCCGACTGATTGATGAGTCGTCTCCAACGAACAGTTTCGGGACGCTTTTGAACAAGCTGCGATCTAGCTCTGTTTTACTGCTACACCAACGGGCTTTGTTCCTCAGAGCTGTTCTCTATGGTGCCGCCGCGCGATGTGCCAGCCTGACCGACTCGCCGGATTTCGGCCTTCCATCCTAACCGCGACCAACTTCGTACATTCTGAAGTGCTTGATACCGCTCCTTTGTCACAAGGGTATCGGGACTGTGCAATAATTTACCTGAGGAGCCTTTTTCCAATTCTAGGGCAGTTCAAAAGTCCCATTGATGGAATATAAGAAAATTATATAGAAATTACCAAACTTGTTATATGACATCATAAATACCAAAAAGTAAAAATAAATAGAGCAGAAATTACATTTTTATAAACAAGCTTTTATTTAGCTGATAATAAAGTGAATAATCTTTATTTCCGATTGGAAATATTAAATGATAACGAAACTTCTGCATCTCAAGTTATTTAATAGAAGCGTTTTATGTTTTGACTGAACGATGGAAAAAATATGTAACGCACTTTTATTTGAAAACATGAGTTGAAGAAGCTTCATTATTGTTTAAATATTTCTAATAGAAAATATTATTCTCAAATTTTTAGTTCATATATTAAACAGCTAAATGAAGGCTTGTTTTTAAAAATGTATTATTTATTATATTTATGAGTTAATTTCTACACCAGGAAATACAGTTGAGTATAAAAGTTCTATTCTCTTGTAGGTGCAGGAGACTATCAAATTCAACTATTTTTGAAAGAAGTGGGAGATAGGGACTATACTTCCGTACGACTTGTGTGTTTGTTTTCAATCGCTCCTGAACCACCACTTGCGTTGCTGACTGGAGGTACTATGGTAACAGTACCTCGAAGCAAGGGCTTCAATCTATGGGGGAACTTGACCATAGACACACTGAAAGGACCAGCTGGCTCAGAGCAGTTGACTTTCTCTTGGAGCTGTGATGTCGAAGGAAATTACAAAGAAAATTTCTGCGACGTGTTGAACAGTGGGGGACATTCGGAAAAGACTTTAGAGGTACCTGCTGAGTACACTACGGTCGAGCATGTACTGTATACGTTCAAGCTAACAGTAACCAATCGTGAAGGTACCGCAAACACGGCTATACAAAAAGTAAAAGTTTCAGAATATTTGGGCGCGCAGCATCTAGGGATAACATGTTACAAAAATTGTCCTCCTTTCGTTGCGAAAGTCGACAGGAAGCAACCGACAATTTTGAAAGCGCAATGTTTTGAAAACTGCGATGAGTTGTACAAGGATATGAATCAGTGGTCAATAGATAACAACTTTGACACTGCTACAGGCTTAGAAGGTGGCACCGGTCAACGCGTTCTTCGTATAAAAGCATCTCCATCTTCGTTTCCTCAGGTTACACCCGTATCCGGATGTGTGGGCATGTTTATCTACTTTTGTAGTTGCATATGTGCATTCATTTCGGGCCTGATGAAGCCAATCAGCAGAAATACGTATCGCTCGGGTTACCTATCCTATTTTCTGCTCGGTATCCGATTTCCTTCTTTTTGCGGATTTTGCTCATTATTTTCCTATTCTTTGGAGTAGGTTAAGATATTGACTTAAAATTTTGTAGTTTTAGTACTAATACTATATGCAACGCATTCAAATTTTGTTGTGCCCAACACTACACCAGGGCGGGAAAAAATGAAAAACTCTGATCCATTTTGGCAAAAAAGTTTTTTCTATGCCACTCTCTTTGAGAATCGTGACTACAACTATAACATCTTTAAATGGTTAAAAGACGTCGACGGCTGGTTCAAACTAGTAGAAAGATGAGAATTTGAAGGATTGACAGAAATAGAAGAGGTGGAAGGTTGATCGGATAGAGGAGTTGTAGGATTTGGTATATTTACAATTTGGGAATAGTTTCACGTTTGGGTTGCCATTCTTCTTTTTTTATTTTTTCTCAATCTTCTGCCAGGTAGAACCTTAGTAAAGTCTGCTGTCTGAAGCGTCCTGGTATTAGAAGTCCGTCCATCGTCAGAAATATCACCTGAAGGAAATTTCATGACCGACTCTATATTTCTTTTCTTGTCTTTCTTCTGGTCCTTGATGAATAAAGATAGTTGTTCCACCGTATTGGTTAATTTGATGTTTAGTTCATTTTTCTTATTTAATTCCGCAATTTGAGCGTCTTTGGAGAGGAGCGTTTTGACCATTTAGTCCATTTCCTGTTTGGGACCGTCTGGCTCTTGTGGACCGCAGGACTCGCTGTTTTTGGGCGTAGCACTAGGACTATGCCCACCCTTATTCTAATACATACTGGTAATCCTCGGTTTCTTATCTTTTTTGATTTCTTATCTGTAAAATTTCTTCGTCGAATTGCACTTTTAACGTTCCAGAAAGATTACCTTTTTCTATTTCCGAACGCATGGAACAGGTACGTTAAAACAAAGAAACACTAAAATTGTTACGCAATATTACACTCTGTAACAATTCACGAACGCAGCCCTCTGTGACGTAATATGGAAAATGACAGATAAATAGATCAACACTACGTCAAATAGAATATCACCAGTAAATAGATAAATAATATCATTGTACTGAATTCTTGAACATGAAGAAGATATCTTCTACTTTAGAAACTGTAGCACTATTGCTTTATTGCTCTGCTTTTGCTCGAGAAGAGCACAAGATAGTTAAAAGAGATGTTATTGAAACGGAATGTGGAAGCACAGTTAAACTGTACTGCGACAAGTCCAGGAGGATGACTTGGTTTCGTGACCGTAGAAACACAGTAAAATCGTATTACAAACAAGGAAGCAAATGCAGCGTATCGCAAGTCAAATACGATTGGTCAATATATGATTCTAGGAATACTAAAGTAATAGCAAGTGATACTTCCGATGGAATTTCTATCGATCCGTTTCAGTTGGGTAAGCAAGATTACACTTATATAATATCGCTTGAATAGTTTTTAAAACCAGCTGTAGTAGCGCCATATGAAGAAACTAGTCCCAACTTAGCGACCATAGGCCTTTATTTACAAAAAAGGGACCACACTTGGGCCTCGTTTTTCAACCGCTGGTTAACCTTCTTGGTAGATAACATGACCGGGGTTAACTGTCCATTGTCTGTGAACTACATAGTTTTTTTGACATTATGTAAGACTTCCTATAAAAAATCACCTTTGAGCTAGCTGACATTCACTTCATGCATGCTTGTAGTGGGGGTTTGAGAGTTGACTTCTGACTAGCAGTCAAGTTGCTGTTGACTTGGGTTTAAAAAGCCGGGCCTTAAGCACTCTGTAATTAGTACGATATACCACCTTGTTATACTAAATATCTCAATCTATGATGAATACTGATTGATCACAGTAAACACCGATCATATGATATTCGCCTCATCACTTTCAATTACTTCTGAATTTTGGACAGAACTTGTTTGCTGTTATCCAGAAATATGTGCAATAAGGGTAATGTTTTATTAGTCGTTGCGTTTGAAAATCTGAAAGGCGGCAAATGAATTCCGCTAAATATTCAAATAGAATATTGCACTGCAGAGATCAATTATAGAAAAAGTTGTCGTAAGACAGTTATGAAAATTTCAAAGTGGCAAGCTAGTCTCTGCCGCTGAGCTGGAGACATGCAGGCTAGCAGTGACCTGTAGGTTATCACTGCTTGGGGTCGCAACATCCTGGTACGGTTTACTGCTTCCAAGACACAGTACTGTACCTTGACCAACAAGAAGCGCCCTAGCGCTCATCCGGTTCTCCCAAAGAGCCATTCAGTTCGGCTCATCGGAGTCCAGATCACCAAGGACTTGACCTGGCAGGAACACATCTCGTCAACAGCGGCAGATGGTGGAAACAAGCTAGTCTAGCATTAAGAAGTACTTTTATCCACGTGACCTCCTCATTCGGTATAAGGCCCAAATAAGGCCTAGCCTCAAATACTGTTCACATACTTGGAGTTCTGTTGTCTCGACTACATTGTCCGTGCTCGATGCTGTTTAGAGGTGATTGCCCGACTGATTGATGAGTCGTCTCCAACGAACAGTTTCGGGACGCTTTTGAACAAGCTGCGATCTAGCTCTGTTTTACTGCTACACCAACGGGCTTTGTTCCTCAGAGCTGTTCTCTATGGTGCCGCCGCGCGATGTGCCAGCCTGACCGACTCGCCGGATTTCGGCCTTCCATCCTAACCGCGACCAACTTCGTACATTCTGAAGTGCTTGATACCGCTCCTTTGTCACAAGGGTATCGGGACTGTGCAATAATTTACCTGAGGAGCCTTTTTCCAATTCTAGGGCAGTTCAAAAGTCCCATTGATGGAATATAAGAAAATTATATAGAAATTACCAAACTTGTTATATGACATCATAAATACCAAAAAGTAAAAATAAATAGAGCAGAAATTACATTTTTATAAACAAGCTTTTATTTAGCTGATAATAAAGTGAATAATCTTTATTTCCGATTGGAAATATTAAATGATAACGAAACTTCTGCATCTCAAGTTATTTAATAGAAGCGTTTTATGTTTTGACTGAACGATGGAAAAAATATGTAACGCACTTTTATTTGAAAACATGAGTTGAAGAAGCTTCATTATTGTTTAAATATTTCTAATAGAAAATATTATTCTCAAATTTTTAGTTCATATATTAAACAGCTAAATGAAGGCTTGTTTTTAAAAATGTATTATTTATTATATTTATGAGTTAATTTCTACACCAGGAAATACAGTTGAGTATAAAAGTTCTATTCTCTTGTAGGTGCAGGAGACTATCAAATTCAACTATTTTTGAAAGAAGTGGGAGATAGGGACTATACTTCCGTACGACTTGTGTGTTTGTTTTCAATCGCTCCTGAACCACCACTTGCGTTGCTGACTGGAGGTACTATGGTAACAGTACCTCGAAGCAAGGGCTTCAATCTATGGGGGAACTTGACCATAGACACACTGAAAGGACCAGCTGGCTCAGAGCAGTTGACTTTCTCTTGGAGCTGTGATGTCGAAGGAAATTACAAAGAAAATTTCTGCGACGTGTTGAACAGTGGGGGACATTCGGAAAAGACTTTAGAGGTACCTGCTGAGTACACTACGGTCGAGCATGTACTGTATACGTTCAAGCTAACAGTAACCAATCGTGAAGGTACCGCAAACACGGCTATACAAAAAGTAAAAGTTTCAGAATATTTGGGCGCGCAGCATCTAGGGATAACATGTTACAAAAATTGTCCTCCTTTCGTTGCGAAAGTCGACAGGAAGCAACCGACAATTTTGAAAGCGCAATGTTTTGAAAACTGCGATGAGTTGTACAAGGATATGAATCAGTGGTCAATAGATAACAACTTTGACACTGCTACAGGCTTAGAAGGTGGCACCGGTCAACGCGTTCTTCGTATAAAAGCAAATAAGTTGAAAGGAGGAAGAAAGTATGGCATAGATTATAAATCAGTTCAGAAGTTTGGCGGGGAAGCAAAGATTGAACTGCAGGTGCACGCTCCTCCTCGGCTGGGTGACTGCAGCGTGAATCCAACATCTGGGGTAGCTCTGGAGACTGAATTCCTAGTGTCATGCGATGTTGCACCAGGAGAATTCGTCTTTCAAGTACGGACCGACCACACTGATATATACAGGGTGCTCGAAAGATAAATACTAACCTTTCAAGGAGTGACAGAAAACTCCATTTCTACCTTAGTACAAAGTCCAACAGGTGAAGAGTCACGTTATTTTATTTCTCAAAAAGTTAAACATGGAAAAATCATCGCTTGCTAAATTAAGAAGATGAAATTTTTGTTTTTTGTTATTTTTACAAAAAGTTATTAGTTCAAAAAGTTTTTTAAGTTGTAGAAAGGTCGAGAGCATGAACATCTATCAAGCGGTGGATTTCAGAGTGCCTCGTGAGTTTTTATGAGAGTTCTTGGAAAAGTTTGCCAACTGTCTAAATTAAATTCATTATGAAGCTTCTTTTAGACGGTGTATTACTGGGAGAGAGATACAACCTTTCTTTACTTCCCACGCCTACTGGCGAGGAAGTATTGCTATCAGGAAGAATTTCAGAAGTGAGATGTGTTTTTTGGATGTTATATCATTTGTATATCACGAAAAACCATGTCACACATTGCCGTCGGTCTGTCTGTCGGTATGTCGGTCCGTCGATTTGTCAGTCTGCCTGTCGGTCGGTCTGCGATTGTTTGGACTGCCTATGGCTTGGAAAGTACTGCTTGTATTTGGATGGTACTTTCGCACAAGATAACTATTATGCCAAGGACGACAAATCCTTGTAATTCTTGAAACTCGGTCCAGTGGCGGCGGAGCTACGAAAAAATAGTCGCACAAGCTCTGTTTTTTTTTATGTTTCCAATCCTTTGAATTGATGATACCGTTGCGTGAGAAGTACAGAGTCAGCCAATTTTTAATTAGCGCCACAAAATGTTAGAATGGGTAGCACATCATGGATATCAGTAAATATTAAAGCACAAACCATATTTCGGAAAGTAAACCACTTGGCAGTAACAAAATTGATCGCTTCTTAATTTTCTAAGCTGGTGCCATTATCTTTAATGCATCTCCGTGGCTTTCTTATTTTTGATATACTATTTAATCATCACATTCAATTTGTACTTTCTAGGCTTTGGTAGGTTCTAGAAATGTTATAACGGCATTCTACTTGGCGAGATAAATGACGTATTGTCACATCTGATCGCATAACTCGTAACTAAAGAAAGGTAGGTCTAACCAGAAGGAGCCCGTCTGGGATTTGTTTGGTAATTTTTTGACAGTTCTGTCATTTGATTCGTAGTTTTGGTGTTATTTTTTAATACTGCCAGTGTTTGATAATTGTGATATTAACCCAGCCCACGATAGGTATTATTGTTATGGTGATACAGCGATGTCACTTTGGTAGTCACTGGTAGACAAATGAGGCAAAAGTATGCACTAAAGCTAAAAAAGGAACTACTCAGTTTTGGTGAGAAACTTAGTAATGTAAACATATAGGCTTGGCTCCTACTAATTCGTTGGCACTAAGGTACATATGGCTCAAAGTATTTTAAATAGGGTCTACCATGTTGCCTTAGAAGGTTGGTATCGATCTGTGGAGTACCCTGTATACTGGGGGTCCATTAATATAATACTTAGTGCATATATAGTAAGTTTTTTTAATGGAATGACATATCATTATCACAATTCCAATGGGCTATTCTAAGAGAAAAAGCTATATCATACTGATGTGTTTTCATCATTAGTTGTTGAGCTACTGAGTATTATATATAAAAAAGCATCTTAGGTCACATGACCCTGTTTTTCCTACTGAAAGTTTGGAGCAGTATTCCAAATATGTTTTATGCGATTATTTCATGGTGTGTCTAGAGACGGTGAAAAACAATGTTATCAATTTTCTTTGATAGAAAATGCGTCTTCCGTGCATTTTATTGTGCATTATTT
This sequence comes from Acanthoscelides obtectus, assembly GCA_963669975.1. Taxonomy (NCBI): domain Eukaryota; kingdom Metazoa; phylum Arthropoda; class Insecta; order Coleoptera; family Chrysomelidae; genus Acanthoscelides; species Acanthoscelides obtectus. Next base: position 39,310,890 of record CAVLJG010000007.1, on the reverse strand, counting down.
CTTCAATCGTAACCTATTAAACAAATATTAGTATAGTTCTGAAATTCCACATTTATAGTAGAATTGTGCAGGTGATTACTTCTCTTCGAATTATCTTTGATTTTCTTGAAACCTTCATTTGCAGCAAATTGAATTTTCATGAAAAGCTAAGATTTATTTTGGAGACAAAGTCATAAGGAACAGGTACTAATCCGCTCAATTCTTCCATGAAGGTGGAATACTCACATAAAATCTTAGTGCTGCACTGTTATTACTTAATAAGTTACGATTTAAGGGAAATTGCATGAAAATGCACAAAAATGCATTTCTGACACAAAAACTGATAATATTGTTTGTCAGTTATCTGTATACAGAACATGAAACAATCAGACAGAAAGTATTAAGAATAATGCTCCAGGCAGGCTATTGAAAAAAGGGACATGCGACGTTAAGTTTGGCAGCTTTTAAACCTGCATTTTGAGGGGTGCAATAGTGAATTTTGTGTCAAAGTCTTGTATTTTTTGGTATTCTCAAATTCCATCTAATTCATGTTTTTTTTAGCTTCCTGAGTAATCGATCCAGCGTGGTCAAAATCGCAAAATATACTTTTGCTCATCGAAAGATAAATAAATAAATAAAAATCGTACCCTGCATATTTCAACCTTTTTGTCTCCACTTTTTACAAGCTTTTATCTGATGAAAAGGCCAACTAAGTTTAGTAATTCCTATGTAGTAGAAGTATCAAATGGTGGAGCTGATAAACTTGAAATAAAGCAAAATTTGAAAAAAAGCATATGCTCTGAAGGTCTAAGGCATCCCGTTGCTGCCAAACTGAAATTAAAGTATTTAAACAAATAATTGGTATTTTATAGCAAGTATTAGAACCGCAGTTTTGATTTGTTTCTCTGTATGACGTGATGTTTTTACATGTTTGTTACGCGTTTGTCGAGCTTATTTAATGAGGAGTCAACAATAACTGCAAACATATTCACACAAGACTCTTTGACCTCTATATCAGGGAAAGGTGTGTTAAACGTGGAATCCAAGAATGTTAACACATACAGGATGTCCCCTCCAATTTGTTTTTGATAAAAATACATTTTGCGTTTTTTATCGACATCAATTGATCATTCAGAAAATAAAAAGAATTGATGTGCTAGGTTGAAACCGAGAATGATAAAAGCTTAAAACTCCGAAGCTACTTGACTTTTCAAAATAGCGCAGATTTTCTAAACTTTTTATTTTTACTTAAAATTCCCAATATCTAAATCCTATATCGGTCGAGCTCTAATTCTAGGTTCACAGTTTGAAGAACGATGTTGATGTGATGATAACCGAAGGATACGACTTGTCCCTGATGCCATTCATCCTCGGTGCAAATACAAAAATCCAAGTGAGGGTGATTGACAGGCACGAGTTTAAAGGAAGTACGGTTATGGATGTACAGGTTGAATCATCTCTGAAGGATAAAACAGCCGATGGCTTGCAAAAAGAGGTCGATGATAAGTTTTTCAACGATAAGTCTCCAGATTCGATAGAAAACTTGATTGAACATGGAAACTACGAAAAAGCGTTGCAAACCATAAACGTATTAGTGGACGATATGGAGCAATTGCGAGATGATACAACTAAAGACGTTATATTTGGAAACCATCAGAGAATATACGATGCCTTGCAAAATATTCCAGTTAAGGCAGATACAGCGGATACAATTGCAGCGATTTCAAATAAAATAGCTAAAGCTTACATAGATATGCCAGATATAAATGTAATTGAGAACGCTACTACTCTCTGCGAGAAATCTGCACAAGCGGGGCTGAATGAAATTAAGAAACTGCAGTTTCCTGCAAAATACGAAGAGGATATCAGACGAAGCACAAAATTGTTAGCAGAATGCTCCCAAGCTGGCGCCAATTCAAATGAAGCCCTACTAGTATCTGAAGCTAAGGTTGTTATTCCTACAACTGAATTTCCACTGATAGACAAGGAGTTAATCGTAGAAAATTACCCTGACTATAGTGATGATCAAAACACATCGAGGCACTTGAGGACGTTGGAAGACTCTTTTAGGAGGATGGAAAATATCTGTTATCTAACAGCGAAGACACTGGCTATGACAATGTCTATTGAAGAAAGACCTAAAGCAGTAGATGCTGGCCATTACAAAGTTGTCGCCTGTAAAAAGGTTGGAGAAGGGCACAGAAAGGCTAAGTTAGTATCACAGAATATCGAGTTAGCATCTTCGCCTGATTTTCTTTATACAAAAGATGCTGTCGACATATTAATGTGTACCAGTTCAAAAAATATCCTGTGGTGGGCCCAGATTGAGAAACCATCATCAAATATCGCACTTGTTCGTTTCGACGTGGAAGAACGAGCGGTTGAGAAATTTTCCAACCCATATAGGCTGACATTCTTCATGTTTAAAAACGCATCTTCGATCCTAGAAACGTATTCTGGAAGAACGCCCCAAGCAATCGAATGTACCCAAAAGCGGGACTGGTGCGATTATGAACGAATAGCGCAGTACAGAATTGACGTTTTCGGTTCACGGACTTACATCATACAGTTCAATAACTTAGATGAGGAGAGTACATTGCTGGTTCTCATATCACGTTTCGAAAAACCACCAGCGAGCTATTTCAGTCTAGCGGAGGTGATTACCAAATACAATGCTACAATCTACAAAACAAATGATGATAAATATGACGCCTGGGACTATTTGTATATACTTCCAGGGGCAGAAGAAAAGGAGTACAATTTCTCTGTTTTTACCCTATCTTGTCAAAAATGGGACTATGCTGCCAGAGAGTGGCGACATGGCTGTAGCAGTGATGCAAAAAGATCTTCGGTATGTAATAGACTTAATTTCGTAACAAATCTAGTAGAGGAGGGTCCCCTCAATCGGACCCTTCCCCTAAAGCGGCCCTTGGTCTAATAAGCTGTACATTCTGTGAAACTCCATTATTCCAAGTGTAAATAATAGTTTAGGTATCTACAACGCTATAGTAAGGAGCTTTCACAGCTTTTATTCATCATCATGTGTTTTGATAGCTATCACGTTCCAACAGAACTGGTGTGTGAGAAATCATCTGCACTTGAACATATCTAGAAGCAAAGTGATAACATTCAGTCGCAAGTCCAAGCCTATATCTTAACAGTATACTATTGAGAATTCGACACTAGGAAGAATCGATTGCATTAGAGATTTAGGTGTCTATTTTGATAATCAGTTGGCATTCAATTTTCATGTAAGCCAAACACCGCTGAGTGCTTGTCGCACATATGGTTTTATTGTTAGGAATTGCAAGAAATTCAATGATACCTCAGCATTATCGCCTCTGCATTTCAGTCTAGTAAGATCCAAACTAGAATATGGCTCACTCATATGGAGTCCTATATATAGCCAATACATCGTTGCTATTGAAAAAGCACAAGAGAAATTTTTGAAATTCATAGCTTTTAAAATCGATGGTGTGTATCCATCAAGAGGCTGTAGTTATCCTGACCTACTACATAGATTTGATTATCAGTCTTTGGAGAACCGTAGATATCAGTTACCTATACTTTTCTTGCACAACCTTTTCAATGGAAAAGTAGATTGTCCTGTATTTTTAGTACAAGTAGATATTCTGGTTCCTAGAATAATATCTAGACAATTAAATACTTTCCTATACAAATGAGCTCAAACTAACTTACTATTAAAGGCTCCGATTAATTTTATGTGCGGAAATGCCAATAAAATTTCAAGTGTATGTGATATTTTTCACTGTAGTGTCTGTGAGTTAAAGATTAAATCTCGAGCCCATCTATGATGGATTTTGGTGACGTTTGTAATGTTTCTTCTTTCTTCGTTCTTTTCTTTTTGTATTTCTAAGATATTTTCAATTTGTGCTGCTTTTTGCTCTGTAAATGGTATTCACTGTTGTGCAATAAACGCAGTATTATTAAAAGTTATTGCTTAGCACCACAGTTTTCATTATTATTCCCTGATGCTTGCAAGTAAGCATTTATACTTACATATTTGCTTACACAGGTAGATTTTAGGTTCGCTTTTCTCGTGAAATAAGTTCACTTGATATTTGGTTGAAATATTATTGGGTAAACAACTGTTTAGCCTAAGTCGCTCAAATTGGGGCCTTTCAGTTGCCTAAAGCATCATTATTCTCTTAAAGTTTTCAAAAGGATAATCGGAAAAGCTAATAACAGGAAATGGACTCCCTGTGGAATCGCTAAATCTATGTTCTTCAAATTGAAAAGATAGCTTGGAATAAGGCAGGTACGCGTGTAAGGAAGTTAAAAACTATATATGTATGTTACGTATACGTTTAAATATATTTTCCCAGAATTGTTTTTATAGGTTCGGTATTGGTGCCTACGTTTCAAATCAGAGGAATTTAGTGTTGGAAAGTATATTTTAATAATAATTTTCAAGTAATCGTATGGAGGGGTGGAGTATTATGTTTAGCACTACAGAGCTAGCATTGTACGCTTTCAAAATACAGTCTTTCATACGCATTTCTTATTAAAACAGTAACAAAATGGAGTCCGTTTTTCGTTACTCTCCTCTACACGTTACAGGGTTAGCTATGATCACAGCCGCTGTTTCTAAGATTATGAATGACGACCTTCAGTCCCCTCTTAAACATTATGGTGTCAGGTGTAGGATTGTTAATAATTTTCTGTTGGAAATTGATCCAGTTAACACAAACTCATAAAGAACGTTGCTTTTTACGTATTGCAATACTGAAATTGTCGAAAATGAGATATGTTTTTCGGAAGTTATATGAGCACCACGAAAAACCATGACACTCATTTCCGTCGGTCTGTCTATCTGTCAGTCTGACCGCTAATCTTAAAGCCGCCTGTACCTAGAGAAGAACCGCTCGGATATCGGTTAAATTTTCAATAAACATCACTACTACTCCAATGGCGCAAAAGCTTTGTAGTTTTTTAAAATCGGTCCAGTGGCCGCAGAGAAAAAGGCCTAAAACAAAATAAGTCAAAAACGCTCAAACTTCGTTTTTTAACTGTTCACAGGATCCTGACCATTTTTAGAGGTGATAAACTTGTGGTGGGGTTTGTAATTCTGCGTAGCTATTAGACTATTTCACACATCATAGATTTCTCTTTACATAAGCCCTTAAAAATATACATATTTGGCAGATGGATCGTGTATATACTGTTGGCGTCATGCCGCCGCCCTTGATAAGTTGTCTGTTACGGTATCACACCTGTTTCTGCCGCGCCACAGCATAGTGTTTTCTTTGCTCTCACCGCGCTGCTACGATGCCACGTCTGACCAAGTTAAGTATCAGAGAGATGCGACGTTTCCAGATACACCATCGGTATCGCAAGGAAAGAATGACTATGAACAAATGTATGTACCTGTTTGACTGACCCTTTTGTCAGAGGATCTAGTTTGCGCTGAACATAATCATATAAGTGCGTTGCGTGGGGAGTGCGGAGTCAGCCTACTTGACGCTATTTTGTTCTTTACAGGTGAATCGCATAGTGTGCCGTTGTTTTCAAGCATCTATTTTCTCCGGAAAGGTTACAAACAATGAAGTTCAGCCACAACACACGTCATTTACTGAATTTGAACTGGAATACCAAGCTAATTACATAATATTTTTGTTTTTGCTCGCTATATATACAACATATTGCGTGTTGTTGATATACTTTTCAATGCTGGGCAGAAAAAAAAGGATTTGGGAGACGATATACTTTTTACCGGACACCTCATACGAATGTAGATATGGATATCTGATAATAGTGAGAACGGCGGACAAGAAAAGTGCTGGTACAACTTCAAATGTGGTTATACAGATACGCGGCAAGCAAAATAAAAGTCAGGAACATCTGTTAAACTACCCTGATCCTGAATTGTCTATGTTACAAAAAAACTGTGAGGACTGGTTTTTCCTGGCGACTGAAAAATATTTAGGTGAAGTTGGAAGTATACAAATATGGTTCGATGCGCTTGGATATAGACCCGCGTGGTACTGCATCAGTTTGGAGCTTGTCGATTTACAAACGAATAAATACTGGTATTTCAACATAGATACTTGGTTTAGAATGAGCGGGAACCAGCGATTCGAGTGCACAGCGTATCCAACGCATCATATGGAAGGGTCTCTGAAACAGCAGAGGATATCAAAACTGATATCAAAAATGAGATACGGAACACACATGTGGAATATATTTGAGGACAAAGACGTTCTCACTATGGTGAAGAGAATAACTATTATTTTTTCGATAATTTGCACCATATTTACAACGATTATGTTAGCATATGGCTGTCCCAAGTTGCGGCTAAGTGACAGCATAAGTTATTACAGTAGATACACTATAAATTGGTATAGCTTCCTCGCCACTTGCTGTGGATTTACGATTACCTACCTCATACATTATCCAACTGTATATTATATGAGGAAGCAAGCAAACGATGAAGACTACATTTTCCATATCGGAGGATCTCGAATAGGCCTGGGCAGCATTTTGAGTTATTTCCTGATAGTACTGATAGTAACCAATATGACCTTACTCGTTATCTTCGGATTTTGGGTGACACACATTACAGGGCTGATGTGGCTAACATGTGTGTTAGGTAGTATGCTGGTTTACATTTTTGTTTTGGAAAATACTTCTAGATTCGTACACAATTTGTTGGATAATATGAAAAAAAGAATGAGGTACATATTTCAAAACTTCAGGTCAATCGCTCTTCAGGTAGAAGGGCAGAGGAAGGAGGTATTCAGAAGATTTGGAAAAAATGGCCTGCGACCTTATCTTGGCCATTTATATAGTCCGCTGAACGATAGTCTCGTCACAGAAAGGAGAACAAAGGCGAATCTCAAATTAAAGGTTATAGAGTTGCTTGAAGATCTGATAATGATAGCAATATATGTGGTACTATTATATACAGTTATACTGAGAGATAAAAACCCGTTGTCGCATTATTACCATAATCAAATAAAGTATCTCGTAACAGGAGCAACAACGAGGACTGAATATGTGGAAGACACAAGGGGGAGTATTACAGGATATCTAAAATCGACCCTTCTAATGGCTTTGCAGTCAAAACAGTGGTACGGTCGGTATGTGGTGGACAGTCCAGGCATGACTGTCGACCAAGCAAATAAGTACATAGGTGTAGCCCGACTTCGGCAACATCGGTCTGTCCAAGATAAATGCCCAGAGTACTTCAATAAATCTGTGGATGAAATTGACTGTGTCGGATACTTCTTTGGAATGGGTGAGAAACGCTGGTTTGATGTAGGCTGGACGCCTCTAGCTGAAAAATATAGAAATGGCATCCTCGGTAGACAAGATCCTGTTTGGAGGTATCAAAGCGCACTGAAGGCAGGCACAGTTGCGTACGTTGGACTAATGGGGACTTATCCTGGTGGAGGATACATAGCCCCGATGGGACGAACGATACAAAATTCTTTCGTCAACCTGCAATACCTACAGCGAAACCACTGGATAGATAACCTTACCAGGTAATAGTAATAGAGAAAAAATGAAAGCAAAATAGATAACTCTCCGGGCCATATTTTATAAATTTGCGATAAGGCTCGTATACGAAGAGTAATATTGTTGTCATGGCAACATCGAAAACTCGGAACACTTCCAACACACTGAGTGATTGAAGGAACGTCTTTAATCTCCATCTCATTAAATGCTATATTTTCTATCCAAAACAGCTTAGATAATGTATTTATAATGAACATATCTACAAGGACCCTTAGTAAATAAAAATACCTTTTTTTCATATAAATCACCATATGAGACGTTTGTTCTTGGAATATAATGACACGTTTGAATATTAACGTCTCTGTAGCATAACGCATCTACATTCAAGCCTGCGTTTCGATTGGTTCGAAGGTTAGTCACGTCTGTACCAAATTTGTTTATTTTTTACTTAACCATTGAATCCTCAGTGTGACCTATTCCAATATCAACTCGTACTAGTATTTGCTGTTTTGGTGTAAATTAAATTTCCGTGATAAGCGACAAGCCTATTATCCAAGTGCCTGGAACTAGTTAAGGTTTTCAAAATGGGTAGAGTTATTAGTGAGAAAATTCGGTTACTGATAATCAAATTTTTTAATTCTGGGAAATCAAACTCAGAAATTGCAACTTATCGCGGTACATTGTGAGAAATATTGTTAGAAGATATAACGTAACTGGTTCAGTTAATATTAAGCCGCGATATGTGAAAAAAAGTAATATCACAAATGCCGACCGAAGAGAATTAAGGAGAATAATCGTGAAAAACAGGCGTGCCAATAATTTACAATTAAGTGTTCTGTGGAGTGACGCTGTTGGAAGGAGAATTTCGAGGTCCACAACTCATAGAGAGGCCCACAAACTGGGATTTAGCACTTGCAAGGTAAGTTTTCTTATAAAAGAAAGTGAAGTAAAAACCCTAAAGTTGCACAACTTGATTATAGGCCAAAGAAAAACCACCATTAACTCCACTGCAAAAGAAAAATCGGCTTAGATGGGCTAAAGAACATAGACAATGGACACCTCAACAATGGTCTGCAATAGAATGGAGTGATGCGGCCCGATTCGAAGTTTGTGTTGGTGACAGTCGCAGTAGAGTTATTCGCAAAAAAATGAAGCTTTCCATATTGACTGTCTGAGAGAAAAGTGAAATTTCCAGCATCCATTATGGTCTGGGACAGTATGTCATCAAAAGGAGTAGGAAAACTTCATTTTATTGATGGAAATGTGGATACAAACAAATATTTGGCAATTTTAGAAGAATAGCTTTTACCAGTGATGGAAGAATATTTGACATCCGGCCAAGATTTTGTGTTTCAGTAAGATGGTGCAGCGTGCCATACCTCAAGCTCAACAAAGGCTATAAAATGGATGGAAGAAACTAATGTACCACTTTTGAAATGGGTTTCTAGCAGCCCAAATCTGTCACCTATTGAAACTTTGTGGCACGAGATGAAAAAGGTTCTACGACAACATCCTGCTCGTACAATCACCGAACTGAGACAAAAGCTTCAAGAAATATGGGATTGTTTCCAAATTTTTGTCAAAACTGGTTAACACTATGCCCCAAAGAATTTCAGCCGTAATAAAAAATAAAGGTGATGTTACCCAATGGTAATCTTTCAATTGTTGCTATGTTTACTTCGCGCATTTATTCGCACATTGTTTATTTGTTCAGATGTTCTATTAGTTATAGGTCTAAGTGATTTCAAATATGTATTTTTTACGACTAGAGTGTATCTAAAATGTTTTTGAGAAAATGAGTTGTTTTAGAAGTAAATAGTTTCGTCATGTTTAGTTTATAAAGGCATATTTTGGTACAAATCTTGAAGTCGGCCAACTGAAGTGGGAAGGGGCTCGTAGTATCAGATTACACTAACTATCTATTTTTCTTTATGCCTACAATAATGCAGTACACAGATAGGTAAATATAGGGCACTGATCATTATTAGCTTTAGATTTTGAATCCATATTTTATGTTTTCAAAAAAATCTTGTATACCTAGATAGCAGATACTACAGCCTAACAAATATTATTGCGACAGTCTATTGGCGTGTCCGTTCTTCCAGCTACGATATATTCAACTATATTTGAAAAAGCTTCTAAATTGAATACTACGATTTACCAAAATTTAGGACAAAATAATATTGGCATAGGTGAGAATAAAATAAGCTAATACTACCTTCAAACTGAAACAAACAAGAAAAAACATTTGGCACGGGTTAAGATTTGAACGTCCAAGTGATGACAGAATCCCATATTTTTTGTGTACAGTCATCTTAGAGAGTATGGCTGTAGTGCTTGATGTCACTGCATTCATCTCTTAAAGGCCAACCTTTGTAGACTGACAGGAGAAAGAATTTTTAATTGTCCATGCACTGCCTTCGTAGTAGTAGGCTTATATTTTTGATACAGGTATATAATACCAGCCATTTTATGAAAACGAAATTATTTTGCTAGAATTGCCATCGTTTCGCTATTGAGAATGTTATAAGTTTTCGGTGACGTCATGACAACGGCGGAAAACAGCGACTTCTATCACTAATTTTAAAAATACGGGCCTCCATTGGATCTCCATTTAATGGAGCTACATTACTGCCAAGTGTAAATAGTATCTTAGGCTTCTAAGACAGCATAGTCAAGCGCGCCATATGTTGCTTGTTCATTCGCCATTCTAAATTCAAATTAAAGGAAAGAAATTAAAAACTACGTACCTGCTTGACATTTTAATTGCTTATTGACAATTTTAATAGGGGCTTTTGCCATCTATTTTTTAAATCAGGGGTATGCAGTGTTCTTGGAAATTATTCCTTCTAATATTAATTTTCAACTACAATTTAGGAGCATGCATCATAGTATATGATGCTTAATATCACAAAGTAAACAACGTTAAGTTTTCAAAGCATACCTTTAGCAATTATTCATATTTTTTGAACCATTAACAAGGTGACTAACATGTATACATACATATAGGATCCGTCAGACAGGAATACGAATAATGAATATACAGGGTGTAAACGTGATGGTAGTCATTATTGAAATGGGTAATAGGGGGGTCAAAACAAGTCAACACCCTCTATCACCCGTTTAAATAATGACTATCATAATGTTTACACGCTGTATATACGTAAATAAAAACCCAGTAAATAATAGGTAAATAATAGTCCAAAATAAACGTGGGCTTTATGAGTACAACTGACACAGGATATATTTCAGATGTTAAATTAAAATGAGATTTTAAGGATTTGAAATATCTATTTCAATTCTAGATATCATCTATTTTTTTCAGGTGCATGTTTGTTGAATTTCTTCTGTACAATGCAAACGCAAACCTGTTCGGTCAAGTGCAGTCAAAATATGAAGTCAGTTTGTCAGGTATCGTATATGAGACACAAGATATAAGGGTAGCTAGCCTGCTTGTGGTGAAATCAAAGGAAAGTACAGTAACTGTAGTAGCATCCTTATGTTTCATAATAATGGTTGTAATTTTGGGCTTGAAGCTGGTAATAAAAGTAGCAACGAAGAGACGAATTGCATTGAAGGATATGTGGTTATTGATCGACTTAGTTATAGTTTTGATGAGCATCGCATGTCTATTTCTATACGTTGGAAGAACTAAACTAGTAAAGCAATTTCTGAGAAAGGTTGAAGACGCCAAACACAACGAGTTTATAAACTATTTCCACCTTTTTTATACAGAGAGCACTTTAACGATAATGGCTGCCGTACTGATTTTTGTAGCTACATTACGCCTGTGGAAACTGCTGCGATTTTTCCAAATCATACAGGTCGTAGAGAGAACTTTAATATACAGCATGAGGGTATTGTGGTGTTTGTTTCTCTGCCACATGATCATTATTATACTATTCATGTTCACTGGTCAGTTAATCAAGGGACAAAACACCAATGCCAGAGGTATGTAACCATTGTTCAGCCATTTATGAAAAGCTTTTATATATTGTAAACAGTAAATTCCTTGTTGTTTGTCGTGTCACGTCATGCCTCGTTGTGTGTTATTTTTTCTTGTTATTTCTTGTTGACTCCTGCTGTCTCTTATTGTCCTTTGTTGTCTCTTGTTGTCTCTTATATTCTCTTGCTGTTTCTTGTTGATTCTAGTTGTTTCTGGTTGTTTATCGTTGATTCTCGTTTATCGCTGTTTCTTGTTTTTTTTGTAATTTCTTGTTGCTTATTGATGTTTCTTGCTGTTACTTCTTATTTCTTGTTATTTCCAGCCGTTTCTGGCTGTTCCTTGTTGCTTCTTGTTGTGCCCTATTCACTCTTGTTACTTTTTTGCCATGATGAATACCTTATGGTGAACCCAGCTGTGTATATCCACCGAGATGTGGATAATTTTGTCTGTGTTGCATGACATACGAGTACGTATTTGTATTTGAAAAGCTTGTCCCGTGTTACAGGTGTAATAGAAACTGTGGCTGTGATGTCTTTAATGTCCTTTGGATTCGTTTTTGACCCGGACCTTGTGGAGGATTATAAGCTGTATTATGCTACATTTCAACTGTATTCGACTATATACTCCACTGTGGTTGTAGCAGTCATAAGCACCGCGTACGCAGATGCGCAGTTGTACTATTCTGATGAGAAGCACGAATACAGTGTTCAGGAATATATCAGGGACGAGATTCGATATTATTTTGAAGTTATATGGATCAAATGGAAACGACTCAGGTTAACTGGCGGAGAGGATACAGAAGATGATGATGCAAGAAAAGTGGTATGTACCATGTTTAGGCATAAGGAAGAAAAGTTATATTTTGAACAGTAAATCAACCTGGCTTATATGTGAGATGTAACTAGCATCTGATAAAACTTCGAAATAATGTATCCTCAAACTAAAGGAAATGCTCTCTTTCTATCTTCATCTTTACGCACCGAGATGATTATTAAGATTCGACAGACATATATCTCATGCTGGCGCATAGACGAGCTTTTTAATATATATGGATGAATTTCAAGTATTATGAAATTATTTTTAAGAGTTTATTACAAGTAATATTCGTATACCTTCGTTACTGATTAACGGCCCAATTGAAGTTTTAGACAGGTGAATAAATTGAAAAAAGTTTTCTGCTCAAAACTTTATCTGTATATCTGATTAGAGTCCGGCCGAGAGAATATAGACAGCAAGTATAGAATTTTAAGTATTACCTTGTTATTAGATGTACTCGAACACAACAAATTGATCGGTCCAAAATAGTGGAATAATTCTACGCCAAGACGAGCGCTAGTTATTACATCGCTGTGTCTATTCACATAATTGGTCTATGATTGGTGATCCGTATTTGTATTTAAGTCGCTTATCGTCACGGATGGCCGTCACGTGACTATTTATAATTTCTTGTGTTGCAGGTAACTCCAAAGTCTGATGAGTTCAGATTTTCGGAGTGCCTCACGGCTCCAGTGAGTAGGCTAACGACGATGCTTCACTTATCTCTGTGTGTACTACGGAACATTTCTAAGCATGCAACTTACTTTGGCGCAAAAGACGTAGCTACTATTAGAAATGCAATTGCTTACTACTTTGGTAGCGATAGTCAAGAGAAGGCGATTTTTTACGAAGGAAGAACGGTAACTGGACAAGTGAAGCTCGTCGATGACAGGCTATTCCAGAGGATGGAAAATATTTGTAACGACTTTGATGAAGAGCCCCAAAACCAACATAACCAGCAGCTGCAAGGTGTACGAAGTCGACGTGCAAAAGAAGCTGCAGTCATTGAAAAATATAATAATAAGATAGATAGTGTTCACGATAAACTTAAATTTTTATTGGAAGCAATGAGTAATATTAAGATTGATGGTGAATGATTAGAGAAATAAATGTATGTTTTTTTGTAGAAGAATATACTCGTAGAGAGAGAAGAATATTGAATATGTACTTCCCACGCAATTCTGTCAATAGTTAGATTATCTTCTCCTTATTTCCATGAATTCAATCAATTGCATGTGAGATGTAGAGTCAACTTGCTTGGATCTGGTTTCTAAGGGACTGAATATAATTTCCATTTACCAAAAGCAGCTAAATATTCCATATTCAGTGCGGCTATCTACTAGGCTGGATTCATGAATGATTTCCTAATCATTATCTTCACTTAAATCTAAAAAGAGCATCAATAGTAAGATTTCGTTATCGATTAAAAGCATTCAACACCATTCCGAAATGGCACCCATGAATGATTTTGTAACCATTATCTTCACTTAAATCTAGAAAGAGCATCAAACGTGCGATTTCGTTATGGATGAAAAACATTTACCGTCATTAAATTTCCAAGTAAACATTGAATTAAACGTTCCAGATGAATTAAACTCTTGAGTTTATATTTCGGCTGAGAGGAGGAGATACACCTTATAGCTGCGGAATATGTTAACAAATGCTCGTCCTTTTAAACCAGAAAAAAGTGATAACGTAAATATTCAGTCGAAATAAGACAGCGCAAATCGCTTTCTACCAATAGTATAGACCACTGCGAAGCCCGGTTACCACGTGACCCCCAGATGGCGGTTATTATACCTGTGTAGCTGATGGAGCCTCGTTGCCATTGAAGAAAATAAAATAAACAGTTCTTTCGTGCTTTTGGCTGCTCCTCAGCATGGTCCAGGGTTAGGGTCTATCGGACAACAGACGAAAGTAGAGCAGCTACACGCTTTACAAAGATGGCGCTTTGCGTTGTCTCATTTTGATAGATCGCAGACTTCATATGGTGTACAGCTGCTGTGTCTTCATTCATAGTCCTAGCCAGAAAGAACGAAATAGCTGTCCATGTTCGGATGGACGAAAGCATACCATGTTTATTTTATTTGGTTAAATGGCAAGTAGACCACATCTACTACATATGTAAAATCGTCGTCATCGAGGTTAGGTCTGGGTCTCGAACACAGTGAATAGGATATGCGAAGAAAGCTACTTTTTAGCCCTGAACGAATAGTTTTTGCCAGCAGTTACGCAGTTGACGAATGTGCTCGTGCCAGATCAAGTACTATGTGGTTTGGTTTTCGACCATCCGATTTGAGCGGCTTTTTGTTCTCGGCCATCCATTGAAACCGGCTGAGCGCTAGGACACATCTTATAAGTCAAGGTGCTCTACAGGGTACTGGAAGCATTAAACTGAACGAGACTGTTGAGTCCCTAAGATGTGAGAATCTCCAGATCTCTCGTCAGTCAGGGAGCTGCTGCGAGTGTTCTTCTCTCCAGATCAATGTCAGAGATAGGCTTAGCATTGAATTCTTGCATGTAGAGTGCTGTCGTCAGCAGAGCTGTGGATCGGACTGATCGTTCAAGAAAGCGGGTCGTTATTAAGTGATGTCGGAGTCAAGACCGATCTCTGACAAGCATGTGCGTTGACATTGTGGGATGGAAGGAGAACTCCTCAATTGCGACGGATATCTTACGGTGAGCGAGGAAGGTGGTACCGGAAACCATAGTCAAGCCTTCGCAACTAACAATTATCACTCCTATTAGAGTTGTAAGAATGATTATACAGTATTCCTTACACCGCATTCTATACTGTAAGAACATTGGCAAAACCCTGTTAGAACAGCTATACAAGCGGAATGGGCACACCTAATAGGACACTTCAGTTATTTAAGAGGTTGTATAAGCGCTGCAGGTAACAGTTATACAACAAAAGTGTAAGCCCCTTGCAGCCGCTATAGGACATTTGCGTCAGTGCAAGATTCAGTTTTTGTCAACCATACAACTATTCTGTTACGTGATTCTACTTTATTGCAACCAAACTATTTCTTATGTATTGCATAGACGAAGTGAATAATATATAACTAACACATTACAGTCATCTTGTTTACTTACATATCGGCCATTGTGAATTTCATACACAGGTATATGATAAACTTCTACACTGTGATATAGGGCTATTGAATTACTTGCGCAGCAAATTTTATTGTGATTGTCGTGCAAAGTAGTTAGGCAATTTCTACGGGCTTCTTATTTGATGCATATTTTGATAATGATCAAAAGTATGTCTAGATTTTTAGGATGGAAAACTGAACTTATCTGCGTCAAATCTTCCACAAATCCTATATTCAGACACAATCACACTAATGTTTATCACTTTATATCTGTAATTTCGAACTGAAACATAATTATTTAATATTAAATAGAGGAATAAATGTTTGCCCAATATGGCTTGTGGTTGTGTATAATCATGGCATCGTCCAATTATTAGAATATTTTGGTGTTGCCTGCAGGTGTGATGCAACAATTTGACAAATGTCTGAAATGACATACCGACAGAGTCGAATGATTTACCCAGAATTTGTACCAGATCTATATCTTCTGTTTGAACAGTTAATAAAACCTTTTTAACCAATATGCGTGCGTTGTTTGTCTTAAATCATTGGTTATAGCATTTTAACAAAAATATGACAGCAGAAAGTTAGGTTATGGTGAAGTTGTATACCAACATATTTAGCATACGTACATCATTTCACAGCTACTAATCAACAGTTGTGTAAGTGCTTCCGTTGGGAGCAACTTGTTGGCTAAAGTAGTAATATGCACAGCAAAACAACAAGGCTCGGGTTTGTTTTATAAACGTTACCATGGATGCCACAACACAACCATTTTGAGGAACGTGCAATATGCCGTATAAAATAGTTGTATAAACGTTTATGCAAGAGTTAAAAATTTGTCCTATAAGGTGTTGTACAACTATGCTAAAGAATATTTTAAACAAGTCATTTTAGAGCAAATATGTTGCAAAAAGCAAATTTGCATTCCACATAACATTAAGCCAGCATTTTGGTGTTCAGTCAATAGAGAGCTTTTATGGCTGAACGGTTTTTTTACCAAAAGCTTATAGCACTACTTTGCTAGTTGGGTTGGAGTTGAAGTTATTCCAGAAGCTGCTGATTTATGCATCTGTTATAACAGAAAATAGAGTTGCGTGTACAGGAATAAGAATGTGTCTAAAATATTCAAAGTTTTAGAAGTCGCCCAGTGCCTTGAGACCAAAAATTAAAAAATAAGAGTCACAAATTTTCCGCACGCCACTGGAGGGATGGACTCCTCCTCCTGTATAATGAGACCGTTTTTGTTACACTGTGACTCGACAAAGAGATTTCGACGGCGATATTTCACACAGCATTATTTGAAAGGTATTATTACTTCGTCACTTTGGATGGATGGGTTCATCCTTATTACTTTTATATGAAAAAGGACCCAGGATATGGGATCATTTACACCTCTGATAAATAGACGGGTGGGAGATATTTTTTTGCGGGACACTTTTTCATATACAAGGTAGCGGAGACAATTTTTGAAATGCTTAAATTTCTAAGGCGCTACTTCAATGTTATACCTAACTTGTGTTTAACCATCTATCTTTTATGATTTCTGCATGGGTGCACACGTCATTTGTTCGTTTCAACTTGTTTGAACTTGTTCTCTCAAAGAGTTTGTTTACACGAGTTTTTTGAGTGAACATCTTGCGTGGTTTTCGCCAAGTTGAAAAACTTGAATAACGTGCTGTTATCAAATCCTTCTTGTTGCATGGATTAATCTATGAGGAAAAATTTACGGAGACTAAGGAGCGTCCGTAAATATTCGAAGGCGATTTGAACTATCAAAAAAAACTTATCTGAACTTGAACGTTAGCGTTCGTCCCTTGAAGATGACCCATGCAAAGGATTGTCAGTAAACCGCAACCATACCTGACACCATCGAAGGTCCACGATATCGTGATGGACTATAGGAATGTAAAGGTAAGTACAATATGTTAGCTGAGGTGATGGGGAGATATCGGAACAAAGGATATGAAACATTTTGTACAAAGTACTGGGATAAGTATTCTCTGCGCAAATATTTGCTGAAAGCGCAAAGTACTATCGCAGTAATGTTTGGACCAATTCACTAGAAACAAAACTGCAGCCAAAGCCGAAGCTGTTGGTGCAGAGCCAAATAATAGGAGTCAATTGTATCTACCGGAGAAGTCATGGCCAGTATGTTTTATTCATAATAATAATAATAGCTTTATTGTCCAACAGATTCCCATTTATAGGACAATTTATAAACATAATAAAAAAGCAAAAAAAAGCGAAAAAAGCGAAAAGAAAACAACAAATACAACACAGGTATAAATTTGTAACATGACCTATTAGTCCGAATAAGCCTTAGCTGCCTTTAGCAGGTAATTAACATTTGTCGTAAATATATCACAGTAACATCCAATTCTGTTTAAGTTAGAGCACATTACATATAACGGTGACTTGAGAAGAATGTTCGCCCTAGCTCTAGGAAGCCCGAATATTTTATGATTGCGAGATGGAAACGTTGGAGTACGAAACTTGATCTGTTCCAGGATCATGGGGCAATCAATTAAATTGTTGATCATTTTGTAGCCAAATATTATTGAGGCACAGTACCTACGTTTTTTCAAAGTCAACATATCTAAGCGACTACATAGTTCCTCACTACTTGTACCTCTCTCTGGATATGTCCCATCGATCCTAAACAGAACAAACTTGATAAACTTCCGTTGAACTCTTTCAATAGCTGTGCTATAGCATTCATAGTAATGGCTCCAAATAATACTACAATATTCGACTTTGGATCTAACATAAGCATAATATAATAGCTTAATAGACTTTATGTTATGAAAATTCCTGCAATTCCTTACTATGAAACCATAAGCCGCCAATGATTCTGATGCTTTTTTATTTACTCGTATATGCTGACTAAAAGTTAACTTTTGATCATAGATTATACCTAAATCACGTACATCAGAGCATCTTGCTAGCACAGACCCATCAATAGAGTACGGATATTCGCAAACATTAATTTTCCTGGTATAGCTAACTATTTTACACTTCATAGGCATAGGCGTTCACATTCAACTGAGTCACAGAGGTCATTAATAAGTATCAAAAACAGTAATGGTCCCAGGTGGTACCCCTGAGGAACTCCAGAAGGCGCCAAGTAGGTCTCAGATTGGAAGCCATTATAGCTAACAAATTGTCTACGATCGGATAAGTAAGATTTCATCAACTCCCTAGTATCATCTGTGAAACCAAGTGCACCTAACTTATTTAATAATGTTTTGTGGTTAATTTTATCGAAAGCCTTCGAAAAGTCGGTATAAATAACGTCAACTTGCTCATTACTGTCAATGGCTTCCGAGAGGTACTGCGTTATTATAAATAGATTTGTGGTTGTTGAGCGATTAGCGACAAATCCGTGTTGATGCAATGACAGCTGCCGCTGGACGGCAGTGTAAATGCAACTGTACAAGACTATTTCAAAGACTTTCGAGAACATGCATAATATAGAGATTGCCCTGTAATTCTCAATATTTGACTTATCCCCACAATTAAACACTGGACAGACCTTAGCGATCTTCCAAATATCTGGAAATCTTTTTGCTATAAGACAGATATTAAAAATCCTAGTTAGAACACCAACAAACACTTCCACACAATCTTTGACTATAAAGGACGGGATGCCATCTAGACCAGATGTCATCTTATCCTTTAGTGATTTAATGGCCTTTCTGACTTCATTTTCCTCAATTGGATGAAAATGGACAAATAAATTACTATGATTCAGTCAGGCATTATTATGGGGCTATGAGTGACATAGACGCTGCTGAAAAAATCACTGAATGCGTTTACTATATCCTGAGGCTGATCTATAGAATTATTTTGAAATTTCATTATCCCTGGGATTCGTGATGTGTTGTTTTTGGAGTGAACGTATGACTAAAAAGCATTGGGGTTAATTGTTAAAGAGTTCTGGATATTTTCAATATATTGATCATACGCCGGTTTGATCTGGTTTTTTATCAAGCGGCGCAAACGTCTGGATTCTTGTAGATCATCAACAAAAGCAGACCTGTTGATTTTTTTCCTAAATTTAGCTTTAAGTTTAATGTTCTTAATAGTAGCTGAGTGAAACCGAGGCGGGTATCGGTGACTGTAATTCTTATACAGAGGTATCTACCGGAGAAGTCATGGCCAGTGTGTTTTGGGATGAACAGGCAAATACTATCAAAAGCAGCCGCGTACACAGAAGCCTAAGTCCGGAGCAGCTTGGCTACTATAATCCGACTTTTGAACTGCCTAAGCTTAGTAGAACTGGGAAAAGCCTCATTAGGCAGATTGTCCTACAACTGCGATACGCTAGGGACAAACAATACCAAGACCTAAGCAAATAGCATAACTATTTCCCAGCAGCTGCCATAATTGACAATACTTGTTGGGGCCAGATCAAGTCCTTGGTGATCCAGACTCCGACTGGCCCAACTGGACGGCTCTTAAACAGCTAGATGCAAGGCTTGGCTTGAAGAAGAATCACTTCATCAGGAAAACCCACCTGCTCACAAAGGTGTGTTAACAAAGGGAAAGCTGCAGCATTTGGTGTATGATTTGTTCGAGAAGCCCCCTCAATTGCAAAATTTCTCGCAAGAGTCATGGGTCCGATGAAGGATTCGAGAGGACCCTGGATAAGTCTTTTGATTACTTTACCGACTTTTACTAATGATGTTGGCGAAACGTTTCTCCAAGTGTGATATAATCGAAGGGAATCGTATGAAAAGAGAAAAATCATTTTTTAATGTCTTCCATCATCAACTTTGTATACCACCCTCGTACATTGCTACAGGTATTCTCACTCAGACAAGGGTGGGTTCTAATCTGGCAACACTGAACTGTAGCGTGAAGCAAATGCATCGTGAATAATCGTGCTGGATCAGGTATTTGTGGAGATTTAGCGGGAGCAGGGCATTGAAAATCATTATTCTAATGCAACTGGGAGTTGCTGAGGTGGAGAATAGCTGCCGAGGCCTTTCCAATAGACTAAACTTCTCTACGTTGCTCTATTCCGATCGAAACTTCAACAAGGTATGGCCATATAGTTATGTTGCTGGTTAATCGGTCCGCCGAATAGCATCATTAATGACGATGAGTCGGAGTTAGCGCCGTTTCGAATCTATTCGGCAGATTGTAGCATAAACTCTAGATTGCTTATTGCTATAGGTGAACTCTGATTTTAAATTTGGTACTGTTAGTTGCAATTGTATGAATGGACTGTGCCTTTTATCCAAGTCTTTATGTTATTCATTAATCCTAAGCATGAGACAAAAAACTTTGAAAAAGAGTTACATGCAGTTCATTTGAAAACCTCCCACCACGGACTTATCCAAAACCACTGATTAATACAAAAAACGCCAATACTTGTCAAAAGATTTGTCAAGGGGGAGCTTTAACCAAAAACTGCTTCACCCTCTATCGGCCTTGGCCCCACCAAGGTCATTCCCTTAATAATTTTAAATGACAAGAGGTATCGAATAACAGCTTGTCTGAAAGGTTTTTCGAAGTCCTTTATTTTGACGTTTGATTTTTTTGAATCAGTCGATTTGTTTTCTAAAAAATTTGAAAAATCTGTATTTATCTTAATTTGTTAAATATCACTTTTTTTCAAGAAGTGTACAAACTTTTGCCCGTTATTGGCCAAATAATGATACAGGCGATGTTCAAATTTCTGGCGGACACTTTCAAAAACATGTCGTGGGATATCGTGGCAGCTGTCGATGATGCGTTGATGAAGTTCATCCAAAGTTTAAGGCTGGGGAGTAAACAATAGAAAAACCCACCAACCATCATTCCAGTCAGGTTTTTTGCTGACAGCCCTATATCATCGCGTTTGCAATGAAAATGCGCTTATTTTAATATAAGACTTATCTATTAAACAAATAGGTGGAAATAACTGGTATCAACATAACTGTTTATACCTGCCAACCCAGTGCTTGCGCCAGGAAAAAATATTCTATAGGCTACATACTTTCGGTTGGTATTAAATTTATACGTTAAGCTCATTAGTGCAATGTTTAATAAAGAGTCATTTTCCAATTTTTTATTAATCATAGTCTCGTCAGAAATTTTTTAGACAACACACTCGCGATATATTTTCTAACATACCAACAATAATTTTGATATAAAATGACTCTCCATCCAAAAATATATGGGTGAAGGCCGCTTCTGATCTGGCCTTAGACCTGAGAACCAGGAAGATTCAAAAATATTGAAAATTCAAGGAAATTTGAAACTTTCGAAAATCCTGAATGTTAGAACCTTTAAGACATTGAAAATGTATGGAATTTTGAAGGTTTCGTAAATCATGAAATTTCAGGATCTTACGCTTTATGTTAATAGGATTACAATGACTAGCCGCTAAATCAAACCACTTACTAACTGTTTAAAATACGAAGCTTCGGCCACCAATTGTTTAAAAAGTTTTGAATATTTTCAAGTTCCAAAATTTTTTAAGTATAGAAAGTTTTGAGTACTCCGACAATTTTGATTGTTTTAAGTAGCGAAAATTTTGAATAAAGGTATTTTGAAAATACTGATCATTCTGAATATTACAGATATTTTTCAAATTTTGAAGGTTTCGGAAATTATTTAAAACTAGAATTTTTTTAATTCTGAATGTTCCTAAGATTTTTTGAATTTCGAGAATTTAAATATTCCACAGTCCACAACCTCTGAGGGCGATGAGAATTCTAAAAATTTTGAAAACTACATTTTCTATATTTCAAAAAAAATTACATCATGAGAATACGAAAATTATGGAGGCACATATCAAAAACGGTCTCACCTATTTTTACTGAAAACATCCTAAGGGTTGCTGGCAGGAGTGTTGTCTGGCACATATTTGTAATAAAAATTAAGTGGTTCATTCTCTCCTTATGCAATAAGAGAGAAGAAGGCTGAGTTCAACTTTCTGGAGGAGGCACTACCCTCCCGTTACATTCCTAAACACCTGGCACCCTCGAGGGATGAACAAAAGATAACGCAGAAGAGGAAGTTTATAAAAGTCAGTACATTATAACCCAATAAAGACCCAAATCTTGATTTATACCCGATTTCTCATTCCTCCGGATCGAGTAATACGTCGCAGACATCTATATAGTACCCGGTCGGACACTGAAGGTCTAAAGCTGAATTGATTGACTCTGACGTCGTCGTTTTAATAAGGAAAGACGAGAAAAAACGAGAACTTTCCAGCTGGATTTAAAATTGATAGGTCCTCCTTCCAATAAGATTTTCATTCGATACGGATCGAGATTTCTCACGCTTAAGCTCGTCTTGGAGGGATTTATAGCAAGGTATTACGATTCTTAGCAAAGACTAATTCTTGCTGGAGAAAGTTGCTTCTGTAGATGTTGTACTAGGGCAGGGTAGGCGAACCTTTATGCATCAACGTGCCATTTTTTTAAAGTAATGTTTAATGAGGTCATCTAATAATTTTGAATTGGGAAAATAATAATAATAAATATTATCAACTCTTTATTTGCTACAAAAAAGGTACACTTTGCAATGTTTCAATTAAATTCGCAATTTCAGTTAAAGTAAAATTAGTGCGACTTCTGTTGTTACAGACTGGATGATAAATAATTTATATCAGGATTGTGAGATGTTACTTTTTGCAGAATGCATGCTGAACTGCATTCGTCTGTTAAACGGTTTCTAACCGAGTCTTTAATATTGTTCATTTATGAAAATAATGACTCACAAGCATATGCAGACGAAAATATCGTTAATATAGCATGAGCCACAGTTAAATGTGTCCGGTAATGCATTCCACTTATATCACTTGTCAATCTTTCTGTTTCTATTAGTTCTAACTTTATCCTTGTTTCAATAAATTTTTGAATCCATATTGAACTGGACTGGAAATCAATCAGCTGCATTTCGAATTCTTCGATTTCCAACCAATCGAATTGGGACAAGTTCAATTTATTAAATGACGTCACGTCAGGGTACATAGTAAACTTTATTATTTCCGATAATTCCTTGAACTGCGTAAATCTCGCTGAAAATTCCTTGATTAAGTAATCAAAGAAATAAATTCTTCATTAACTCTTTCTTTGTCTGGTGTCTCGTGTATATCTAAATCGTTCATATATTTTTTCAAGTTTGGAAAATACTTGTAATTTCTTGTGATAATATCGTTCCTGAAAACTTGCAGTTTAGCGTCAACAGCGCGAATCAGATCTACCATAACAATAGTTGTTTTGGTTTTGCCTTGAAGCTTCACGTTTAGCGTATTTAAATGTTGGCATATGTCTGTAAAAAACATCAATTTTGAAAGCCACATAACATCGAACAATTGTGGGTATTGTTCAATTTTCCCCTCATTTTGAAGAAACAGTCTGATTTCGTCCAAGCAATTAACAAATCTTTCAAGTGCGTTCCCGCGGCTCAACCAGCGAACATTATTATACATCAGTAAGCCATGTCTGACTTCAACCAACAAAGCATCAAACTTTCGCTTGTTTAAAGTATGTGACGAGATGAGGTTGACTATTTTTGAAACTACCGCTAGTATGTTATCAAGACATGTTAAACCACTCTTAGCACACACAAAAATGATTTAGTGACTGGTGACGTGCCCAAGCTATTGTGTTTCCATTCAATGGCATGATTAAGTTATGGATTATTTTATGATGACAGCACGTATAATCATTGTGCATTCTTTGAGGATCGAGTGCCGTTTGAGGGTTTATCTCTTCTTAGATTCCAAGCAAACAGTAACACTGACAGTTGTCATCACATGTTTCGAATATTTTAAAAATTCACTAAGCTTTCAAAATTTGCACGATTTTCGACATTTTAAAGATTTCGGAACCTACCGTAATTCACAGAATTTCCAATGCTTATGACTTCCATACTTGTCATGTTTTAAGATGCTATAAGTTTGAAAAATTTGGCATATTGCCAATTTTTTTAAGAGAAACTTGCAAATTATGAAATTAAAGAAAAATTCAAATTCTAGAAAAGTGCAATGACAACTGTTACAATTTACTGTGAAATGCAAATACTGATTTTTTCTGCAGCCTTTTTCAATGAAGTATCATGGTTTGTTCAGAATCCATGGGCAGACCATCCCTAAAACGTCAATCGTCAAGGATCGTATATAACCTAAAAACACACACTGTTAAGATTCATATCATCTATTTGGGCAAATAAAAGGACTTAATGAGCTTCTTAGTAGACCATAATGTATTCTTTGTTTGCCACCTATTCTCGGTTTACAACTACGCCAGTTAACTACTATACAGTGATACTGACAGCTTTTTCCAGCAATCACGAAAACTTATTATAGCCAGACTGTTGGTTCTTTCATCGTAGAAAAACTTCATTTTAAAAACATTTTCTTTATAGCAAGTAAATATATTTGATCCTATTATCGGGTCCTATAAAATATTTAGATACGTTTTTTTTTCGTGAAAAGTTTTAGCATACTATTTGCTTTAAATTAATTAAATAGTAAATACAGAACCGCTTTACATAATGTACATTGCGCTGTGCAGAATCACGCATATGAGTGATTGATTCGTCAGTAATCAAGTTCATAAGCAAAAGTTAATTAAAACAAATATGGTAGGTATATTTAACAAAAAATCAAATTATGTCGATAGTATCAGTTTAAATTATATAAACATACCTAACGAATTATTTGGGTTCGCCGAAATTATTCGATCAAGAGTTGCGTTGTAAGGCGTCATGTATGAGCAACCGCCCGAGATGGGAACGATGTTTTATCTATCTAGTATTCAACGAGAATAGCATTTTTATCTATTTTATAGGCCTAGGATAGTTCCATCCATAAGAAAGGCACCCAGCATGAACTTTTGGTCAACCTCTTTAATGTGCGCCGCCGAAGAGGGAGTTGATCGTCGACAAGAGATAAGTTTTTGTTGAAGTGCACTTGCTCCCAATCTAGTCTTAGAAACTTCCAAAATTGTACAAAAAATCATGCTTAATATGTAGATTTTATGGTCTAAGCGGATTCTCAGGGACGCCCAGCCCACTTGACACCTATGACGTTTTGCTCATGGTGAAGTAATAACATGTCAGTATTCAACTTTTATGGGGAAACATAATCTCATGCTACTTGTGTAAATATTAACTTTTTGGACCAGAGTGCTCTCAAAACATTTACACTGAGTATTTCATCCCAAACAGCATCATTTTGCTTAACATGAAAAAACCACATGAAGATTAGTCCTACATGTAAATTTTAATGAGAAAGCATGTGCACAAATGCGCATATTTACTGGGCTAATAGCTATTTGTGGAAGTGGATACGCAAAAAGCGCTCTACCTGTCAAAACCTCAAACAAACGACGCTGTTATCTTAGCGGCAGGAAAAAATATCCCGTCGAAAGCGCGGGAAAAATAAATTACGCCATTAATATTTTCATTAGCGACCCGATCACGAAGAATAAGACCGCTTTTCTTCAATGCGAAGATTAATTTTTCCCGCCTTAACAATGCCCGCCTGGATCCTATGCTCTCTCCGGCGAAAATCTTTTCATTTCCTTCGTGGATGAAAGAAGGAGGTGGAGCAGGCGAAAAAACGTTTGTCTGTCCGTCCCACTGTGACAAATGGTTTGTTGGTTTGTTTATCGTTGGGAGAAGCACATTTTTCTCTATAGACTTAATTCCGGCCGTTTCGCTTATTCCTCTAACCGGGTCGATTTCATGCCGGGAGAAGCATGCACGTTCTTGAACAGAAGCTGTTTTTTCTACACTTGTGCTGAATTATATCGAGATTTGTCTAATTATTATACTATAAAATTCAGTTGTAATAGACAGAACTGTGCCAAATGGTCATTTTAGTGTTTCTATTCCATGGTTTCGATCCCATTCGTTTCCAGAACATACTGGTGGTGGCAATGAACACGGAAATGAAACCACAGTAGGGACTGATTGGTCTCCATTAATGAATTGTTTGAAGCATAATATGCTTCTGTGTACTCAGATCTTGCTTGCATTTCAGAGTTTCTAGATTATGAACGTTCTGCTATAACTAGTGCCTATACAGGTAAGCTGCCGGTATGTTTTACCGTTAGACGGTCACGCGGATTATAGCATAAAACGTGTTGGATAGTATACTAAGGGGTATTAACTGATACCCCTTAGCATACAATTTCCAATATCCTGGTGGAAATTGTATAAATAGATACTTACTTTATTCCAGAAGGCTATGTACAGGTTATGGAAAGGTTAGTATGCTGCATGGACCGTAAAGGTTCAGTAAATAAAAAATTAGTCCGATTGGTACATTTTTATGGCATCCAGTGGGTTCATAACTTATTTGCCATTGTTTAACTTCACGACGAGTTTGCTACCTGAAATGCTTCACAATTTGCCTTCTTCTAAAGGTGGGCCATGCGTTGTTTTTTTTTAAATTGTTATTGAAACTACACTCTTCAATAATATGTAACACTCGATACTTTATTCAAAAGAATACACCTTCCGGTTATTTATGAAGAACAATTTCAGTTAAATGGCAGCCGCGGCCGGCCTGGCTGTAGTCCATCCTCTTAACTCAATTTTGAAGCACGTTTTAGATAATTTGTGGGTCTATTTCATCAATAGCTCGACACATATTTTCCATAAGAACATCATTCGTAACAGCGGAAGTTTGACACAATATACCTGGCAATATGTTGAGCATGGAAGTGTTATCAACTCAAAATAATACCAACTTGAAAAAATCAAATGATGGCCTACTCTGTACATCACAAATCATAAATTTGACTTTAAAGTGGCGACGCGTATCCAAATATCCTACAAACTTCAGTCTCCAGACCACAATCGTCACCTGATAGATCGTTACACCCGTATTCGGATGTATGGGCATTTGTAGTTGCATATGTGCATTTATTTTAGGCTTGATGAAGTCAACCAGCAGAAATACGTATCGCTCGGGTTACCTATCCTATTTTCTGCTCAAATCCACTTTCCGTCTTTTTGCGGATTTTGCCCATTATTTTCCTATTTTTTGTTATATACCTTACTTTGAATGATAATTTTCCCTTATATATATATATATAGGTATATATATATACAGGGTGACTTCGAAGTTGAGTCATTTATTTTAACAGTGAGTAGATCTGATCAAAAGAAATGTTTTTTCCTTTACCACTTTTCTGGTAAAATTAAAGTAACAAAGTTATAGCCCTTTGGAAGTTTGAGTACCGCCCTGTCTCAATAATAATATTATGTGCTCGTGTTTGGCAACAACGGATATAATCCGCCTTATCGGTTCATCGCATCGGAAACAAAAAAGCGAAAGAATTTGGAACGATGTTCTTACAATTATTTTATCAAAAATGGCACATGTTTACGAAAATGCTGAACTTGTGGACATGATTCTTATTTACGCGGCATCACGGATTTATGCGGATCGGTTTCCCAATCGAGTGCAACCAACCCCTCGTGCCTTTGTTAATGTAGTACAAAGGGCTCGTGAAGCAGGTGACTTAAGACGTCACAGGGGAGGGCATGCCGGTGCTCCAAGACCGCACGATCAAATACAGGTCCGCACTGAAATACTTGTCGGGAGGATACTTTATAAAACAAGGTAACATTATTTTTTTATTTTTTTTTATTTTAACACACACATTTTGGTTTATCTTCCTGCTACAATCATTATCTGAAAATTAATGACTCAACTTCAAAGTCACCCTGTATATACGTATATTCCCATATATATATATATATATATATAAGGGAATATAGCTATATATATATATATATACAATAGCTACGAGGCCCTTCCCACTTCAGTTGGCCCAACTACTGAAAGTTTTTTCTTATCAAACACAAATAATAAAAATGCAGCAGGTTTAAGATATTAAAAATGAATATTTTGATAATATATAGCAGAAAACACCAACTTTATCACTCCCTAATCAAATTTGCAGCATAAAAACAACACATGTTGCAATAACAGCATATCAACCTATTTTCATTTCAATGCAAAATAAGTCTATAACGCATAGGTGGCTGTGAAAAATAAAAGTCATGACAATTGTTTTTATTAATCATAACTGTCAGAATACGTTTAAAATAGTTTTGGGTAGTTAAGGTTTCCAAAATGGGTAGATGAAAGGTTATTAGTGAGAAAATTCGGTTACTCATAATTAAATTTTTTAATTCTGGGAAATCAAACTCAGAAATTGCAACTTTGTTAGACTTATCGCGGTACAGTGTGAGAAATATTGTTAGAAGACATAACGTAACTGGTTCAGTTAATATTAAGCCACGATATGTGAAAAAAAGTAATATCACAAATGCCGACCAAAGAGCATTAGGAAGAATAATCATGAAAAACAGGCGTGCCCATTATTTACAATTAAGTGCACTGTGGAGTGACGCTGTTGGAAGGATAATTTCGAGGTCCACAACTCATAGAGATGCTCACAAACTGGGATTTAGCACTTGCAAGGTAAGTTTTCTTATAAAAAAAGTGAAGTAAAAACCCTAAAGTTGCACAACTTGTTTATAGGCCAAAGAAAAGCCACTATTAACTCCACTGCAAAAGAAAAATCGGCTTAGATGGGCTAAAGAACATAGACAATGGACACCTCAACAATGGTGTGCAATACAATGGACCGATGAAGTCCGATGCGAAGTTTGTGTTGGTGACAGTCGCAGTAGAGTTATTCGCAAAAAAATGAAGCATTCCATGTTGACTGCCTGAAGAGAAAAGTGAAATTTCCAGCATCCATTATGGTCTGGGGCAGTATGTCATCAAAAGGAGTAGGAAAACTTAATTTTACTGATGGAAATATGCATACAAACAAATATTTGGCAATTTTAGAAAAATTGCTTTTACCAGTGATGGAAGAATGTTTGAGATCCGCCAAGATTTTGTGTTTCAGCAAGATGGTACAGCGTGCCATATCTCAAAAAGGCTATAAAATGGATGGAAGAAAATAATGTACCACCTTTGAAATGGGTTTCTAGCAGTCCAGATCTGTCACCTATTGAAACTTTGTGGCACGAGATGAAAAAGGTTCTACGACAACATCCTGCTCGTACAATCACCGAACTGAGACAAAAGGTTCAAGAAATATGGGATTGTTTTACACCAAATTTTTGCCAAAACTTGGTTAACACTATGCCCCAAAGAATTTCAGCCGTAATAAAAAATAAAGGTGATGTTACCCAATAGTAATCTTTCAATTGTTGCTTTGTTATTTTCGCGCATTTATTCGCACATTGTTTATTTGTTCCGATGTTCTATTACTTATAGGTCTAAGTGATTTCAAATATTGTATTTTTTACGAATAGAGTGTATCTGTTTTTGAGAAAATAAATTGTTTTAGGAGTAAATAGTTTCGTCTTGTTTAGTTTACAAAGGCATATTTTGGTACAAATCTTGAAGTGGGCCAACTGAAGTGGTAAGGGGCTCGTATATACAGGGTGACTTCGAAGTTGAGTCAGTTATTTTAACACTGAGTAGATCTGATCAAAATAAATGTTTTTTCCTTTAACATTTTTCTGGTAAAATTAAAGTAACAAAGTTATAGCCCTTTAGAAGTTTGAGTACCGCCCTGTCTCAATAATAATATTATGTGCTCGTGTTTGGCAACAACGGATATAATCCGCCTTATCCGTTCATCGCATCGGAAACAAAAAAGCGAAAGAATTTGAAACGATGTTTTTACTACAATATACAATCTTATTCAGTCGTATTCAGTCAATGTGTCAGTCGGTAACGCGTGAGTGAATAGTGAAAGAAAAATGGCACATGTTTACGAAAATGCTCGTGAATCAGGTGACTTAAGACCTCACAGGGGAGGGCATGCCGGTGCTCCAAGACCGCACGATCAAATACAGGTCCGCACTGAAATACTTGTCGGGAATATACTTTATAAAACAAGGTAACATTTTTTTTTTATTTTTACAAACATATTTTGGTTTATCTTCCTTCTACAATCATTATCTGAAAATTAATGACTCAACGTCAAAGTCACCCTGTATATTTATATATAGCTATATATATATAGCTATATATATTTATCTATATAGCTATTGTGGATCTTCATGAGATATTTCATCCCAAGCTAGCTATACTTAATTCCGAAGACCTGCTGTCGGTGGTGGATGATGAGGTGAAGAGGTCGGTCTTCTTCTCGTCATATCTCACGCATGTTCAATTGGCAGCTGATCTGGGAGACCTAGGAAGAAGATTGATTCTGATTCGATCGTTATTGAGATTTTCTGTAGCTTTTGCAATATGGGAACGGTCATCATATTAATGGAAAATCAATATCTGAGGCGTTTGAAGAAATGGTGGAAGATGGGGTTCTAGTATTTCCCGGATACCATCATAATTCTTCAAATGGAAGCTAGAGGTGACTCAGCACCCTATATAGTTCCGCCTGAACTCATAACTCCTGCAGTCTAGTCCAAATGGAGTTCATCTGTTTCTCCTATACAGCTTCTGACTTGTGCCCGTTGATCATGCATCTGTAAAACAGAACTGAGACCGAGAAAATTCGCATGATGAATTGTCTAATATTGTTTTAGTGATGATCGCTGTAAGATGGAATATAGGGTTTTCAGTTGCACGTCACGTGCAGCATACTATAAAAGATGTAGTTTAGGGCGCTATTAATATGATGCTCAATAGTTTCTAGTTTCCATTAGAGGAGGTATGATGGCGAAACGTAATATCTAGGATATATTGTAACCCTATTTTTTGACAGTCCTCTAAACACTCGAGAATCCTATTTTCTAACAAGATATTGCCCGTCTCCAGAACACTCGAGCTACAGCACGCTACCTCAACACTGTTCTACACAGCGTTCTTCCTTGGTCTCTGATCTCGAAACTTTTCGCCCACTGAGCATGCGTGAGATATGTTGGGAAAGGAAGATATCATTGTACCTCATCCTCCGCAAACGCGAACAGGTTTTCGGAAATAAGTTTTGTAAGATTGGGATAACATACCTGAAGAAGCCAGTCATCACCTCATCAAAAGCTCGCCTCGACGACTGGTCGATCTTATTAGGATGCGATACAGCAAATGTTTTCACTGCAAAATTGAATCACTACTATCTACAAAATTACATTCGGATGAAATCGGTTTTACTGGGTATTCTACCTTCTCTGTCGATCAGTATATTCTAAATTGTTTCTACATTTGCACGACTGTAATTCTCTGTTTAAGACACGCATTATCCATAATTTTTTGGACATTTTTAATTATAAGCAGTCAAATAATGTCTTAAATCAACTTGGTCAGTCGCTAGACCTGGTAATTTCTAAATTACCCTGTACTGTTAAGCGTGATGAACTACCTCTAGTGCCAGAAGACAGTCACCACCCGGCACTAGCTGTTGATTTGACTGCCATATTCATTAAAGAGCCTAAGTTTACATTCAATCATAGTAAAATAACTTATAACTACAGAAAGGCTGACTTTGTCAACCTGTATCAAGAGCTAATTCAATTTGACTGGGATGTTTTATTCTGCTCTTCTGATGTTAATTATATTGTTGATGTATTTTATGGCAACATTTTCCAAATTTTTAACAGGCTCATGCCTCTGTATAAGAATTACAGCCACCGATACCCGCCTTAGTTTCACTCAGCTATTATTAAGAACATTAAACTTAAAGCTAAATTTAGGAAAAAAATCAAGAGGTCTGCTTTTGTTGATGATCTACAATAATTCAAACGTTTGCGCCGCTTGATAAAAAAACCAGATTAAATCAGCGTATGATCAATATATTGAAAATATCCAGAATTTTTTAAAAATTAACCCCAATGCTTTTTGGTCATACCTTCACTCCAAAAACAACACATCACGAATCCCAGGGATAATGAAATTTCAAAATAATTCTATAGATCAGCCTCAGGATATAGTGAACGCATTCAGTGAGTTTTTCAGCAGCGTCTATGTCACTCACAAGCCCCATGATAATGCCTCACTAAATCATAGTAATTTATTTGTCCATTTTCATCCAATTGAGGAAAATGAAGTCAGGAAGGCCATTAAATCACTAAAGGATAAGATGACATCTGGTCTAGATGACATCCCGTCCTTTATAGTCAAAGATCGTGAGGAAGTGTTTGTTGGTGTTCTAACTAGGATTTTTGATATTTGTCTTATGACAAAAAGATTTCCAGACATTTGGAAGATCGCTAAGGTCTGTCCAGTGTTTAAGTGTGGGGATAAGTCAAATATTGAGAATTACAGGGTAATCTCTATATTATGCATGTTCTCGAAAGTCTTTGAAATAGTCTTGTACAGTCGCATTTACACTGCCGTCCAGCGTCAGCTGTCATTGCATCAACACGGATTTGTCGCTAATCGCTCAACAACCACAAATCTATTTATAATAACGCAGTACCTCTCGGAAGTAATTGATAGTAATGAGCAAGTTGACGTTATTTATACCGACTTTTAAAAGGCTTTCGATAAAATTAACCACAAAACTTTATTAAATAAGTTAGGTGCACTTGGTTTCACAGATGATGGTAGTTGATGAAATCTTACTTATCCGATCGTAGACAATTTGTTAGCTATAATGGCTTCCAATCTGAGACTTACTTGGCACCTTCTGGAGTCCCTGAGGGGTCCAACCTGAAACCATTACTGTTTTTGATATTTATTAATGACCTCTGTGACTCAGTTGAATGTGAACGCCTATGCTTTGCTGACGACCTAAAAATTTATTCGCAGATAAATACTCCTGATGATTGTATCAAGCTACAACACCAATTAAATTTTGTGCTGTCTTGGTGTTTAGAAAATAAGTTGGAGCTTAATGTGAGGAAGTGTAAAATAGTCAGCTATACCAGGAAAATTAATATTTGCGAATATCCGTACTCTATTGATGGGTCTGTGCTAGAAAGATGCTCTGATGTACGTGATTTAGGTATAATCTATGATCATTAGCTAACTTTTAGTCAGTATATAAATGAAAAAGCATCAGAAGCATTGGCGGCTTATGATTTCACAGTAAGGAATTGCAGGAATGTTCATAACATAAAGTCTATTAAGCTATTATATTATGCTTATGTTAGATCGAATATTGTAGTATTATTTGGAGCCCTTACTATGAATGCTATAGCACAGCTATTGAAAGAGTACAACGGAAGTTTATGAAGTTTGTTCTGTTTAGGATTGATGGGACATATCCAGAGAGAGGTACAAGTAATGAGGAACTATGTAATCGCTTAGACATGTTGTCTTTGAAAAAACGTAGGTACTGTGCCTCAATAATATTTGGCTACAAAATGATCAACAATTTAATTGATTGCCCCATGATACTGGAACAGATCAAGTTTCGTACTCCAACGTTTGCATCTCGCAATCATAAAATGTTCGGGCTTCCTAGAGCTAGGACAAACATTCTTCTCAAGTCACCGTTATATGTAATGTGCTCTAACTTAAACAGAATTGGATGTTACTGTCATACATTTACGACAAATGTTAATTACCTGCTAAAGGCAGCTAAGGCTTATTCGGACCAATAGCTCATGTTACAAATTTATACCTGTGTTGCATTGTTGTTTTCTTTTCGCTTTTTTTCGCTTTTTTTTGCTTTTGTATTATGTTTATCAATTGTCCTATAAATGGGAAACTGTTGGACAATAAAGCTATTATCATCATTATTATTATTATTATGATTATTACACGTCTCCGTAGCTTTAAAGAATATCTATGAACGTCACTGTTTGGAGTTCTGACGTATTATTGAAACGTGGGCAGTTAATAAGCCTTTTAAAACTTTTTTCTATTTTCAGTATTTTTAGCAAGTCTTGTACGATTTCTATTTTGATCGAAGTTCAGGTTGCACCGCGCCATGAAATCCTTCATTCCGAGGCTCATTTCAAAACCGACAGAGAAATCGGCGAGAGAACAGAAGTTTATGAAGTTCGCAGTATTTCATAACAAAAGTTGTGGAAGAACCAGCGATGCGAAAAGTTAAAACAAGCAATTTGAGTGTTAACTTTGCCGGTGGGAGGGCGCGTATTTCCAATTTCTGTTCGGCAGGATTGTAGCCGTCCCCTAACCCCTGACGCCTGGGGGTGATCGATTCAACTTTTCAATGAACAAATGCAAAAGCTGAGTGATGTGCGGCGGGTATGCAAAATGGGTTTTTTAATTCTCATAACTGATGGACTGTGGGGTTTTCGCCGAGGTTTGACTTGGACTATGTTAGTGCGCAAAGTAACAGCAAGAAGCATGTAAGTATGATTGCGGAAGTAGCTTTTATCACAAGATGCAATTACAGGTAAAGAAACGATTTTTTGTTTTACGTGCGTAAAAAATAGCGTGAAATAGGTTGACTTTGCACTTTCCGCGCACTGATATCACCAGTTCATAAAGGATTGAGCTCAGTACATGCTAGCCTAACTGAGAAAAGGTTGGCTACAGCCATTGAGCAACTAAACATATGTTTAACCATGGACAGACAACTGTTGACAGCTGTAGATTTTTGTAATAGATGGCACTTTGTGCTGACTTATTTAGGTAGATCTTATACATCCGATAGAAGATAGGTTCTATGCTTTGGTTCGTTATCCTACCTAACACGAAATCACCAAACCTAGACCGTGCTGATGAGTTGCACTTGTATTGGCCTGTTTGGCTGCCTTGATCCATTTAATTCTTCTGTTATACTTGTTCGTTTGTTCTCAGTAGTGAGCTTGTGCCTACCATGATCCTTAATGATCTAATAACAGCGTTGCGTTGGAAATGCATAGACAACCTACTTGACGCAGTTTTTCATTTTGTTCAGTTATCGCTGGATTATACATGAGTCGGTTCTGAAGAGGTCTGATGGGTCCAATAATCTTTGCCGCGTTTTTCATCCAAACTTCAATCTGGCAGCAATATTAGGATGATGGTTCATAGTATATCTATGAATGCTGAAATAAAAAAAAATCCGGCAGCGTATATTGCTGGAACGTGCTGTGCCTAATACCCGCAAAAATCTGCATACGCCGGGAAAATCCTACGCAGAACGAAAATCCGCTCGCTTGCTCCCAGCGATTACGTCACGACTTTGTCAGCGGTAGACAGTGGCGTTTTAGATAACTCTAAAGATCGCTAGCTCAGGTAATTAATGAGTTTAAAGTCCCAGAAACTAAACAGTTTCACGCCAGCCAGTCATAGACATATTGGCCGGGTACAAAGCGCTTGCGGGGGGGGGGGATGACGAAAGAATATCGCTGTGCACGCGGTAAACTATCTTACAGATAGTGGATAGTGTAATTAAGGCATGGTCTTTGTGATAGAATCTGTACCATCGAAGTTGAAATTACCTTGCTGTCATCCTTAGTTAGCTGTTCCTAGCTTCAAATCGACTGAATATCTTATTTTCATTTCTGTTTCTCTCCGAAATCAGCTATGATTATCACACATCTAGCAAATAGAGCTCTGTCAAGTTTCAGATGCAGAAGCCTGATGAGTTGCTCTATCCAATCTAGAAATACGTCATCGCGGTGAAGCTAACCAGAAACAGTGTTGATGCCCAAACTTATCCCATATGACTAAAATGGTTCTATTTTTGACAGAGGACAGCTTTCATAGCCAGTCTCAGGCAGAAAAGCTCGACAGTATTGACGGAAGTGTGAGGTTCTTTATAGCCGTTCACTACACATCCCACAATGGTATAGCTTGGCGCATTTCTTAATGGACCCTAGCGTTTACATACCAAAGGTATTAGTAATCTGCCCTCCGTCGTACATATACATGTATTCCTACCCATGTGAATGTACAACCGGGCTAGTAGCAACCTACTGTTGATCACTTTGTCTGTTCTTGTCTTGTCATCGGTGAGCCTCGTCGATCGACAATTGCATCTATTTCTGGTAGTCAACCGTCTATTGCACTCAAGTAGATTAATTGACTGATTAGTTGTGTGCTATACATACTGCATGTTACATATGGTGCTGTGTCGCCGGGGATGTCTCTATTGAGGCACATCTCCACCTTGCTAACCGCAATACTGACGAAAATCACTTTCCCTTGTAGTTTTTCATGTCTACGAGAAACAGAAGTGAGTTAAGCGTGTTAGAAAGAGTTGCGCCATATAAGCGTCGTTACCACGTTGCCTGGCAACGCCAGTGGGGGAGTCACAGCCACATACCGCGCCCTTCCCCACTAACGCTCTTCTTGTTTTTCTCTCATGTACACGAGTGTTTCATATTCCACCTTCACCATTGGTATCTCGGAAAATAAGATATACGAAGTGGCTTAAATGGGGACAAGGTTGCATATTCAGACATTTAACAGAATGCTGCTTAGAAAGTTTCAATATCCAAAGTACTTCTGGAGAGAGACGGAAAAAACCAAATTTTCCTAAAATGGTTCCAGTTTTTTCATAACTTTATCTAACTTTATTTATAGTGGTATTTTTAAATAAATTCCACATCAACATTGCCATCTCTTATCCTCTACAAGATGACATTTGTTCTTATGAACGCCATATTGAATTTTAGCGAGCGACTTCGTATCTCTTACCGTTTCCGAGAACCCCACTACCTGCAACCTATAGCTGCTACGGTCTGTTTTCGTTATCTTATTTTGAGTGGGTTGGAACATATAGCATAGCTTTCAGCCCCTTGAGAAAATGCCGCGGCTGCAAGACAACTAAAACAAACAAAAAAGAAAGGAGCACGCTCCTGTATACACCACTTCAATATAATGGCCTGAACCATATCAAAATCTAAAGCTTTTTTGATATCAAATGACTTCAGTACACGCCAATTTCAATAATGAGTTGCTCCTTATTTTGCAGTGGTCGATTCTGGTAATAGACGTCGTACCTCTATAGACTTGATACCCTTGATGAGGGAACCATTGCTTTGCTTTGCTGATGATTGCCAAAAAGCATGAAACATATGTACATCGTTGGTCGGTCGGACGAAAGCAGTATTATTCAATTACTTTTATGCAGAGATGTTGTATGAATATGAGTAACCCTGAGTAAGACTCACTTGCGTAATTTGGCAGTTCTACGAAAAAGTTCCACATAATACTGCTTTTCAATACTTTCCGATAGAGTGAACAACAAACAATATCGGTAATAATACATAGCCTATCCCTATTTTACATATTTTTAATTTAGGTCACTCTAAAAGATATAAAGCTGCCTATGTACGCGAAAGAATGAAGCATAATTTTGAAACATTCCGGAATCAAAAACTGTTTTTTTCTCAAGCTGTGTCATAAACCTCTTGTCTAGAATTGTATTTTTAAAAATGTTACTTTTGCCATTAGAAGGGCTGGATTTTAGTTACAGTTACCTCTGAACCTAACCTAGCTTTTGAAGAGACGCTACTGTCTACGTTGGTATAGGACGCACGCCATTAGCAATTCAGCAGAAATTTTATTGCGTCACCGAAATGTATCAAATTGCCTACATACATTCTTCCTCCACTTCTTTCTTGTCAAATAAATAGAGGTTATCCGCAGGGATAAAGGTACAGACAAAATAGCACTATCAGCATCTTCCTCGTCCTTTAGGACTATTTTGGTGTCTTATCCGCTTTTCGGTGATTTACAAGAATGGATAATCATTACCTCAAATATCTGTCTAGATTTATTTCAGTATTTCAGCCTTTCAGTATCGGTTATTAGATTGTAAAGTTGTATTCTATAGTTGTGATTTTATCTTGAGGATGGATACTTGCAGAAACAAAGGCTTGTTTGAGATACCCGTCACTAACTCCATGAGTTTGACGTCTAATCAACGTTGGCTTCGATTTCGAGCTAAGGCTGTCAGGAAATGATCTAAAATGTATGACAAGGAGACAAGGTAATGGATGAGGGGTCACAGTCATATTACTGATGGCATTAGAGGTCATTAGCAGTGGAGGTCATTGTTACAGAATGCCTAACTAGTTTCTCAAATTAGCCAAAGCCTGTTGATGTCGAGACAAACGGCTCAAATTCTCTTCTCTTCAGTGGCGTTGCCATGGACATCAAAATAGCATACAAGTTTGTCTTTTTTGCCTACTACTCGCTGTGAAGTAAGTTCTGCATCTCAGATATGTAATTGTCATATTACAATTTTGCGAAATGAATCAAGTAAAATTTATTTATCTTATATAAGTAATATAATGGAGTTATTACA
This sequence comes from Acanthoscelides obtectus, assembly GCA_963669975.1. Lineage (NCBI taxonomy): Eukaryota > Metazoa > Arthropoda > Insecta > Coleoptera > Chrysomelidae > Acanthoscelides > Acanthoscelides obtectus. Next base: position 39,272,467 of record CAVLJG010000007.1, on the reverse strand, counting down.
TTTTTACGACACATAGGGGTAAGAGGCAGTACGCATGATGCCCGTCTGCTTCTTGGACTAGGTCAATTTTCATGGGGCTTTCCTAAAGGAAGCAGTATTAATTTATTTGTGTGAGCTATATCAGTAGCAGTACTACTAAATCTGTCCTGTCTGCGTGGCTTGGAAACGTTATGCTAAGGCCAGATAAATTAGTTGTCCCTGATGCTTCACTAAGATTTTTTGCGAAATTCGTACAACACACAGTTTTTGACTAGCTACGTGTGTTGTCTGCTTTGAGATTACGACACTACGCCAGAGACGCTACACGCTTTGCTGTCTCTATCGAGCCCCTTCCAGCTCCTGAACAACAGATACCTCTCGCACGTCGAAATCAACGGTCAAATAGCACTGAAGCGGAACGCATGCTAGTGAAGTATGGGTTGCAGTACTTCATGAAAATACTGCTGCGTATTGGCTATCCAACATCATAGTATACAGGTAGGTGTAGTCATCGTTCTTGGCGAGTCAAAGTAAAACTACCAGTATCCCTTTATATATCTCCATCTCCCTCATACATTCACATGTAACCTACCCCTATGTTGTAATTGTAAGCTCAAAGACATACCTTCTTATAGTTGTGTGTCTCCGTCTCGAGAATATTGTCGTTAAGTATGAGTGCCCTTCAATCATATTTGTCAGAGTGACAACTTACTTGAAATCGGCGTGCTATTGTCCTGTTATCAACTTCAATATAAAATTGTAGAATGCCCGGAAATACGATTAACGGAGAAGGCCGACCACTCATATTTCCAGGAAGAGAATGAAGACAGCGGTCCCCTATTACCCACTTCATGCATACTGGAGAAAGTAGCGGATGCGCTGAAGATAAGTCTGCGCAGTATTCAGCGAATAAAATAAAAAAAAGGAAGGTTTTCCAAACGTATCTATTTTATGATACCTCATATGAATAATCTGAATAGCACGAGCCCTCGCCAATGCGTTTTCTTAGATCAAACGTGGATATTTGCCAAAGAGTCGTTTAAACGAGTTTGGCAAGATAAAAATGTAAAGAGTTTGAAATGCGGTCATCAGGGTACCGGCAAGCGGTATTTTGTTATCCATGCCGGGACCAACAACGGTTTTCTCAGAGATACTACTACCACGATTCCATGGACAAATATTCTTCCAAAAAATGGGTAATTGAGAAGCTGATACCAGCGTTACAAGAGCCATCTTTGGTAATCATGAATCATGCCTCTTATCATAGCGCGTTAACGGAAAAAATGCCCAATTCCAATTGGAGTAAAATGCTATTGAAGCAATGGCTGTAAGACAAAGAGATACATTTTGATGATGACGCTTTCAAACACAAGCTTTTAACTCTTTGTCGCCTTAATAAACCATCGGCTTCAAGATATATCACAGACGAAATAATACATGAAAATTGACATCAAGTTTTGCAGCTCCCATCTGTCAATACGACCCTATTGAGTTAGTCTGGCGAATAGCCTAATGTTCGTCATATTGGGGAAAATGGCTATGGCGACAAGGAAGCTTTAAAAGTTTGGAACTATGCTCTAGGGAAGATGGCTCCTACAGTTAAGGCCAAGTATGCGAAACATACCGAGAATTTGATTAAAAACGACTGGGACAAGCATCTAGTGTTTAACAGGAGACTAATATAGTCATTCACTTGGGAGTAAGTTCACATGACTCTGATGAAGAAATCCAATAATTCATAGTTTTGTGAATTTATAATTCTTAATTTTCTGTGTGTGCACTTTATGTAATGTTAAATATTTTGATAGGTATGGAAATTACAAGCTTGATGCTTATTGAGGCGACATAGATTTAAAAGCTCGAGTTTAAGACCATCATCATTAAAATGTATTTTTTTGTCTAGTAATTTATTGAGTGGCATTTCACTCCAGGAAGAATTGGGCATTTTTATTATTGAATATGGTTTTTCTAAAGCTCTCGTGATCTTGTCACATATCCACATTCAATGTTAAATGTTCCATCAAGTTAGTAAGTAGATGTGTTATTTTCTATTATGATGTAAATTCCGTATGTATTTTTAATTTCAACTTTTTAAAACATCAAATGGCGTGTCATTATCTGCCCATGTTTATGTACTAGATTAGATAGTTTTGACAATTACGATTAGTAAATAATTTTGAATCGGCTTCCCTCAATTAAGAAAATTAATATCTGCTCATGGTACGGATACTCGATCGATGTTTACTTATTTCATATGGCTTTGATGACGTAACCGCCAAGAATGGTGACTACAACTTCACCTAGGGGCGATTTTGCAAACACAAATGTGTAGCAACCAGCTGGCAAACAATGTGTGGTACCTTTGAGGTTAGTTAGTCACAACCCTGCACTATGACTCACTACCGCAGCTAACACTTATTATGATGGAGAAATATAAACTTTGAGCGCCACTACAGGTGTGTTGTACTTCACTCTGGCTATTGCAGTAAAAGCGCGTAGGCCTTTCGCCTCTCTCTATGCGCAGTCTGCACTCAACGTGTTCCGCCATCCTCAGGCTGCTCATGTAGAGACGCAATCTGCAATGACCGGTGAACAGTATCACTGAAGCTTTGACGCTGTTTTTATCTAGTCACAGCAGTAAGACTATTACGTTGTTAAAATTGGTATGGTTGTGATAGCATAGCTTAGCCTTGTTAACTTTTCGCAGCGTTGATAGATCTTCCCGTTCATCTCGGCAAAGATGCATTTGGAGTGGCGATATTATATTTCTTGCAATCTGTACAGAGCCTCTGGACATTAAGCGACAATACTTCGTGAGATATAACTACATGGTTCGCTTGCTCAAAATAAAGTTGAAGACCTCATAGTGGTTGCTGCCAGATTGCCTGGCAGTAATAATGATGTGAACAGAATTGTGCAGCTGCATAAGAATGCGAATTCAGCCGCATACATGTACGAGGCTGCGGAAAAGAGAGAGAGAGGGAATTGAAAGAGACTTCATCATGTATTCAACATTTTCTGTTTTGTTAGAGGACAAAGAACGGGATATCATTGCGGAAATAAAACACAGCGAGGGAAAATTAAACGAGAAACACTCGTGCAACCGATCTAGGAATGTAACGCTGCTCTAGTGGAAATAGGGGTTACGTCACATGCGTGTTCAATGTTGAACTCGCGCATACAGGGTGGTCCTAGTAACGCAGAATTCTTTCAATTTGTCGATCTCTGATTCTAAAGTCAAGTAGTTACTTTCAACTGTTCAACTAACAACGAAATATGAATGATAAATGAGACCAGGTTTGTTTATTCTAGTTATTAAAAAACATACCGTAACGATTTCTCAAAAATCCTGAGTGAACCAAGCGTCTTTCGCTTGTAGTTAGAGATAACGAACGTGGAATATTATGCAAAGTCTGAAGAAGCCTTCGAACATTGGCTAAGCATGTGTGACCGTAACTTGATGTGGAGGTTTCTTCAAGCAGATTGAAAAGAACTTCTCACACAGTAGCCTTCCACCACTTACGTGTCAGGATGGGACTATTGTACTCGACTCAAAGGCCAAGGCGGAAGTGCTAGCCAAGATCTTTGCTGCCAACTCCACCATGGACGTCCCCACCAACGCCCAAGTGCCGTCAATTCAAAGGGTTCCCCACACTATGCGGGAGGTAACATTCAGGCATAAGACCGTAGGACGAGTGCTCTTGTCGCTCGACATCAACAAAGCTTCTGGTCCGGACTTGATTCCTGCCATTGTACTGAAGAGATGTGCAGCAGAGCTTGCTCCAGTTCTTTCGCGTCTCTTCCAGATATCTTATGAATCCGGCACCTTCCCAGAAAACTGGAAATTTGCTCATGTACAGCCCATCCCAAAAAAAGGGTCTAAGACCGACCCTTACAACTACAGGCCTATAGCTCTGCTTTCTGTTATAAGTAAAGTGATGGAGAGGTGCATAAATCGCGAGCTTCTGGACTACCTCGAACATCACAGCTTGATTAGCGACAGGCAGTACGGTTTCCGGCACCAACGATCTACAGGGGACCTCCTAGCTTACGTCACGTAACTGTGGAGTAAACTCATCCAGTCTCATGGTGAGGCTCATGTCGTCGCTCTTGACATCACGAAAGCGTTCGATCAGCTGTGGCACGCTGCCCTCTTGAGCAAACTACCATCCTATGGCCTCCCAGAAAAGCTTTGCAGATGGGTGGCTGACTTTATCTCTGGCCGCAAGATATCCGTCGTAATTGACGGATTCACCTCTTCATCCCACATCGTCAACGCGGGTGTTCCCCAGGGATCGGTCTTGGCCCCAACACTGTTTCTGTTACATATCAACGACCTCCTTTCCTGCACGATCAACCCAATCCACAGCACTCTACATGCAGGAATTCAGAGTGACAAGCCGATCTCTGCCGCTGAGCTGGAAAAAGGAAGACTAGCGACAACTTCTTCTCTGACAAGAGACCTGGAGGCTATCACTGCTTGGGGACGCAACAATCTTGTACAGTTCAATGCTTCCAAAACACAGTACTGTACTTTGACGAACAAAAAGCGTCCTAGCGCTCATACAGTTTCGATGGACGGCCGAGTTCTACCAAAGAGCCATTCATTTCGGCTGGTCGGAGTCCAGATCACCGAGGATCTGATCTGGCACGAACACATCTCTTCAATAGCTGCAGCTGCTGGGAAAAAGCTAGGCTATTTGTTTAGGGCTAAGAAGTACTTTTCTCCGCATGACCTTCTCACTCTATACAAGGCCCAGATAAGGCCTAGCCTTGAGTATTGCTCACACATTTGGGGTGCTGCCGCCCCGACTACATTGTCCATGCTCGATGTTGTCCAGAGGAGGGCGGTCCGACTGATCGATGACTCTTCTCTAACAGACAGTCTCGGGACTCTTACGCACCGGCGGGTCGTCGGCGATCTAGCTCTTTTCTATCGCTACACCAACGGGCTTTGCTCCTCAGAGCTCTCTTCCATGATGCCGCCGCGCGATGTGCCTGCCAGACAGACCCGCCTGACTTTGGCGTCCCATCCTAACCGTGTCAAACTTCGTACATCCAGAACTGGCCGATACGACCGCTCCTTTGTCCCGAGGATGTCTAGATTGTGGAACAATCTACGAGAGGAAGCTTTTCCCGGTTCTACTAACCTTAGGCAGTTCAAAAATCGTATTAACAAAATTTCTTTTGGATCATCATAGCAGCCGCGGTGTTCCGGCACTTAGGCTTCTGCCTGCGCGGCTGTGTCGATATAAAAAAAAAAGTATTGTCACTTGCGAATTGTTTATTTCGTATTACCATGAACTGTACGCCTGAAGATGGAGAGAATACTTTCTTCAAAGCAGCTATGGCTCTAGTGCCTCACTGCTACGTGTTAATCGCTAATTGCCATGGCCCATTTGTATATCAAACTTGACCTGCTATACGGAAATCAAGACATCTGATACATCAATATACTCTTGAAAAAAAAACCTGTCTCTGAACTTCAAACACCGTCATCGTATTCTGTTCTCTTTAGCTGCCGACAGCTGGGGCGACATTTCTGAATATCAAATTCCCCGTACAGGTGAATAATGGCAGTAAATCGTCTTAGCTTCAGTGTTTTTCCGGATTACAAAGCTCGCGCTGCTGAGCAGCTGAAAAGCGGCTTTCGTCGCCTTGCCTTGCTACTGGCAGAGGCTAAGAGCGGAGATACAGTAGGTAGGGAACATAAGGCTGATGTTTACACACATATGCCGACTTTCTTTATGCAGAGTTTTTGACTGACTAAAAGGAAAGATGCAATAACAGATATCCGTTTTTATCACCTTAAGGCATTTTATTCAAAATAAAAAAATAGGACAATGCTTTTTTGAAGACAGCACTGCATACCTTAAGCTAAAAAATCTGATATATTACATTGTAATATAGCGAAACGGACAGGATTGTTTTTGGGACACACCGTGCGATTTATTTGTCTTTGATAAAGGTAATCCGCTAAAAAGTTATGGAATATGTGCATTATAGATTGTGCATTGCTGTACTGAGCTGGGGACAGCCTTCTTTTCTTTCATGCATTGCCGTCTTCCTCAGATAAATTAGCGTGCTTTTGCATTGCTTCCTTAGACTGTTGAGGTATCTCTACCCTTCTCTATTGAAACAACACCTACTCCTGCTATCATCAAAGTCATCACTGGGATCGGACAGCTGTTATAGGGCGCACGTAGTACCTGTCATTCTTCAGTGATTTGAGTATTTACACACTAACCCAAGGGCCACCTATATTTCGACAGAATATCCTACGAGATTTTATTAGACGCTACCAGGAATTCATTATAAAGTAGAAAAGAAGTCATTAGATAAATTATAGATAAAATATAGATTTTCTTGAAATTGTTGCACGCGTTAGACACAGCTTTCAGCTCCTCGAATGTCTTGCCGTCAACAAAAGTGATGTCAGTGATGCTGACCCGAGAATCAAAGCATGCTCTGTACCAAGTAAAGCTTAACTTAATGATTGTTAGATGCAAAAAAAATTACAGTCGCTATACTAATTTTATTAGCAAAAAAATTCGAAAACGTGATATTTTTTATCTATCTATATATTATTTTATTTTTGAATGTTACCCGTTTCCTTCAGTCTGTCTGTCGGTCAGTCGGTCTGTGCGCTAAGCCTATAACCGCCTAAACCTTAAGAAGTATCGCTATTCATGCCAAGGACGAAAAAACTTTTAGACCTGTGAAATTAAGTGGTAAGGGCAGTAGAGGGTTGTAGGGGGTGGCGGAAGGTCAGGTATCAAGAAGAGGCGACGTTGCCAAATGGACACCACTGCCGGTAGGGCAGGGAGAGGATGCCCATTTCTGTCATACATATTCGCAACTAACTTCTCTCTAAGATGTTATTACTGATGCTGAACATAATGCTTCATACACTGATAACGGCGTTCCTTGACGCTATTTATAGTCAGTGTATTTAGTTATTTTCCAAAAGCATTTGTGCATTTTCCTCAAGTATACTTATAGACGGCTGATAGTATGTCATTACTGATGTCAGAATTACAGGCGCTACGAGAAAACGAAGAATCCTCAATGTACCACACCTCGTGGACCATGTCTATATTAACCCGACTATCTTTATCAATAACGGTTGTTGTTGACGTTACCCTGTTTAGTTGAAATACTTCACTCTAATCTGACACCCGAAACGCATCCTGTGGTAGTCACGCTGATACTCATCCATGTATGTCTGGACACATATGCAAGAACTGTGTACTCACGACGTTTCGTTCACCACGGTGGCCTTTTTCAAGATCAAGTGAGAATTTCTATGACAATATATATAACCTCTAAAAGGCGTATTCAATTGAATGATTCCTCCATTCAATCGTTCTGTTAGATATGAATTGTAGCAGTAGCACGAACAGAAGCTAACGTTTTCGTTATTGTTTATGAAAAATGAAAGCAGATTACTTACATCTACAGTAACTCCAGGCAGCGAGAAGCTCTGCGTTGGAGGCAAATCTCTAGGAACGTATCGGAAAATCTCATTGCCATCCTTGTACCACTTCACTGAGTACAAAGTCTCTCCATCTAGGTCGAAGTAGCACTCCAGCTTCACACTTTGGTTTCTGACGGCGTGTGAAGGTATCCTCAGGTCTGTCAGGCGAAGGGTTAGGCATCCTGGAATCAAAGGTTAAGGATTGAAATTGAGTCAAAGTGAAGGTCAGCAGTTTGACAAAATAAAGGGTTTTCATTTATCAAAGATGTTGTATTTCAGTAAAGGAGGTCTCAATAGATAACTATTTTTTTTCAAATAAAACCAACAATGTTGAAAAGATAGTATGTTTGTTTATATTATCAGAGTATAAAAGCATGGTGTTTATGTCCATAAATAATATTAAACAAATGTCGCCCTTGGCCGTTTCTGTAGACCACTTTTCGTCTGAATTTTTCAGTAATCTTTTAGCACAGTTTGGATATACTTCATTCTTGAGGAAGCCGCACAAAAAATATCAAACGAGAATAAATGCCTCATCTAGCAAACCGCTAGACATTCTTTTTTGTACAGTCGGTTCCTTTGATCTTTATAAAAGTCATGTTCAAAAGATCTTGTCAGCCTGATAACATTCGTCGGGGTACGAATCTTGACCATGAAGTGAAAAACGCACTCAGTGAATGTTCTGGTGGAATGATTGAGTGAACTGTTCCTCTCTGGACGGTTGCAAAGTCACTCAAAAACGGAAAGCCGCACATCCACGGTCCTGATGGGATAGTCGTCAGAACGGAGTATAAGGTCGAGGGTCTTGCTGACGCCATGGAAAACAGTTCTCTCCCAACTCTGTTCTTGATAATGACCTCGGCGATCGTAAGACCCATCAGAAGATAATTTAGGGCCAACTGTGTTAGCGGAGGCACTGAATTCTCTCCAGATGATTCTTCGTCAGAAGGTTCGTCTGAGGCTTCACGGGGTTCCACATTGGACACTAGCGGAGCTCCTAGGTTATACTAAAAACCTCAAGGTGCGTGGAGGACCTGGGCAGGATCAAATTATATTGAAGCTGCTCTCGCCGAGAGGCGACAATAACGAATGCGATGCTCAGAATCCAGTCCTTCACTGCCGGGTGGAAGATTGCTGCATCATGATTCCAAAGAGGGTGAGTTCGATATTTCCTCAGTATCACCGCCAATTAGTCTGCTTCCTGACGTTAAATTGGGCTTTCGGTCCGAACATAGCACCAAGCCACAGACAGCCAGGCTGGTGGAATATGTAACCAGAGGATTGACCCTCAGCATGAGTACTGTCATATTACTTTTAAATATCTCAAAAGCCTTTGACAAGGTGTGGTACGGGTCCCTCCTCTATAAACTAATCCAAAATGGGTTTCATTTTTAGATCCTAAGGGTACTGAAATCTTTCCTTGGAGGAAGGAAGCTTCGGATCAAAATTAATGATATTTTATCGACAAAACGGCCAGAACGGGCTGGTGTTTTCCAGGACTCAGTCTTAGGACCAACCCTTTACTCGCTCATCCACGGTGTCCCTTGACCCAGCAACTGTAGTATAATCTACCTCTAAAATTAATGATTCAAAAATGCTGGCTATATCAATTGTTATATAGGTCCTCCAAATCAAGCTTGATAAGCAAAGTACAACTATTTAAAATGATTATTAGACCAGCCATTACTTATGCATGTGCGGCTTGGTGATTTCTTTCCAGGACACGCATGCAAAGTACTGCAAAGCACGACTTCTGCAGCGCTCCATGGTATGTCTCAAATAAGTCACAGACGCCTTGAAATTACTTGAGGGTTTATGTGAAGCTTCAGACGCAGCGGCATTATAGTCAAGCTGAATCGCACCCCCTGTTGCGTGACGCAGTGAACTACACAGTGGATCAAGTTCGTAGACATTCAATGTCACGGCTCGTACTGCGGTCAAACCATAACTACACTATAACAAATCCTGCATCAAAATTTGTTTTTAGTTCACCTCAAAACTCATCAGTGTACCAACGCAAAAAGCCTAGGTGTTTCCGCTTGAACTGATACACTTCTATTTTCCTTTGCCTTTCTCCTTTTTTATTCTCTGCCCTTTTCTATTTTTCCTTGGCTGTGTCTGTTTTCTGGGTAATCACGACTACAGAGTGACTAACCGTGTGCTCTAAAATGCAACTTCTTGATTGTGGTGATATCACAAGCGTTTGGCTTAGGTGTCCAGCTGTGAAATTTCTAAAGTAACCTAATCTGATTTTGGCGTTTCTGCTGAGCTATCACTTTCAGATCTCAGAGTGGAATGTAATCAAGAAAGTCTTGTTAAATGTTCTTATAAGATTTATATTATCTTCTACAAACATGACGGTACTTGAAAATGTTATTCCGGTAGATGGTAATCAACATAAATTTTCATCCAGTTCATCCATTCTGGAGAATGTGAAATCCATGACTGATGACAGTGAAGAATCAATGTCATCTCCAGCATGAGCTTTGGACTTTCGCCCTAAATGAATTTCATTTTTGCCTCCTACCTTTCCGAGTTCGGAAAGTTTTCGTTACATATCTCTTCCGAATATTGGGATGAGGCAGCATCGACTACAACATACACATTCATAATATCCTCATGATCATCATAGTCAAGCAATTATCTTTTACCAGCTGGATATATCTCTCCAGTCAAAAGTGGGTTTTAAAAGTTTTATCTTTGTGTTGCAGTTCAATTTCAACAAATTCTTCCATTATTGTTTGACTAATTCCTGCAGTTAAAAGTCAAAAAAACCTCCATACAGCTCCCAATTCTTAACAGAAATCAGATCATTTTAGGTTATGTTCCTGTCAAATTTGCCAATCTACCGTACTGGTTACCATTCGATCATTATCAAATGTATGATGGAATAGTTCACAGTGTGCCATCTGATTAGTTTTCGAGCAGTATGTGATTGAGAAAGATGTATTTACGAATACATTTTTTGACAGTTGGTGAGGATGATTGAACGCCATGTTGGTCCCTCGAACACACGGTAACAGGCAAAGGTCCTGCGGACAACACAGTCAAGCAGATGACGAATAGGAGTGATTTTCAAATGGTGCCAATTTTACACCACGTAGTACCATTTGAGACACCCTTTACTACCTCCTATCGAAAAAGCTAATGACCAAAAGCTCCATTTCATATCTGTAAATTGGATAACCCTCACTACAAATTGCAGCTCTGTTAGTCAACTCCAAATGTAGTACAAAATAATGAAGAAATACGACCTCATCTGCTCATATTTCAGCAAAATTGCGATTCAGAAAATTTGATTATAACGAGTGTTTCTATGTAAATTCTGGGAACAAGGCTAACTTCACAATTTACATACGTGCTACCTTGAAACAAAGTTTACCCAGAGATAAAACAATGTTCACTCGACACGTATGCCCAGAGTCGGAAAGTTCGCCACCTGGTTTACTTCCCAACAGCTACACATCAAAAATCCTATAGCGGTGTTGCCAGATTATAGGAACCTTTACCTTGTCTTTCAGAAACACCAAGAATCTTGAGGTCACACCCACGACGTAACGAAATTCACACCAGAAAGGTAGCTCTGAACTTTCGGAAAGGTCTATTTTGTCCATTAAGATGAGCTACAAAGATAATTGTGGCAATTTGCAATACAATATCACTCAGAAAAACACAACGTTGAAATTATCTATCGGTACACACAATCCGAAAACCGGAGAACAACCAATCGTTGGGCAACACTAATTAAAGCACAGGTTATAAATTAACATAGCGACTACAATGTAACGCTTCATGAGTGAAAAACTTGAGCAACTGTCTTGTTTGGTGAGAGAAATTCTTAAAGCTATATTGGCGGTTACGGCCAGTTCACAAGGCAATTCGGCATATCCGAAGATGATGGAAAGGTTTAGAAGAGGTAAAACTGCGAAGTTATTCATGACTGATTTTGCAACGTATTGATGATCCAAAGAAGGAAGGCAACACAATAGTCATCTACGGAACGTATTCGGAGGGGAAAATCTGAACACATTATATTGTGGTGTATACTGCTCGAAAGTAGTATTAAATGCCATTGCCATGACCAAAAAAGTTTCAATAACTCTAACCTTCGCAAAAAGATGGAAGCTTATTCTGAAGAATATTTAATGTAATGTAAAACAGTAAAAGTGGTTTTCTCTAGTGAATGGAGAGGCAATGGATCAAAAAAAAAAGAATAAAAACCTCGCTAGTGAGACAAGGCAGTTGAATCAGTTCAACTTGAGGAGATAACCCATAAATGTTGGAGACAACATATGCTGAAAATTAATCATTAAAGGTAGTGATATCGTCTGAGAAACTGTGGTCGCTGTCACATCTCTCTCCTGAGTCTATAATGATTTGATCCTGTCAGGTATTCAATACCACTCCCTAAGCCCTTCGTATCGTGACTTTGAAATACTTCAATAGCTTATAGATATTGATTAAAATGAAACATTATGTTACAATAATTGTATGAGAGAATCCATTTTTACGGTTTTTGTGTGTTTAGTAGCATTTTTAATGAATATACGAGCATCCCAAATTACAGTTAATAAGCTTTATTTCATCGTCGCTCTTTCCAGCCCGAATTCTTTTGCCTTGGAGCCTCTAGCCCGTGCTTCAACTAAATTACATGACACAACACAACAGCGCGATGGAGCAGCATCTTGTGAAATCAAGAGTAATGTTTTTTAGGATATGATCGAAACGTTAGCTGAAGTGTCATAATGACATCCACAGATGACGTCACCATCAACTGGTGAGCAACTCAAAGCTTCTAGCGACGACAATGTCAGCAATCATTAAGCATCTGGCCATATTACCGTTGCTTTCAAGAGAACACTATCTCGCGTTGGCAGTAATTAGCGCTTTTCTAGAAAAGCTGAGGGGAATCGATAACGTTCTATGTTGGGAGGTATGTAAAGAGTAAGTAGCGATCATGCAGAATACTTCAACTGTCATGAACGAGAAGGTGAGCGATATTAAAAACCATGCCCGACACTGTTTATACTATATGAGTAGCAACCTGGGCATGCTACTGAAGAACCTGCACTTGACATATTTCAAGGTGTAGCTGATCAGTCTCTTAAGCAACAGCAAGGCTGTGGTACCAATAATTCTGCGGTGTTGACTACTCCTTGATAGATCAACCAAGCCCTGGGCTTCCGATGGAATACGAGTATACACGTAAATAAACTTGAAACATGAATTAAAGAGAATCTCCGAAGCAGTGCGCGTGTTTTGGCTGCAGAGCTTGGCTGCTCCCATGACACGAGGGAGTCATTTGCGTACTTTAGGGATAGTCAATTGAGTAACAGTAAACTTATGAGCAGAGATATATGTACATCTTCCGTCATTTCAAATGGAGTAATTTACTGGGATACTCTTTCTATAGTAAACTTGATAGTCTGAAGCTTGACATCCATCGTTTCTCTTGGAAATGAACGCTCCCATCTTCTGAGTGTAACCGACAATAGCTACTGAAGCTGAATTGATAAAAAATGCCACACTCTTCGGATTCACTTAGCCCTAACAGATTTTAGTTTACTTACACCGCTCAGTATTTATTTACGAGAAAAATCTTTGAAGATGAACCACAGTTGCAATGGTATTACAGAAATATTAACACCCTTTGCCTAGTCGCTGGCGAAGAGTAGTAGACAACGGTGGTGACTATACTACGAACGAATAGTTATTTTTTGATAAACAGACGAATTAATTTTTTATATACAGGAGGAGTCGGGTTGCGGTTGCCAGTTGCTATTGACTGTCAAAGAAGAAGAAGAGAGGATTGAAAGAATTTTCGCCAATATCAGTTTCTAGGGATGTAAAATATTTGAGAAGCAGTAACAAAGTAACTAATCCCGTGGTAAAAAAGGCTAGTTCTTTTTGCAATTTAGTTACTTTTTTATTAGACTATGCACTATATTTTCTAATTCTAAATCACGTAAGACGTGGTTGCTGTTTCTTCCTTAGCAGAAACCTACCACACTGCGCTCCGCGCTAAGGTTCATATTTTAGTTCACAGATGTCTCAATTGGCTACAATAGATGTCATATGATAGGGCATAGGTATTTTTGTTTTGGATTTTGGGGAATCACAGGTGAATTACAGTGTACTGAGCATCAAAGCGTTGACTGTTATCTTCAGTATTACTGCGCTTTGTGTGTTTTATACTCATTGTTTTCTTTAAAAATATAGAAAAATCTATAATGAAAATAAAATCAATTTGGAAACATTTTAATATTTTAACGGAAAAAATCCAAATGCAGTTTACGAAAATATGTAGGTATTGTTGCTAATTTGGTCCCTTGTGAGCAAATGTTTTCACAGAAATAGTCTAAAAACGTAGAACGTATCCTTTTTTACATTGTAATACAGATTTATTTGATGCATATAACATATGTTGTTTTTGTGAGCAAAATATGGTTATGTTCTTTGTTTATTTTCGGAAGTAGTTTTAAGAAACTGACAACTAATGAATTGAAAAATAAAGTTTCTGCCTTTCATTTATTTTTTATTTATTATTTTTATAATAGTTTACTACAATAAATTAAGCAATATTAATTGATCTCGGTAGAAATCTGGTATATTTACTAGCAAGTTAGCAATTAACAAGGTCATAGATAGAATCTATCTATTCTATGACCTCCATAATCGGATACATAAACAAAACTAATAGCTACCACCTATATTTTACATTGCAATATATAGTATATAAGTACTTTCAGACAAAATAAATGAATAACGCTACAAAGAATACTAGGTAACTAATAACGAGTCCAGAGTAACGAGTCCCGGTATTCAAAGTAACTAATCGTCTCTGAAAATGACTAAACTTTACATCACTATCAGTTTCTAACCAAAGATACTAAATTATTCGAAGACCCACTCATATTTTTATCTTCATATCTATATGTATAACATCGAACAATATACACACAGTTGAATTAAACTAGTAAGATTATTGCTGTAACAATCCTATGGTCATAATTCATGCTAATCTGCCGAGCAGACAAAAGGGGTGTAGTTTATAGATAAGCCGTTAGCAGGTTGTACGATATATAGCAAAACGAGTCACAATAGGGGTGTTTGTCATGTGGCTCAGCCTCGTTCCATGTTATAATTATAGCCTAATGGGGAACACATCAAATTGATTTCTAATTATTTAGCTCGTTAGACCCCTTGACGGCTATAACCGGTAGACTGTAGAGCTTGTAACGAACGTTTGATGGCATAAATAGAGTTAACTACCAACTGCTGTCAATTTTATTATTTGCAATTTGCAAGTTTTGTATTCATTAGCAGCTTTTCTGAGAAGACATGCTTTGTTGAGCAGGGCATTTATTACATTGAAAGCTATCGGTATCACTGTATAGAAGTACATTGGTTGGCTGTTGAAGTTAAATGAGGCATTTCTACAGTTCCATCCAACAATCACTATTTTTTTCTCGGTAGCTGATTCTGGTAGTAGGTTGGCACTTATGCTATCGTACTCAATCCTTGAAATGTCAGTCGGTACTCGTATTTCACAGTTAGTATTACACAGCCGTTTAAGTATAAAAATGGCAACACTGACCCGATAATGGATACTTAATGAAGAGATCTAACTCTACTTTATATCCGTTGATTTTTTAAACCATTTATGCACTAGTTCTATAATTATCTATAGTTTCTAAAGTATACCAATGTACAGCAAAACTAATGGTTCCTAATACTTTTGCATTATTCGACATCGTATTATTTTTTATGCTAATACTTCAGTATGCAGAGTGGCGCATCGAAAACGAAACAGACGCATTTACTGGCAGCTCAGTTTTTTTTTGGAAAAACGCTCAGACCCGTCGATTTTGTATTCGAGGGGGACACAAGCTTGGCAAAAAATCACGTTAACACGTACAGCCCCCTGGGTGGGGGTGACACCAACCCTAAGATCTTAAATGGAAAGGGGGGTCCAGAGATACCTTATTTTAAAGGTCTTTCAATTCCCTTTATAATGTAAAATACATAAGCTTCAGTTCAGTAGTTTTGAAGATTTATTGATTTGAACTTACTCAATAAGTAAATGCTCTTATTCACTACGCCCATGGTTTGTTTATCATTTAGATATTGAAAATAGCTATTGGAGCATTTTTTGTGGCAAAAAAGTTATTTCTTGAAGAAATATAAGGAAATATCTCGTACTTATTTTACATAGATATTTAGTACATAGTTTGCGATTGATTTGACCAAACTTTGTCGCTAAAATAACTTGTAACACTTTATTACATAAATTAACCATGGTATACTCCACAGCAGGAAGAGAAGAAATTATCGAAATATTTTTCGGAAATAATCAGTGCGCTAATAGAATAGCAGAAATATTTAATGAGCGACATGAGAACAGTAACGTGCATCGAAAATATGTTCTAGAACTTGTAGCTAAATTTCGGGAAACTGGGTCAGTCGCCAATAAAAAACACAACATTGAAAATCCCATACGGAACAAAGCAATAGAAGTGGGGGTTTTAGGGCAAGTTTATGTAGATCCTACATTAAGTACCCGCAAATTGGAGACTGTGTGTGGTTTAGTCGACGTTCTGTCCAACGGATTCTAAAGGCCCATGCCTTTCATCCGTATAAAATTCACCTGATACAAGAACTTAGTGAAGACGATTTTGATCGGAGATTACAATTTTGTGAAGATATGAGCGAACGAATTATAAACGACTTACATTTTCTATTCAACACTTGCTTTTCCGACGAATGTTTCTTTTTCTTAAACGGCGTATTAAATCGTCATAACTGCCGATATTGGTCCGATTCTAATTCCAGAATTTATCATGAGGTTCATACACAGCAGCCACAAAAACTAAATGTTTGGGCTGGTTTTTTTGGCGATCATTTAGTTGGTCCTTTTTTCTTACCTGGAAATTTGACCGGTGAAATGTATTTGGAATTACTGGAAGACGCCATAGATCCTGCATTAACAGCCATAATCGAAAATCAGAATGATCGGCGGTACATTGCGAATAGGTTGATGTTCCAACAGGATGGTGCCCCACCACATAACGCATTACGTGTTCGACAATATTTGGATCAGGCGTTTCCAGATCGATGGATTGGTAGAAGAGGTGCCATTGAATGGCCCACAAAATCGCCAGATTTATCACCTTTGGATTTCTTTATGTAGGGTCATTTAAAAAGCAAAATCTGTGCTACTCAGCCAACATCATTAGAAGACCTGCTACAAGGAATTGTGAATGAGTGCCTTCAAATTACTCCTCAAATATTGCAAAATGTGCGGCAACGTTTTGAGCAAAATCTTTATTATTGCATGGAAAGTCATGGTGGCCATTTTCAACATTTACTTACCTAACGGGTCAGTTCCTTCTTTATTTTTAAATTACTTTGCTGCCAAATGTATTGATCTCCACTAATGATGATGTATTAGTTTTATTTAAGCTTTAAATCAATAAACCTTAAAAACTACTGAACTGAAGTACATTAATTTTATATCGTTATAAAGGGAGTTAAAATACCTTTAAAATAAGGTATCACTCGAGCCCCCTTTCCATTTAAGATTTTGGGGTCACCCCCGCTTAGGGGGCTGCACCTGCTAACGTGATTTTTTGCCAAACTTGTGTCCCCCTCGAAAACAAAATCGACGGGTCTGAGCGTTTTTCAAAAAAAAAAATGAGCTGCCAGTAAATGCGTCTGTTTCGTTTTCGATGCGCCACTCTGCATACTGGAGTATTAGCATAAGCCTAAACCGTAAAGATGCCTTTGACAGAACTCAAGAATAACCTTTAATGTGCTTGATATAGGAAGTGCCATATCTCAACTTGAACGTATCCATAATATGTGTGTGACAAACCGGATGAAGTACTTCGCCTACGTGTATTCGGAAATCTCGAATGGAATAGTTGCCTGGGGATATTGTTTAGAAACCAGCACAGTATTCACCATGCAAAAAGGTTAATTGTGGGTGCAAATAATAGCCAGGTTGTAGGGAATATTTTAGGCAGTTGGAAGTATTAACACTTCCATCTACTTACATCGTAACACTGCTGGTCTACGCGAAAACAAATTTGGCCGATTTTACAAAGTTAAATGATCACAAAACAAAAAACGGTCCAAAGCTAGAGGCTATAAAATTGTTGAGTAGATTGCCGGGCAACTCTGAAGTTGTCGCCATTGGTACCATTCAACAACAGGGTAAAGACTCTGCTATGACAAAAGGATTACTGATCTACGAGTATCTTGTGTTTTTTCTACATTGTAAGATGTGTTCCGTTAGTCACCCTTCCCTCAACATTTTAATTTTATGAATACACGCGGTTTTACATAACTTATTCATGTATGTGTAAATTTCATATTCCGGGATTTTGATTTTAATACATTCTTTTATAGATCATCTGTAGGGGAGTAAGGGAGCGCGACATCTGCCTTTGCGTGCAGTTTCGGACTTACTCTTTGTTGGTTTTGGCACAGCACAACGGGGGCAGATACTATTTCGTTCCCACCTTGTTCGTTGCGAATGTTGCGATGAATCCTGAGTTGGGCTTCGATCGTCCACAAGATGCAAGGTTGTACAGTCGACCATGCAGTCATTTATCTAGGCTCCCGACTGTTTGCTGCTGGAACCTTACGTAGCACTCAGTCGTGTAAGATCTTTAGACAGTATTCGGATTGAAAAACATGATTGCTCTAAGTTAACAGGAAAAACTTCATGAAACAGGAAGCTTTAAATGAAATGATTAGATTACGGCATGATTCGTAAGATATTTCAATACCACATGTCCACAAAAACTAATTGATAAATAGAACTAAAAAATTAAAAATAAATAATAGCTTAATAAAACTAAAAAAACACGCTTTTATATCTAGACGAACTGTAAACTAGAAAATAATTTTTAATTACAAAGAATTTACATTACATACATAATTAATGTTTTCAAAATAAAATTATAATAAAATTTAAGTTATTAACAGAATAATTCAATTCAGAGTAAAAAGCGTGGGGTGCATTCTACTACATTTTCATAACTCTCCTCTAATAGATAGTTGTCAATAGAATGATTTTAACATTTTTTTTTTATTGGCGGACATAGAATTTGGTAATTGTTTTTAAATCTGAAGTTTACCTATTTACACCGTGACACAAATTCGCTTTTATTGTTGAGATCTTGGGAACCTGAAAAGGAATAAGTAGTCGATTGGATCGGATCAAAGTTCGGCAGTATTATGAGGCAGAAAAGCGACAACAAGGTAACACCATCGTTCAGGAAATTATAATCCAGTATGACCACCAATAGTATGTGTAGACCAAGCTCAACGTAGAATTCTTTATACTGGTATATTATGCTTAATTGAAATGCTTCGAAAAGTCGCATGCCATTTCGAAGTTCCTTAAGCCCATATACAGATCATCTTTCTGACTAAAAGACATGAAGTATTTCTAGTAAATACAAAGTATTTTCAGTTTGTAGGCTCATATGAGTCATGTGACACTCCATCCTATGATAACTCACCTCGATAAGCATACAGTTTGAAGATACAATGTTTGCATTAAACACGATAGTCTTGAATAAACTATGCTTATAACATTTTGCAAATTTTAAGGGCGTCTATTTTCTTACAAGATTCGGTTCCATTCAACTTGTTTAAATTCAACATTAATCACACGACGCACATTGCCAAATCGTTATACTCATACTACTCATGTTAATCAAAGTAACGAATACAATAAACGATTACTTTGTAGAAGAGTAACGATTAGTAACGAGTACTCGAAAGTAACGATAACCAACACCACTACCACTGGGACGAAGTGTTGACGGATCCCACAGAATTATGTGTCACTTGTCGATATGGTTAGTTTTAAAATATCAGGAGATAATCAGCTGTTATTCAAATCAGTGTATATGTTTTGTGATTCAAATACATATATAACCCAGAATATGTACTCAGTGAAAAAAGAAAAATATTGCCAATTTCTAGTTTTTCTGCAGTTTTTCGGTTTGCTGGTAGCTATATTTGGGTATTTCTAAATCGCTGTGAATATAGTGTGGATGTTTGTTAAGTTCCTGAACAACGAAAAATATTCAACTTTATGGATGTATGGATATTAAAAAACCAGAATAGTTTTGTGGGAATATCAATCTAAGGTGCCATAATGGTTCTGATGAAGGGCAAGTAAATGAACGAATGTTTGGAAACGAGCAATATCTATGAACTTTTTGGTAGAGCCAGTCATCAAGTAGGTGTTTAATGGCTATCTGCAAGAGGTTTATAGGAAAAAACACCCAGTAGATGATCTAAAATCAGTAAAATCGCATATCAATTGAAGAAAATAATATAGATATGAATAAAAAATCAACAATAGTAATTAAAGCATGAATTTGATTCAAAAATCAAACATTTGTTTAAATTTTGACTGAATTATATGTGATTTCTTAAGATTCAATAAGCTGATGATGTTTCAATGACAAGATGTCATCTCATACTTTGACAGTATTTTATTTTCAACATTTCATAGCTATTGGTTGCTAAAATTTGTTGATTGGAACTTGAAGCTCATTCGCTGTATTTGACGGACTGTTACCCTATAGGTGGAGAATAACAGACTGTGGTTGGTGAAATTGGCCCTAAATATGTCAAGCACGTTTTTTACTCTGAATTGAATTATTCTGTAATTAACTTAAACTTTTTTATAATTTTATTTTGAGGTCAATAATTATGATTGATTGTTCGACCATCTAATACCTTAACATAAACTCTTTATAATCAAAAATTATTTTCTACTTTTTAGTGCTGTCAACTATAAAAGCGTTATTTTTTTAGTTTTTTAAGCTATTCTTTATTAACCTAGCAGATATATTTCAATTGAAATATAAATTTCCTTGAACTACCTAGTAATTTTTTGCACATGACTCTATATCTCCGTTTCACCGTGCAGCAAATACTCTCGGCCAGAAGGCAGAGACTGAGTTATAAGTTTGTCAAAGCATTGCTGGCCAATAAAAAGCGCCTCGGCGATATAAAAATATCCACATCGTCGTCTTCGTCTGAAGTCTACCGCACTGTTCATTCTAGCGTAAGCGGAAGATAAAGCATAAATAGAGAGACAAACAAAGTGTAGGCAACAGCGAGTGGCAACAAAGCGCGGAGTGGCAGCCGCACAAAGGAGATTTTCATTTCGTTCCATTCTGCACGGCATCGGTTCAAGTGTGCTCAAGGCTTATCAAATATTTTTGTTTCCCAAAGTAACCGATACTTCCTGCTTCTCCTGTGACGACGGGATTCGATTTTGCTTTTCTTCACTGGCTTTGCCGAGGAGATCAGAACGTGCAGTGGTGCCGTCGCCAATCTGATTCTCGCTATGTGACTCCGAAATGACTCCAGCATGCTTGATCACAATCTGACAGCTTCGGCAGCGTAATATACACAGCGCGCTACGCTGGTTAGGTAAAGTATGTCCAGAAGTTTTGGCACAAAATTCATACAATAAATTTTATTATATGAGAAAAATGCGGTTTAAATATCATTATAACTTGGAAATGATCAAGGTAACAATGATCTTGTAGTTAAAATAGAGGGCTAATGCAGTTGCATTGCTGTCGCGTGGCTTCATTATATGTATCATAAGTTATACTTTTAGTGAAACGGTCAAAATATCGCCACCTTGTTATGCATATTTTGTGATAGAATCTATTTCAAAATACCAACGGAGTGATTTCAAGAAGTTATGTATCATTTTTATTCATTGCCAGGGCTTCATTATATTCGAATGATGGAAAGTTCTGGTGGGTAAATTTATAATACTTTTGTAGGTAGAACATGTACATAATAGTAATTGTATTATATCCTGATTATACAGGGTGTCCCGAAAAAAGTGTGCAATATTCTACCAGCGGCTTCTAGAGCTTAAAATAGGAAGAAAAGTTTATATAAACATAGGCCGACAAGCGTCCCTACTCTTATTGAATATCGATAAATTGTGCCATTTTTGAATAGAATCAAACTAAAAAATTTGTCACATGATAGGAAATGTACTGCGAATTTAAATGAATTGTTGATTATACATAGTTAGCCATGACTGCAAACAAAAGTTATTTTGATTTGTGATGACTTATTTTGACGTTAAGCTGACATTGTTAGCAGTGCAAAATTACTAGATTAAAACCAACATTTTTAATAAATCGTCTTAAAATGCCAAGATTTACAGACAGAGAACAGACTGACATGCATTTTGTGTACAGGTTTTGCAAGAGAATATCAAAGAAGATTTCCCAATCGCATAGTACCTGGACGTCGCATGTTTACTGATATTCACCGGAATTTGTCAAACCATGGAAGTTTTAAGCACATGCAGGGCTCAGAAAGGCCACTGGGAAATCATCGTATGGATATTGCTTTAAATATGTTTGAAAATAATCTGCAAATAAGCATACGAAATGTTTCAGAAAATGTGGATGTACCTCGATCAATAGTAAGAAAAATTTATGAATACCTACTTGATAGTTATCCTAAAAATAATAATTTTAGATAGGAAGAATGACAAGAATGCAAGGATCATCCTTATCATTTTAAACGGTTGAAGCATTTAACGGAGGCAGATTTTTTACCACGAATCGAGTTTTGCTAGTGGATATTAGCAAATGAAAACACTATTCCTAGAATATTATGGTCGGATGAGTCAATATTTACTAGGAATGGTGCTTTTAATTTCCATAACATGCATCACTGGTCAGATGAAAATCCAAAAGTTGTTTGCCGTACAAATTTCCAACACAGATTTTCATTGAACTTATGGGCAGGAGTAATTGGGGATCAAGTAATTGGGCCTATTGCACTTCCCAATCGTCTTAATTCAGAGGTGTATCTGAAATTTCTTCAGAATGATCTGATGGATATAATACCACTGGACGTGCGCCAGCAGTTTCAAGAAAATATGTTTTTTCAACATGATGACGCTCCTGCACAATTTGGACGCAATGTTCGAAATTGGTTGAATGTCAATTTTCCAGACTGGTGGTTAGGCCGAGGAGGTCCTAT
The DNA here is from genome assembly GCA_963669975.1 of Acanthoscelides obtectus. Lineage (NCBI taxonomy): Eukaryota > Metazoa > Arthropoda > Insecta > Coleoptera > Chrysomelidae > Acanthoscelides > Acanthoscelides obtectus. The sequence continues at coordinate 39,249,954 of CAVLJG010000007.1, read as the reverse complement.
AGCGTGGCCGCCACGTTCACCTGACCTAAATCCATTGGATTTCTACTTTAGGGGTCATTAAAAGACCTAGTTTACTCAACTGAAGTAAATACTCAAGAAGATTTACTTCAAAGAATCCATCAGGCTGCAAATGAAATAAGAAGAAAAAGGTTTTCCACTTTTCGGGCTACGCAATCATTAGTTCGTCGAGCGAGACTCTGTATCCAACAAAATGGGAATTTATTTGAACACTTATTGTAAAGCTAGTTTTAAGTATATCCAACTGTATGTCTTCTTTTTTAAACAAATTTCAATTTCGTTCGTAGAAAAAAATTATTTTTTTTATTTTTGCCTAAATGTTAGCTATGTTGCAAAAGAAATATGTATTTATATAATATTTACCAATTATTAAATTAGTTTTTTCGTTGCCATGGCTAATTATTCAACAGTTCATCTAAATTCGCTGTACATTTCCTTTCATGTGACAAATATTTAGTTTGATTTTATTCAAAAATGGCAAAATTTAGCGATATTCAATAAGAGTACCTTTTTTATGTAGAAAACCCTAGATTTTCAAATTCTAAAATTGAATTTCAAAAATAGAATCATACAAAAATGTTGGGGCTTAAATAACCTGAGTCCGTCCCTGTTACAAACGCTTCCAAACAAAAATGTCTAAAATTGTTAATATTTTTAAATCCAGCATAAAAAACTAGGCTGGAGTACCAAATTTTATGTCTTTATCTCAACACGTTTCGGAAATATTAAGGTAAAACCATCTTCAGGGGAGCCCCTTTAAAAGATCGTAGCGCCCTTAGGGGACGTTTGTCGACCTATGTTTATATGAACTTTTCTTCCTATTTTAAGCTATAGAAACCGCTGGTAGAATATTGCACACTTTTTTCGGGACACCCTGTATAGATTGATGACATTATAGGTAAATGACGCTGGCGCTACATATTCTCAAAGTAAGCAACACACATGGCTAGTGCAAGTCACTGATAGCTAGCACTGATTACGAATTTTGCAGAAATCACAATCTTAAGTATTGCCTGAGATGGACATGTTTGCTTTCCATCTCTATGACCATAACCAACCGCAACCAGCGCCATTTCGTGCTCATTAGCAGCTTATCAGTGCGGTATAGGTGTAGTCTTGGAGACTGACGAACAGGAAACAAACAAATTACAGGTACAGAAAGGAAACATGTCAATTTCAGGTTTGCTCTGTGAATACTTAGCATACATTCCGTCTGATATTTGACCGTGATAGTTGTGTGGTGCGACATCTCTGTGCATAGCGCTGTTCGTCGAGCGCTTATGAGATAGAGGACGTTAGGGTCTCTCTGTAGCCTTCATCGTAAAGGATGAGGATGAAAATCAGTATGACAAGCCATTGGTAGTTGGCGATCATCAGATTTCCCACGTACTTGTGCACAATTAAGAATCGTGGTTTTCAGGAATGATCAGTACGATGTGAGTCTAGTTATTAGGAAACAGATGACTAGACACACAGGGTGGCACAACAAAAAGTTCGCATCCCCGTTTGTGCCTCTCTTGGTATATTTTGGGAAAAACGTTCGGACACGCCCATTTTGTTTTCTAGGGGGACGTCTTTCCATCTATAGCCGTACAAGGGTGATCCAAAAATAAGGTATTGCGTCATACTTTTGATTTTTAAAGGGAAACCCCATTCTTTTTTAAATTCTTAGACTTTCCATGAAGTTTTTAGTAACTCTTGTATGATAGACTTTATAGAGCCATCCTGTATGGTTGCTCAAAAACATGAAACAATGTATTCGGTAACTGTAAACAAACATATCGTGTTCCGGTCGACAACGAACTTTGTTCTAGCAAAAGTGTTGTGTCCAGCTTCAATTTTGACACCTTGCCGACAAGACTATGACGAGTCACCAAGCGCCTCTGTTTCACTTAAAGAGTCCTGGCATCGCCTGAACTTTTTAAAAGCGTTAGCTGGTGTCGCCCGGGAAAAGAATTGAGACGTCGCTGGGACGTGTCTGGAAGACACGGGCACCGTTTGGAATGAGACTGGGGCAAAATTTGAATTTTGTTGCCGCTCGGAAAGTGACACTGCGGACAGTCGTTACTAGTCCAGTAGATACGAAAATAGTTTGATATGTCTTCGGCTGGAAGCTTGCTCATGTTCAACTCGTACTAGAAGAGATCGATGATCGATCCATACAATTTTAGGCGTATAGATCTACTGTCTATGGTCATTAAAGTGAATGACGATTGCATCACTAGGAGGCTTCTCTCAAAATCTGGTTCTGAAGAACATGGTAACTCTTGACACGTTCATAATACAGACATTCATATCGATTTGAATATCCCTATAGTTAGCGGCCACACAAAGAAAAGCTGCATCAACATCCCAATGCAGAAGATCTTCAGCATTAGTTCAATCACAATGCCGTTTGACGATTAAAGGAGAACAAGCCGTATGAGCTTGTGTAGTGTTTTGTCTCCAAAGCAGTTCTCAGTGATAGCATTAATTGGATATTAAGATTATATGAAGGACATCAATGGCCTGCCTCTAGCGATAAGTGTTGTTATGTAAGGAGACACGGCTCAATTAACAATTGTTTAAATTGATCAGTTTTAATATTGTGGTGTCAAAACCTCTTTGAAAAAAAGCGGGAAGTTTCAAAAATAACTTTAATCATTGCCACATCATTAGCGAGAGTCAGTTTTTTATCAGTATGGCACATGCGAATATGTCTTGCTAGATAGGCCTGCCAGACTTTTGTCCTCATCCTGCAGACTGAAGGCACGTTTTCAAACAAACAAGTTGTAGTAGCAGTGTTCTATTCTAGATAGAAACGTGTGTTAAGGTTACAAGTCCAAGGCTGCTCTAGTGAAGAGAAATTATTTGGACAAACTGGAACGCCCCCTATCTTCAAGTAGATCTCGTGTGGAGATTTCTCAAAATAGAAACCACACCAAATCCGATTGGTAGGTTTTGCGTTGGGGGTTAAGGATCATACATGCCAATTGATGTAACTTTTCAATACCTTGATTGTTTTTTACAAAAAGCCTGGCTTAGTAATAAGAATATCAAATCTTTTCGTATGACGTATCCTACTGATATACCCGTTTACTCTTGATTGCTTCACCCCCACGTTCACCCCATAACTGATTCGTCTGAGAGCTTCTGTGCCGGGGCTGAAAATTCTAACTTTCAAACGACTTAAGCTATTTTCATTTAAAGGCCGATTTATTATTCAACCATTCAACCAAACCCTATGATTTAACACTCCATTCAGGCATAAGCGCTTACATTGGGTTGCTCACCCTACGTTCACCCCCATGACATCTGGATGAAACATTTTTATCAAACATAATTGAGAGCCATGCCAACAAGCAAGATGTAGGTGATGCATACCTTACATCTTGCCTTTTTTGCGTCAGAGGCTAAGAATTCAAATTTAATCGATCTATAGAGAAATAATAGCTTCAGTGGCAGCACAAAGTTCTGATGCCTTAGGGATCTCATCCTATGATGATGGTCAATCAATTATCATTACGTAATAATACCATTACACTGCCCTAACATCTCGGACTATGGTATCAGCACACGCCGGGGCCGTCTACGAATGAAGTTAAAGTAGTTGGCAATTCCTGACGGTCTGTCCTCACATTGAACGTGAGACTGTTGACAAGCTACTTCCGATGGCCAGCACGTCTCGACAGATGCCAGCGACTCCTACAAATGAGAGGGCGGGGAGTGGAGGAGGGCAGAACGTACTTGAGGAGTTAGTAAAGGGAGTCTCCTGCTTCACTTATCGGCTATTACTCGCATTAGAAAGCACATTGCTTTGGGATTAACTTCTCAGCGCAGAGATGCGAACTGTAATATGCAAAGCATTCAAACTCATATCGATTTGGGGAGGGGGTATCCTTGTTCAACTGATAAATCATGGAATACTTTTCCTTTTATCTGCATTAATTCCCATTACAGCTTTGCTTACTCAATTAACTTCTTCTTCCGAAAGCTCCGCAAGGAATACTTTTTGTTTTTTACTTCCTACACCTCTGGCGTAGAAATATTGCTCACGCGGATAATTTCGAAAATTAGGTATTACTTTCTTCGGGTGTTATATATATACTAAGTGACATATAAATCCAAACACCCTGTTTAAATGGATTTATTTTAATAAAATTTTGTATAAGTACTTAATGAAGCATAATAAGTAAATGATAAAAATTTCAAAATGATTGCACTGCTTTAAAGCCCTCTGACCTTTAATAATGTGTGGATGCACCCTGATGTGATACGCATCCTCCAACGCGCCTAGGCCTGCTTCTGATCAGGTGGTCAATGTCCTCCTGTGGTATCTCATTCCAGGCAACCACCAACTCCTCTCAAAGTGCTTCTAGTGTCTGAGGAGGACGTTGCAAATTGAGCAATCTCCTACCCATCATATCCCACACGTGCTCAATTAGGAATAAGTCGGGAGATCTTGGTGGCCATGGTAACAATGTGACATCATTATGTTGAAAGAAGTCTATTGTGACTCTTGCAACATGTGGTCGGGCATTATCTGGTTTGAAAGTTGGATATGCCAGGGTGTCAAGACAGGGTAAAAGATGGGGTTCTAGAACTTCGTGGATATAACGCTGCGCGTTCTTGTTACCTCTGATGAAGATTAAAGGTGACCTGGAACCATAAGCTATAGCACCCCAAACCATAACTCCAACAGTGTGATGAACAAGTGTGAAATAAAACCATTTAAACTGGGTGTTCGGATTTATATGTCACTTAGTATATTAAAAAAAAAAAAGAAAATGATACATTTAAAAAGCGTAATTTTAAAACGTTTGTAGCTTTTCAACATTTTATTACCTATTATGATCTATTGGAATGTCTGCTATGCGACGATAACAAAAAACTCAAAATCAAGCATCCAATTTTTTTTTAATTCAATTTTAACCGTGTGAAATCGGAATAAAAAATAAAAAACTTAAAATTCAAATAACCCAAAAATGGTTAGCTTTTAGATAAGACATGACAGGACAAAATCGGTTGCTTTTGACCTAATCTATTACCCCTTAACAGGATTACGTGACATTACAAGCCACCCTGTATATAATTATATACAGGGTGACTTCGAAGTTGAGTCATTTATTTTAACAGTGAGTAGATCTGATCAAAAGGTATGTTTTTTTCCTTTACTATTTTTCTGGTAAAATTAAAGTAACAAAGTTATAGCCCTTTGGAAGTTTGAGTACCGCCCTGTCTCAATAATAATATTATGTGCTCGTGTTTGGCAACAACGGATATAATCCGCCTTATCGGTTCATCACATCGGAAACAAAAAAGCGAAAGAATTTGGAACGATGTTTTTACAATTATTTTATTCAGTTGTATACGTATACAGTCAGTGTCAGTCGGTAACGCGTGAGTGAATAGTGGTGTCTGTTGCGTGGCTCAAACGAAATAAAAAATGGCACATGTTTATGCGGATCGGTTTCCCAATCGAGTGCAACCAACCCCTCGTGCCTTTGTTAATGTAGTACAACGGGCTCGTGAATCAGGTGACTTAAGACCTCACAGGGGACGGCATGCCGGTGCTCCAAGACCTCACGATCAAATACAGGTCCGCACTGAAATACTTGTCGGGAGGATACTTTATAAAACAAGGTAAATTTTTTTTTATTTTTACACACATATTTTGGTTTATCTTCCTTCTACTAACATTATCTGAAAATTAATGACTCAACTTCAAAGTCACCCTGTATATAACGAGAAATCATACCACTCATTTCCGTTTGTCTGTTTGTCCGCTAATACTTGACACCTTTATAACTTGGAAAATACCGAATGGATTTTAATGAAACTTTCCTACAAGTTTAATAATACGGCAGGGACAAAAAAAAGCTTTATAGTGTACGAAAACCGATCCAGTGGCGGCCGAGCTTTGGACAAAAGGTAAAAAAAACAAAATCGTTCAAACTTCCTTTTTAGAACAATTGCGTTGTGGGGGAAAGCACGGACGGTATATCTCATTTTCTTACTACACTATACCTATATGTCTTCAGCTGTGGTAATTCTACGCACCTTAGACATATTTCACACATCAAGGATTTCCCCGTACATTTATCCTTAAAACTTGATGGAGAATTTTTTCCGAGCTTCGCGAGTCAATCATACGCTTCGCGGTCATACCGATGCATGTGTGTAACAGTCGGATTCCGCTGATCGACTAGATCTGAACCGATCCACCCGTCGTCATCCAAGCCTGATGAACACATAGTTCAGATCATAGGCACCAGGAATGTTTCGTAGGGGAAAGCGTAACAGCACCCAAAATTTTTTGTAGAGCCAAATCCTAAAGAGCCCCAAAATTGTACAAAAAATAAATATGCAGATTTGATTGTATTGGTCTGCTTGACTAACTTGACTCGTTTCATTTTTTTTTGTTATACATGTTCGTGGGAAACCTTATTTTTTACAGGGGCCAACTTGTGCCGAATTTAATCCTTCATGACTAATGACAGAGTTGCATTGGAAGTGCAGGGTGAACCTACTTGATGTCATTTTTAAATCGGTATAAGCTATACGTGTCAAGGACCCAAAGTTCTTAAACAAATAAATTACGAGATACTGGGGCTTCATTGTTGACGGACTTTAATTCTCTGTCTCCATTCACTGGCATAACCTTTGAAACATGGAAGTCGACAAATCCTTGTAAATTAATTTAACGATACTCCAGAACCTTTTAGAAAAAGCAAATGCGTTGTTAAATACCCGGCACAAAAGGCTTAAAAAAGTAAAGTAAGACTAAAGCTAAAGAATCTAATATTTTTGGAAAGGAGCTCAAGACCTATTGATGGGATATCCTCGCGTTGACTCTTGATAAGACACTGCCGATGGACAACATGAAGGGAGTACATGTACGTTTCTGAGAAATCTTCTGCTTCTCAAGTCGGCTATTACACGCATCAGGAAGCACCTTGCTTTCGGATTAACTTCTCAGCTCACACATGCGAAAAGTAATGTAAGTTCAGATCGATTTAGGGAGGGGTTGTGGTTGCTCGATTGATACATCCTGTTTCTATTTTAAGAATCTGGATCTGTTCTATGGGGGTTTATTGATGCGAGAAGCAATTATCTATAAGAATACACGGTAGCTACTGCTTTCGGCAGTCTTGCTTCGACACACATCACTTGCAATAGAGTTTAACCTTACATTGTGCACTAAAATATGCTTATACTCAATTAGCGACGTCGGGAATCGTAACCTATTTGAAGATACGAGTCATTATTTTAGTTGATATTTTTTATAACGCGTCTTCACTGACTCTCCCGGTTTGTCCAATCAGTTTAATATGCACATTAATTGCGTTTCACAAATGTCGATCAAATATTTTATGCCGATGCGCTTGAGTTCTGAGATGGTAAGAAAGTCTTTTAACAATCAACAAAATACAAGAATAACGCGTCTTTTTTAATCCTACCTCCTGCATCTTGTGACTTCCCATTAGTGGGTGTCTGTACTTTTCATTAGATGTATGTGAGTGTCGTTTTCAGTTCATCCGAATATGATGGCTGAATCGTAGATGTTACACCAGTTAAAAAAACCTCCAATTATGCTATGCCTAATTATTTTAGTATGCACATTCACCTTTTTTACAAGTGTTGCACACACATCTTTGTTGTCATCAATTTATCTAATCAATCTGGCATGCCCATCCGGTTTTGTTCACAAATGTGATGTTTCTATGAATCTGAATTCAACCTTTAACACAAGGACCTGCAAGTCAAATGTCACATCAAGAACATGCTGGTATAATTTTGTTTTGTTGTTTTTCATTTGCGAAACTTATTGGTGCATGAGAGGACGCTCATACTATAAAAACAACTTGGCTTGTCACTTCATAACACCATGCATTTTTTAGGCGATCTACCTAAACCAACCATATAAATCACCAGTAGAAATGTAATTTTTAATGAACATACACCACGTGTATTGCCGTTACACACGAAACAGCAATTTTGTCTCTTTCATTGAATTTTTGAATATGCCGCCACACCATTCCAAACGTAAATCATTTCAGCTATAAATAAAGTCTTATCTCGATGTAAAATTTAATGAAAATTGTGTACTAGAATTACGAAACACTTTCCATGTGTTTGACAATTTTTTCCAGCATTTGCTCTATGAAGCCAATTTTACAATGTAATGAATAACTGCAGGTCGACCCTTCGTTTAGTAGATTAACTCCAATGTGAAAGAACATTTTAAACTGTCATCGATTAAAATGTATTTGCATCCTTCTAGTGGAAACTTGCCAGGATCTGTAAACGTCGATTTTACTCGTTGCCTCTGTACAGAATTGTCTGAGCCTGAAATAAGGTTTTAATGCTTTAGAAAAGTGCAAGCTCAGATTTTTTCATTATCAATAATACAGTAACACTACGATCCTTTTGGAGACTGTGCAGTTGCAAGCAAGCCAGAATACTGATCGAACGAGAATGACGCTGATTCTGAAAAGACAAAATTACAATACTTATATCGCTTATGTGTGGAGAAGGAAACATATTTCACAGACCTTTCGGCTACCCCTCATCGTTCATCAAAGTACTTCACCAAAGATGAACGGGTATCCCTAAGAATACTGGTTATTTTAAAATATATACAGAAGTAAATGGACAATTTCCACTCAACTTGCCTCTAATCTAAATTCCCCCAGACATTTGCTTTGTATGTTTAGTACTTTAGAGCGTTGTATACCCCGAAGTGAGGGAGAACCCTCAAGATACATATTTATGAACATTTCCTGTTTAGATAAATTGCAATTTGGCATTGCAAACTGTAGAACAGAATGAGCTATCGCGGATGAGATGCCTTGATTAATTTTACTGATGACTACACATCGCACGGTAAGATACGTTGGGGTCTATGTATGGGTTCTGATATGATTATGTTTTGTATTTATTTGATTTTTGTTACGATCTGTCGTATTCAGGGCACTACCATAAAGTAGTAGGAGGCATTCAATTTACGGTTTATTTATTTATTTATTCATTTATTTATTTGTTTATTTATTTATTTGTTTATTTATTTATTTATTTATTTATTTATTTATTTATTCATTTATTTATTTATTTACTTATTTATTTATTTATTTATTTATTTAATTATTCCCAACAGGTAACACCCAATTACAGAAAAAATACAAGAATAAGTTACATACTTAGCAGCAGCGGTAACGCCAAACACAAAAAAAAACTTAAAAAAGAAAAAACAAACTCTCACTGACAAAGGTACCAGTCTCTGTAGCACTTCACAACAAAGTTCTCACTATCAAAAAATAAGTCACAGGAACTGCAAACAGAATTGAAACATGTACAAATCATATTTACCGGAGATCTAGACAGTAAATTAGTATTACCAATAACCGGATAGAAAGTAATTTGAGCCCGATTTCCCAACCTAGGCACACGAAAATTAAGCTTACTCAATATGAATGAACAGTCAACTTGATTTTGTATGATTTTGTACAAAATTTGTAGCGCTGATATGTCGCGTCTAAGATGCAATGACTCTAAATCAAAAATGTAAAATAGAATGGTCGAAACCTCTTTCAGGATAATTGCCATAACATTTGTAATACAAATACTTTAAAGCCTTATGCTGCACATATTCAATACTATCCCTTGAATTGTTGTAGATTGGAGACCAAATTAATGAAGCGTATTCCAGCTTAATTCTAATAAATTTAAAATATAAAAGCTTTAGAGTTGATATGTTTGAAAACCCTGACCAATTCCTTACAAAAAAGCCTAGCATCTTAAAGGCTGAATTCACCATTTGAGTGATGTGATCCTTGAATGTCAGCTTGGCATCGAATACAACACCCAAATCTTTGAACGTTTCTGTTCTTTCGAGTAATTGATCATTGATACTATTCATAATTTTGCTTCCTACTAAAAGACAGAACTTTACACTTTGATACATTAATCGTAAGAGAGTTTCTGGAACACCAAGAATGCACCAAGTTCAAGCTGTTTTGAAGAGAGATACAGTCGTGATAGCTCTGAATAGCAGTATAAATTTTTAAGTCATCAGCATAAAGTAAATGCATACCAGGCAATTCCAGCGACAGATCATTGATAAACAACACAAAAAACAAAGGACCCAAATTGGATCCTTGGGGCACTCCAGATGATACTCTATAAGAATTAGATTTAAAACCACCAAACTCAATGTACAGATTTCTATCAAATAAATATGATCTGATCAACTTCAATAAAGATTTAGACAACCCAATCATTTCAAGCTTAGAAAGAAGCAAGTCATGATCTATCTGATCAAAGGCCTTTTGAATGTCGGTATAAATGACATCCCACCTACCCTGGTCATCGAATACCTCAGAGTAGTTTGAGTCAGGCATGTCAGATTTGTGACTGTTGATCTGCCAGCAACAAAACCATGCTGGTTAGAAGATAAAGTACATTTGACAGAGTTGAAAATGGTATTATAGATAATAACCTCAAAAATCTTACCAAAATTGCAAAGTATCGCAATCTGCCTATAGTTACAAATATTACTTCTATCGAAACTTTTAAAGACAGGACATACCTTGGTAATTTTCCAGATGCGAGGGTAAGAGCATGTTAATAATAAATTGTAGATCATGCAAAGCGGTTTTGCCAATACATGAATACAATCCTTTAATAAAAAACTAGGCACACCGTCATAGCCTGAAGTCATTTTATTCTTTAACTTTCTGGAAGCATGAATTATATCCGCTTCACTTACAGTGTTCAGATATATATTCATACTAGTTAGATTTGAAGTCATGAACTCAGAATTAGAAGAATCAGAATTTATAAACACGGTTGAAAAAAAATGTGCAAAAGCATCGACTATGTCCTGTAAGGAGGTACAAGTGTTCATTAAACGTCATGTTCCCTGGAATTCTAGAGTTTTTCTTTTTTGCATTTACAAATGACCAAAAATTAGAGGGATCCTTATTGATCCTATCCTCAGCACTTTTTAATGTAAGCTGAATAGGAGACTATAATTTGATTTTTAATCATAGCTCGAAGTTCTTTGAATTTTAAATAACAGTGGCTTGTATGGGTTGCTTTGTACTTTTTCCTGAACCTATCCTTTTCTCTTATATTTCAAATAATTTCCTTTGTAAACCAAGGAGGATATGAACGAGGTTTCATTTTATATTTAGGAACGTTGTTCTCGAAAATTTCTCTTATGATTGAATAAAAATAATCACATGCTTCATTTACATCATTCATTTCACGAATTGGAGAGCAATCCGCAATTAGAAATGCGCTGTACATATCAATATAATTTGCCCGCCGAAAATTGAATTTTTGATTATCACCAAACTCGGTTTGTTCGTACAGTGGCCGGTGACTTGCCGGTGACAGTGTCTGGGATCCGGCCTTGCAAATTCTGTCTATATAGCGCAGCAGAATGAACAAAATTTGTGTGACGGGTTCTTGGACACGATCACTCTCAGGTTGGCGACAGCTGTACGATCAGGGCTGGTTTCTTTTTGATCTTAGTATATTCATCTGCTTCCAATTCCAGATATTCTATGTACCTATTATCAATATTCATCATACATCATAGATTCATCCCTATATTTGCCATTGAGACTTGATGATAGAGAAATGTTTTCGCCTGGCGAACCGGTCCGGCTTTAATATCTATCCATCCGTACTGAAGCGCAAAAACATATAGACGGACCTTGCACGAAACTAAAGATAACTCACTGCGCCGTTGCCGCGAAGATGCGGAAAATGACAATGTTGCCACATGCGTGGTAAACTACCAGTAGTGCAAGGAAATAATGTCTATGAACTAATTGTATGGGCCTGTTTGACTGTTTAATTTCTCTGTTCTACATGTCCGTGTCTGACTGTTTCCTCAGAGGATATAAATTGTCCTGAACTTTATCATTTATGAATTGATGCCATTTTTTGATGTTAGTACATTTACATACATATTTCACATATTTGGTGAGTGTTCTGTTATTCTGGTATGGTAACACACGCCTACTGTACTGTAGGTATCATGATCACGAAAATGTTCAAAAATGAGATATGTTTTTTGGATGTTATGTGGCACGCACGTCACGAAAAGTTATGTCACACATTTCCGTTGGTCTGTCTGTCTGTCGGTCTGTCTGCTAATCTTATAACCGCCTATAACTTGAGAAGCGATGAAGAAAAAGGCAAAACACAAAATAAAGTTAACTTTGTTTTTTGTCGTACTCGTACTCGTACGCCTCCAACAACAGTAATTCGACGCACAAATAAGGAATATTTCACTCATCATAGATATCCCAGGTGCCGATAAGTGTGATGTGGTCCCCGATGGACAAGCGTTGTCGTCGGTGGACGTATATCACAGTCGGCAGTCGCTTCCACATTGCTGTGGGCTGTGTGCAGTGTGCATGGTGAAGGCCAATATTGTCATTCACGCGGGGGATTGGTCATCTCAACGATCATGTGAGCCTGCAGCAGTTCCTCTTAAAAGGAGACGGGAAGTAATTTAATTTTTTGTTAAACATGTTTCAAATTTCTTCTCAGAAGGGATAATTTGTGCCTTAATCAGTCCCCGAAAATCGCGGATGTGGCTGTATCAGGTCCGCTGAGCTGAGTACATAGTACGTAATACCAATCCAAGAAGATTGAGTCTGCAACTGATGAGACGTGTTTGTGCTAAAGCTTATCCCCGGATCATCGAACTTCGACAAGCCGCAGTAAATGGCTTTGTGGTGAAAAAGCTTGTCTATCAGTCAATACCATGTAAGAGACCTCCTCATTGGTTAAGGTACGGCACAAAACCCGCGTTCCCATTGTAGAGCGAGGTTCACGATTCGGGATAGTTCTTTATGCAAATATTGCACGTCATACAGTCACTTTAGCGAAATTAATATTTTTAAGGACAGTCGATGAAGCTAATAAGTACAACAGACATTCCAGCTTCTATTTCAGCCAGCAATTCTAAATCAACACAGACAGGCTTCATTATATTTACCTAGCCCTTGGATCCATATTTTACGTAAAAGCAAAATCATGTAACAATTTAAACATAATATCTCTCTCTCTCTCTCTCAGTTATAATGTTCTGTTACCGATAACCTGAAGCCCTCTGTAAATATGCATCCAGTGACAGTGCAACGTAATTAAAAATCGAAATCGATGAGCGTTCTACTTAATTTTAAAATAGGAATTTGGAAAACGATTGTTAATTCTCTTGGTTAGATTGTGCTTCTAGATATAAAGAAAACTTGTAATTGGTTTGATGAAACTTAATCTTTAATGAGAGGGTAGCACAAAATATGTTGATAATGTGCCGATCCACTTGCGGTGGAGCTACAGGGGACAAAAGAAGAAAATAAAAATCGCACTACATCTTTGAGGAGATCATTTTAGAAAATTTTTAAGGGGTAAAAGAATCGAGAGTGGGGGATTATAGGGGCGAGTGAGTTTTTGAGGGTAGTATAGTTATTCTCTTTATTCACTTCTAACCCTAGTGATTCTACACACATAAGAGCCATATTTAGAAATATTTGTATACGTATAAAGTGCATCTATCCGCGGCCGAGCGAACATCCATGCAACAAATTTGTTACCTGAACAGCTGAGAACAGGCCAACGGCGGCAGTAACAATTGAGATTATCAGGACAACATAATTAATTGAGTATAAATCAAATACGGTGACAAGATTAAGGTTGTAGCTATTGAGGTGTAAAATGCGAGTATTAAGATACCTCGTACAATAAGTAGCTTTTCCTCAAACAAATAATATGAGGGCTATAAAAATTGTCTCTGGTTATTCAAAAAAGGAATTTAGCTGATATTACTTTTTCTTCGTTCATAGGATTTGTATAACCAGCCAGCAATGAATACACCAGAGCGCGATTCGAAGTCCATAATTTTAATTTTTGTTGAATACTTTTTGCCACTGATGTGCATTCTACTCTATGGCCTCATGTCAGGTTACAAGGATTTTTATAGTCGTCGAACAATGAAGATACCAGAGCGTACAATGGTAGACTGTACAGGCAAAATTCATTTGTCCATAATTGCATCGGAATTGGTGGTGGCGCCAACTGGTGAGAGATTATTTTAATCTGGCCAAACAGCGAGATGATATATTTTTTGCTTCATGATAGGTACAGTTCTATTCATAAAAAAAGCGTACACGAATTAGAATGAGAGGAAACCTGAATCTTATTTGCGTAAAACCGGCTTGTCTAAATGATTGTTTATTGGAGGTTATCACACGTCGTAGATTGTCAAAAATGCAAAGCATTGACGTCGGTGTAATTCATTTCGAAAATGCGTGGTGGTAACGTTTGATAAACTTTGACAGAAGAAAATAAAAATGCCTCGTCAGTTGTCTGAAGTTGAAAAGGCTCAAATTGTATCAAGAATCGAAGAAGGATGGTCAATCCGTGCTGTAGCGCAGTTGTATAATAGAAATAAAAAAACCATATTGAAAATTAAGCAACGCTGGGAACAGGAAGATTCCCTAAAGAGGAAAATTGGTTCAGGTCGTCCCAAACTTACCAACCCTGAACAGGATGCTGCTTTTTTGGGATATTTAAGAAATAATCCATTTGCAACTGTAAGGGATGCTGTTATTGATACAGCATTTCCTGCCTCCCAACCTACCGCCAGCAGGAGAGTAATGAAATCTGAACTAAAATGTCACCCTGCTGCGAAAAAAATGTTTCTTAACGAAGAACGGCGACAATCAAGGATTATTTTTGCTTTAAATTATATATACCGCAATCCTCAATTTTGGAACAGGGTCATTTTTACTGATGAAAAGACGTTCCAGTCGACTTATAACGGCCAAATTCGTGTTTACCGTCCAAACAATACCAGGTTTGAAGAGCGATATACTAACCCCCTCAATTCTAGACCTGAGCGTTTCTCTGTAAATGTATGGGGCTGGATAAGTGTTCATGGACCTGGTGTTTGCTGGCGAATAGAGGGAAGATCTAATGCCGGAAATTACATTAACATTTTAGAAAACATATTGTTACCAAGTGCTGAGCAAATATATCCCAATAATACGTTCATATTTCAACAAGATAATTGTCCAGTTCATACGGCCAATGCTGTAACCCACTGGTTTCAAACCCATAATGTGGAAGTGCTGCCTTGGGTCGCTTATAGTCCCGATATCAATCCAATCGAAAATATTTGGGGTATAATCGTAAAAAAAATATATAATCGAAATTTTAGGCCACAAAATTCAGAAGATTTATGGGAAATAATACATGCGTGCTGGGAAGAGCTTGATCCAAATATTGTATCAAATATAATTCAGTCAATTCCGAATAGACTGGTTCAAGTAATAGAAAAACATATGACCAAATATTAGATTTTATTTATTCTTGTTAATCGTTTTTTGTTTCTATTGTAATTTTTATAAGACTGTTAAGATGTAAAATAAAGAAATACATTTTTGTTACTGTATTGAACTAATGCCCCACGCCCATGCTTTGCATTTTTAATAACCTTTAACATGCGATAAGCCGGTTTTACGCAAATAAGGTTAAGGTTTCCTCTCATTCTAATTCGTGTACGCTTTTTTTATGAATACAACTGTACATCACCAGAAAAATGTTCCCTATCCTATCGGTCTGTATGCGTTTAATATGTCATCAGTCCGCCTGCCAATCGTCGGCGCCTACTTAGCTCATAAAATTACTGTTCAATCCTTAAGAATATGTCCCAATCTTTCATGTCAACCACAAAAAAGCCTTGTAAGTTTTGAAATTTGGTCCACTGGCGGCGTCGACAAAATTACTACTAAGAAGCTAAACATTTTTCAAGACATATCCAAACTCTTGGATGCTTTCAGTGTTTGAGAACAGTCTTAACATTTTTTGGATCGTTCTAATAAAATCCAAGCTTTGTATTCAAACACTTCTTTTTAACCACTGTAATACTGATTAACATATGCAACCTGAAGATAGCCAAACTAGCTCTGTGTATCGCGGTTTTACCTGTTTAACATGTAGATGGCGTATCCAAGTTTCCCTAGCAAGCAAGTTGACTGTTAATTTACTAATGCCATCAAGGATAGAAAACGTGATTGGAAGTTCATAGCATTACTTAAAAACCATGCAACAGTGTCAAGCGTAGTCAAGTCCCGGTTAACACCTGGTGCAAAATAAGGCATCCGTATCGCTTGATCGTCATAGATTCAGTGGACCGACGGCTGGCCGCCCTGTTGTCGGCAGAATCAAACATTTTATCACTAAAAATAGGTTCCTGAATTCATTACTGTCTTCTAATATTGCCTTGTGAGATGGATCTAGGGTCTTCCAGATTCCTGTCTGAGCAGCGGAGTAGCATCGATAATATTTGTACAATTATCAGCTATTTTACAGGCAATTCAACCAGTCGTCCTCGGAAATCGCAGAATTACTCACCTGGCCAGTTATCATCAACCCATGTGTGCATATTGACGCGAAATTAATAAGCGGGTATCAACGCCTACGTTGACAAACGATTCCAAAATGAATTCGAGTACGATTGGTGCGGAGGAGGGAGGGGGAGTACTAACAGGTTTAATTATGATTGGGCCAGCAATTTATAACTGCAACAGAATGGTGCTAGATGATATATGAATAGCAGTTACGTTTCGATGCTGGTGATATGCATTGATTGCAAGGGCCTGATAGGGAGAGGCAAATGGAATATGAGGTAAGTCTTTCATCGTTTTTCAAAATCTCAAAAATTTTCAAAATTCCCAACGGTTGATCAGGACCTGTTTGGTTTCCATCTTTTGGGCCATAAACATAACATACTGCCCTCTGTGAGTAGTTAGCCAGTCGCGGTACTACCGACGTCTACGGATGGTAGCAGGAAACAGCAATTTTCAGAACCTGGGCATTCTCAGAATTGTCTAAATTTTTAGAATAATGAAAGTTCCTATATTTATCCGTGCTCAGCTTTCGGGACTCGAGATTTCAAAAGTTTCCAACACTTTCAAACGTTTCTACATTTTTAAGCTTATCAATTACCAAAACCGTCAACTTCTATAATTTTCAAAATTTTCTAGCATAACATACCATTCCGTTAAAAACGCAAAATGATTTAATCTTTGGTATCACAAACATTTCGAGATTTTTTGATATGATATTTCGTTATTTCTCTAAATACGGCATCCTGGGTCTCATCAGGTCTAGTGAAACTTCAAACCAGCACTGTGCAATAACACTTTGAATGCATTTAATTGTTAAAACCTCTTATCCACCTTTATGCTAACGCTGATGTGGCCTCCTCTAAAAATATGCGAGTGCATTAGACACTAATATACACAGTGCCGCTCTGGCGACAGTTTAAGGTGTTTGTCATCTCACTTTTCACATTCGCTTCCACTGTTGTCCTCGTATCCCAGGAGCTACAGCAGACATGGTTATTCTGTATACCAGGGTAAGCAGAACAGTTCATTGGCTGTAATTTTTAGTTGAAAAATGATTTAACTTTCTATGTAATTCTCTTCGACTTTGGCACACTTTGTTTTCCCAACATAAGGATGCTATCTCAGAAACGAAAGGCTGAAACGGATCATCAAAATGTTTATTTATGGTCCACTAAACTTCGTCATCGGACCCATAGCGCTTTCCAGAAGAAAATTTAGCAACAGATGGAAATCAGAGGATTCCGAATCAGGGAATACGAAGGATTATAGAGATAGGAAGAATTCATATACCAAGTCATGCAGTTTCTCAGTTGCTAACATATATTGTGAACAAATCCGTGGACCTGATCGAAAATAATCACTCTCTTCTTCAGACCTCTCATAACGAATTTTGGTATCTATCTAGTTGCTCAGGGATGTTGCAGTAGTATTTGCTAGTATTTATTATTCGTTCCAAGGCAATCATTTTGAGGAATCCTTTTCGCATTCTACAATATACTGGTCATGGTCTTTCCGGCAGATGCAATCGACAAGTCTTCTTTGGTGCTACCACCTACTGCTTAAACTAGTGCATTGTTACTTGCGTTTAGTGGTGAGCCCATTCCCGATCCACAGTTGCAAATTTCCGCATTAAATCGTTCAGAATTTGTCCAATCGTTGGTTCGGAAATCTTTGCATATACGCTTTTGACAGAATACGTGAACCTTTTCGATGGTTTCAGGTGTGGCTGCTGTTTTTGACCTTCACCAGAGTCATCTTCACCCCGTTAAGTTCAGCTGCCTACTTCTTAACAACTCTCTTAGGGTTTTAGTCCATCTAACTCGAAGAATATGACGAAAGCATCTGTCTTACTTAAGGCCACACACGCCGCCTTCTTAAAAAATGGTGTTTATGAAAGAAGAAATTGAAGCCTGTCATTAGAAGAAATGACATGCGCATACAGGAATCATAATTTTTTACTGATTGGAGCGCCATATACACAGTGTGACAAATAATTTTTAAGACTGGCGTCATATCTCATCAACGAATGTTACAGTTACAGTTACATTTCAAAGATACAGTGTTCTTCTTTCCAACGTACCTTAGTTCATGTATATATGACAAATGACTAAGTTGTGATGGCGCTTCCTAACCTAGTTTTGTAATCGATGTTGAAAGTTCATTAAATTCAACGCAAATCTTGGTAAAAGTGCAGCAGAAGCATTCCGGTTGATGTAGCAAGTATATGGCGACCCTTGTTTAAGTCCATCAAATGTTTTCGTGTGGCACAAACGATTTTTAAATGGTAGAGAATCGCTAGAAGATGGCGAACATACGGGAAGGAAAATTTCAATTCGGAAACCAGAAATGATTGAACAAGTACGCGATTTTGTTGGAAATGACCGCAAAGCTTCACTGAAAATGATGGAAGAGGCAGTGAACATCAATCGAGAGGCGATTCGGACCATTCTTCACGAGGATTTGTACAAAGAAAAAGTATGTGCTAAACTTGTTCCACACACTTTGTCGGATGAACAAAAAACAATGGGAGCTGCCAATTCCGGGGAAGTTGTTGCACCCGCCAGAAATGATAGAAACTTTCTGAAATTGATTGTTACGGGTGATGAAACATGGTGCTTGCAGGGCGATCCCACAACCAAGCGTTAAAGTGCGGAATGGAAGTCGAAAAATTCACCACAAGCCAGAAAAACGCGAAAAGTGACAGACAGTGTTAATCACCTTCTTCGATAACAAAGGAATTTGTCCCACCTGGTCAAACAGTTACTGGCAAGTTTTAAAGCGTTTGATGGCTAGAATCCGTCGTATCCGTTCCGAATATCAAGATCCAGACAGTTGGTCGCTCTTGCACGATAACCCGCAGTCTCACAATTCTCTCTCTCAATTTTTCGTCAATTTTTTGCCCGAAATAGAGTTTGTGTGCTTAATCATTCACCATATTCCCCATGTTTTAGCTCCGTACTACTTTTCTTTATTTCCTAAAATGAAATGAAAGTTGATAGGATGCTTTTTCGAAGACATTCCGACCATCCAAACAGCTTCAACACGGGCACTAGAGGCAATACCACAAAATGAGCTGGATCAGACATTTTAGTCACTTTTAAATCGATGTAACAACTGTATCGAAGCAAAAAGAGATTATATTAAAAAAATAAAACAATAAGTACGAAAATATGTTGTCTGTACCCCATTTAATAGGCCCAGTCTCAAAAATTATTTGTCGCACTGGGGATGTGTCAAGCCTGGACTTTCTCACCGTTTCCTCGTATGGATCCGGAATTACTTTTATTTGATGGTTATAAAAGTGTGCCGAGAATGCTGAAACGCGTCCAACTGCCAACGCAAAGTATAATTTCATCAAGAGAAAATATGTAGCTGTAAAACTTTTCAGACCTATAAAAAGCAAACTTCAATTATCTATTTACATTCCAGAGCGCCCGTGCTATTCCGCCTGTTTTTAGCTGTGTGAGTTTCATTAACGCTGGGAGATTCAACTCCAACTTTACTTATATTTCAGGAAGTTGTAAGGGAAACGCTGTCTGGCTTCCTGGATATATAGATGTTATTATAAAGTTGTGGTTTTACCTCGGTCGAGACAAGTGGAAGTATAATGCAACCTTTATGTTCATTAATAGGTATGAAATTTATATACGAGTATAAACTAGAGAAGTAGTCGAAGCAGTGATCCCTGTAGCACTCCATGAGTTGTCGCATCATCACAGACTTCACAAAGAAGGCCTATTAGAGTTTCATTTATTCTGCAGCTATAGTTTTAGCTTTCTCAAGCTATAGCATCTGTATCTGGGGCATTATTGGGCACTGAGTATTATATAATCTCACAGTTTGACCTTTAGTTGAGCTTTAAGGCAACAATACATTCAAGGTCACCTTAACAATTTTTATGTCACAATATAATTTCAGCAGAGCACTGTGACAGCGGAAATTACAAATATCGTATGATGAAACTACAGCTTCACCTGTACGAAATATGTCTCGGCCAAGAAAGTATAAAAACAAAAATTATAAAAATCTTCAAGGTTTCAATCGTGCTTGAAAAAAATCTAACACTAATGATGAAACCTAATTAATTGTATACAGAGAGCCAAATAAAACAAGATATCTAAAAGAAAACAATCACAATATATTGCCAAAACAAGCAGCACATATGCTCCGTCACTGGAGTGCAAGTTAAAGGAAAAGATGTTGTTAAAAACTACCTGACAATAAAATTAATAGAACGAAATAACTAACCTTGCAAAACGTTTACCATGTTACACGTACGAAGGATTTACAAATATAGGTCTTACAGATATTTCAACGCCTACACCTGAACTTATCTGGACAACGGTCTTCTTCCAGCTACAGCTCTAGGCGTAGCTGTGATGTTCTCAGCCCTCAAAAACTCAGGTCAAAAATCAGTGGCCAGTAGAGAGGAGCAGTGACGTAAGGAATGTCACAAGGTAGCGGCTGCTTGTCTCGTTCTCAAAATTTACGGTATAAAAAAAGCCCTAGAGAGAGAAAAACACTGTTTAAAAATCTACTCTCTAGTCTAGATAGAACTATACATTTAAAAGACTCAAACTTGAAGAAAAATCCGTGTACATTCTTGGTTACTATAAATTTAATTTTCTTTCTGCAAGCGCAAGAAAAGATAAAAATATACCAAAGTGATATACCCTCAGAAAGTTATCCCTTGTTCAAAAATAGGTTATGGCAGCTCAAAATTCAAAACATGATTAATGTAATGAAATAAACCCGATAGACGGTGTCATGTAGGCACTACCCTATATTTGAATACGTAAAATGCCAAACAAAATCAAGAACATACCAAAAATTTCAGTCAACAATCAATATATCAGTATCTATAAAATACCCAATTAAAATTATATGTTACCTGTTCACGTCAGGGTTTTTATAAAGGGGAAGAGATGGCTTCCAACAAAATCGGCTGCGAAACAAAGCTGGAGGAGTGTGAATGGTGGTTCTCCGCAGTGGCTTTCCACTAAACGGAAGCAGATATTGAACAAACATTAATGGATATAGTCCGATGGTATATAAAAGAGAACTTACCGCTGGAGATTAAAATCCCATTCGAAGATGGACGGGGTAGAACCCACCAGCACAACTAAACGTAAGGTACAAAATAAAAGGGTACTACTCAATAAACTGGTGCTTGGGGCGTTAGTGTCCCAAAATCTGGAAGTGGCCCGCACACAACCAAAATCACAGTGGAAAGAAAATGGCGCTGGACCGTCTGCGCACGCAACCCCAAAGATAATAAGTTGAATAAGTGGCCCTGAAGACAAAACAAAATATCCCTATACTGCTAGTACGTGTAAAGTCACAAGGTGGCGCGCTGGTTGCCTACTCTACAAGGGTCCAACGATATTTTATGAGGACATTTCTCAGACAGTCGTTAATAATACTATAACACTAATGTCCAAAATATTTCAACACAATACTGAATCGTTTAGAATGGCAGATATAATACGTGAGAAATTCTACAATCAATAAACTATGAAATTTACCAAAATAAAATCATTGACAAACGTTTGGTATAAGAATGGGCACTTTATAATCAATGAAGAGAAGTTCGAATTACTCATAAGTAGTCAAAATAGTTAAAAAAAGGTTACAAGATTTTGGCACGTGACAACTGTACAGGTTGATGTTGGGATATACGGAAAACGACCACTTCTTCAAACATGCTTCAATTTGGGAAGATTACAATCAGTCGTGCAATGTTGCCTTCTTGTCTCTTTCTTTGGCTCTTCATCATGTTTAAGATCAAGGTTATATTAAAGTCACTACCAGTTTTACCTTCATCTATCCTTCAAGTGCAATGCCAAAGTCACGGTTAAAGTTATATTGAAGATAAGATTATAAGCGGTAGCTAATCTCCAACTCAATTCAAATGAAATTCGAAAAATTCCAAGGCCAAGAACATGATCAAGGTGGATTGAGCTTCTCCTAGGTTTAATCTTAACCATTAGTCGTCAACACCTCGATCATGAGCTACCGGTAGCTCGCAAAGGCAATCCTGGTGACTCACAACATATTTTAAAAATGTGTAAAGATCATAGACGCTTCCGTAAATTTTGTAAATTCTCATGACAAACACAAGCAGTGGCAACACTGCGGTGAGCGATCTACCCGAGAACGATTTCGATTACTTTGAACGGAATAAATACCCAAGGCGCAGTGACAGTCCGCTCTTTTAAAACTCAACTGTACAAAGTCCAGCGATTGGGTAAGGGCCGCCTCGTCAGTCGTTCCTTCAACAAGACGACAGCTGGAAGCAGGCGTGCCCCAGGGGTCAGCCTTAGCCCCCCTGCTCTACAACATCTATACTCACGATGTGCCGAAGACAGCTGACACAATGCTGGCCCTATATGCAGACGACACTGCTATAGCCGCCAAGCATCGACGTCCCGAGATCATCCGTAGAAGACTACAGGATGAACTGGAGCACATCCAGGACTGGTGCGTGAAATGGAAAATCCGCATCAACGTCCAGAAGACGCAGGCAACCTTCATTCAACGAAGAAGTATTGCAAGACCTCTCGAAGCATCCATCTTCGACGAAGATATCCAGTGGAGCGACAAAGTCAAATATCTGGGGATCGTATTTGACAGGTCGCTCAGCTGGAAAGCCCACATAGAAGCTGTCATCGCAAAGACCAGAGCAGCCATGGCTCAACTCTACCCATTACTGGGTAGACCCAGCCGGATGCCGTTAGCGACCAAGCTACGGCGGATCAAGGCCATCGCCAGACCTCAGCTCGCTTACGCCTCCGCGGTCTGGGGGTACGCTGCCCCCAGCTACCGCAAGCGACTTGCTGCTCTAGAGATGAAGCTACTCCGGATCACCACCAGTGCACCATCCTACGTAAGAAACTCAACCTTGCGTAGAGACCTGCATTGGGACACCATTCACGAGCACATGAGGAAAAAAGCGGAGAAGACCTTCCAGAAAGCTCAGGACCACCCGAACGAGCAGCTACGATTCCTCATGGACTACGATCCGGACGAGAGGCCTCGCAACCGCAGAACTAGGTACCCTAGACCAAGGTCCCAGTTGGCACCCGCTAACTGGAACCTTGACTAGGAGACTAGGAAACCCGCGGTTGCTCCCCCCCCCCCCCACGGCGTGGATGCAGAGGACCAGGAACCACCGGGACCAGGACCCACCGGGACCAGGACCAACCAGGACCAGGACCCGCCACGACCAGGACCCTTCAGGACCAGGACCAGGAACAATATATATGTAAGAGGACTTGAAACTCTTGATTTTTCGAAAACAAGAGTTTCAAGAGAACCTAGCAGACCCTCTATCGATGATCGCTTATCGATAGAATGTGCGAGGTAAAGGGAACCAACCCGGCGTTCTCAGAGACTGAAACACATGAGGAGACGTTGTAGCAGACCGCAGGTCACGCACAACACATGGCCTACCGAGACGCTGATGAGTCGGGCCACGCGGAGGTTAGGGTTTAGTGGGTATTAGGTGGTCTCCTCAAGACAACCTGGAGTCCCACACACGCCGTAGCTCGGGCTATGGTATGGTGCGTAAACGCATTCCCCCCTCACCAAAAAAAAAAAAAGTCGTTCCTACATTAAAAAAATTGTCAGTAGGTCTGAGGGTCAGGCTTCTCATTGAACTCGCATTTTTAATCTGGACATGTTTTCGTTTAAAATAGTGCGCTGCTTTATTTATTTTTAGTTACCTCCACTACATCGTACATGCTGACCAACATTTTTGTTTAATTTTTAAACACCTATGGAATGGAGTATGTATTAGTTGTTAGCTTGCTTAAGTTCATTAGTATGTATTAATGTATCTCGCATGCAACTGTGTATGTTTCATTTCACTGTTTATGACAAAATTATCAAAGTAGCTCAACACACTGAAAAGGTTGGCGACCACTGAACTAGACCATATAGATGAATCCGTAGTAGCGCTTAACCTTATACATACAGTAACTATACTAAATGTCATATAAATCCGAACACCCAGTTTAAATGGTTTTATTTTAAAAAAAGTTGGTGAATGTATTTATCTTACTGTAAATAACAAGTGAAAAAATTTTCAGCCTTATCAGTTGGACATTCCGGTTTTTATACTGCTTTTTTCTAATTCACTAACGCTCTAAAAATGAATATTTCAGCCGCAGTAAAGAATCAACGTTGGCGGATTTTGGTTCTTGACATCCTTTACGATCGCTTACGATGCCTAGAGTGAGTTTGATAGGGGCCGTATAGTGGGACTTCGGGAAGCTGGACTTTCTTTTCGGGCAATTGCAGTTAGAGTGCAAAGAAGTGTAGACACTGTGGTTAGGTGCTGTCAGGCATGGCTTGGAGAAGGCCGTACGCAAAGAGCAAGGGGCACTGGACGCCGCCGTAGAACAACAGACCGTGAAGATCGCCGCCTAAGATTATTGGCCTCAAGGGACCGTTTCTCCACTACCAGGTCCATTGAAAATGAATGGTTTGCAGAACACGGAAGACCTATTGGCATTCAAAGTGTTTACCGACGAATGAGAATTTTTATCTTGTTTTCATACCAGCCACACTGGGCCCTCCCTTTAACTCGAGAACACCGACGTAATCGCCTTGAGTGGTGCAGACAACGGTCACTCTGAGATCAGGAATGGAACAGTATTGTCTTTAGTGACGAGTCTCTATTTTGTTTAGGCATGCACGATGGTCGTGCCAGGGTTAGAAGGCGACATGGTGAAAGGAGGAATCCACAGTTTTTTGTTGAAAGACATGTTCATCACACTGTTGGAGTTATGGTTTGGGGTGCTATAGCTTATGGTTCCAGGTCACCTTTAATCTTCATCAGAGGTAACATGAACGCGCAGCGTTATATCCACGAAGTTCTAGAACCCCATCTTTCACCCTATCTTGACACCCTGGCAGATCCAGCTTTCCAACAAGATAATGCCCGACCACATGTTGTAAGCGTCACAATAGACTTCTTTCAACATAATGATGTCACATTGTTACCATGCCCACCTAGATCTCCCGACTTATCCCCAATTGAGCACGTGTGGGATATGATGGGTAGGAGATTGCTCAATTTGCAACGTCCTCCTCAGACTCTAGAAGCACTTCGAGAGGAGTTGGTGGTTTCCTGGAATGAGATACCACAGGAGGACATTGACCACCTGATCAGAAGCATGCCTGGGCGCCTTGGAGAATGCGTAGCACATCAGGGTGCATCCACACATTATTAAAGGTCAAAGGGCTTTAAAGCAGTGCAAGCATTTTGAAATTTTTATCATTTACTTATTATGCTTCATTAAGTACTTATACAAAATTTTATTAAAATAAAACCATTTAAACTGGGTGTTCGGATTTGTATGTCACTTAGTATAATATTTAAATGACATAGTACCGCCTACTATTCTAAATACCTTGAAATTAAAGGCACATTCTGAATCAAAATTAGGCTCGCCACTGGGCGGCCATCTGAAGCTCCCATGCTCAGTAAAAACGAATTACCCGGCATATAAACTTTTTACAAACTTCAATTATCCATTTACATTCCACGGCGTCTGTGCCTTCCCGCCTGTTTTTAGCTGTGTGAGTTTCATTAGCGCAGGAAGATCCAACTCCAACTTTACTTATATTTCAGGAAGTTATACGGGAAAACCCACCCTGACTGCGTGAATTTATTGATATTATTATAAAGTTCGGGTTGTACTCTGTTATACCTCCGCCCCGACGTTATATGCAGATATCTCGGCGGGGGTATTTAGAGAATTCGCGTGGAATTTAACTCCTTCTTGCTGCCGTATGCGAAATATGCCGCGCATAAGAGATTGACTATTAAATCTAAATTCAGTTCTACCTCAGTACAATGTTATTCGAAATGGGAACATGTAATGAGATATTTCAAACTATCTGTGCTCGTCGAGATTGTAAACGGTTCCAGCACTGGTCGGGACTCAACTGAAGAATGATAATAAGTAGATTGTCTTTATACTGGGCGTTTCAAATTCCACTCTTACCATTGAAATCTCGGAAATGGTAAGAGATACGAAGTCGCTTAAATGAGGGTGTCTAGGAAGATGATGGAAATTTACGCAATTTCTAATGTTTCGGGGGTGACGGCGCAAGACAACATATTCGTTTTTGGAATTTCAATATGACGTTTCCTTCTCAATCATTAACATTATTTTTCTATAGACGCCATATGGGATTTTTGTACAGGTGATTTGAGTTTTTGTGTATATGTAATGTATAATATGCCACACATTGACATTGTCAAATCTTAGTTATGTCAAGAAACTAATATTTTTATAGTTGGCGCTGAAAATGACAGTTTATCACATGTTTATCCGATTAAACCACGATACTTCATTTTTTTAAGAAGCGTGTTTTTATGATATTCAGGTAATTTACTCATTTGTCGACTCTAACAAGCGTTATTTTAGTACGATTGATGTTATTTAGTACTTGAATACAAGATGGTTTGGATATATGCAGTATGGAATGTATTTGGGGAGCTGCAACATCGTCTAGGCTTCTATTTGCTTTAGATGTTTTCAACTAGTAACATAAAGTAGTGCTGTTCTCAATGTTTTCAATACTACCCTCAAATAATGTGAAAAAGTGTTAGCGTTGTTGTTCGGTGAGTTAGACCAACTATAAGGAGATGTTTTTTTATAGACGTTTTACGTATTACAATATCAATCCATGTCATGATAGGTACAAAATGACATCATTAAAATCGGAAACAGGGACTGTTCACCTATGCGTAGTTCATAAAAACTGACAGAAGATATTATGAAATTGATGATAATGATAATTTCAGAGCCTACTTTTAAAAAGCTATAGAAAGTCATCAAAAATGTACGAATAATCCCATCTCCCATTGATACAAAATGTGCAACTTTCAAAAAACATAATATTTCTCCATCGAAATTTTTCGCGATTGCAGTGGCGTAAGAAGTAAAAGTAAAGTATTTAACCTGAATTCTTTGAACCCCCATGTACCGTTCTCATCTCTAAATATTTAACAAATGGTATCGTTTGTACCCTCGACATGCGCACTCCATAACGGCCTGTATGCAAAATGGAACAACATAACTATAATATTCAGTTGGCCTGATCTCACCAGAACATCTATGTCAGTTTCCCGAACAGAGTAACTCCGAATGTGAACTTTATTGTGTGCACTTTTCCCAGAATTATACACTGAAGCCAGGTGAGTTTTTCCGGGTGAAGTTTCTCGCGTGGAGTTCGCCATTCATTCGGTTTTCTCATTACGGGCCTCACATTAGCGAAAATCCGGCTGCACTGCACGTCAATTAACCAAAGTAAGAGAAGAGGGCTCTACAGTCGATCCCGGTGAAAACCGTCATTATCTCTTTATTACATACCAAGCAAAATTGGGCAAAACTGTCTGGATAAGAATTATGAACTATGTATAGGTTCACTAGGGGTCCATTATAAAGGTGTTACTTAAACTGTTTTCATATTCTTTAATATTTTCATAGCTTCCTTTAGTTTTTTATTTTCAATACGAGATTTTTATGACTTAAAAGGATCAAGTTGGCGGCATCTATAAAGTTTTTGCATTTAAATATCTTCGAACAACTATTTACAACCTTCATCAACATATTTCGATTGAAACGAGTGCTTGTTTGTTTTTTAAAACTGTTTTTGTGGAATTGAATTCATCCATTTTCGAATACTTAACTTGGTATTTTTATATGATTCCAAGGATGCAACACTTTCTATTCAAAATCTACGATAAAACACACTAAGGCACATATTTAAACATAAAAATTAAGGTTTCGCTCTACTTTGTTCAAAATAAAAATCAATACAGAATTATAATGCTACTTCCACTTTTGTTTGTGTGGAGCAACACTTTCTCATACATTATTGAATGAATACTTGAGAAATAGTGAAAACGTTGGGAAATTATAAAAGTTCTTAAAAGTTTAACGGCATTCAGAATTGTGGAAACTTGTAAATTTAAAACGTTCTCATTATGACAATTATTGATACTATTCGGTCGGCAAAAAGGCTCAAAGGTGGCCTAGATGCCAGGCTTCGCCACCTCATCACCACTACTGAGTACTATTATGACAATATTAAAAAATTCGAAGATTTTGTTGATATAAGAAATATGATAATTCTGAAAATTTTAAAAATATGGGTATTTTTGTTAATTTTGGGAACTCTCCAAATACTAAACATCGACTGCTTTTCTAAAAGTGTTAAGGTCGTGGTAATTCCGAAAATGATGGATATGTTGAAGGTTTTTTAGAATTTTGAAATTATGGAGATTCTGAAGAATTTGGATATTTGGGAAACTTGGTAAGGCTTTAACGTTTCGGAAACTAGATGTAGTCTCAACAATTATCCGCAGAGCTGTACTAGTAATAAAAACATTATCGCGCAACACAAATCGCGCACATGAATGATTTCTATCATCCATGGTATTGGATACCAGTTTAGACTGCCCTCTGAGTACCGCTCTTCAACTTATTTCCTGAACCATCATTGTCTATTCCTGTTCTGAGGTCTGTGGCACTGAAACACCACGATTGAAACAAATTTCAGCCAGCAGTCATCCCACGTAATGGTCATAATACTCTCAGCAAAGTAGGGATGCTCGTTAGGTTGATTAACTTCACAGATTTCGCTTCAGCTATATCTGTCAATTAATTTTAGATTAGTTCACATAAAGCCGAACTCGAATTGAATATCCGAATATACGATATTGATATGATCAGATGTGATTAATAGTGTGCTATTTTCCAAATCGATCATTATTGCCTTTGAAGGTTTAAGTCGAATAGTTGTGCTCAATTTTTAATGATGATCCATTTACCATTATAGTCTCTTAACATATTTGTACTTATTCCCATCGTGAAGGTCTAGCCTAAATATTCTAGTTTTAGGAAAACGACAAACATTCTGCTTTAATTACAGAAATGTTGATGGGTGAATATACGATATTTGGGATTCCGATATACCACAAAAAAATCCTAAACACACCAATAGATTATGGGAAATAAACCATCCAAATAGTCTACAATATTATGCTTTATTCGGAACATATGATGAGGTTAAGGTTAGCATTTAGAGACAAAACGTTTGAAAATTATCAAAATGAATACTCCCCTGGCGTGCTCCATTCCCAACCTTCACTATGAATATCAACGAATTCCGTACATATAGCTGGTATAACAATGCGTGAATCCTGTTTGTATAGCTACACGCACACTTCAACAAATTTTCAAGAAAAGAGACTTAAAATTCGTATAATCACATAAAAACACGTTTTTAGTGGTTCCTAAAAATAGTGTCACCCTCACCTCGTGCAGTTTAAATTGCATATTTTCACGATTTAATGTTGATCCATGCGAAGAAAATCAAAAAATGACACTACCTTGGCCTCTCTTATCTGGCAATTTTCATGTCAGTTATTTTTTCTACCCCTGTGCCCTAAGCAAACGTTGCAAATATTTGCTTTACTAAATTTGTACTTCACCTCGATATTGTTGAGCTTGTTATCTTCTTAACTAATTTTGATAATTGTGACATTTCAAAAACAACCGTTATCCTGGCACCCGCGAGCTCTCAATCGTTACGACTCTATTGTTTAAGACCGTCGGTACTGAACACCTCTTATTTTTAATAGAGAACTATTGAATTCATTAAGGTGGTGGTATTTATATCACGCCTAAGGCCCGTATCGTCAGTCGTCTCTACAATTGTAGGGCGCGTTTATGGCCTCCTTGATTGTCATAGTTTTATACTTCTCCGTGTCAACGCTCTATTTTGAGGTTATGTCACAAACATCTATTTGCATCAAATTGTGCTTGCTTTTGAGTTATATGATGTTTTATCAACCTGAAATTTCCTACCATTTAAAGGGAAAACATATCTTAACAATAGGAGAGCGCTAACGCTGACACGGGACGAGTGTAATCTAGAAATTTTTGGAGAGAAAAGAGTATGACAATCAAGGAGGCCAACCCTACAATTGTAGGGACGACTGACGATACGGACCTAAAGTATCTTTTTCACAGTTCGAATATCACCCGCCTGGCCACACATCTTTCTTTGGTATAAAAGTTATTAACATAAAAATATTATCGAACTCAAAACAAGATAAGCTATTTTTCTTATTTGAAGGTGAATACCATAATAACTTGTATTCATCCTGATATAAAATAAACCATAGCTTAGTAGCTATTATAATCGTAGATAATGAAAGACAATGATGCATATTATTTACTTTACATCAAAATTATTTATGAAACCACTGACATTTGGTGAATATACGTATATACGATGACTATTGTGCTCATTTTTAATTAAAAATTTTGCACAAATTAATTGAGGTTTACCGACCAGGAGCCTTGATCCTTGATTGTGTTTTGCGTAGCGGAGCGAGTATGGGTGCACTCGCTGGCGCAGACCATATAAGTACCTTATAAATAATGATCTAGTTGCTAGGCCTTGCATTTAACATGGTTTCTGTGACCCAGTTCGTTTCAAATGAAATACCTACCGTTCTTGTAATGTACCTTCTCTATTTCATTTCATGCAGCTCGCTACAGACGAGTATGACTGTAGGAAAAAGATCGTATTTCACCGCAAATAACAAAGTTAATGCCGCAGAAAAGATCCCCGGCGCTTGCAACAGCGCTGCAGCGTTGTTCATTTATTTTGCGTGCTTTGCCATGGCACACTGACATAATGAAAACACTGACCTAAACCCTCATGAATATAAATGCTTTATTTAATTTACTTTATTAAAATGAGCTGTCTTCTCGAATTAAATATCCCTTATCTCTATTCCTGGGCTTCCTTTTCGCTGTTTCCGCCTGATTTTCATACATTTTAATTTCAAACTACCTGGTTAAAGTGGTATACGCTGCTTAGCTCAATTTGGAGCTGGTGACAAAGTCAACGGGACTTTTTCTCTTTAGTGTAATCGCATTATTGTAATACATGAAAATCATATTTCCTACTTGACCTTTCAAAGATTTCGTGTGCGACAGCTACAAGTAATCTGTGAACTGGCTGAGATTAGATCAAAAATCCTACCCCGGATAAGTTAACTAGGCAAAATCGCCATCTTAGTAGCTGAAATATTAAAGCGCTCATTATTAGATGTTAGGAGAGATAGAATGCAACCGGTCATACTGCATGGACTGGAATAGTCATTCCGGCAGGAGTATTACTTGACTTGAAAAGTGATATTATGTCGGTTTTTTGGGACATTATGTAGGTTTTTTATGCCATTATGCAGGTTTTCCAAGAAAACGGCAACTTGGAACTAGCTGTCGTTCACTTCGTGCTCACTAGTAACAAGCGCGGAATGAGCTATTTGCGCACTAGCCTACTTAGAGAACAAGTTGACATCTTATAGTTTTTGTTTTACATTAAATATATTCTTTACGTAATAGCCCTGCGGCACGGGTACAACGTATCTTGAAAAGTGACATTATGTCGATTTTATGACATTGTATTGTTTTTTGTGACATTATGTAGGTTTTTTAGAAGATGTTAACTTAGCACTAGCTCCATTTTCGAATACTTAACTTGGTATTTTTATATGATTCCAAGGATGCAACACTTTCTACTCAAAATCTATGATAAAACACACTAAGGCACATATTTATACATAAAAATTAAGGTTTCGCTCTACTTTGTTCAAAATAAAAATCAATACAGAATTATAATGCTACTTCCACTTTTTTTGTGTGGAGCAACACTTTCTCATACATTATTGAATGAATACTTGAGAAATAGTGAAAACGTTGGGAAATTATAAAAGTTCTTAAAAGTTTAACGACATTCAGACTTGTGGAAATTTTTAAATTTAAAACGTTCTCATTATGACAATTATTGATACTATTCGGTCGGAAAAAAGGCTCAAAGGTGTCCCAGATGCCAGGCTTCGCCACCTCATCACCACTACTGAGTACTATTATGACAATCTTCGAAGATTTTGTTAATATAAGAAATATGATATTTCTGAAAATTTTAGAAATATGGGTATTTTTGTTAATTTTGGGAACTCTCCAAATACTAAACATCGACTGCTTTTCTAAAAGTGTTAAGGTCGTGTTAATTCCGAAAATGATGGATATGTTGAAGGTTTCTCCTACCCATCATATCCCACACGTGCTCAATTGGGGATGAGTCGGGAGATCTAGGTGGCCATGGTAACAATGTGACATCATTATGTTGAAAGAAGTCTGGTGTGACTCTTGCAACATGTGGTCGGGCATTATCTTGTTGGAAAGTTGGATCTGCCAGGGTGTCGAGGTAGGGTAAAAGATGGGGTTCTAGAACTTCGTGGATATAACGCTGCGCGTTTATGTTACCTCTGATGAAGATTAAAGGTGACCTGGAACCATAAGCTATAGCACCCCAAACCATAACTCCAACAGTGTGATGAACATGGCTTTCAACAAAAAACTGTGGATTCCTCCTTTCACCACGTCGCCTTCTAACCCTGGCACGACCATCGTACATGCCTAAACAAAATCCAGACTCGTCACTAAAGACAATACTGTTCCATTCCTGATCCCAGAGTGACCGTTGTCTGCACCACTCAAGGCGATTACGTCGGTGTTCTCGAGTTAAAGGGAGGACCCAGTGTGGCCGGTATGAAAACAAGCCAAAACTTCTCATTCGTCGGTAAACACTTCGCATGCCAATAGGTCTTCCTTGTTCTGCAAACCATTCATTTGCAATGGACCTGGTAGTGGAGAAACGGTCCCTTAAAGCCAATAATCTTAGGCGGCGATCTTCAGGGTCTGTTGTTCTACGGCGGCGTCCAGTGCCCCTTGCTCTTTGCGTACGGCCTTCTCGAAGCCATGCCTGACAATACCTAACCACAGTGTCTACACTTCTTTGCACTCTAACTGCAATTGCCCGAAAAGAAAGTCCAGTTTCCCGAAGTCCCACTATACGGCCCCTATCAAACTCACTAAGTTGACGAAATCGTACAGGTCTCCATATCTAGGCATTGTAACCGATCGTAAAGGATGTCAAGAACCAAAATCCGCCAATGTTGATTCTTTACTGAGGCTGAAATTTTCATTTTTAGAGCGTTAGTGAATTAAAAAAAGCAGTATAAAAACCGGAATGTCCAACTGATAAGGCTGAAAATTTATTCACTTGTTATTTACAGTAAGATAAATACATTCACCAACATTTATTAAAATAAAACCATTTAAACTGGGTGTTCGGATTTATATGTCACTTAGTATAGATATATCTCACTGGTAGCATATCCAGTAATGATAATATCACTGATTTTATACATATGCAGACCAATACACATAATCATCCAGATGCGATCTTGCTATTCAACCAACTTTCTTCTCAGAGATGAAATCCTCAGACTACTCGGCTTCACAAGACATATGCAACCAATAATGCTTGTAGTTGAGTCTTTCGTCCATAGATGGACGCTCACAACGATCCTAGTGAGCAAATGTGGAATGACTGTTTCCCCCCAAAAAACCAGCTAGTCGGCTAGATGACACTTTATATGTTTCCAATTTCCAGCGTCCCTTAGAAGTTTCAGCATTTTTACTTCGATTTTTCCCATCACTGAGATTTAAGGAAATTAATTATTATATAATTAATTGTGAAATATCAATATACACGTATAGTGCCTATCCATAAATATTTTTTGATGTCAAAACCTCAATATCACAAAACAAAAAAAAATACTTTTAATAATCAGCCATATAACAGAGCCCTCAGAAGCAAAGTTATTGTGATCCCGCAGCCAAATTCAATGTTATTCTGACGTAAGTTCTCATATTATGATGCGTCCATCATCTTCAATTCAATACCACAATCATAAAAACATTTATTATTTATCAATTTTTGGACAAAAAAATTGAACCATTCAGGTACATCTCACAATTCAACTAACCACTGCGTCACATAGTATCATTTTATACGTCTTTGTCCTTTTTTCTTATTCTTTCCATATACTCTATTAACGAGTGTATTATTTTTAAATTTTCATGTTTTTAACTATTGCTCAGAAAATACTATTGTGCAGAACATACGTTGCCACCCCTTACTAGTTAAGTGCAGGGGCATCCACGATAGTCTTCGCCAATTAGGATCACTCTAAGGCATTGTTACCATGTTATTGTAACAAATAAATGCACGTGTATTATTATCATTAAATATTGATTAATCTTTAATCATAAACATAATTTGGAATAAAGGTAGACTAACTAATTCATACCATGTAACAAATTTTATTATAAACTCAGAAGCAAAAGTCCAAAATCAAGTGCAAACAGTTTAAATTTTTAGATTCATAATGGAACTTATTATATGAATAAACTTTCCAATTTATGTAAACTTGTACCCCACTTGCCTCTTTCATTCATTCATATGTTATTACAGAGATTAGTATTTACGGTGATTCATCAATATTCACCATGGACTATGATATTTATTTACCATGTAGCCCAGATTTTAGTTATAATTGATATATGAGGTTACCTGGAAATCCACTAACACTAACGGAATGATCAGTAAATACTGAGGGTACCACAGTAAATATTGAGTCGGCTGTGATAATCTAGACATTAAGGGAAGGTCTCTGGGTTAATACGCCCAAATAGCTGAACCTACGCTTACGCTTCAGGCATTTTGAAATTCCAAACCCAAAACCTTTGTAGGATTTCCTGGAAATCGTGGCTTTATGCCAAATACGCGGTATCGGCTAGCGGCTGCGGGTAGTTAGAGATTTGCATGTACAATATGCATGCTTCATTGCTACCACTAATACTTGAAACAAATCATCTGATTATCTGTAAAAATTTGATGGGACCAAAATTCTCAGTAGGTCAGATTTGATACAATAGTTTAACATGACAGTAAATACACATTTTACTGAAAATAACACCTCTACTTTTTGCCTGCGAGAGATATTTTGGAAACTGGGCATATATCTCAAATAAGTCATCAACATGCGCTCGTTGTCTTTGGCGGAGCGATGCTTATACAAACTTTAGTATTAGCAATTATCCTATTTATAATAAAGGTATTCCACCCATGCATGCTTCTTTGGGGAAGAAGCACAGTGCCAGTCTTTACTATATGTGAAGTCAGAATTGCGTTCAGGCAGCTGTCCAGTGCTGCCTCATCAAATTGTGCAACGAAAAGGCGTCAGGCTGAAGTAGCGGTAATTGAAAGAATAACCCATTGAGTATTTCAACTATTTTACTTAAATTGAAGAAGTGGTGTCATTAGAATCGACTACCATAGGTTGAAATAACAGACGCTATACTATATATTATTAACAAAAAAACATTGACATCTGATCCAAAAGCGTGACCTTCGTTTTTCAATCAGTTTCTACCTATTGAACAGCATCGAGCCACGCAGGAGGAGCTACGATTTCAGGTACGCAAAGTATCCATAAGCACGTGTTGATCATATAAACAGTTGAGAAGAGCGATTATTTTACAATGTAGTCAGTTAATTGAGTATTTATCTGATTTTTGTCAAGAAATGAGTATTCTGGAATTTAACTTGTCTTCATAAAATTTTTCAGTACAACTTTGTAAAGGTTGGCTCAGACGCTACGTTTTACATCTTTTGTCTGCCTAGTTAAAACGATGCGTGTAGATTGGAAAAGTGCGCAGATTCAAATCAGGCGCGATAATTGAAAGAGCATGGATATCCTGTGCGGACAAGTCGGCACCTGTAGACCTTAGCACCATTTTTCGATACATTTTATTCATCAGTTTCAATTCATCAGGCGACAATGGCTGACCTTCGACAATGTTCTCGGGACCTTCTCACAGTATTTATTGTATTATACGAAAGTTTCACATGCATTGACGTATTAAATTCAAGGAGTATAGTGACAGCGATAAACAGGTAAGCGGTCGACAGTCAGAGACAAGATGTACGCGACTAAATTCAATTAGTTTTTCATCATCCATGTCTTTGATCAACTATATCAAAATATTCACGAAATTACATAAAAACACGACCGTAAAAATTGAAAAATATCGTTCCAAAACAATGCGATCATCACGGTACGGCGTCGTCGAGGGCACTGAGAACACGGCCACTTCCACGTGCCGGTCTAGTGTGAATCAGTTCATCCAATTTCCAGGAAGAATGTTTTTAGTTTCGCCGGGCGCATCACGTGCCGGTCATAGCACTGTCACGTCACGGCTGAGTATGAATAGGCCTTTATGAGTGTATAGTAGAAAAGTTCAAAGAAATTGATGCAACAGCAACACACTTCTTGAACGCCGGGTACTCCTAAGACGTTCCAATCTTTTTTTAACGAGGTACTATGAAAAAATTGACCAGAGTACCTCTCTTCCATGATGATATCACACAAAACTGAGCAAAATATACAAATATTCTGCATCAAGTAGACGCTCTAAAAATTTCAACGCTTTCATTTCGTCCTAAGACTGCGCAGACAAAAGGTTGTGCAAAACCTCGCACCTGAACCGGTCTTTATGCAACAATCTAATTTGAATGACCTTCTACAAATCTAGAAAGAGAAAAAATGTGTATAGTGGAAATTTAGAGAATTGCTGAGATCTTCACCTAATTAATAACCGATATATCCAAGTTTCTCAGGTATTTATGTTTTTTAAAAGAGATAAAAGGAAACATTTTGAAGAAATCGAGTCTGCTCAATTGAACCATTACTTCAAAGATATCTTTTGACGGGTCAGCTGTAAAATCTGAACCTAGTATCGCAAAATAAAGCTGTCGGTGTCGCAATATAACAATGTTAAGTAATAAGAGTTGTTCTTGCTCGATATACATTGAGAGGTCCAAATTTTCTGGTGGTGCAGTGCACATATTGCAGCTTATTACTTTGTCAGAGTGAACAGCATTACGTCCCCTGAAATTAACGAAACTACATTCGCATAAGCGTTTATTTACGCTACAGGTGGCAAGTTTGATATGCTTTATTCTATTCCAAATAGCTTGTTGACGTAAAATCAGCTTTGTGTCTCGGCAAATCAATCTACCAATCCACTCGCTATCATCCCTTGTCCCTGGGGTGCAATATGGCCCTGTTTTATTGTCCATTTGCCGCCGTGATGGCCAATGGCTGGACCTGTGTGTGCACTGCTACGTTTGCTTTCAATCTCTTAAGAAGGGTCTCGCATAATCCTTTTTAATCAATTTGGGTAGAAACAGGGATCCCATCGCCGCAGAAATTTGCACACAGCACCGGACATGATGTAGCACTTTACGGATTAATACTGTCCAAGCGGGCAGCCTCTATTTTATGTTCTGTCACGAATTTCGCAACTTTTAATCGGGACGTTTACAAAGTGATGCACGACGGAAGTTTAAGAGGATTATTCTACAAATATTTACACGGCGAGGCCACCACTGCTCGGTGGAGGTTGAATTTGGGAACAAACAGTCTGATTAACACATTCTGAGAAGCGTCTCAAGTTTTATTTGTCGCTTGGAATTTGCAATAGTTTTGGTGGTCAGCAACACTGAGAGCGGGCTGAACGAATTGTCAATCAGATAGCTAGTGAGTTCTTCTAGCAGACGCAAAATGCGATGATATCAGCAGACGGCTACGCTGATGTTGTGCGGCAAGGAACTTGGAAGTTGGGACATATTGAGATGTCAGAATGTCTGTGTGTTTCAACCACAGAATACCAGCAGAAGCGACTGCGTGACCAAAACTAAGTACACTGCACTTTGCACTGACACTGTAAGGCAATAAAAACCTGTGTGTAGTATAAGTTGGGGCCGTTTTTCTAAAAAAATCATCAAGAGTATGGTTATTCGATATAATATGTAACATAAAATGTAAAAGTGGGTTTCTTCGGAAGCATCAATATGCAGATTTTTATTTGCGCTCTTTGCACCAGGATCAAAGACACCTACAGTCACCATCTCATCTGTGTCATCTGTGCTTTCGACAATTAGCGAATTGTACTTCGCTTAATAATATAAGCAGTCGTAAACTACATTTCAACAGGCTCAATGTATATAAAAACAGACGTATCCTGATAACCAAAAGACACTAGTAAATAGCCCACCTACCAGGCTCCCCTGCAGCTGTATATGCACATGCTAGATCACAAGACCTGACCACCTAGCGAGGTTAGATGTGAGCTTGAGTTTAATGTTTTTTAACTCCAGAGGATCCACAGGGTTTGACCTCAGTGTTGCCCGTCTTGAGATGGTCTATCTACAGATGGACAAATATGTTAATTTTTGAAGATAATTGAAGTCTCGCGCCTGGAGGAATTTTGAGCATTGCTTCGAAATCAACCTTTATTTAATCCTCATAGCTTTGCGTGAGCACATTTCATACCGCTCCCACGAATTTGCCCGCCATATTATCACCTTAATTCCCTGTGTGTATCCCTAACAGAATGGGTGATACCGAGTGCGTCCGCACAATAAAGCTTCTTTGCTTCTACTCAGAAAAAAAAATTATTCAATTTTATTTGCATGACCAGGCATAAAATTGCGCCAACGTTCTTTTAAACAGTTTTCCTTAAGAAAATTGCAAACTTTTTTTTGCTCTAGCTTAGTTTTTTCTTTTGTAATTTTGGACCAAAGACGTTACTATGACCTTTATCATAAAGCTGATGGTTTTTGAAGTTGAAATCTGAAAGCTTCACTAATTTTAAATACTTCGAATAATCTTTCTGACATTGATAATTAAGTCTATGTCAACTTGACTAACAAGAGGCGCCCTAGCACTTACTCAGTTTCCATGGATGGCCGAGTTCTAGCAAAGATCCGTTCATTTCAGTTGGTCGGCAGATTATTGAGGACTTCATCTGGCACGAACATATCTCGCAATAGCGGCAACAGCTGGGAAAAAGTTAAGCTGTTTGTTTAGGGCTGCGAAGTACTTTTATTCACATGACCTCCTCACTCTGTACACGGCCCAGATAAGTCCTAGCCTCGAGTACTCCTTGTACAGGGTGTCCGTGAAGCTGGGGTTTTCCTTTTCAGACACAACTACACTTGATATAACAACGCTAATGTGTGGTTAAACGTGAGCGAACCAGTAAAAAAAATAAATGAGAAAGGACTCACTGTTCAGTTGAATTGCAATTCCAAGTACGGCTCTGCCGTAAAATCCGCATTTACATCGCAGTCGTACATCGTATAAGTGTACGCTGCGAAGCTAGGACAGGACCAGCTTCGGTTTGGCTCATGTTTGATTGAGTTTACTGACTCCAATATCTCGGTTCTCTTAAGACATTGGTGTATATGCTACTAAGAAAATCTGCTTGTTTTTTCAATATCTACACGTTGTGTAAAGGAAAACCCCAACGTTGTATGTTTGGAGTGCTGTCGCTCCGACTACATCATTCATGCTCGATGCTGTTCGGAGGAGGGCTGTCCGATTGATTGATGACTCTTCTCTGACAGTCCCGTTACACTTTCGCATCGACGAAGCGTCGGCAATCTAGCTTCCTTCTACCACTAGGCCAACGGGCTTTGCTCCTCGGAGCTCGCCTCCATGACGTCGCGCGATATGCCTGCCAAGACCGGTCTGTCTGACTTTGGCCTCTCATCTTAACCGTGTCGAACTAGGTACATCCAGAACTGGCCGATACGTTTGCTTCTTTGTTCCTATTGCGTCGAGATTATGGAACTCAGTCCTACTAAGCTTGAGTAGTTCTAAGCTTGGATTAACAAAGTCCCTTCAAGCTCCTCACAGCAGTCGCGGTGCCCTAGTATTCAGGCTTCTGCCTGCGCGGCTGCTTCGATATAAAACAAATACTCTAAAATGTAAATCTTGAGTCAATTAGCATCTTTATTTGTTCAAAACGTAAGGGTTGTTCAACCCTCAATCGGCCGTTGTAAATGTGGGGCCTGGCTCCTAGATTTCCGCATCAGCTTTTCTGTGAGAGTTCAGATGTTGCGCCACTTTCTTGTCGTGTTCATTAACAACCAAACCATACGAGTTAATTGTATCGCACATGCAAATATAAAATAATAAACATCGCCATTGGAGTCTCAAAAGAGACCGCTGTGTTATCGCTGCGTGCTAGCGCACTCCGCATCTCTCTCCACGTTTCTGTCTG
This sequence comes from Acanthoscelides obtectus, assembly GCA_963669975.1. NCBI lineage: Eukaryota > Metazoa > Arthropoda > Insecta > Coleoptera > Chrysomelidae > Acanthoscelides > Acanthoscelides obtectus. Next base: position 39,209,444 of record CAVLJG010000007.1, on the reverse strand, counting down.
CTTAATTTATTAAAGTTTTTTGTAGTTAGGCGTCATAGCAGCAGGGGACTAAACGTAATTACATTAACAGAACAATGCCCTGACACTATGGTGAGAGCGTCAGCGCTCATTCGTTTGTTGCGTTTTTATTTTTCACAATGTCACCTCGCCGTAGTGCTGAAGCGTTACTCACAATAAATACCACGCTTTTATTACAAATAGTGCTTGGTAAGCTATTTTTACTAGTTCTGCAGTGTTCAGACCTTGTGTACTATCCTGAAACAGTCTCTCAAGGTGCCAAATTGGATGAGTTAGAGAAAATACTTTATCTAACGTAGGTCCCGCTAGTTACCGATTCCTGAGGACATTTTACTTCAGGTTATTTTCACCTTTTTTCATAAACAAGAAGTGATAATACTGAGTTTTTCAGTAGACTTATCGTCTTTCTTTGCTTTCCGCCCGTCTGTCTCCAATGACTTGGACTATACCTATTAGTGATAAAAAGCATGAAATATTACTTGTAAGGTTGAATTTAGTCAGAGACGGAAAGTAGTGCAGGGTAAACAGATGATGATCCATATAAGTAAATAAGACTTCTTCAATTTCAAATATGTTATTCTTGTCGCAAAAGCAAAAAAGCGACAAAAAACTGTACCATCCCTAAAACTGGAAGCATGCAATATAACGTATGTCCTAAGTTTTGGCACAAAGTAGGATATATCAGATTTTTTTTTAATTCAATCAAGCACTAACTAGTTATCATAAATTACAACTCAATACTTAATTATACAATACTATCGAATTATGTGGAGTGGCCCATTCTGCTCCACCAGACACAACTTTCTTCAAATGTCTCTCTCTCATGAGGTCCTGGACGGAATTCAGATCAATTACTCTCAGTTTTTCGTACAGCTCATGAATACTCTATTGGGCGAACTTGCGTTTGGACGATTATTGTTTTTTGGGAACAAAAGGTATGTTGTGTTTTCGAAGCCAGTTTTGGGTATCTCTCTTGAGTAATGGCATTATGCTAAGTCTGGCCAAAACATGATATGGTTATTGGCAAGCAATTTATCATATGCAAAATATTGATGACGTTATTTCATTTTGGGATATTAATATCTCTAACGTTTTTCATTGGCATGCTCCGAATAAAACTGCTGGAATCACTAAGAGACAAGATCCCTGGTAGACTGACAACTTAAAATTGACGAAACAGCTTAAGAAAGAAGCTTTTTTAAGGTATAAGAGGTATAAGACTCAGGCGATGCTGCAATATTATAAGAATTTAAGAAATTTGCTCAACTTCTCAATACAGTCTGAAAAGCAAGCATTTTCAGAGTCAAAATCAAAATTATCGTCTAAGGGATTTTGGAAAGCTATGGACTATCTCAATATCCGAAACAGTCCCTCTGACATTAATGGTCTGCAGTACTACCCAGATGAACTTAACAACTTCTTCATTGATGGTGCTCCTTCCAGTGGTATCTCATTTGGCGTTGATGCAAGCCAATATGTGTCTGATCGTAATATTAACAATAAATTTTCATTCCGTTTTGTGAGTGCTGAAGCGCGTATTAATGTCAATAAAATCTAATCAACTGGTACTGATAAGATTGACCTCAAGATGATTTAACTAGTTTTTCCTTATCTGAGTAACATAATTACTTATATCGTCAATTTTTGCCTTGCTAACAACACTTTCCCGTCCAGCTTGAAGTACTCTAAAGTTATCCCTATCCCAAAGATTGGTAATCCAAAAGAATTCTGATTTTTGCCCTATAACCTACCTTTTCGAAAATAGTGGAAAAAATCGTAGCCTTCCAACTAAAAACATTTATTACATCTAATAATATACTTCCAGATGACTTATTCAGGGCATGTGATAATAAGTTGCACATTTGCTTGATTTTGCTCGATTTTAGTAAAGCTTTTGATACAATGGATCATTCAATCTTATGTTCGAAACTTAAATCTCTGGGACTAAGCAATATGGCTGTAGATATCTTTGATAGCTACCTGTCAGGCAGATCCCAGTGCACACAATTTAATGGACACATTCGTACTCTTAGAACATCTGTATTGACGAACCAGTCTCCTTGTTGACATTCCAACCAGATTTTTTGCTCTTCTCTCTCTCTCTCTCTCTCTGACCTCTGTGCAGTAAATGCATGCGGTCTTCCACTTTTTGGGAGATACATACATGGTATTCCCTGCTCGCACACCGCTATTGTTCGATTAATGGTTCTGCGTGACTTGTTTTCATCCTGGATAATCTACAGATTTCTGCTTTGGGTACCCGCCCAACCAACTTGTAAATACTTTGTCTTATTAAAGCGAGAGCTTCAAAATAAATATACTAAGTGACATATAAATCCGAACACCCAGTTTAAATGGTTTTATTTTAATAAAAGTTGGTGAATGTATTTATCTTACTGTAAGTAATAAGTGAAAAAATTTTCAGCCTTATCAGTTGGACATTCCGGTTTTTATACTGCTTTTTTTTAATTCACTAACGCTCTAAAAATGAATATTTCAGCCGCAGGAAAGAATCAACGTTGGCGGAATTTGGTTCTTGACATCCTTTACGATCGGTTATGATGCCTAGAGTACGGAGAGCTGTACGATTTCGTCAACTTTCTTTTCGGGCAATTGCAGTTAGAGAGCAAAGAAGTGTAGACACTGTGGTTAGGTGTTGTCAGGCATGGCTTCGAGAATGCCGTGCGCAAAGAGCAAGGGGCACTGGACGCCGCCGTAGAATAGTAGAATACCAGACCGTGAAGATCGCCGCCCAAGATTATTGGCCTTAAGGGACCGTTTCTCCACTACCAGGTCCATTGCAAATGAATGATTTACCGGCCACACTGGGTCCTCCCTTTATCTCGAGAACACCGACGTAATCGCCTTGAGTGGTGCAGACAACGGTCACTCTGGGATCAGGAATGGAACAGTATTGTCTTTAGTGACGAGTCTCGATTTTGTTTAGGCATGCACGATGGTCGTGCCAGGGTTAAAAGGCGACGTGGTGAAAGGAGGAATCCACAGTTTTTTGTTGAAAGACATGTTCATCACACTGTTATATATAGCTTATGGTTCCAGGTCACCTTTAATCTTCATCAGAGGTAACATGAACGCGCAGCGTTATATCCACGAAGTTCTAGAACCCCATCTTTTACCTTATCTTGACACCCTGGCAGATCCAACTTTCCAACAAGATAATGCCCGACCACATGTTGCAAGAGTCACAATAGACTTCTTTCAACATAATGATGTCACATTGTTACCATGGCCACCAAGATCTCCCGACTTATCCCCAATTGAGCACGTGTGGGATATGATGGGTAGGAGATTGCTCAATTTGCAACGTCCTCCTCAGACTCTAGAAGCACTTCGAGAGGAGTTGGTGGTTGCCTGGAATGAGATACCACAGGAGGACATTGACCACCTGATCAGAAGCATGCCTAGGCGCGTTGGAGAATGCGTAGCACATCAGGGTGCATCCAAACATTATTAAAGGTCAAAGGGCTTTAAAGCAGTGCAATCATTTTGAAATTTTTATCATTTACTTATTATGCTTATACAAAATTTTATTAAAATAAAACCATTTAAACTGGGTGTTCGGATTTATATGTCACTTAGTATAAATGTCAACTGAGACTAAAGTAAGTAAACAAACTCTTGTTTCCAAAGGCAAGCAACCTGACATTATTTTGTGTTTGTAAAAATTAAAGCCAATGAATTTTGTACCAAAACTTCTAGGACATACGATATTTAATTTATAAAAATGCCTACTACTCCTTTTACTTCCTACGCTTTTGGCAAGGAAGTCTTGTAATCGCGACGAATTGACACATCATATTGTTTTGAATGCTACATGACCTTTAGGTCACTCGTTTCCATAAGTCTTCAGTTCAGTGGTGGCTGAACTAGGACTAAAAGCACGAAAAAAATCACTTAAGCTTTGTTTTTTGACGTTTGAGAGACTCTTATTCATTTTCAGAAAAAAAATGTAGGGTTGAAAAGTTGGGTTTGGGGTTGTGAAGAGTGAGGTGGAAGTAAATCCTAATTTTGTGATGTTGGTTTATTTACGCGCTCCCAACCTGATTAACATCAGGAATCTATTAGCCATATTTCACACATCATGGATTTTATCTTTAAAACAGAATAAAAGAAATGTTATGTCTTTACAAGCGGGCGCACAGGTCAAGTTACCTGTTCTGTCTGTATCGCCGCGGTATCGCTTGTGTGGGAAGGGGTAACGTTGCCAGATGAACAATACTACGGATAGAGCAGGAAATGAATAGCAATAGACTGATTGTGCGGGCCTGTTTGACTGACTTGATTCATTTAATTTCTCTGTGAAAGATACTTGCAGCTTAATTTTTTTAGCGAGCTCATCTTGTACTGAACTTAACCCATTATGAACTGATGACGGCATTGCGTGGGAAGTACAGATTCATCCTGCTCGATGCCATGTTTCATCTAACGTGTCCAGGTTGCGCTAATTTCACTAACTTTAACATTATCTAGATCTTCATGGTCTCAATAAATATATAATACGCTTAAGCTTTGCCTTTGTTCTACATAAAAATTGCACCCCATCGAACAACAAAATTTAATGAACTCACATACAGGGTGTCCCAGAAGTCGACGTCAAGCCGAAACCGGGTGATAGGCAAAGTCATTTAGAAAATTTATTGGAGGACGTGCCACTGAGTATTTACAGGGACATGTGGTTTCAGCATGATGGCTGCCCAGCGCACTATGCACTCTCAGTGAGAGAGTATCTCGATCAAAACTTTCCAGGCAGATGGATAGGGCGGTCTGGTACAATACCGTGGCCAGCCCGGTCACCAGATTTGAATCCGTTAGATTTTTTTTACTGGGGAACTGTCAAAGAAAAAGTGTATTTCTAGCCGATGATGAAAATGTAGCTGAGCTACGGCAAAGACTATTGGAAGCAGCTGAGTTTGTTAATCACCGTGGATTCGCTCGTTTAATAACCCGATCTTTTTTAAGATGTCGAGCGTGTATTGCGGCTGAAGGAAAACAGTTTGAGCATTTGCTGTAAAGGTAAATCATCATCAGCAGCATTTTGACGCCCCCTTAAGGGTCCTTGTGCGTTTTCATAATCGCTGTTTAATTAGGAAATTTTGAAAAATTTTCATCAGTTTTTCTTCAAATAAAAATTGTGCATAAGTTAACGAGTAATCTTCTAAGTGTTATACCATTTTGGAATCGTTATTAAATGCGCCAACTTTTAAAGTTACTTGCCAAACTCTCGTAGTTCATTTTTTTCCAGTACAGCCAGTTAAAGTTGAGCAAAGTTTTACTTTGGAATACTTGGTTGGGAAATAAGTTGCAATTTTTCGTGAACGAGAAAAGTTGGCAGTAAGGTTGAGTCACCAGTTTGAAGACGCATTATTCATCATTACATTGTAAAAATAAATTCCAAAAAAAGTTAATATTTGTAGTAACAGGAGTTGACAGACTGCCGTAGGGTGTGAAATTTCTATATTTTTTTCAAAGACCTATAATTTTCAAAACACATACATAAAATTTGTTTAAATATTTTTCTGATAGCTGCTATGACTTTGCCTATCACCCGGTTTCGGCTTGCCGTCGACTTCTGGGACACCCTGTATATAACATTACAGTTACTTCATTTTTTAGGGAAAGTAGTATTAGTTTATTTGTGCCAGACATCTGCCAGGAACGATCTCATTATATCAATGCGAGCATCCGATACTTCTGAGGCGGCAACCATCACATCTGCACTGCCTGCGCGTATTCATAAAGCCTCCTTTATGGGTGGAGGAGGATGCTAAGGCCCGAGGAATTCTACCTCTAGTCCTTGTGGAGGGTTGCAAGACATTGCATTGCCCTCTCCTTTGACACCCTGATTGCCAGAGGGCTAAGTGGACAGGTAGGTATGTGATTGTTTCTGTAACTTCACTAGCATTTTATGTTACAAATTTGCTATCCTATTATAGTGGGTAACCTGTCCTACCATTTCCCAAAGTTCTTCCAATGGAAGTCAACGCAGAAAATTCCCTACAAGTAACCTCAAGCCGATCCGACTTATCCTTGGTAGAACTTGACATTTGATTTCCATCCAATTATGGGTCCAACATCGTAAGTGCCGCTTTAACGTTACGTATGCAAGATCTTGCTGACAGCCTCTTGTTAAGCTCAACTAGTTTCTCGACCTATTGGTACCGTCCCGTTTCCCATATTAATTACAGTTCGGTATTTCTGCGCAAAACTTAACAGGATACAGTCAGTCCTTTGCACATTGCACTTCAATCCCCATATATTATACTGAGTGACGTATGTTTACTAGAATTCAAGAATTTTTTACATATCGATTTATCTTGCCATGAACAAGTGATTAAATGGTCAGGTTTTTCTCTTAAGTTTTTGTGGTGGCTGCGTGTATTGTTTGTTGATAGAAAATCATTCAGTTTTCGTACATTTATGGTTCACCTTGCCCACGGCGATCGCCTGACCCATATCCAATTGAACATGTCTCGGACGGCTCTTGAATTCCTCCACAGACTTTAGCAGCTCTTACTCATGAAGTTGTAGTAGCCTGGAGTCAGATACCTCAACAGGATCTCGACCACCTTATCAGCATGATGACCAGGCATGTCGATGAGTGTATAAGAAATCGTGGATCCTCAACACATTATTGAACCAGCTTCTGCAGTCAGTTGACGAATCAAGCTGAAAATTTAATATTTTCCTAGTAAGGGACACCGAACATATATGCAAAAAGTTATTAAAATCGGATAAACATACGGAGTTGTTTACCTTTTTTTGTCACTCAGTACATAATAGTATATTTTGTTACGTTTATAGTATAGTGTGAGGACAAATACCTTTAATTTTAATTTGAGCTTAACACATTTCGTTATCATGCCTCTACAGAAATGATGACATATATTTTTTGGTCACGAACTCAAAAAAGAAATATCCACATAGTAATATCCAGCAAATGTGCCCGTTATATTTCCAGTACGTCTCATATTTTCAAATTAATTAAAGCTGGCGACATGCTAGCATGGACTGGTTTTCTTTTTTTTAATATGTCGAGAGCAGTACAGCGCCATTCTATGTGTTGTGTATTGTGAAATAGAACCTGTAAAATCTCTCACTGGGCTCCAATGTAAATTAGAACGGATTTTACATAGTAAATGAGAGTGTGAGCTATGTGAATATAAACAAAAGTACAGTGACGCCACATGATATTCGCAGGATATTATAATTTGTTTATTTGAAATGTTGTAGTGTGTGCCTCTCGTGCTTGGATTACTTTGGAGCCATGAGGGTTAGATTGTTACGTAGTCATTTCTTTGTAAGTACTAAAGGTTGTTGCAATGAGATGAACAGCACGACGTAACTAAAATAGGCAGCGTCCTGATATAACTGACAATTTTATATGCAAGATGTAAGATAATAGGGCGTTCAAATCAAAAGAATCTACAACAAACTGTATTATTCAATTAGCATGCTCGTAGTATCGAAATACGTAGTCATGCCATAAGTTCTGTCCCTCGTTTTCAAACAAGTGTAGACCTGTTAATACTTGTCCGATTGTTTACATTGTGGTGTCAGTTGATTAAGCGCTTTTCGGGTAATTACATATACCTCAGTTTGTATTGATCTCTCGAAGCATAACGATGGAGTCGGGCAAGGCAGAGAACCGTATTGCAGTGATAGCTTTACATAAGTGTAATCACAGTGCTAGTCAGATTTTTGAACTCTTACGCGGCCTTCAAATATCGCGTAAATTTGTGTCTAGGACCATTCAGCGGTACAATGAGACGTCCTCTGTTGATGACAGGCCAAGAAGCGGAAGACCTCGTCAAGTAAGGACTCCAGCAGCCATCAAAGCCGTAAAAGCCAGGATTCAAAGGAATCCACTCCGGAAGCAGAAGATCCTATTCAGGGAAATGAAGATTCCTGTCCGGACGATGTCGCGCATCATTAAACAAGACCTAGGGCTAGGGGCTTACCGGAGACGTACGGGCCAGCGACTTACGGCCACCTTGCGACACATCAGGGCGACAAGATCCAAGAAGCTCTTGGAGAGGTACGCAGCTGGGGGATTCCGAAAGATTTTGTTCACGGATGAGAAAATCTTCACCATAGAAGAAAAATTCAACCGACAAAATGACAAAGTGTATGCAAGGAGTTCACAGGAAGCTTCGGAGATCATTCCGAGAGTTGAGAGAGGCCACCACCCTGCGTCAGTCATGGTTTGGTGGGGGGTGTCCTACGAAGGGGTCACTCAGCTCCATTTCTGTAAACAGGGCGTGAAAACAAAAGCGGCAAACTATCAGAGCGACATACTGGATCCTATCGTCAAGCCTTTAAGTGGTACATTGTTTGCCAACCAACACTGGGTCTACCAGCAGGATTCCGCCCCCGCTCACAAGGCTAAGAGTACGCAGCGCTGGCTGGAAAGCAATGTGCCAGAGTTCATTGCTGCGGAAGATTGGCCCTCAGGGAGTCCGGACCTCAATCCTTTAGACTACAAGTTGTGGGACCTGCTAGAGCAGTTGGCCTGCTCCAAAGCCCACCGTAATATCGAGTCCCTGAAAGCGGATTTGATCCGATCAGCGGCAGCTATTCCTTTGGAAGCTGTGCGTGCAGTGATAGATGAGTGGCCCGCGAGATTGAAGCAGTGTGTGAAGGCCAAGGGGGGACATTTTGAATAAAACTGTTTGATTATGAATTCTAAAAATGTTGTCGAATAAATAATATCTTTCATATAAATATATCTTATCTTGTTTCATTTTTATCATGAGATTATCATGGGACAGAACTTATGGCACGACTACGTACAGTGATACCTGTCGGACTCTATGTGTAAATTCTGCACCCCCCCAACCCAACTGATTCGTCAGCAGTAAACAGATTGTAGTGTTCCAAGATAAAGCATGTAAACCATTTATTGAGTAGGAGGGTTGACTAATGTAGAGAAAAGTAATGAAGTTGCAGATAATGTAGGTACTAAAAGCTGAACAAGGTAGGTATCAGATATCGTGTAGTGTCGCGCGAGGATAGTGACTGATTTACCTTCATACACATTGTGCATAAGTCGTCTATGGAGAAGATGCATCCACAGCATATAAAGGTATGAGCAGTTGACTGTAGATAATAAAAATTTGACGCACTCCACGATTTTATTTGTCTTATCAATTACCTAGAACCATGAGGAGAGTGTTGTGATGACACTACCTGCACTATTATTATGTTCTTTTAAAATCCTGATTTTTCCGGAATGGTCGTACATTGAATCATCCTAGAACCGATCCACAACCTTACAGATGAACAGCAGTTTAAGGGCATTCTGAGTGCCAAGGCGATTTCCTCTCTGACAAGAGATATGAAAGCTGTCACTGAATGAGGACGCAGGAGTCTGATACTGCTTAATGCTTCCAAAACACAGTTTTGTACCTTGAGTAACAAGAAACGCTCTAGCGCACATCCGATTTCCATGTATGGCCAGGTTCTGCTAAGGGGCCATTTGTTTTGGTTGGTCGGAGTTCAGGCCACCCAGAATTTGATATGGCACGAATATACCTCGTGAATCGCGACAGCTGCTGGAGAAAAGTTATCTGTTTAAGGATAAGAATCCCTGTTGTCTACATAACCTCATCCTTCTGTACAAAGCCCATATAAGGCCAGCCTCAAATTTACTTTTAGGATCATTGCTTTGTCGATAAGGCCCCTCGGGCTGTTGCCCTACGTACACTTCTAAATTTAAAGTGCAAAACATATTGGCGTCTACCAGTGCAAAAATCTTGATATCGTGTTTGTTTGGCTTCGACGGTATATACTGCCTGAAACCACAGCGACCCCTAAATGCCTCCAGTTTCTCATCTATTGTCGCGTATTCGAAAATTGTATAATGCTTTTGACAATTTCTTACAAAAGAATCAAAAACTTCTCGAATAGGTGCCAGTTTGTTGCATTTTCTACGTTCCTCCCTTGTTTCTTTGTCGTCAGTGCGGATAACATGCATCAGGAAACAGAATCCCTGCAACGACATGGTCAACCAAAACATATCGATCCCAGTACCATCTCGACTCCATAGATCTTCAGTATTCAGTCGACTGCCTTTGTGAAGACCTGCTAAATATAATAAACCTACTAGAGCTTTGGTTTCAGCTAGGCTTGTAGGTTTTGCAACTCTAGAACGCTCATACTTATCAGATATAGTTGATATATATATATATATATATATTTGTAGGTGTTTTCCACAATACTTTCAAGCATGATCTGATCTTTTACACCAGGTAGGTGAATTACAATGTTTGATTTTGCTTTCCTCACTCGCTGCGAGAATGGATGCTTATTCCACTGCGTAATTCGATCTTTGCCAGTAAAATACGGCTGGAATTCCACGTCTCTTTCCGCTTCCTCATTACTTTTCAACTCCTGATCACTTTCCGCTTCTTGTTCACTGTTAGAATCTTCCCTTTCTTCAACAGTATCCTCAATCAAATTTCCTTCATCTTCATCATCATCAGCTACTTTATCAGATGATTCAATCTCTTCCCAAATACGCCTAACACGTTCTTGTTCTTTTTCATACGAGCAATTCATTTCTAAAATAAAATATTTATATTACCAACAGAAATTATACTACAGTCATTGTAGAATGGAATATAAAAATAAATAAGGTTCATCTTATAGGATATCTAAATGACATTCATTGGATATTTGGTGAAATAAAGTCATGGTTAAGTAATAGGAATAGTTACTTACCAAAATAAGCAATGAATGCACAACACTTTTAAATAACGAATTTAGTCGCGCCCGGTCTCACTGTCAAGATTTAAGTATCACCTTTTCCGATTATCAAATATACTTGTCAAGTCAGGAAGGTAGTTGGAGAAGCACGCCTAGCAATATTGCCACATCTAACCTACGCTACATGATATAAACTCGTGGGTCTGTGAGACCCGGTGCGACATACATGTGTAAATAAACTAATTACTAATACATACTTCATAACTTCATCCATTCCTACCAGTCATAGGTGTTTGAAAAATAAACAAAATTTTTCATCAACTACAATGGCATGTCACATACGATTTAATAAAGGTAACTAAAAATAAAAAAAAGCAACACACGATTATAAATAAACACATGTCCAGATAAAAGTGACATTTTTTCAATGTTTCAATTACTGTATTTATTATTTATTTTTAATAAACTTCATATTTGGAAAAGAAGATTCACACAAATAGGTTGGACTAAATAACGCATTCACTTTCAAAGCAACACGACATGAAACTGAATATTTATCTTTACTTACTGAAGGCCAGATACATTTTGTATTTGAGACTAAAGCTGAATCCCAGTTCCGAAATCGGTTCATCACGTTGAAAAATTTAACTATGGCAGATATGATATCATTAAAACGTTTCATCAGTCATCCCCTACTTAACCATCGGACTTCAGAGTGAATAAGTTTCCCGTATTGACAGTCCATATCATCGGCCAAGGTTTTGAACAATATTCTCTGTAACGCTTGAGGTCTAATCTTGTTCACAATTTTTACTACCAATTTCGTAACGTTGTTTAGTTTTAGAAAATCTCCACATAATGCTTGTTGATGGATAATGCAGTGGTAACAGAGAAATTGTAGAAAACTTTCATCTTCGCGACATAACCCCACGAGACCCTCATCAAGACTCACCATAGCTGGAGCGCCATCGGTTGACAAGCCTATCATTTTCGATATTGGAGTTTTCTCAGAAGAAATAATATTTTTAAAAGAAGAAAACAAGTCCTGCCCAGTAGTCTGTCCTTTTAGTGGAATAGACTTCAAACGACCTTCTTTAATCGCAAAATCCCAAAAAACCATCCTGGCGAACATGGCCATCTGAGAGGTGTTAACGACATCTGTGGATTCATCAACCTGTAATGAAAAATAAGCACAGTTATCGATTTCTTTTCTTAACTGTAAAACTATATCTTTGCTCATTGCTTCTACTTGTCTCATCACTGTATTAGCAGAAAGTTGCATAGATTTTATAGCAGACACTATGTCGTCTTTATATCAAAAGTTTGCAATAAAGCTTCTAAAGATGCCTGTTTTATAATTTCCCTGTCCCTGTGAGGTTTCTTCTTTTGTGTACCCGGTATGATGCTTCAGTCGCAGCCTTACTTTTATCGATTGTTTTTGAAAACCTTGTCTGTTGTCTGATCAACTGATTTTTAAATTGTTTCAGTTTTCCCGTTCTAGTTGCAGCACGTGATGGGAATGATTTTTCAAAAATCGAATGTAGAGTTTTATAGTGCCTATGCGCTTTTTTAGCAACGGAAATATATGAATTACATAACAAACATACATTTTTACCTTTAACTTCTGTAAAGAAATATTGTTCTCCCCATTCCGAATGGAAATGGTATGTCTTCGTCTTCTTACTACTGCTCATAATGTTTTTAATTGCAGGCCAACTCTAACCCAACCGTTGGACTTTGTGCGGTTCCGTTTTAAGCTGAGCGCACTGTCGCCGCGCCTTGCGGGTTTATTCCGTTCAGAGTAATCGAGATCGTTCTCGAAGAGATCGCTCACCGCAGTGTTGCGGCTGCTTGTATTTATTATGAGAGCTTACAAAATTTACGGAAGCTACTATGATTTTTACACCTCTTTAAAATATGTTGTGAGCCACCAGAATTTCCTTTGCGAGCTACCGGTAGCTCGCGGTCGACGGGTTGGCGACCACTGCTCTAGAACATACTACTTACGCAAGTCCCGAAAAAAGAAGGCAGTCGGTATCCCAGTACAGCAATGCGCAATCTAGACTCTCCTCGGACTCGAGGATGCCGTAATAATTTATAAAACTGTCCGGGGTCTCTCTTTTTCTCCCCGCGTGCGGTAGCAGAATTTTATCTTAAGTGCTGCGGTGGCCTCGAAAGCTTGGAAGTGCCCTGGAAAATAATTATATTCCGCAGGTGATACGTCTCCATTAGGGCCCGAGCGGCATGTTGGCCCCAACAAGGGCGGAACACCTGTATTAAAGAAGTACTATAACTTACATACACTGTTTATAAGCTTTTCTACCTAAAGATGGAGGATAAAGGTGCATCCGCTGACTTGGTCCTCGTAAACACAAACATTTTCATTAAGCAAACTTTGATGGTCAGAAATTGACACCATAGGTTCATCTATATGTATCCTGGCTTGACCACTCGACAACATACCTGATAGTGCAACCATTTGGTAGCTTTACTAGGAAAGCAAAAATTGGTTATAGACAACTTACAAATTCAGCATGGTTAGTTCTGAATTCATACTGAACCAGACAACATTTCCTACTGTTCTTGTGAGTTATGTGGTATCGATGTTCTTTAGCAGACCTTATGCTATCTCGATTTTTGGCACCATATTCACAATAAGGTGGTAAAAACATGAGATAGCGAAGTAGATACTTAAAAACAGCGTTTTACAAGTACAAGTTACTAATTTGGTCGTAATTGTCTTGCCGTAGATTACTTTGTAACCTAAGCGTACGTTGACACTGTATAGAAGCAACGTGATGGATTATTTGTACCTGTTTGCACGCAAGACTGAAACCTCACAGGATATCCGATCACAGAGATTTGTCAAAATAGTGCTTAAGTCTTTGGCCCAGTAGTGAGGCAAATTTAATTTTTGTCATTTGAAAGCACCGTTCTAACGATATCAATGATGAAATCCACACCTATTGTAAAAAGTAGTTACATTCCATGGGGCATTAGAATGGAAAGCAGAGGCTTTACGAGTTTGCCTATTAGGCCTAGAATACCAAATTCCTATAAAAATTGTGGGTTGCGTTTTGATATTCTAGCAGTGTATGCTGATGCTCCAGGAAGTCTACGTGAGCAGTAGAACCACAAAACAATATACCGCACACGGCGCTTCTGAGATTTCTGTTGTAACTGCTATCCTTCTTAATGATCTAATTTCAGTTGCAGTAACAGCAAGCCTCCTACATTCCCATGCTCCTTGAATTATGTGCTTTGGGTATATAGATCAGAGACATTTCAGGATCTTCAAGGAGCTATTACAGCTTAGCAATGCCTTTTGAGGTATAAGAAGGCATTAATCGACTATGACCCGATTCCGTTCGGTATACAAGGCGATTAGAAAGTTGATATATATTTTTCAAGAGCTATTTGGCAAATATTAAGTCACATATACCGTAGTCCAAAGTCAAATCGTTATAACTGCCATAAACTGACGCTGGTTCAATAACGAAAGCAACTGCTTTGTTCTGTTATTTTTTTAATTTATCCTGGTGTATAGTCTTCCTATACAAATAATTATTACACGCAATGAAAAATGTTTTTGGTTCATGGGACCGTTCACTTTTGCAGTGCTTCTTCGTTTTATGGAAAAATTTGGAAGCAAGTCAAAATCGGCGAGACAACTCCTCCCACTACAGTTTTTCCTTATATCTTGAATTTGCACAGTTATCGTATCCCAGTGAACCTTTAGAAAAGCTACACGGTACTGTGGTACCAAATCAGTTTTTGTAATCTGACTATCACTACAGCGATAGAAAACAAGGGCATGCATGCATCAGAAAAATGGCTTAAATGATGTTATTGACTCATTCAACAAATTCGTACCGTTCTTTAAGAAAACTGGTTCTTTCAGTATTTTGGGTAATTAAGAAAGAAATTAGTTTTATCGCTTCATATTAAAAAGCATAATAATGAGCAGAAGTGGAGAAAATTCTTTTTAGGATTCCCATTTAAACGGTTGTTATTTTCAATTAATTTGTCCGAAATACCTCGGAGCACCTCATAGTCCAGACCACTCAGTAAACTGATTATTTTTATAAGGTATACGCCATCTTACTATAATTTGAAAAGTATTGGTATACAACAAGATAAATGATAAAAATAACAGAAAGATCGTTAAACGGGTGATGGTTTAATGTATGATTTTTTTCTAGGAGTTCATAAAATTGCGCATAATAACTCAGGAACGGTTTGACACTGTACCAAGGTGTATGTGGCTTGATATGTATCAAATGAGATGTACTATCAACCTTTAAAAGGTTTGTATTGACCTGTATTCAAGGAACAAAACATAAATTACATGAAAAAATGACGCGACAAGATAATCGAACTGCTAACTCAAAAAAAACGCAACTGTTCTTCGTACATAAAGCACTATTCCCTCTTAAGAAATTGCCGTTGCATTTTGTATGAAAATAAAATTCCATAATCGCATAGTTTCAACGTTCTTATTAGGAAATCCTTTACCTTCTTCTCATATATGCGGAAAGTAGAATCACAAAACAAGAAAAGGAATGGTTAAATTGTTGGTGCCTTTATTCTTCTCATTTCTCTCGCTATGTACAATCTGTGTACAATTAGGTTTGCACCGAAACGAATAAATCTTTCAAGACTTCTTCCCCGGCTCTACCTAACGAAAAACTATAACCAATTAGAGTCAGTCGTAATGAAATCCCCGGTAGTGGCACGGGAAAGAACAAGGATGGGAACAGGAAAGTTTTCCAGACGATCTGGCACCTCTAATTAAATTAGTTTAGCTGGTGCGATGAAAGATTCTCATCATCCCACCCCTTATTACCCCCACCCTTCCAAACTGCCGGTGGCGGCGGATTAATTTAAATTCAGCTAGTGTAAAACCGGCGAGAAGTTACTTCCTGAGTGGCCACTCTACACACTTAACTGGCTCTTCGCTGAGTTGGCCCCCGTTGAACGGAAAAAACGGCCACTGGAGTAGACTAGGGTAGCAGCAAGTTACAAACATGTATAACAAAAAACTTAAAGGATTAAGTCAGCAAAATAGGCCCATAAACTAGTCCATACTCCATAGTCCCCAACGATTTGATAATGCTCTAGTTTCTCCCCGCTCTAATTATCGACCATCTGGCAACGGTGCTGAACCACCCTGGTAGCTCCAGAGAATCAGCAATGCAGCCAGAGTCAATCAGATGAAGACAGAGTTATAAATATATTCAAGTGCAAATGTGCGGGGAAATCTAAGATGCGGGAAATCACTGAGGTTAGAAGCATATAAATATACTTCTGCCGAAAAATGTGTGAGAATATCATCCAAATGCGAATAGTATTTCCCAAGTTATAGGCGGTCCAAAGATTAGCGGACAGATCGACAGACATGTCAAGGTCATAAACCATCCAAAAAGCAAAATATCTGATTTTCGAAATTTTTCGCGCTTACTATATCTCCTCGTCAATAGGTGTGAGAAGTAAAATTGTTGGGATTTGTAGGGAAAATTTTCCAATTATGTATCCCGTAGTTGCAAGAGAATGAAACTTCATACACCCGGGTTTATTTTAGTCGCTGGATAGGGATAAGTTTATCAAAAAACGAGTACACCCAGACAGAATGACATTTGTGCAAGTGTACCAAAGACTTGGACAGGAAGTGTTCAGCCTACTAATATTCGCACTCGTGAAGACAGGTTACTGTAGAGCAGGAGGAACATTCTAAATATCGTGGAAATCAATGCTGATATCAGCACTCGGGATTTTAGCCGCCGCGTAGGACTATCGCGTACCATAGCCCATAGAATCCTACGGGAAAAATTGCTTTATCCCTACCATGTACAACGAGCGCAGGCCTTGTTACCAGAAGACTATCCTCGCAGACTAAAATTTTGTCAGTGGTTTCTGCACAAAAACATTGAAAATTCGGATTTTTTGAAAAACATTCTAGCGGCGGACGAATGTACTTTTACGCGAGACGGGATATTAAACATCCATAATACTCACACGTGAGCCCAAGAAAATCCTTATACAATTCGTGGACATTTCCAACAACGTTTTAAAATAAATATTTGGGCGGGTATTCTTGACGATCAGGTAATTGGCCCTTTCGAGTTATCCCCAAAGTTGTCAGGAGAAGGATACCTTAGCTTTATAGCCAATAACCTAGCAGAACTTTTGGAACAGACCTTAGTCAACATGCCATTACAACGGAGACAGAATTTGTGGTTTCTTCATGACGGGGCACCACCATACATTGTTAGAGGCGTCATTCAGTATTTGAATGACCATTATCCAAATCGCTGGGTCGGTCGAAATGCTCCTGATCCTCGAAAATGGCCAGCAAGACCTCCTCACCTCAATCCGATGGATTTCTGGTATTGGGGAGAACTTAAAGGGATGGTTTATGGGGCTCGTTCAATAACAACTGAAGTACAACTTCGCGAAAAAAAATTGAAAGCGACTGAAATAATAAATGGACAACTTCGAGGACCTAGAGTAAGAAGAAACTGGGTTCGTCGTAATGAAGGAAAGTGGAGGACGACATTTTGAACACCTTCTTTAAATACAAAAAAAGTGCAGTATGGGTTTAAAAAAGAAAAACAATGTATGTATCAAAATTGTGTTCACTATTTATAAGAGGATTTCTTTAATACGTTCAATAAACTTTCACACACCAGGTGAAGCGCTGAGACAGTTACAAATAATGAAATATTAACTAAGAGCCAAAAATAACAAACTCCATCTTTATTTACACTGCGTTCCGTCGTAATTTGCGTCTGGCATTGTGGCGTTGTCAGATTTTATTTTACTTCAAAGTCGCTTTTCTCTAAAGGATACTGTTTTGACCCCCATGTTATATGAAACTTTTGCTTCTTTTAAACCCCTCTCTCACCCATTTAAGTAATGACTATCATAACGTTTACACCCTGTCTTTTGTAAAGCCGAGAAGTCTGTAGTGTTTATCTCTGAGACATGAAAGAAAAAAGTTGGTTGGATAGCAAGATCGCATCTGGATGATTATGTGTATTATTGGTCTGAATATATGTGTACAAAATCAGTAATATTTGCTGTATGAGAAAATTATTACTGAATAAGCTTCCCATGAAGTATATCTATTAGCTGTGCCCGACGGGTTATTTATATGGTGTCCTTTCTAAAGACAGGTTATGCTCAAAATTATAAATTACGACTTTTCCAGTTTTTTGTATTTTCAAAAACTTAGAGGACCATTGCAGGAAATGGGCACCGCACCCTCTTTGTGTGCAGTTAAACCACATCACAAAAAAATTAGGAATGACTCATCACACTTAACCATTTTTGCAGTTCCTCACATCTAGGCGCTGATTTGTATTTTCTATTGACATCGCAAAATCAATTTCTATGAAATTCAAATGACTGGAAATAAAAAATAATGTAATAGCCTTTTCATTTTCCTTAATATCCCTGTCTGTAGCATTTTCTCATCTGTTACTCCACCAACCTCTTATCTCTCTCATTTTTGGAATTTGCACATGTAATCTCCAGGTTAAATAAGAAAAAGTGGATGCGCAACTAATTTAAAGTTTTGAACTAATCTCAAGTATATCTATTTGAGACAAGAAACCAATGGAATTACCGTCAACGCAGCATCTTCATTATGCACTGCAGCATCATGACGTTTAGGCAATACGTACAACTACAAAGCGAGTTCACAATAAGTGTCCATCAGCTAGTGCTAAGCTAACATCTTGTAGAAAAACCTACGTTATGTCAAAAAAAAAACAATATAATGTAAAAAAGAATCGACATAATGTCACTTTTCAAGATACATAATACCCGTGCCGATCTCATCTACATCATAGAGCTATTACAGGGTGAGTAGTATTTTGTAGTTCTAGGATGCAATTGTCAAGCTCGGTTTTTACATCGTTTAAAGAACGTCTTGCAAAATTGCCCTCAAACAAATTTTCTCGTGTACGCTTGTGAAAATGACCCTACGATCGCTTCGATCCACATTCAATTAACTGAGATTAGTTGTTATCCAATCAGACCACTTGGCCGACTTTCGCGCGGGGATTTCAACTTTCTTCTGACGAAGCTCGTCCGAATTCTTTGGCGATCCGTTACGTTTCGTATGGGATAAGCTGTGAGCTTAATACACGGAAGTGCAGCACGATGCATCAATATAATTAGATAATTGAGACGGCATGGGTATCACGTAAAAACCTATAAAACGTCAAACAAGACCTATAAGATGTCATCTTGCAAACTAGGTAGTTTTTAGGCCGCAAACAGTCATTCCACTTTTGCTCACTAGGATCGTTGTGAACGTCCATCTAAGCAGGAATCACTCTACTAAACTACACGCATTATTGGTTGCATATGTTTTGTGAGGTCAAATGGTCCTTGTCTGTAGTTTTTATCTCTGAGAGGAAAGTTTATATATTTATTATTATTATGTGCATAGTAGAAAATCAGCGATATTTGCTGTGTGTGAAAATAATTACTGAATATGCTGCCAATAAAGTATATCTATTCATTGTGCCCGACGGGTTATTTTTATGGTGTGCTTTCTGAAGAGAGGTTATGTTCAAAGTTATAAATTACAAAAAACTGAGGAGAATTACGGGAAATCATCACCGCGCCCGCGTTGTGTGTAATTACTGTTAGCATGTATATGGTTTGTAATTCGACAATGTGCTATAATTATTTCTTATCTCCCTCATTTTTGAAATTCAGCAAATTTGTATATGTAAGTTCCAGAATGGATAAGGAAAAGTGGATTCGCAACTAATTTCTGGATTTGAGTCTCAATTAAGTGTATTTGAGACAAGAACATAATGTAATTATCATCAACACATACAACTTACAGCTTAGACCTCCAGTAATGCCATCTCAGAAACAGATTTCACATCACATCAGAGCCAAAGATTGCTAACAAGCCTAAGGCCCGGCGCATATTGAACCCATGCCACGCGTAGCACACGCACAGCCCACGTTACGTACAGACCCAGCCTAGCCCATGTTTCGCGTTCGGAAGCGCATATTGAACCCATCCCATGTCCAGTCCACTTCCACGATGGCAGCGAATATCTGTCAGCTCCTCGATCTAGAGTCTGAGTCGGAAGACGAGGAAAGATCTATTTTAATGTATCTATTTAATCGAAGAAGAATAAAAAGCGAGAAAAATGCGTATCTGCGAAAAAGACAAAGTCATGGAGAGTTCAACTTATCTAGAGAAGTTCCAGACAGCATATTCAAAGAGACATTTAGAGTGAACAGAACACAGTTCAACGAAGTCGATGAATTGATAAAGAACGATATTACGGGTAAAGAGTGCAATGCACAAAAACCTATTGGAAGTGAAGAAAAAGTAGCCGTATGTCTAAGGTAATTTTATTCAGAAAATATTTTATGTTATCAAGATATAAATTATGCATTTACAAAGTAAGGAATGCTCTTGGTAAATTATCTTCTTCTTCCCCAATGTTTGTTTCTAGATCCTCTTCTACAGGACGAATCAGTGATGGATTCTGATGTAGAGTAAAGAATTCAGGGTATTGTTGTGTCACCACAGATAGTCCACTAGTACTGGAGGTTGATGAATGAATTCTCTGATTCTCTATCTCTTGCTCAGCATCATCTTCTGCTTGTGAGACGACATCAAAAACATTTCTTCTGACTTGCCTTTGAAATTTGGTAGGAAGATTTTTTGTTACATTGTACATTGACATAAAAAAAAGATGTAGAGCATCATTTTGTAACACTGCTTCTTGCTGAGATTGAGCTATTAGTTTTTGACGTAATTCTTCCCGACTCTTAGCTCTTTTCTCACCATCTTCGATGTATTTTCTCAATAGAGGACCACCAGATTTTTTCGCTTTTTTTGAAGTGGGTGTATCCATGGATTGATCTGTTTCAAAATTTGATTGAACACTTGGTGGATCAGCAGAGAGTACATCTTCTTCTTCTACCTGGCTGTCATCAGGAGCTGAGGTGCTGGGACATCCAGCAGTGAGTCTGTTTTTCATGTATGGTTTTAAAAACTCCATTTGTTTTTGATAGGTCCATGGTTTCGTAGTGGTTGTTTGTTGTCCACTTTTCTTTTGTTGCCTTCGGATAGTTTCACGATGACACTCTCTTAGCTTTCGCCATTGTTCTTTAGCATCCTTGCCTGTAACAGAATAAACAATAAATTGATAAACAATAAAAATCGCATCTGATCTTTCTTCGTTTTTCAGCCTTAAAGTAGATTTTTTTCAGGTATTTGGCCACTGGTGACATGTATAAAACTATAGGACTGAGCTATAGAATGGGACAGAGAACCGTATCGAACATTGTTTGTCAAGTCTGTGAAGCGATATGGCGACGTTTACAGCCCATTTATATGCCCGAACCAACGGTGGAAATTTGGAAGAACATTGCATTAGAGTATGAAAGAAAATGGCAGTTTTATAACTGTTTAGGAGCTGTCGATGGGAAGCATGTCGCCATTCGAAAACCACTTCTGAGTGGCTCTTCTTTCTTCAACTACAAACAATATTTTTCTGTTGTTTTAATGGCGACTGTCGATGCAAATTATCGTTTTACTTCTGTGAATGTAGGTTCTATGGGTCGGTTTAGTGACGGAAATATTTTTGCCAATTCTCCTTTAGGAAAAATGTTATACAACGGTTCACTGGATTTGCCAGAACCAAAGCCTTTACCTGGACAAAATACACCAACTCCATATGTATTTGTTGGAGACGAAGCGTTCCCGCTAATGAGAAATTTAATGCGTCCATATCCTAAAGCGAGAGTTGCTGGTAGTTATCAAAACAAGGTTTTTAATTATAGACTATCTCGGGCTAGACAAACAGTAGAAAGTGCCTTCGGTATATTAGCAGCTAGATTCCGGGTGTACAAGAGACCATTTGAATGTAAATTGGATACCATCGATAAAATAGTGCTAGCCACAATTGTGCTTCATAATTATTTGAGAACTAAGATTCTCTCGATTGCCACTGGCCAGGAAGAAAATGATGAAGTGTTGACTAATTCTCATGAAAATCATTTCATTCCTTTAGCACTCAACCGAACTCGCAATTCTACTGAAGCATTTAATATTAGGCAGAAGTTTACTGAGTGTTTCAATTCTGCAGATGGATCTGTTGAATGGCAACGAAGAGCGATAGAAAGAGGACAATTTTAGGATATATACATAAAAAAATGAAAAGTATTATTATTATTATTAAAAAAAATAAATATGTACTTACGATGAGTACTCGAGGAAGTGCATACTCACGTGTTCGTTCTTATAACCCAAAATATACATATTTCAAAATTACTCACCACTTGTATAATTTAAATCTCTGGCTATCTTCTCCCACAACTCATTTTTTAATTTTGTTCCCATATAATCCTCATGTGAAGTGTCATACAACACAGGATTCTCCCGAACGAGTTCGATCAATTTCTCCATTTTGAATTGAAAAACGTAAACAAAGTGACCCACGATTCCACGAAACTGTGTTGCTCGCACAAATCAAACCACGTGGGAATAGGCTGGGACTGCTAGGCGTGGGATGGGTGCAATATGCGTCAGTTCGTCTACAACAGTGTTTTACAAAATCACCCACGCGTGGGCTGTGCGTGTGCTACGCGTGGCATGGGTTCAATATGCGCCGGGCCTCATGACGTTTAGGAAATACTTACAACTAAGTGCTATGTTAGCATCTTGTAGAAAAACCTACATAATGTTAAAAAACTAGCATAATGTCACAAAAAAAACGGCATTCCACCAATTGACAATAGCAAAAAGGGGTATACCAATGGCGCACACTGCGCGGATCGTCGTCTTTATTGTGTTTTTATTCTATTAGTGGCGCTGACCCATGACCCAGATCATTATTTCAGTATCATGCAAAAATAGAAAATATAACATCTAAAGTTCGGTGCATTGTTTTGTTTTTTAGGCATGTTATTTTTTTACCTTTCTTAAATCATTTTTCTATTTTCCACTTTCTCCTGCAAGCTTTTGAAGATCCGTCAGTGGCAGCGGAGCTAGGGACAAAAACATTGAGGAATAAAAATCGCTGACGCTTTGTTTTTTTGATGTTCCAGAAGCCCCTGACCATTTTTAGAAAAATATTTGTAGCAATTGAGAATTGGGGGTGTAAGGGGTACGGGAGTGCATCTCTCAATTAGTTAGTATGTTTGTACCATCCGAGCCCCGGTAATTCTACTCACCTATTGCACATATTTCACACGTCATAGATTTCTCTCTACATGTATTCTTAAAACTTAGAATATTAGAGAAATGTCGATACGCATCGCTACTTCTGCTTCTCACGTTTACAGGCGAATGTGTCGGTTGCTATCCAGTACTGACACTGTGCCCTGACGACGTCTTGCGGACTGGTATGCGGGAGAGGCGACGTTACCAGATAGATGGTACTACCGGTAGGGCAGGGAAGGAATGTCTATGAACCAATTGTATGGGCCTGATTGACTGACTTGATCCGCTCAATTTCTCTGTTACACTTGTTTTTATGTAATTAACTTTTCCCTTATAGTGTCAGCGTGCTTTGTTGGTTGCAGAATGCTGACATGGTCTGTAGAGTATCCATCTGTATGAGAAGATGTGAAAGAAAAAAATTGGTTGAGTAGCAAGATCGCATCTGAATGATTGTCTGGTGATTGTTTATATAGGAGTGCGTGAAGTATTCACGATTCATAAGTAATCCTGCTTGTAGCCTATTTTCTAACATGTTAACTGTAATATAGCAGGGATTTTCTTTTTTCATCTTTCGCATTTTCAAAATTCGGCGTATTTGCATATATGTAATTTTCAGAATGATTAAGAGACAGTGGATGCGCAACTAATTTTTAGCTTTGCATACCTACATCTCAAGCAAGTGTATTTAAGACAAAATACCAAGGGAATTATCATCAAGATTATTAGTCCACAAATCGTCACTGACCTCCAATAATGCTGCATGCAGATGTTACATCCCATAAGTGCCAAATCACGATTGCTCAAGCGTCATAACGTTTAATTTCACGCACAGGTACACAAGTACACATCAAGTGAACAACAGCTAATTCCAAGTCGACATTTTATAGGAAAACCTATAAAATGTCAAAAAAAAACATCATTTGGCTTTTCAAGATACGTTTTAACCCTGCAGCTTGCCACGCTAAACGGCTGCGTGTCAAAGTATTGTTATTGAAACAAACATGAATCCAAGGAACACCTGCATTGACATTGTGGGATAAAGAGGGAAACATGTCAATTACGATAGATATCTTGTAGTCAGCCACCTAGATGCAAAGCTTTTTTGCCGTAGCTAACCGATAGCTTTCCACAGCTGTGTGATGTCGGCTAGGAGGTACCTCGTCGATTGCTGGTGCCGGGAACCACACTGCCTGTCGCTATTAAAGCTGCGGCGTTTGAGATATGGAGAAGCTCAAGATTGTTGCATTTCTCCCTCACCTTGCTGATGGCAGAATGTAGAACTACAGTTCTGTTGATGTAGGGGTTGATAGTTGTATCTTCCGCCATACAAAGGTGCTCCAGCGCTTCATTGTACATGAGCAGTTTCATCAAATTGCGACAACCTTGGCACAAAAAGGGAGTACCCACTATTCTATGGCATACTTTGAAACTCATTTTGTATAAGATCTCCTGGGTCGAAGAACTTTAATAAAGCTGTAACGCCTCCATATTGGCGCCCTTCCTCGTAATTCCCTTTATGCTGGAATAGAACGCGATCGGGCAAATTGTCAATATGCTTGCGAATTCCGGCGCTCTCCTCCAGGATTTTTCTCCCGGAGCTATCTATAAAAATATATAAACTGCACTCGATGCCGCTTGGTCGCCTTCCGATACTCGGTAGAGGAAATTTCCGCCGCACCGGCTATTACACTGCGATCCTGAACCGTATCATACCACACTTATATTCGGTATTCTTACTCGGCTGGGATTGAATCGGCTTTTTTATTAACTGAACTTTTCATAACTAGAAATACGAAGGTCGTTTGGTGGACCTGGATTAAGCAAAGCCCAATTGAATGGGTATTTTGAGTAGTTTTTTGCCACCCTGCAATTCTTTAAAGCTCTGTTTCTTTTGTCCGCTAAGTCAGACCACATTCGTAGGAAAAACTCGTTACTGACATTTTGGCCATCTCGGTATCCTTTTTCAAAGTACAAATTAAGTAAGGTTATCATAATATAATTTATATTTATGTTCTCCAGGAGACCGTTTATTTGTTTTTGTCGCTATTATACAATGTATTAAAACAACAGCCTCCTTCACCATTCCAAGATTTTATTGTACCCACATGATCTATGATTTGAAATGGAGATTATATAATTGTTCGCTAGTTTTAGATATATAGTGTGTAAACGGGTTAAAAGAAGCAACAAGTTTCATATAACATGGGGGTCGAAACGGCATTTTTTTAGAGAAAAGCGACTTTAAAGTAAAATAAAATCTGACAACGCCGCAATGCGACGGAACGCAGTGTAAATAAAGATGGAGTTTGTTATTTTTGGCTATTAGGTATTATTTGATTATTTGATAATGGTAAAATGCAAACAATTAAAAAAACCGGACTTACCACTAACTGTCTCAGCGCTTCACCTGGTGTGTGAAAGTTTATTGAACGTATTAAAAAAATCCACAGAGAACACAATTTTGATACATACATTGTTGCTCTTTTTAAAAGCCACACTGCATTTTTTTGTATTTAAAGAAGGTGCTCAAAATGTCGTCCTCCACTTTCCACACAAGCTTCATTACAACGAACCCAGTTTCTTCTTACTCTAGATCCTCAAAGTTGTCCATTTATTATTTCAGCCGCATTAAAGTTTTTTTCGCGAAGTTGTGCTTCAGTTGTCAATTGGACCAATCCCATAAAACATCCATTTAAGTTCTTCCCAATACCAAAAATCCATCGACTTGAGGTCAGGAGATCTTGCTGGCCATTTTCGAGGATCAAGAGCATTCAAATACTGAATCTGAAAATGTGTGGTGGTGCCCCGTTATGAAGAAACCACAAATTCTGTCTCCGTTGTAATGGCATGTTGTCTAAGGTCTGTCCCGAAAGGACCAATTACCTGATCGTCAAGATAATCCGCCCAAATATTTATTTTAAAACGTTGTTGGAAATCACCTTCACGAATGGTATGACGATTTTCTTGGGCCCACGTGTGAGTATTATGGAAATTTAATATCCCGTCTCGCGGAAAAGTGCATTCGTCCGTCGCTAGAATGTTTTTAAAAAATCCGGATTTTCAATGTTTTTGTGCAAAAACCACTGACAGAATGTTAGCCTGCGAGGATAGTCTTCTGGTAACAAGGCCTGCACCCGTTGTACATGGTAGGTATAAATCAAATTTTCCCGTAGGATTCGATGGACTATGGTATGCGATAGTCCTACGCGGCGGCCTAATTCCCGAGTGCTGATATCTGCATTGATTTCCACGATATTTAAAATGTTCCTCCTGCTCTACAGTAACCTGTCTCTCACGATTGCGAATATTAGTAGGCTGAACACTTCCTGTATGTCCAAGTCTTTGGTACACTTGCACAAATGTCCTTCTGTCTGGGTGTACCCGTTGGCGAAATCTGTCGTGATAAATTTGAGCTGCAAGATTTGAGTTCTGACGAGCTTCACCGTAAACTAACAACATGTCGGCGAAATCTTGATTCGAAACATTGTAAATCAACACGACGATGTACGCGAACAGAAACAAAACAAAATACTAACCACTGTTACCGTTCGCGATCGATTGCCGGTTCGATAAGGGTGATGATGACTGACGCGCTGTTGTCATGTGTGTTTTAAATATTCAGTTTAATGAAACTTACTTACTGACTACAAATTTTGGCTTAACTTAGAAAAGCTTAATGCCATTTATTTGTTAATTACCTAATTTAAAAACGTTTTAGATTAGTTATAAAAACTAGTAAGATTGTGGTCATTGTGGTCGATATAAAGCACTTAAATTTCTAAACTATAAAGCCATTTAGACAAAAATCTATTGACTTTTGGACCATGGGAGATATGAACCTTTTGACTTGTTTTGACTCCCCCTAGTATCCGTTTCAATAATAACTACCATAACGTTTACATCCTGTATTTTAGGAAAAACCATTTGTATATAGATCCATTACTTATATTACAACCACCTCCTGTTCACCTATTTTTGATCCGCGGACCAATTGACCCAGAGCTATTAGTATTGGTGGGGTAGCTAGCAATTTGGCCGTCTTTGACCATTTTTATCAACTCCGTTATACCAGCACCGTACTACTCCGCATGATCCTACTGATTATTGGATACATCAGGTACAGAGATGGTATTTGATTTTGCATCGATCTAATGAGTATATATGTATATAAACACAGCATCCATGGCTAGAAAGGTAACTTTTGAGGCCGGTATCAGATCTCGCGAGCATTGGAGTCTTGGTATAGCTAAGTCAGGTGGTGTACTTCTTGATTTAAAGTCTAGAAGTCTAGAGGCCCTGCTTACACCACTCATATAATTTTTTGCTGTTTCCAGAAGTATTGTAGAAGATTACTTCAATGATGTCTTCTAATTAGTCAGCTCTTATCCGCGGATCAACTGAACCGTAGGCCAAGTGACTCGCTTACAAATAGTTAAATCGGGCCCAAGAATCGTAATTTGATATTGGGAATCGCAATTTAATAGCTCCTGCTGCAGCTAGACAATGAATTTCCAGCACGTTTTCGCAGAGGAGCTTTGACACCTGAGCACCTCCTTTGCTGACGGATGGTAATCTAATTTCTTGGAAAACCTATTCTGTCCCTGCTGTGGATAGAGTACCATCAACGAAAATATTCGTAAACTTGTTAAATAACTCTCTTGTCGTTCTTTGCGGATATCACGCTACGTACATAAAGAAAAGTCACCCTTATCGCGCCGTCGTGTGTAATGAAATTTGAGCCTTGACCGATTCCGGGATTACGGCCACTTTAGCAATTCCCAAGCTCTGCTATTGCTGCTACTCTGCCTCTGCTGCTTACAGAGCGGACTTCAATTTTCATATTATGATCCAGGGGCTAGAGATGGTCACCGTAGATTGCTTTTCATAAATCACGTTCTGTTTTATTACCCTAATTCATTCAAACTCAAACAGTCGCGTAGGCAGAAACTTGAATACCGGGGCACTGCGACTGCTATAAGGAGCTTAAAGACATTTGGTTAATCCGATTTTTTTACTATCTTAGAGCCGTTTTACACACAAGAGAATTGCTCCGAAAATTATGGTCATAATTATGCCGAAAATTTGCATGGAAAAAATATTAAAGATTTTCTCTACAACCTGTATGACACAAGCAAACAAAATTTCGGAGTAATTCATATGATACGCCTGCGCATTAGAGTAATATTTTCGAATTGACATAAGCTTAACGGGTATGACGTCCAATATAATCGGAAAGACAACAGACGTCGTTGATTTGAATTTATTTTAGAAATCGAGATCTTGGTTAATATTGTAAAACTTCTCAATGCTTGGACTATCGCATCCAACGCCTGACGCCGTAAATTTCTGTTTTTGTAATTGGGTGACCTCGCCTTGTACAGGTTTGGCCATTTTTGATACTCCTCCAATAACAGTGTAACTTCTCGATTCCACGACATTATGAATAAACAATAACAATGATCGCTTCTTCGTACGACCACACCCACAAATGTTTAGTGAGGTTATGTTGTCGGGTTGTTGACGTTGACATTTGATAATGACATGCTCGGAAATAACCCTCTGCGCCGATTCTCGCGCATATTCTATAGAACGGTTTGTATATTTTTACCATGAAAATTTCCATAAGAATTCTTTTCACAAATTTTCGGCATAATTATGACCATAATTTTCGGAGTAATTCTCTTGTGTGTAAAACGGCTCTAAGGCTAGCAGAAATGGAAAACCTCCCCAGGCTGACTGTTCCGCTTTTCTAGATTCCCTAGGAATAAAGGAGCGGAGGACCCGGCCAGTTCTCAATCTAAAAGGTTCAACAGGGTTGGGATGGTAGGCAGAAGCCTGACGGGTTCGTCTGACAGGCTCAACGTACCGCGGGATCATGGAGAAGAGCTGTAAGGATCAAAGCCTATTGATACAGTGGAATCAGTCGTGTAGCCCTCCTCTAAACCACATCGAGTTTGAACAAAGTAGTAGGGGTGCCAAAACCACAAATATCGTCGCTGGAAAGACAAAGAGGCGTAACTCCAATTCAGCTACTTTACAAGAGACGCGCTTTACGCCCGTTTATTCTTTTAGCACTAGCAAGAATAGGAGATCCATCCACATACTGATTTGCCATATTACGAGTCCGTTAACTATAAGGAGGAGCGATTCGCCAATTCGGCATATCATAGATATCCACTTTTAGAGATTTCTGGTGGTGCTAACTCCAAATGAGCATTTTCCGACTTACGCCCCTTTGTCTTTCCAGCGACGATATGTGAGCAGTACTACAAACTAGGTCTTTTCTGGGCCTTGGACAGAGTGAGGAGGTTATACAGAGAAAAGTACTTTTTAGCCCTAAACAAATAACCTAGCTTTTTCAGTCAGCTGCCGCGATTGATGAGGTGTGCTCGTGCCAGATCAAGTCTTCGGTGGTCTGGACTCCGACCAGCTGAAATAAATGGCTCTTTTTCAGAACTAGGCCATCCATCACAATATCATGTAAAAAACTTACAAAATGTCAAACAAACACCTACAAGATGTCAACTTGCAGACTAGGTAGTTTTTAGGGCGCAAACAGTCATTCCACGTTTGCTCACTAGGATCGTTGTGAACGTCCATCTATGAAGGAATCACTCAACTAAACTACACGCATTACTGGTTGCATAGTTTTGTGAGGCTGAGTGATCCGTGTCTGTAGTTCTTATCTTTGAGATGAAAGTTGGTTGAATAACAAGATCACATCTGGATGATTATCTGTATTGGTCTGCATGAGTACAAAATCAGTGATATTTGCTGTGTGAGAAAATCAATACTGAATATGCTGAATATGACGAGTTATTTATATGTTGTGCTTTCTGAAGAGAGGTTATGTACAAAGTTATAAATTACGAAAAACTGAGGAGAATTACGGGAAATCATCACCGCGCCCGCGTTGTGTGTAATTACTATTAGCATGTATGTGGCTTGTAATTCGACAGTGTACAGTGAATATAATTGGTTCTTATCTCTCTCATTTTTCAAATTCAGCAAATTTGCATATGGAATTTCCAGAATGGATAAGAAAAAGTGGATGCGCAACTAATTTCTATCTATCTTTAACAAGAACCAAATGTAATTATCATCAACACATACAACTTACAGCTTAGACCTCCAGTAATGCCATCTCAGAAGCAGATTTAACATCACATCAGAGCCTAAAATTGATACTAAGCCTCGTGACGTTTAGGCAACACGTACAGCTAAGTGCTAAGTCAACGTCTTAACGAAAAACCAACATAATGTCAAAAAAAACAGTATAATGTCAAAAAAAATAGACATGATGTCTCTTTTCAAGATACGTGATACCCGTGCGGATGAGCGCTAGGGCGCTTCAAGTTAGTCAAGGCCAATACTATGTTTTGGAAACATTAAACTGTACCATATTGTTGAGTCACCAAGAGGTGATAACTTACTACCACTACTTACTACTTGTCAGAGAGGAAGTTGCTGCGACGCTGCGAGTCTTCTTCTTTCCAGCTCATCAGTAGAGATCGGCTTGTCACACTGACTGCCTACGTGTAAAGCGCTGTCATCGGCAAAGCTGTGGATGGGATTGATCGTTGGTGTGTGATAGAAACAATGGTGGGGCCAAGACCCAAATCAGAATAGTAGGCAATGTTAACTGCAAAATGACACCTCATGGGTAGGATGACAGCTCCTCCTGACGACATTCTGCAAGAGCAACTGATCCATAAGTACAGGGCGGCTCAAAAAACAGTGACAAAGTATGAATTGACAGTTTTATAACTCATCTTCATAGATCAGAGAAAATTATATCTATTTCCAGAGTCGGTAAGTAAGATCTTGAAGCACCAGCGGTATAACTAATACATGAGAATTCTGGTGATTTAAATAATGACCGAGAGAGAACATGGAATATTTTGGACTCGTTTGAACCCCTACAGAGAAAAAAACATATTTTCTATTCCGCTGAATTCTGAATAACATATTTTGTTTTACGTGAATAAATATTCCTTCCTGGGAAATCTCTGTCAAGCTGCTCCACAGAAGAATGGTTTGAATACTTGAGGTAGAATCAGTATGAAATACTGAAGCGTCCACGAAGGCAAAAACCTATGTACGGATCTACCGAGACTATAAAAAGGTGTGAGAGAAAGAAGTATGTCCCAACTACTAAGAATATTTATAATGTGTATATGCAATGGAAGGGTAAGGTGTCACTATCAATAATTTACAGATTTTATTTGCTAACTATGGATACGTGGGCTCCCATATGCCCAATCAGTCACAGTTGGACTACCTCTGCTTGAGGTAAATGCATATTTATTTGATTAAATCTCAGAAAATGTACGTAAGCTCCTAATAGAAATTGCTTTCGAAACTCCTTAATCTTCTTCAGAGCGCCTTCCCGTAGTGACAACGGTAATAATGACAATATCTGTATTTTTTTAGCCAAATCCCTGGTTGAACGCAATTCTGATGGTAGGGGTGCACCATATTTATGAAATTTGACAGCTCTGATGCTGGATCGATAGACTAATAAATGGGACATTTCAGCATTATTCATATTATAACGCATACAGCATACAGAATAAATGTAAATCCACTTATTTATATTTTAAGTTTGCCAAAGCGGGATACGGTCCTCCGGGTGATCTGATTTCTGACTGCATAAGGTCAGTACAACTGGAAAGAATCTATCGCACCCGTCAGTTTTCGATGTATCGAGTTTGACAGAGGAAGTCTGGTATGTATAATTTGTGGCAGAAGAAACCTCATAGGTGCAAAATCTGCCAGTATATTTATTGAAAAGGGATAAATTACCAAGATCTGACCGAAGCTTCCGTCATATTCGATCAAGGAATATACCTTCGACCACATATTCGGCTCCAGACAAAAAAGGTTGGAGATCTCGTGAAATTTGTACCCACGACAAATTTTGCGCACTGTGCAAGTGAAAATGTAAAAAAAAAATTATACTTGAAATACGATGAAGGCCTAAAGCCTAAACACCCATGGGTACCACAGGCTATAGGTGAATACAGGGAAAAGGGAGGGACGCAACACGGACTCTAGCGAGGAAACATGTTTGCATGCAACATTCACACATTCTGGCCCCGCCTTAGAAGTCCGTCGGGTTAGTACCTTCATGTTCATCTACCACCTGCGAAATGATATAGGTCAGCGAATCTAGGAACAATTGAAACACTTTTCAAACTGTGCTTAGCCATTTTTATTTGTTGAAACACATCAGGTACTCTAAAACATATTTTGGAATTCCGTTAGTATAAGCATATACAGGGTGTCCTGAAAATTGGGACTTTCCTTTTAAGA
This sequence comes from Acanthoscelides obtectus, assembly GCA_963669975.1. NCBI lineage: Eukaryota > Metazoa > Arthropoda > Insecta > Coleoptera > Chrysomelidae > Acanthoscelides > Acanthoscelides obtectus. The sequence continues at coordinate 39,177,178 of CAVLJG010000007.1, read as the reverse complement.
AAAAACTACGCTTAACAAAGTTTATTGGCGGTAAAACAGCACCGAATACGTAAGAATGAAATTGAAGAAAAATACTTTATATTCATTTGTTTGGAGTTTTAGGTACTGCACGTGACATGTTTTGTTAGTGCTTGAAATTGTCGCCGCTCGGATCAAAAATACGGTATGTTTACAACGTTTGGTGCTGACTAGGTCTTCTACTGTAACCACCCAGAAGGCTTCTGCACGATATAAGCAAATCTACGCAGCTCTGATGGAAATATCGAGGATCACGGCAATGCTGTGAATATTATTGCATTCTAGGAATGTGCCAGTTTCGGTTTTCGGTTGACTCAATAGCCATAGTAATACAAAACATCATACCTTTGACGTAGGAGGGGACGGAAGCAGCATCGGAATGGCTCATTCAACGTTTTTCAGTGCTTAGTATCAAGGCTCACTTAAGGTTTTGGTAGATGTGTTTTAAACAAAGTTTGCTCATTACTGCCTGACCTAATAATCTGTAAAGTCCCAACTTTAAGGACATCCTGTATATTTTGTCAGCTAGCTTAAGATCTATAACTACCATCACCGTTTGGCACTGGTACAGAAAACCTTTTCAGTCATTTGAAGAAGTTCACAGTAGACATTCCATGATTTTCTTCAAAATAAGGTATTGTTTCTACTCGTATCCCCAAAACTATTCTGAAGTGCCAACAGCTTATTCCAATACGTATCTGAATCTACAGTTCTTTGATAACATCTTGTGGAAGTCGAACAGTTTCAACGTGGGCGTTGCTCTATTTCATTTTGGTTGCTGGCTCCTTTGAAAATGAACTCCCGGGCTAACAGAAAGTTTTGAGAGTGTCTTGGTCCTGCGGTTTCCTTCTACACAACCCGGAGCTAAGCGAGCGCTGCTCGAATGTTTCTCGATACATTAAATTTTATGAATACTGCAAGTCTGTAGCAATAATCCGGGTAGGAATAATTTTAATCTCGGTTATACAGGCGGCAGAGAGCGTTTATTTTACGACTTGACACTAAAAGATTATGAATAAAGCTTCCTGGGTTTATTGGCGGCTCACAGTTTCAGTTTCCCTACTCGTGGCAGCAAAGGAGTTGAGTACCGAGCAGCATCATTCAGAAACATGCTGTTTCGCTACCAAGCTCAGCTTGTGTTGCTTATTTTACACATTAAATTATCTACTTTTAATCTCTCCGTGTTCTTTTTCAGGTTGCCAAGGCCTCGGTGTTTATTTTCCACCTTCTTCAAATCAAGTAGACCACAGTTCATTGCACAAAATTTATCTAACTTTAAACGGAAACTTAAGCTCAATGACCAACCTGAATAAATATGTAATTTAGTCTTCAATAATAACAATGACCATAGGCCTCGTAGTATCTTAAAATACCACCTATCTAAAGAAAATACTAAACCGTCTAACAGATAACATAGCAAGGATTGTGCCTTACCATAATAAGGACAGTGGAAATGTGATACTCATCACTTAAGGATGAACTGCACACTGGATTTAACTATAATTTTGTGTACAAAGTACCTTTTGCTGACTGTCAAGTAGTGTATATTGTCAGCTTATCAAAACTTAAAACATAGACTGCCATCCCATAAATACTCTTGGAGAGAGACACACAGAAATAATAGCTTGGAAACTCATTATTTTCAGAACAATCATAATTTCAACTTTGAGTAAGTCTGTTTATTAGACAATGAAACCAATTACAGAAAACGCTCAATTAGTGGAATGGTATTCATTGTTTTACACAACAGTGATGTGAACAAGAAAACACAGATCGACGACTTTAGATTTATGACGCCTTGATTAAGAATTTTACCAGACTTGAACCCTGAAAAACAATGTTATCTTATATACATATAAGTGGAATACTTCTCTTTGGGGATATCGACAAATTATGACAAATGTACCCTTTTGACTTACAAATACTTAAGCTTTCGACAGACTATGCTGTCATCAACAGGAACTAAAAAAAATTGAAAATAGTAAATAGCAAACCATGCTCAATTGATTCGACATTTTTTTACTTACTGCGTCAATGAGAGTGGTGCTAGTGTTTTTAAGTCCGATTTCTAACTTGTTTCTATATAATGTTCCGATTTTATATCCATTTTCTTAAATTATTTATATCTCTAAAATCATGATAGCTTCTGGATATGTATACACGCGTATTGTATTGTCATTGTTTTGTTCCTTAGTTATTCTGTGTAGAAAGAGGTTTATAGCGGCAGCAACAGTTGTAAAAAGTTTTGTGTTATCGTTGACATTGATGTTAAAAATGGCTTTATCACAACAATCGAAATTCATACAGGTTTATCTATTCTAATGGGAGCACACTTATGGTAGAATGGTGAAGGTACTCGTGGGAATACCGCAGGGCTCCGTTCTAGGGCCGTTGTATTGAAACGTGGTCTACCATGGAGTTCATTGGTTGCAGATAGGTATTCATCAAGTCAAGTATATATTTTTATGAAATACTTAATTTTTAAATAAAATTATTTGTCACGTTGATATTTGGCACTACTTGATCCTCTTATTGGTCCACTTGACTTTGGGTCAGACAGATTCAAACTATTTTATACTTGATGGTAAATTATATTTTAGTTTTATTGAAGGCCTTCAGTGATATTTACTTGTACAACCGATTAGCCGTATATCGAAAATTTTCACGATACATCGTGTATACTTCCGTCTCAAATAATGTATGCAAATAGCGTTACCTAGCAGAAAAAAATACCAAAAAAATCAGGGCCTTCGCACGATCATCGGCAGACCAAGGGCTTCTGGTCACCCAGCGCCATCTATGAAAAGTATATTTTCGTCACAACACAGATACACAGGTTTTCTCTAAATGTAAAAAGAAATAAAAGTCAAACTTCTTAAAAAAACAGCTCAACTAATTTCACATGTTTTTAAAAGAACGGAGTATAATGAACATGCATCTTTAGCTATTATGCATTTTTTATAATAACTCAAAAATAGTCATTATGATCTAGAACGGTGGTTCAAAATCTAGTCACATCCATAATTTTTAATTAATTCAATATATTACAAAAAATATTAAGTAATATCAAAATTTCTTGAATTTTCAAAAACCTGACAGACAGACTTGAGAACTACGTGTTTGATTTGAGTTTGACTTGATTTCCAGACAAGTAGCTTAAAAGTGAATCCCTAGTTACAGATGGTGCCGGTAATTCGCTCGATATTTTACGCTCACGACCTGTCGATAACTTGCAACAAGAGACATACACTTAAAATGCTTCTGGCACATAGAGTCATAAGAATTACCATATGGATGGGAGAAACTGGCTTGAGATTAGGTCCTGAAAAGACTGACGTTATACTTTCTGGCAGACAGAAGCTAACCTCATTGGCTGCTAAGGTCCAAAAATCCAAGCTTCGAAGTCAAAGTGCCGATCAAGTATCTGGGTATCTTCTAACGGAGGTTATCAAAGCTCGATAGCAGAGGGAGGCGTGAGACTGGAGCATTCAACTTTTATAAAAAAGCTTATAACGCACTTCATTCAAGTCACAATAAAGTGTTTGCTTCTGAAGATAGGGGTTATATTCCATCCAACAGAATCATTTTTTAGTGAGCACTCGATCCGGAGAATAAATATATTACCATTTTTTTTCAAGTCTATTCCAAGCTGCTTCTTGGCTCACAACAAAGCCTTTGTATGAGATAAGAATGTGTGTGGGTATGAAGGAACAGCAGTTATTACAGCTACGCGATAGGAAGATATATATTGCTCGTTTCAATGGCGTACCCACGGGAATTTTAAACAACACTCCTACCTAGTAGAAGTTGTGGGGAGGCAAAGTTTGGCAAATGGGCCTCCTTTTGCCTGTGTCACCGACCACGTAGTACCTACACTGTACTACTCCACGAGCCATCTAGTGGTAACTGATATAATAAAATAGCTCCAGCGATGAGATGTACCTGTTAATATTGCACCACTTGCGTGATATAGTAGACAACATAACGAAGAGAGATGCATTAACTTCCGAGGCGAAGATACGAATCCGCGAGGCTGGAGTTGCCAGCTCGACACGCTGACCACCGAGCTACCGAGGCTCCCAACACCTACCAAAGGATCAAAATAAAAACTCTGTGCCATGTACGTTAGTGAAGCATTAAACCAGAAAACTTGGGTGTGCCTGGGTTGCGCACCAAATGTATTTTAATATTTTTTCACCGACAACCGAAAGATTGAAAAAATCAGTCATATCTGTATTAATGTCTACGGTCAGAGTGACCTCTGAAGATAAAATATGTGAGGCTATGGAGAATCCCTAGGGAATTAATGAAAAAAATATTAAGGAAAACCTTACACTCGAGTTTGAAGCTCACCTTATAAGTCATTTCAAGTTACTTTTTTTACTGAGAAGCCCCCTTTTAGTATCCAGCAATGGAAAAAGGTGCATTCTAATACGGTCTCATGTACTATTATGATCTTGAGTGTGAGACCTGAGGTCAAATCCCAGTTCAGAATTGAAATCATTGTTAATAGGAACTGAGTTTAACCTGTTTTTAATAATAATCCTGCAAAACTTGTTAGGATATTCCCTAGCCCCCACTGCTCGTGATCCCAGATTACAGTAAATACACTCGGTCGTAGAATTTTCGGTGCTTTTGATTAGCAGTATCAGAAAAGTGTTTTTCCAGTAAAAAAGAACAAAATCTTACATTGAAATAACCTTGAAGATGAGGCTCATGCTCAAACGTGAGGTCACCACTTTATTGCTGATTCAAGGTTTGAAAGACCTTATGCTGCGATTTCAATAATATTGCTGACTGCGCGACTGACGAGATGTGTTACCCATCGAAACCGAATAAGCGCTAGGTCGCTTCTTGTTAGACAAGTTACAGTACTGTGCTTTGGGAGTACTGAGCTGTACTAGATTATTGACTTCCCAGGCAGTGATAACCTCCAGGTCTTTCGTCAGAAGGAAGTTGCTGCTAGTCTTCAGCTATCTAGAATGTTGTCATCAGCAAAGTTGTGGATCGGATTGATCCTACACGAAATGAGGTCGTTCTATAACTAATAGACACTATGTCGGCGCCAAGATCGATCCCTGGAGAACGCCTAACAAAACTTGACCTTGAAATAACCTTGAAGATGAGGCTCACGTTCAACCTAAGGTCACGACCTTATTGCTGTTTCAAGGTTTGTAAAGACCGTATGTTGACATTTTTGAAAGGAACTTCACACGAAAAAACCCGGCGTCGTGCCGCCTAAACGTTTGAACAATATTACTGCCGCGATCAAAAAGATGTGTTGGCGCCAGTCATCCTCAGTCATCTGAATTCCGACTAGCCAAAATAGACGGCTCTTTGGTAGGACTTGGTTACTCATCGAAACCGAATGAGTGCTAGGGCGCTTCTTGTTAGACAAGTCACAGTACTGTGCTTTGGAAGTACAAGGCTGTACTATATTGTTGACTTCCCAGGCAGCGATAACCTCCAGGTCTTTCGTCAGAAGGAAGTTGCTCACGGACAAAAATCAGCTTGACACTCTGAGTTTCTGTATCTAGACTGTTGTCATCAGCAAAGTTGTGGATCGGATTGATCGTAAAGGAAAGGAGCTAGTTCATGCATATGTAATAGAAACAATGTCGGCGCCAATATCGATCCCTGGAGAGCACCCGCGTTGACCTTGCGAGATGGAGAGGGAAACTCATCATTTATCACGGATACCTCCACACCCTAAAAGCGAAGGAGCAGTCGTACCAGCCAATTCTGGATGTACAAAGTGCGCCAGATTTTGAGGGGAGGCAGAAGCTTGACTGGCCCATCTGGTCATCTCAGCACGCGTTTGTATCATGGAGGAGCGCTTTGAGGAGCAACGTTCGTTCATGTAGCCGTTGAAGAGACTATCTGTTAGACAAGTGCCATTCCATAGTTTTGTAAATGCCCCATAGGTGGCAGAAACGCTAATAGGCTATGAACTCTGCATTTGCGGTTTCATTTAGAGACAAGTGGACCACGGAGATTTTCCAGAAAAGCGTTGAACCTAGCTTGCCTCAGTCTTAACGGAGGTAAGTTACAGACAAACTGTGGTCTAAAGCTCTATACAGAGTGTTACAATATTAAGCTTTATTGGCTTATCAGGACTAATTTAGACAACATTAATAAAATTATCATAAGAAGTATTATCTATTTCCTATATTAGATTCTCCCTAGATTCCACTTTTCTGGAAACCAGTTTCGGAAAAGCCGTCACCCCGCCGCTGTATTTTGGTCGACGCGCCACCGTATATACATCGGCTTTTAAGATAATTTTGTCGCGGGAGAGGTTCCGCAGGTATTTATAGGCTTACAAATTAGCCCTGGAATGAGACGTAAGAGGGTAAGAAATGCCGAGAGGCCAGATATAAAGCTACTTTGCATTGTCGTATCAGCGACAAAGCTGAATGAAAACGAGCAACAGGAGTTTTGAGGTTATGTTGTCGAGAATACTGGAAGAGCGAAGCGTCACGAAGATTGGCCACGTGAAATTGTTAATTCTCTTTTCTCGCCTTTTCTTCATGCATTGAGTAACATTTTCCCCATGATTATGTAATTACAGTTTTTGGAGATAAGCACAAGTTCTTGCTTCAATGCAGAGTCAGCTCAAGTTAGTTTTTGACGATTTCGCGTTTTCATTGCAGGCGAGACATTGAAGCACTCTCATTTAATGAGGAAAAAACTCAATTCGAGGTAGCTACGATAACAACGTTTTCGTGTTAGTACAAGAAGAGCTTACTAAGTGACAAATGGCGTGACTTTTCGTAATAGACTGTTTTACAAATCCATGACCTAAGGATACTTTTAGAATGTCTTACGTCCGCGTACTCACGTCAACAAGTGATGTAGGAAAAGTATTAAGATGACTGATTTGGAAATGAAATTACATTTTTATACTTCCTACGCAACTAGCGGGGAGTACTGTGATCGCGAAATATTTTTAAAACGAGATATGCTTTTTATATGTTATATGACATGTACATCACAAACAACCCTGTCACTCGTTTCTGTCGGTCTATCCGACTATTTGTAAGTCCATAGGTCTATCTCCTCGTCCATCTGCCGGCCTGTCTGTCGACGTGTCCGCTAATCCCTCACCCGACGATAACTTGGGTAATTTTGGAATAAATCCTAATACTTCATTACACAAGATTCGATAGGAGAGTTAAGTTTTGTGAACAAATGACTGCAGCGATTAATGATAATACCATTCATGTGAAGAATATCTGATTCAGTGATAAATGCACATCTTATCTAAATGGATTCAAGCATAACTGCAGGTATTGGAAAGTGATTGGGCCATTGTTTATTAATGGAAACTTGAATGGAGACATTTATTTGGATATGTTGTAAACTATCATCAATCCGCTTATCCATTGAAAACCAAATCGAAAGGGATTTAAACCTTATACTTGATGAGGTTGAAATATATTTCCACTGTATTCTTCCGGTTCAGCAATGGCTAGACGACGAGTTTCCAGATAAATGGTCCTATAGAATGGCCTGCTAGATCTTCTGATTTAAAGCTAGCAGTCTTTTTTCTTCAGAGACATTTGAAATCTATTGTGTTTACTCCACAACCTGAAAGTTTGGATGAACTTCGTCAACGCATCATTGAAGGCTGCCATGATATCCCACAACATGTTTCTAAGAATGTCCGCCAGGAACTTGAACATCGCTTATATCATTGTCTGGCCAATAACGGGCAACATTTTGAACATGTATTGAAATACAAAGTGATATTTTGGTGTGTTTTTGTTTTCTATCTGAACAAATTAAAATGAATAAAGATTTTTCTACGTCCCTTGAAAACGAATAGACCAATTTAAAAAAGTCAAACGTCAAAAATAAAGGACTTCTCAAAAATTTTGAAGGGTGAATTTTCATAGTTAAAAAGTTGTCCCCCTTGACAGATCTTTTGAGGTGTGCCGGCGTTTTTTCTTTTAATCAGTGGTTTCCGATAAATCCGTGGTGGAAAGTTTTTAAATGAACACCCTGTATGAGAAATCAACTTCACGTAACACGTGGTGTGTATAAAACCCCGTCAAAACATGCAATAGTTGAAATTAGTACATCCAAATTTTATGAACTTAACGGACTTTGTTACTAAATGGTTTTAAGGGTTTTTAGACTTCACTCTTTCATGGACCGAGAAACAGACAACGGTTTTGATAATACATGTGAAGGTTTTAGTACGTATTATAGGCTCTACTAATACTTTCTGCGATCAGATGGCAGCGCTATCCCAATTTGGTTGATAGGTTTGAAGGCCTTGAAGCTAGATCCTGCGCTAGTCCAACAATGAAGTGCCGAAATTCTAGATAGTAAATTGAGATGCTAGGTGTGGGGGAACTTTTACAAGACCATGTGCTATGATCTTCAACGTGGAATACAGAATTGAAAAGAATAATTGAAAAGTGTGGCATCGTTGTTCCTATAACGCAGCGCACCCGCGAGACGAAGGTCGCCCACTCGCGGAAAATGTTGCTTGGATTTTGATGAAAAGATTACTACTATGCCACGGACTCAAATGCTTTTTAGTTTTTCAAAGACTGTCCAGTGGCAGCAGGAAACAACAAAAAGAAATAAGGGTCACTCAAAATTTTGATGTTTCAGAGGATCCTGAATATTTCTGGAAACATTTTTGGAAGGGTTGCAGATTCGTGAGCTTATTGTGGCATTTCAATTGAAATTAAGCAAAAACTCTGATTTAAGCATTAAAGTTGATAACTTTAAATTCCTCGAAATAAAGTCAATGCAGCTTAGGCACCTTCATGTCTCAAGCACTTCAAATGATCTCAAAGCCCGAAAAAAAATATGCTTCTCCAAACGCATGGCACTTCTCTTAATTACTATCACTACAGATGGGTTCCACATCATATTTCCGCATATCGACTGGCCTTTTAATTTGATAAATCCCATACATTCATTGAGTACACAAGCACAGAACAGCATATCCATGCATAGAACACACGCGTCCGCTGACGCACATGGCCTCAGAGCTACAAATAAATATTTGTGCTGGATGGGTGGCAAACAGAACTCCACACGGAATTACATTATATGCTGTTTAACTTGGATTAGCGGATAGCAACCGCCATGTGATACCTGCTCGCGAATAATTTTGCCCAGCTTGTTGTTGAACATCAGAACTCGACGTGTAACGAAAACAACATTCATAATCAAATCATAATCAAATAAATTTCAGATCTGAACCGTTCCAAGGACACGTCCAAATGCCTGTTAATGATCAGAAAGACTAAAGAGTAGATTCAGGCTGTCAAAATGTATAACAGATGCCGAAAAAGACCTTTTCACTCTGTACAAGGTCCAAATAGTAATAGTAATAAGAATAATAATAATAATAATAATAATAATAATCGTCTTTATTTAAACTGTACAATTTCATACAGAGAAACAAGAGTTGCATATGGTGGCCAAGGTTAGGAACATGCTACTCTTACACTTAACCACCCATGCAAAAAACGAGTTGTTAAGTAGCAGATATCAAACAAAAAAAAAATATATATATACTACATATTGCACCAAGGTTTACTACATGTACACAAAGGGAGTAAAGAAAGATTTAACAATATATCTATAGCCATCTAATTAAGACTATGGATCCAAGCAGATATGAGATTTGACAACTTTCTTGAAGCAATTTAAGGACATGGTTTTGAATTCAGGACTCAAAGTATCGTATAACAAACACTGCAGCACAGTACGTGAAAGAACGCTGGAATAAAGCTGTGGAGTGAATAGGTGTAGTTATCAAATTTGGAAATCTTATATGTCTATGATGAATATTACGCCTAAAGATAGGTTTTGACATAAGTATTAGTTTATGAATGAAAACAGGGTAATGATATTTGACAATATTTTTTGTTATCATCCAGTTTAATTCAATAAGTCTACCAGAAACATGGTCAAAGCGCCTTAAACCGCAGATGAACCTAGCACAATTGTTTTGCACAATTTGAATCCGATTTCTAGTAACAATATCGAGACACGGATAATATAAAATATCACAGTAGTTGAAAATCGGTATAACCAGGGATCAACACAGTTTTTTCCTTAGCTTGGAACTGAAAATTCCTTTATTGGCATATAGTGATGTGTCTCAAGTAGGTTTTCTTCAAAAGATTTTTGACATGACTGGTGAATCTAAGTTTGAAATCGATTACCACGCCAAGAATTTTAACCTCATCAACCGGGTATAGTCTTTGAGATCCAATTTTAATAGCTAATTGACTTCTTCTCTTCTCTCCTACGATCCGAACAAAAGAATAAATAAAAATTGGCCTCGATTGCTGCTCGCATGTTAGTAGTGCTACCACCCGGACTATATTGTCTATGCTCGATGCTGTTAAAAGGCGGGCTGTCCGATTGATCAATGACACTACTCTAACGGACAGTCTTCGCACCTACGTGCAGTGTGACAGACTGCTATGTCAACGGGTTTTGCTCCTCAAAGCTCTCTTTCAAATACGGTGAACTATACTTTAGCGCATATCGCGAATATTTCATTTCTTGTTTTAAAATGAAAGATTAGGATGTAACTTGCACGAAAATATCTTTTTTTCTTTAAGGAACCCTCTGCTTGCTATTTTATAGAACTTTAAAGTTGCATTTTGGGTGCTACTACTGTGGTACAGAATACTGCTTTATAAGCTGTTTTCTTCTTGTTTTTTGTTCAAAATTATATGAATAACATAGACTGTAAGTTACTGTAATACAGTTCATCTCAATAATGCAATTTTGCATTATTTTAATGATGACAATAGTTCATTGTTAAGTAGTCATTTCTTTTCTTTCAGATAATTATTCCCATCTCTACACCACCGTCACTGTCATATTCTCTCCATCTCGATCTGCGATGTTGCCAAATCATGGATAGTAATACACCTTAATTTGGTTTGTCAAAATTCTTACTTATATACTAGCGCAAAAATGTGCAATCGGCACCGGATTCTCATGAAAATGCGATTTGGAGGTGTGGCCGGCTGGCTTTACTGAATTAAATCCACCTTGTGCCCTACGATAGCATTACCTAAACAGACTTGTTTGAAGAATCCGTTATGCCCTTCACAAAAGTACTTCGGTTATTGTTTTTCCTATATTATAGTTATAATCTATTTACTTTGTATGTATGTACTTGAAGAATTATTTAAAGTGAAACTGATGGTACAAAATGTACCTAATTGAATGTGATATATATGAGAAATAACTGCAAAAGTAGTTGTAGCGGATCACTAAATAATGAAAACATAACAAAGAACATTGCAAGTTTTTTGATGATTTGATGAAATGATCGTTGATCTTTATTTAACTATAATGTTGGACGATGATACGTTGGGTGGACCTGACGAGGTGGTCCAAATCGACGAATCGTCTTTGGGTATTTTTATATGCAATGGCCGCTGGTGCCTTTTGTATTTTTTATGTGACGCGAGTCGCTGGTGCATTTTCCACTGTTTAAACACATAGTGTTCAAAATTTCATCTAGTTTTCGGTAAATATTGGGATAAATTTTCATAAAACAATCCATTTACAATAAATTAAGACTTTTACTTTGCGAATAACCTCATTTCTAATTAAGTATTTCTCCCAAAAAAGGTAAAACTTGGCAACATTGGACATCATTTATATTATCTGTCAAGAAATGAGCGTTACAAAATGGCCACTGAGAATTGTTTGTACTTTCAAATATTTCTTATAAGCGCAAAAACTTTGATCTCATGGAAAATACGCGAAAAAAATGGTTAAGGAATTTCAAGAAGACATTAAAAAATCACAAAACAACACCTCTACACAGGTTACCAAGTAAATACCATCATTTACGTATGTATTTTGATCTGTTATTTAAGCTTATAAGCTGACGAGTAACAACACGTCTGGTTTTGAACCTTTTTTTGCAAAAAAACGATCTTTCACAGTTTCACATCTATTTTTCTTAGTACTATACAGTGTATGTTATATTCTTATACTTTAGAGCATCCTTTCGCATAAAAAGCAAAAGAAGACAGTATATAAAGCAGTATTCTATTCTAGAATAAAAATGCAAGTTCGAAGTTCTATAAAATAGCAAGCAGAGAGTTCCTTAAAGAAAAAATGATATTTTATATGCGCTAAAGTATAGTCTTACCCAGGTGGCTACTTCAGTTTAAAAAATTACTTTCATGTTGGCAACCATGGACCAACGTTATATGGGGTTGGTGATAGTGACATAGATGGAAAGCAAACGTATCTTAGGCCCGTATCGTCAATCGTCCATACAATTGTAGGGCGCGTTTATGGCCTCCTTGATTGTCATACTCCTTTCTCTCCATCAAAAATTTCTAGATTACACTTGTCCTGTGTCAGCGTGAGCGTTCTCCTGTTGTGAAGATATGTTTTCTTTTTAAATTGTAGGAAATTTCAGGCTGATAAAACATGATACAACTCAAAAGCAAGCACAATTTGACGCAAATAGATGTTTGTGACATAACCTCAAAATAGAGTTCTGACACGGAGAAGTAGAAAACTATGACAATCAAGGAGGCCTTAAAGGCGCCCTACAATTGTAGGGACGACTGACGATACGGGCCTTATTCAACCTATGTTTAGTTAATGCAACTGTTGCGTAGTAATCCAAAGCTTAGCACGATGAGCACTTAGTGTTCTCTTGGATGACGAGTCGTCTATGACGGTGGGTAACACTTGTCCGTTTCCAGAATGGTCTGTCAATACAGAGATACCAGGATGCGTATGTGTTTTTTCTTTATTGACGCAGGTGACAGAGTCCAACTACTCATAGGTGACAGCGTCCCATCTCACGAAATGTAAAATTAGATTCAATCACAAAGATGTTCCAAAATACCAGCCCCTTTGAGTGATACCATGGTGCAGCCCTGGTTATATCGATAGTTGGAAGCTTTGACCAGAAGTGGTGATGCGTAAATTTCGAACAGAACTTGGCAAACTCAGTATATATAGCAACGGGCGGCGGGGTAGTTGTTAACACAGTTCCTTAAAACTCGATCGACCGAGTCTATCCTCTTTCAATTAACTGAGATTAGTTGTTACCCAATAGCGAACGTCCCTAGGCACAACTGAACTTCCAAGTTTCTTCAACAGAAAAACCTCATTTCGCCATGTCTGGACGTATCTTTAATAAATGTTTTGTTGTTTCCTTCGGTGTGTATTTCCCAAGTAACTTTTTATTTGTTCCTCGGTAGCTTTTATTGGTTCCATGAGACTTTATATCTTCACGCAGGTTACCCTTCGGATTTCATTTTCTGATCGTGGTAATTAAGAAAAACTGCTTTCCTGGGAACATGCTAGATCGCTTGGAACCAGTGGCGGAAACAACTGAAAATAGCTAAACGGGAAGAGATTTTGACAAAGGACATGGTCTTTTATCAAGAGTATATGCATGTTCAATTTACTTCTCACGGCTGGGAAATACTGTAATTTTTGGAAAATGGAATATTATTTTTTGGATGTTATATGACATGTACATCGCAAAAAATTTCCTTCGGTGCATCTGTCTGACTGCTGGTGTGTTCGCTAATCTCATATTGCGCTTCTAGAATTAAAAATAGATATTTCATGTTGAAAACTGATTTGAGCTTCAAATGGTCTTGATGGCCATAGTCAAGCTCATGGACATACTTCAACATACAGTGTCTTGCTCTTTTTGATCCCGATGTCAACATAGGGGTTTCTATTAAAGAAAACTATCTTGACATTCAAATGAGCTAGAAGGTCACGTTTAAGGTCACTATCAGAAAAATCTTCTCAAACATTACTATTTTATCACACAACATTTTTCTTTGTGAAATTTATTCTTCGAGACATTTTGTCCTTTCCCAATTTTCTGGACACTCTCCAATACCTATGGAGCTAATAGTCAAGGACATGGCCAAAGACACACTTTAACGTAAAATGTCTCGATATTTACATTTCGAGAGTTAAAAAGAGGGGCTGCATCTAAGAGAATTGTCTTGATCTCTAAGAGACCTTGAAGGTCATGGTCAATGTTACGGTATTCTGACTGTTAGATGAATCTTCTCAAACCTGATAGCTTTGTGCCATAGCATTTTTCGTCAGGAAACGTATTTTTCAAGATATTTTGATCTATCCATATTTTTGACAACCCTGTATATTTTCGAGGATTAAACTATTCCTATAATCTTCCTCGGATTTCAGTCAGTGAGTGTACAAATGCTTGCGTCTCTCCGTGTTGTGGTTCAGACGTCATAGTGACAAACTGGACAGACATTCACATCATAGATTTCCAATGGTTAGAAGTTGTGTTCCAACGACTGGAGATTGTGTAGCAGTTGCCTGCACAATTTCCACACATATGAAATTGCATGACAGTTGTCTAACACAATTTCAAATTGTGTAGCATTTTCAGTATCTCGAAATTGTCTATCTCTTATTGTCTTCTTGAACGAACCTTGTTCCCTTATGGACAGGTCGTTTTGCCTCTGTTAGAGTTACAAACCCAGGTTCAAACCAGCCACCTCAACATTCATGCTGGCATTTCAGTCCACTATTGGAAATTGTGTGAACTAATCCTCCATGTTTGTCTGGCACCTAAATCAAACCACATATATTTGAATTAATTATTACTGTGACAGTCAGGAGTCATTCACATATTATATTTATGGTTCTATTTAGCGGTCAGACAAACACGAAGGGTTATCAGCATATAAACCACAGAATAAGTTTCAGATACTACATTATGTGAAACTATTGCTTGTAAAACCTCCGATGAATATACTCCTTCTCTAAACACGTTTCCCGCTAGTCATCCTTGATTTATATGGCAACTAGGCAAAGCTGGTGTATCTCTTAGTCGTATCAAAACGTTTATATAGTAGTATCAAGTAGACGCTCCAGCATGTTCTGCATTGAGACAAAGAAACATCTTAGAATATTTGCTTAACGCTTTCATTTTGCACAGCTCTTCTTATAACTAAACACAGCTAGAGAGTAATAATATAAACTTTAAAGTCGTCTACAGTTCTGCTTAGGAATTGACAAGTTTAATTTAAACTCCTGAGCGTATATTGCTCTACCGTAGCGCTACTTTAGAGCCGAGAAGATGTTTGAAAGAAGTTCATGAGCTTTGAGGAAGTTTATTGTTCCAGCGTTGGTTCACTTTGTCAATATAACGCCAAGCAGTGGTGAATTCATTGCCAATGAAAATCTTGGTTCGGCAAATTAAAAGCTTTTGTAGCTTGACGTCTTTATAGGGTGTTTCAGAAAGATGTGCCAATATCTTTTTGGTAGAAAGTATATCCAAAAATAACAAAAAGGCTCCCATGAATTGGGTTCAAAGATGATTACCTTCCGATATTCAGTATGATGAAGTTTTATTTATGAAATTGAATAAATTATATCCACGGAGCGGGTAAAGATACTGAGTGGAAAATATTCACAGGAGGGCCACACTCATACCGTACTATGTCCAACGGCTTTTTTATGCGGAGAGGCTGAACCTGTCCAAGTTAATCACTTCTGTGATAGACGCTTACGAAGTGACTTGATAATCACAAATATGCAGATTGCAGAGCTTTCTGCAACGCCTACCATATACGAGGCCACAACTATAAACTAATGAAATACTTCCCCAATTTTTCCTGTCTAACCGAGTATTTGATACCTGGAACAGGTTTGCCTTCGACGTTGCTGAAGCATCCACAGGTAACAGATTCAAGAATCGTTTCGACAGATGAGTGCACGATGAACTCTAGTTTGCTTACCACATAATCGTTCTATGCTTAACTTCTTATCTCTGTTTGGCGTGTATAGCTTTTGCTCCACTCATTATTATTTTATGTATAATAATAATAATGATTGCGCACAATAACAAACGTCGCGTTTAATACAACTTACGTGGTTATTTCTGAATTTATGAGGACATAACATTGAGAACAAAACCTCTGGCTTCAACACCCCTGCTTTACGCCACAAAAACTCTGGCGTAGTACGAACAGTATTGAAAGCGGTCTGTATACATACTTCGTTCTCATACTTCGTGTTGCTAACGATTTGTGAAATATTATTTGTTGAGCTCGCTTGATCCGAAATGCCATGAATTTTGAGAAAAGAGGTCGATAATCTCCGGGGTACAATAGTTAGAATACAAACAGGAGAATCTAAGAGTCTAACATTGGCATACCAGGAGAAGTATACCATGAAAACCACTGGCGTGCACAGACATAGTTGAACTAATGGTAAGCTTCCACGACTGGGTATAAGACACGCAAATTATTCAGTTGCTATATAGTGTCTCAAATGTTCAATCTTAAATATCTCCAAAACGAGTGATCTGACAAAATGAATGGAAAATTAAATGATATTTAATAAAAGTAATAATTATAATAAAGCATTTATTTCCAAGATTACAATCCTATTCTACTATAAAACTTAACATATGATATAACCAGACTCTAATTCTTCGAAAATATAGTCATGTCTCCTCTAAGGTCAACGAGTTGAAATAGCTGAAAATGGATCAACAATTTGAATATAGTCTCAAGGTATTTGTGCATTAGATGTTGTGTACTAAAAAGCCCATCTACCTCCATAGCAATTTTTTGTAACTAGAGAAATCATTAATTCTAGAGGTCTGAGGCATAACAATAATCTGACAATACCTTTGCACTTCACCGCATTATTTCAAAAATGTTTCACTTTCAATGCTGCGAGATTATACAACTCTGGAGAAGCAAAAGTGTAATATCATTCAGGAAGCTGGTTAAAAATCAGCTGTTAGATGTATTATAATTAGTTGTTATTATCTTTGTGTTTTTTTTTGTGTGTTGTCA
Source organism: Acanthoscelides obtectus (assembly GCA_963669975.1). NCBI lineage: Eukaryota > Metazoa > Arthropoda > Insecta > Coleoptera > Chrysomelidae > Acanthoscelides > Acanthoscelides obtectus. Next base: position 39,160,325 of record CAVLJG010000007.1, on the reverse strand, counting down.
TCCGTTCTGTATTGGTTCTTGACTGTTTCCTTTTTGGCAAACCAATATATCGCGGATTTACCAATAGTTTGTGTTTTTTCCCTTTATTATTAGTTCTCTTAGTTGAAAGCCATATCGATGTATTTATTTTTAGGTTGGATGTATTGCTTTAAATTGTATATTCATAATTAGGCACACAATAGGGTTGGATGTAAGATTAGCCAACTGGCTAAACTTCGCCCTATTGTTGTGTTGCTAATAAAGACATTTATTATTATTATTATTATTATTATTATAATTTCTTGAGCAGTACAGGTAGGCAAAAAGGACTTTAAAGGAAATTTAAAAAAGAAACATGTTTAATCCCCTTAAGAATTAAATTAAACAAACTCGTCACAATCTATAAATGCATCATAATGAGAAATTACATAATTATACTAAGTGACATATAAATCCGAACACCCAGTTTAAATGGTTTTATTTTAATAAAAGTTGGTGAATGTATTTATCTTACTGTAAATAACAAGTGAAAAAATTTTCAGCCTTATCAGTTGGACATTCCGGTTTTTATACTGCTTTTTTTTAATTCACTAACGCTCTAAAAATTAATATTTCAGCCGCAGTAAAGAATGAACGTTGGAGGATTTTGGTTCTTCACATCCTTTACGATCGGATACGATGCCTAGAGTACGGAGACCTGTACGATTTCGTCAACTTAGTGAGTTTGATAGCGGCCGTATAGTGGGACTTCGGGAAGCTGGACTTTCTTTTCGGGCAATTGCAGTTAGAGTGCAAAGAAGTGTAGACACTGTGGTTAGGTGTTGTCAGGCATGGCTTCGAGAAGGCCGTACGCAAAGAGCAAGGGGCACTGGACGCCGCTGTAGAACAACAGACCGTGAAGATCGCCGCCTAAGATTATTGGCCTTAAGGGACCGTTTCTCCACTACCAGGTCCATTGCAAATGAATGGTTTGCAGAACACGGAAGACCTATTGGCATGCGAGGTGTTTACCGACGAATGAGAAGTTTTGGCTTGTTTTCATACCGGCCACACTGGGTCCTCCCTTTAACTCGAGAACACCGACGTAATCGCCTTGAGTGGTGCTGACAACGGTCACTCTGGGATCAGGAGATTTTGTTTAGGCATGCACGATGGTCGTGCCAGGGTTAGAAGGCGACGTGGTGAAAGGAGGAATCCACAGTTTTTTGTTGAAGGACATGTTCATCACACTGTTGGAGTTATGGTTTGGGGTGCTATAGCTTATGGTTCCAGGTCACCTTTAATCTTCATCAGAGGTAACATGAACGCGCAGCGTTATATCCACGAAGTTCTAGAACCCCATCTTTTACCCTATCTTGACACCCTGGCAGATCCAACTTTCCAACAAGATAATGCCCGACAACATGTTGCAAGAGTCACAATAGACTTCTTTCAATATAATGATGTCACATTGTTACCATGGCCACCAAGATTTCCCGACTCATCCCCAATTGAGCACGTGTGGGATATGATGGGTAGGAGATTGCTAAATTTGCAACGTCCTCCTCAGACTCTAGAAGCACTTCGAGAGGAGTTGGTGGTTGCCTGGAATGAGATACCACAGGAGGACACTGACCACCTGATCAGAAGCATGCCTAGGCGCGTTGGAGAATGCGTAGCATATCAGGGTGCATCCACAAATTATTAAAGGTCAAAGGGCTTTAAAGCAGTGCAATCATTTTGAAATTTTTATCATTTACTTATTATGCTTCATTAAGTACTTATACAAAATTTTATTAAAATAAAACCATTTAAACTGGGTGTTCGGATTTATATGTCACTTAGTATATATCAAATAAGATAAATATAAAACCAAACACTTTATTTAAAAAAATGGAAATTATACAAATTGCATACAATGCACTTCATTTATCCTAAAAGGCCAGTTTCCTAGGGAATATGTCCTGTTAGGGGTTGAGGTACTCCAGTTGCTAAGCCCTCGGTTTAGTTTCGACCGGAAAGCTCTGCGTGTTTATGGCTGATGATGTGCTGACTGACCGTCTAAAATGTTTACCCTCAGCCTAGATATATTTTTTTTCAATTTCGTAAATAAAACTTCATTACTCTGTATCTTGGTAGGGGAGCATCTTTGGACCCATATTTATAGGAACCTTTTTTTTGTCAGTTTTGGATGTACTTGCTACCCTAGATACTCGCACGTCTTTCTGAAATACCCTGTATCATATAGAATTCATGTCATTTGATTAGAAATACACCACACGCTTTTCAAAGGGCCCTCACGCCTGGAGCGTAATCTACGGGGCAGCGCCGTTTTACTGATATTTGCCTAAACTACTGCAACCCGCATTTCGATAGCACGGTTTGTAGGTAGTAAACTCTGGGCGCTGAAGAAAGACATTAAACGTAAACAGTGATCAGCACGTGAACAGATCCCTCGAAAGCATCCACGGATATACTCCAGTCACTTTAGGTCTAAACATCCTCGGCAGTGTATTTCTAGTGAATCCACAGACCCTTTTTCGTGTCATCTTGAGACAAAAAAAGGATGACTGTTAAAATAAGTTACCTTGATCTTTCATGAGCTCCCAGTACAAAACATCATCGATATATTTTTGATGTAGGAACAACAAATTGGTTTAGAAAACATCCACTTTGAACCTAAATTGACTGGAGTAACATCGATCTACAGACAAATTCAAGGTCACTAGCAGTCGTCGGCGCTCTACGAATCTGCACAGGTTTGGACTTGTAAACGTGATTGTAGATGACACGACAGGCATCTAACAGTTAATTCACGCACAGGATTGCATTGCATACGCATTACGCATTCAGTAGCGTATACTCGTTTTTCGCGAGTGGAACGTTTTGTTTATATATTGCCTAAGATACGATGTCTGACACAGAAACAGCCGACGAAGTGGTTGACATCAGCGCAACCCCACCCAAAAAAAGGGCTAAGAAGCTACATTTAAGTGCAAATGAAAAACAAATGATATTAAATATATACAAAAACCAAATTCAAGAAAAACCCGATTTGGTCGTGGACGAAGTTATATGTAAGGTAGCACATATTTCTGGAGTATGTCGATCCAGTGTTTATAGGATCATTAAGGAATATAGGAGCACTCACTCACTTTCTGAGCCAAAACCGTATCCTGCAAGAAAAAGGATAACGGACGGAGTAGATGACTTTGACAGAACTGCCATCAGGAGGAAAGTGCATAATTTTTTCTTCCGAAATGAGATACGTACCTACAGTAGATAAGATATTAAGATTAGTTAATGCTGATGAGGATCTTCCATCATTTAAAAGAACCACATTCCGAAAACTTTTGAAGGAACTTAATTTTCGATTCTTGAAACGGGGAAGAAACAGTATGTTAATAGAGAAAGAAGAAATTGTTGTGTGGAGAAGGGAATACCTTAGGAAGATTCGGAAGTTTCGCGATGAAAAAAGAAAAATTTACTATTTGGACGAAACGTGGGTGAATGCTGGACATACTCAAGCGAAAGTTTGGGTCGACAAATCAGTAACATCATCAAGGCAGGCTTTTCTAGACGGTCTTTCGGCTGGATTGAAAAATCCTGCAGGTAAGCTCCTTCATCTATCCGGCAATTTAATTTTGATAAATTCGGGCAAATAATATGCTGTGATACCAGATAATGTGTGATATTCTCCAAAAATGGTGCATTCGCAGTGTAGTCATTAGGAAAAAAACTTCGACCCTCTTTTAAGCGTTATTTTGAAATTTATTATCATTTTTGGGTGCAGTCAATTTGCTTTGAATGGGTTTTGAGAAGTTGCAAACTTCAATTTTCTACGTTTCTCAGTTTTTGATCAGCATTCCGTGACTCTTAAATTCAGCTAAATGAACTCAATTGCCTCATTCCTTCAAATTTAATCAATCCATAGTGTAAGGAATAATTTATTTCCAGGAAAAGGCAAACGGCTGATCATTTGTCACGTAGGTAGTGAAGATGGCTTTGTTCCCGAAGCACTGTGGGCCTTTGAATCAAAAAAGACTGGGGACTATCATGAGGAGATGGACGGCAATTCCTTTGAAAATTGGTTCTCCAAAATGTTACTAAAGCTGGAGAATAACGCTGTTATTGTACTGGATAATGCCCCGTACCATTCTAGAAAAATAGAAAAAATTCCCACAATGGCAACTAAAAAAGCAAACATACAACAATGGCTGGCCTCAAAACAGATCGATTTTGATGAAACAATGGTCAAGGGTGAATTGATAAGTATAGTCAATAGACATAAATACAAATACGATTTCAAAATGATCGACGAAATGGCCAAAAAACAAAATAAAACTGTCTTGAGACTGCCACCCTACCATTGTGAGCTGAACCCTATTGAGCTGATTTGGGCCAACATAAAGCAATACGTGGCGTCGAATAATAATACTTATAAATTTTGTGATGTTAAAAATCTCTTTCACATCGCAGTCAATAGAGTTACGGCAGAGAAATGGAAAAACTGTATCCGCCACGTTCGGGAGAAGGTTGAGGTCAAAATGTGGGATTTGGACAATATCATCGATACCCAAATTGAACCTCTAATAATTCATTTAAACGATTCAGAAGATTCAAGTTCCTCTTCTGAATGAGTGCGCGCAGCTTACTTACTAATAACTAAAAAGTGTAGTTAACTCATTTGTGAATCTCTAACTGAAATTTACTGTAAAAGATAATAATTATCTTGTATGAAATTTTTGATGACTACCCATAATATCTTGATGCGGTCCTGTAATGTCTCCTGCGCCTAAACACTCACTCACGAGCAATATGCGTGTATTTGTTTGAGTTTAGTTTCTTTCTTCAGCGCCTAGAGTATAGGTTCGTAAGATATTGTGTATGTAGCACACTTTTAGAACAGGATATGATAAAGAAAATATGATTACATGTTCAGTCACTTATTCCTATAGGCGAAGGGCATACGTTGTTCATAGAGTGGGAAGGCTTCGATATGGCCAGCCAAGCCAGTGCAGAGCAGAGTCGCAATATTAAGGCAGGCAATTCCATTGATTAAAGTATTCCGCGTAGAGATTGCCAACCATATACTGTATTCCGGCAACCAAAAAAGGACCTGCAAGATACTAGAGCCATCTATGAGACACTAGCAGAACACAAACATGAATTTAGAAATCTACTTTGGGAAGAGTTAGAGTTTTTGGTTCTGCTGGTATCTCCTAGATGACGCTAGAATCTTCAATCTCTTCCTGACCTCTCTAATGCATATTTTAATTGGTGGGGGTTGCCCAATATCTGAAGATAGTTAAAACAGAGACTGGAGTCATTATAAAAACCAACCACTCTTTTAAAATCAGATTTCAACATTAACTTTTGTGCTGTGCTACTGTCTCATAGTTGATGCTAGTATCTTCGACTAGCGATGTGTATGTAGTAAGCGAACGAACTGATCCAAGAAATCAGAGACTGGAACACACTGCCAACGATCGCAGTTTAGTTAAAGGAAAAGTAATAGTATCTACATTGATCAATATGTCCAGTATTTGGGCATTTCTCTATAAAATGAGATGATTGAATATAACTGTCTCCTTTCCAAGTCTCTACGCAAAGGTCAGAAATGTATAAAGTTATTCAACTAATTACAAATATACGGGTATTTTGATTAAATATGGTAGGCAAGCGTGCTGAAAGCTTCAAGATATCATTGAATTAAAAAACCGGCGATTACCAAAAACAGTGTTTCGTGCTTCGTTTTACGAGGGCTTTATTTATAAGTACAACAAAGATCACGGCGTTTCATGCACCTCAGTAGGCTTGTTGTAAATGCACAGTAGCTTGAGTTCTACCGACTTTGTAGTCAAGGCACCGTCCAGTAGAGGGCGCGAGCTGTTAAGACAGAAAATTAGCTCTAAACACATGTTGAGCATATAGACAGTTGTGAAAAAAGGTTATTTTGCAGTGTAGCCAACTGAATTGAATATTTACCCTAAGTTGGTTAAAAGAATAAGCATTCTGTCATGTAATTCATGCCTTTTCATAGTATTTATCAGGCAGAATTTTGTACTGCAAACACAAAAATCAACGGTCTAGTTTGACTGCTATGGTACATAAACTCAATGCTCCTATAGGACCATATATCACCACGAGTGTCATTTTGTTATGTTGTCCGGTATTCTCAACAGAAAGAAAAACATATATCGAACACACGAAGTTAATTAAAAATTGATTGAAACGTTCTCCTAGATAAAAACCGATGTATCCTTTTTATCAGTTATATTATTCAAGATGTGAAATGAAATTTGTTTCCGATTTTATCAGAGATTCAGCCATGAACGTAAACTTTATGTACTGCCTCAAATAGAAAAAGGTGGTGGTTTAGGTGATTTATACAGTACTTCTTAATATGTATAATTTTTCTCTTGTTGGAGACCTATTTTACAAACAAATTAACATATCCCTTAGATCCATTACTTCAAAACCTTGTAACTAGTCAAATTTGTGCCAATTGTATGTCAATTGCATTCTGACAGTTGCACTTGCAGCTATGTGCGTAACAAGGTTGATGAGTGTTTTATTGGTTTTACCAAACAAAAGGCTAGGTTCATTTGGTTGACTGAAATATTAAACAGACAATTTTCCGTAGCCAAAGAATTTCCATCTATTCGAATCAATTTATTTGACAGACAACATACATTAACACAATCAATTTCCCCACCAGCAAACATATAAATTATTTAAATGTTAGCAAAAAACAACATATTGTTTCCACTAAAAATAGATAACAATACGGACAATGCGTATGAATAATTTAAAAAGCAAAATGAATGTTAAATTCAATTCGGTAGATGCAAGTATTAGATTAAATTAAAAATAGCGTTATAGATTCATGATTTTAAGCGATGGAACACAACCTGTAAGCTGTATACCATAAAATATTTATATTTTAATTTTGCGCAGTTATTTCAATCTGGCGAAAATTTAAAAATTTATTACGCGCAAATTGCATGAAACTTTTAACCGTCCAATTATGTAGACGGGGCTAATGCTTTTGCGTTTATTGATTTATAATGTTCAACTTTGTGCCCGACTTTGTGCAAGGCGGAAACGGACGTTCGGCGAAGTTTGACCGTTTATGCAAGAAGGATCCATCAATTAAGGGCTTACTCTGTTTCCAATTGGGACAACATAAAACGGAAGTTTATATGGAGCACTCGAAATGCGACTGTCACTAATAAGACCTGGTACACTATGCGAGATGAGAAAGTATGTTTGGATTGGGACAAAGTTTTGTATTCTCGTGGGGAAACAGTTTAGTGACTACTAGATTAAGCTCGTGGCACCGCTCGCGTGGAAGTAGTGAAAGTATGGGTCATTCGTGTTAATTTAATCTGAAGGAGTTTGGTTCCGGAGAAAAAAAATACAATATTCAAATTAATGCAATAGTTATTTTGACAATTATCATTTTCTATTTTTATTATTTATTTCAATGTTTAGATACATGTTACATCCCATTACATTTATGAGCCATGTTTAGTTCACCCTCAATATTATAATTGTCCGCCTTCAAATTGCCTAAACAATTTGCAGTAACTGATTTAAAAGCATTCCAAGCTCGTAATTCAATTTCATTTAGAGCACTGTCAAATAGATCATCCTTCATGATTTTCCGTATTTGTGGACCCACAAATATGCCCTCTTTATTTTTTGCCTCACTAAGTCTCGGAAATGTTCTTCCATTTCGGTCCATAGCTTTCACAAAATTTTTCATCACTCCCAACTTAATATGCAAAGGAGGAAGCAACGTTTTTAGGATCAAGTAGTGGTTCATGAGCAATGTTTTTGAGGACAGGAGTTAATACCTGACGTAGTGGCCACCCCTTCTGTTAATAATGACGATCTCACGCACGACTGTCCCATTCACAACGAAAGCAACAATATTTGGTATATCCCAGTTGCATTAAAAGAAGTAGGGATATTACCTTGAAATCTGCACATATGGGCCATACATATTCATTATAACGGATATGCTCTAACAGAACTGGCATATTTTCATATGATTCCTTCATATGAACTGCGTGCGCTATAGGTACAGATGGATATTTATTACCGTTGTGTACCAATACCGCTTTTAAACTAAGCTAAGAGGAATCAATGAACAGGCGCCAATCATTTGGATCATGTTTCTGCCCTAACGCGTCAAACAAATTGATGATATCGGAGTAATATATCAACTCCCTTTATTGACGGAAACAATGTGTGACGTCTTGTTGCCGTTTTCGGTAAAAAGTAATCTTGACGCTAAAAGTTTTGACTGGGATTCTGACAAATTTCTCGAACTAAGTCATTGAGTTCGCTCTGTGCGATCAAGTACCGCGCTGATGATCATCCTGGCAGGTCAAACGAAGAATCGGAATTTTTTACGCTTTCTGTACCATCACTTTCAGAATCGGTGGATTTGACTTATTCATCCAAAGACCAAGATTCTGGTGGAACTGGGGCAGAAAGTTCATCACTATGCTTAACGGGCCGCAAAGCTGATGGTAAATTAAAATACTTAATAGTATGTTTCGATTTTCGTCCAATGCTCTTAATATTTGTGAGGCAAAAATAGCAATCAGTAGTATGGTTTCTCTGTTCTCTCCAAACCATTGGTACCGCAGAGGACATTTTACGACTGTCGCCTGTTAACCAACCTGTTAACAGCATTACACAAGTCTTACAATATATATGAGGGGCACAGAGTTTATCTTGGTCGCCAACTTTAATTCCAAAATAAGGTTCGTATGCTTTCAACACAAGGGGAGTAAAAGTACGTTTTTGGGATTTAATAGTTCCCGCACATATAACAAAAACTGTTCGCACTATTTACACAATTTCTAGGATTGTCCATAAAGCTAGTATCGATCACAGTAAACTAAAAACAACACAGCATTCTAACAAAAATTAACAGTACTCAGAACATCTCAGTACTCTTCAACACAGAAAGCGTAACTTACTCGGCTGCTATTAGTCTACTAATAAACGCAATATGCTCTCTGAACATACAGCTCGCATAAAATAAACAGCAATAGACAGGTCTTAACATTATATATGTGAAATGCAGCAATATGAGATGTTAAGTATTGTAATTCATAAAAGTAGATGTTACCGAATATCCGTGGGTGAAAAATTCTGTTTTTAGGTTTGATTTAAGGGTCTCAAAGTACATAAGACCCAAAAATTGTCATGTTACAAATCCTGTGTTTATCAGTGTATTTTGTATGCATGTTCTTTTTTGGGTTTAGTTGAAAGGCAGCTTAGGCTTCATCATTTAGTAATTGCATTTATTATCTCTATTTCTCAAGTTACCTTAAGAGCCATTTATGGTTGTTATATGAAAAACATTCACATTTGGTAAGAAATTAGTAAGAAAGTACTGCCCTACTGAGTTAACGCTGTTCGGTTCATAAACATGTGTTTGTTTACCTCTTCCTAGATTAGCAGCATTTGGGGCTGTCTAGATTCTCAACTGTGTTCAACCTGACAGCTCTGTTGGTAAAAAACATCGAGGATGAGGGCGACGTTCTGAATAGACCCGCGGAGTATCAACAGAATCTAATAGAAGCTCATATCAAAACCACGTTATTGCTTTAGAAACTTGCCAATTGCGGTTATTGAAATTTTTTTGGTCTATAAATTCTACTCACCATGCGATTTCTGGTTTGGATACCGACTGACATAGTATTAGAACAGCATACGTTTTGACGTAGGATGGGACTGTGGGTGAGAGCACTGATTCATTGATCGGGTTGTTATTTGGTTGTTGTCATGTCCAATCTTCCGAATTGCTGTTTATGTTGGTAGTTTCCGTTTTAAATTATTATAAAGTATAAAAAACTTATGGAAATAAAAAGTGATATTTTCGTATATTTCTGTTTTCTATCTGAACAAGTAAAGATAAATGAAGATTTTTCTAGCTTTCTCGAAAACGATTCGACTGATTTAAAAAAAATCGAAAGTTAAAATAAAGGTTTTCGAAACATCTTTCAAACAAGCTATTTTTCAGTACCCCTTGTCATTTAAAATGTTCAACGTGTCTCGGTGTTTTTTCTTTCAATCAGTGGTTTTCGATAAATCTGTAGTGGGAAGTTTTCAAATGAACACCCTCCCTGTATGTTACTAAGAAGACATGCTTACTATTGCCTGACCTATACGCTATGTAGAGAAAAGTCCTAACTTTGAGAACGCCCTGTATATATAGAAGCGTTGAACGTTAATAACGCGGTGACGCTTTTAACTTCGCGTCAGCTCTGCCAGCTAAGTGACATTGATGTAGTACATATCATATGAATAACAATCACGGCGACGCATCTGCTTTAACCAAGCGTTGAATGAACTTTAGAACGTGGACATTCACAGTGAGCCAAGCGATCTGACACTTTGCTATTGATTTTTTTCATAAAAAAAATTCTGTTGTTGCTGCGTCAAATTTGGCTTGATTGCATGATGTAATGGCGGGGAGGGGTAGGTGTGGCTTAAGGAGGAAGTCATGATATCGAGCCTAATAATTATTGATTTTGTTATCCGTCTTGTCCACAGAAAAAGCTCTAAACGTGCGTTGTTAACGCCGTGGTTTCACGTTCATGAAACATAAAAAATCCGATTTTAGTATCGCGCTTTCAGCAATTGTTTAACGAACTTTTAACGCGGAAAATAAAACGTATTGTTAGACGCTATCCACATGCTAATTGTGCGACACTGACAGCGCACTGTTTGGGTGTTTGTTATAAAAACTAAGTTTAGATAATAGACCTGATGATGCACCTGATAATTCTTATTGTCTCCGAAATTCCAACGGAAAAAGTTAAATTTGAAACACACGCGAGAAATATACACAAGAGTGGTACTTGCTAGACACAGGTTTGTGATTTCTGCACTGTATTCCAAACTGCAAAAGAATATCTTCCAGAGCAACACTGGAGAGCCCTTAATAATGCTTGAACGGAAATCTGAATCTACAACTATCATGCCTCTCATTCTTTAAAACGTCTTTAAATTTAAAAAATATCTGAAATTTTCAAAATGTTCAAAGTTCTCAGAATTTTCATAATTTAAAGATTTTAAATATATTCACACTATCCATAATTTACAGAATTATCAAAATTTCCAAACTGTTAAAAATTGTCAGGATTTTCAAAACTTAGAACCCGATATTTCGTTCGCAAGAGATGCAACACTAAAACTGGCAAACCAGGCAGAACATATGGATACAACAAATCCTGAAGAACCATTTATTCCGGCTAGTCCAGATCACCGAGGACTTGATTTGGCATGAACACATCTCGTCAATTGCGACAGTTACTGGTAAAAAGCTGGGTTCTTAATTTAGGCTAAAAAGTACATATTCTAGCCCTGAGTACTGCTCACATGTTTGGGGCTCTGCCGCCTGATAAATGTAATAGCTATGTAATGCTTGGTATGTAAGAGAAAAAATCTATTTTTAAAACACTTAAAAAGTTAAGGGCCAATTTCACCAACAACAATCCGTTATTCTCCACCTATAGGGTAACAGACCGACAAATACAACGAATGAGCTTCCAGTTAAAATCAACAAATTTTAACAACCAATAGCTATGAAATGTTGAAAACAAAATACTGTTAAAGTATGAGATAACAGCGTGTCATTGAAACATCATCAGTTTATTGAATATTAAGAAATTACATATAATTCAGTTAAAATTTAAAGAAATTCAGTTTTTTTGATTTCTATACATCCATAAAGTTGAATATTTTTCGTTGTTCAGGAACTGAACAAACATCCACACTATATTTACAGCGATTAAGAAATTCCCAAATATAGGCCTTAAAGCTACTTGCAAACCTAAGACCTGCAAAAAACTACAAATTTGCCATGTTTTTCTTTTTTCACGAGTACACTTTCTAGGTTATATTTATGTTAGACATTATTTGAATACAGCTGATTATTGCATTTCAAGGAGTGACACATGTGTGGGATCTGTCAACTCTTGGTACCAGTCACAAAACATATACTCTGAAGGTTTAATACCATGCTATTCAATGACAACACGGTGACTTGTGTGGTTGTCATCGGCCATTTTATGAGGGTGCGACAGGGTTGCTAGATTGTGCATTAATACACCCGTTTCACCCTCCTGGTCCCAGTAGAGTATGTTCCGCCAACTGTTGAAATATACTCTACTATGCTTTATAAGACTATTCGTTACATTTTTCCCAAAATCATTGCACAACACTTGAAAAAATGCAAATGAAAATTTAAAATTATTTCCATGACGCCGCAAAATAGCTCCGTCGGTACCTTGGGTTATACATCTTGACAGTAGGGATGTTCAATACGATCCTATATTTAGAAGTATCGATACATTTCACGAGTATCGTCATCTTTCGATCCGGACTGTGTCAGAAAGAGTGACTGCCATTTGGCTGCGACATTACCCTGCCAAATCAAACATATCTTTCATCATTTTCAATGAAATTGTACAAAATTTGTGAAGTTAGCGAGTTTCACTTCATAAGTTGTTACCAGACATACCCAAATCATCAGTTGCTGAGGTGATATTCATCCAGACTACTGCATCCCCATGGCTAGGCGACCTGTATGTTAAATTTGTATTGATAGGGCAGCGGGTTATGCTATAAATCATATGTCACAGTTTTGTGCACTGATTGCAACGGTTAGATGATACCAAAAATATTTTCATAAATAGGAGATCTTTCCCATTCCGGATCGAACAATCTACCAAAGATGCTTATAATCATGATACCTAGTAAATTTTCACGAAAAAAATTCAAAACCAGCAAATTTAAAAGATTCATTTCGCACCCTCCACCACGGGACGTGATCGTCGTTAGACTTGGCAAACCTGCGAGTGACAGATAGATATACCCGATAGTCAAAAAGACAAACATTACTAGTATTTATGATTTTTGGACTTAAAAGACATTATTTGTGAAACATTTTTCATAATTTTTTGTCTATGTCCATAGTAATTGCATTATGCATCAGGGAGATGTAGGGATTGACACGTCTTACACGTACGTATTATCTGTGTTTTAGGATGGAGAGAACATAATGTTTTTATTGCTTTGAAGAAATTCATTAACCCATAAATTAATAAATGATTACTATTATGACGTAAAGGAAGATGAGGAATTGGATGGAATGTATTTTATATTCTATTTTCTTACAAAATACAGACAAATCCACACTATTCAACAGGTATGTAATGATAACTTTTAGTATATAGAAGTTGGTAAATTCGAGAGTGCCATGCATTAATAAACGTCCAAATCTGCTGCCAAATTTAACAGCTAGAAAATCGACCTATTATTTGCTGCATTCCCATTCGCTGAGGGGGATAACGGATTGTTAAATGTAAACCTATGACATACATCAAAAAAGTTGTCCTGTTTTTTCTGTACGAAAGCATCATGTTGGAATCAAAAAGTGGTCTTCTTTATAATACAGTCGAATTTTCACGATTTTATTCAATATTTCAATAGAAATCACTAATTTTCAGAGACCTTTGACAGCTTCTGTCAAATTGCATTTCGATAAGGTATTTTCCCATTGGTCCATAATATTAATGTTAGTGAAATCGGCCCTTAATAAATTAACTAATATAAACATAATGTACACAAACTAACAACATAAACAAGCAAATTAAAAAGAATGAATAAATAACAAATAAACAAAAAAAGACGGACGAACAGATTAAAAATAAATTGTTTGCAATAAAACAATTCACAAGTCTGATCTTAAGCATTCTTCAATGTTGTAAAGGAGGTTTTCCATAAATAGACTTTTAACTCGGCGTTGGAAAGCATTGAAATGTTGAGGGGTACGCAGACAGTATGTATTCCTTAGATTGTAACCACTCAGGACATTACTTCGCGACATACACAATTAAAAATATAAAGTGAGTATATTATCATGATGTGGAGAGTTCTGGATAATTCCCGAAGAGATGTGAGCATATTACTAGATGTTATTGTACGAATCACTCTCTTCTGCACAAGTTAGCAGCAAATCCGATGTATGTGAGCTGCTACTCCAGCAAACGATACAGTAATTCATGGCTGACTATACGTGAGCAAAATAGTACATCCAAAGCAATTCAGTACTTACAAACTGCCCTAGTCTCCATAACACAAAGCAATGCTTTCATATTTTGTTGACTAAATAGTCAATATAATCTCTCCAAGTAAGCCTTGAATCGATCATAGCACCAAGGAATTTAGTGACCTGAACCTCGTTCACCCTGGTTCCGTTAGTTTTCACGTCAATATCACAATCTGTCTCTCGCAAACAAAACTGCATCAGTTGCGTCTTCTGTTCATTAAGTACTAGGCCACTCCTTACACAGCACCTCTCCATTTAATATGATGCAACTGACAACTCGGTACCGAGCTGAGTTGGATCTTTAGCTTTAACCCCCACCATGGTATCGTCAGCAAATAATGTAACATTACCGATATTCCCAAATAATCAGTTATAGCAGTTCACAGCTGCTCGTAGTGAGGCAGTATCATACCATTAATTAGTACGGATGGCTATACGATACTATACGATAGACTCTGATAGTCAGAACTTGTTTATTGGAAATAAGCGAATAATTCAGTAAAGCGATCGATTTGCTACCAGTGACAGTTGAATAATGCAATCCTCTCGTTATCCTGTCTGAATTGCGTCGATGTTAAGTATTAACATTTTCACAAAAAAATACGTGTCTCTTTAATATTAAAAACGTACTTCGGTAGGGGGGCTCTGAATCGAATACAAAGAGCGAAAAAAAAAACGATGCCGATAGGAAGGCAGGCAATTCTACAGGGTGTCCCAGAAGTCGACGTCAAGCCGAAACCGGGTGATAGGCAAAGTCATAACAGGTATCAGAAAAATATTTAAAAAAATTTTATGTATGGGTTTTGAAAATTATAGGTCTTTGAAAAAGATATAGAAATTTCACACCCTACGGCAGTCTGTCAACTCCTGTTACTACAAATATTAACTTTTTTTGGATTTTATTTTTACAATGTAATGATGAATAATGCATCTTCGAACTGGTGTCTCAACCTTACTGCCAACTTTTCTCGTTCAGGAAAAATTTCCACTTATTTCCTAACCAAGTATTCCAAAGTAAAACATGCTCAACTTTAACTGGCTGTACTGGAAAAAAATGTACTACGAGAGTTTGGCAAGTAACCTTAAAAGTTGGCGCATTTAATAACAATTCCACAATGGTATAACACTTAGAAGATTACTCGTTAACTTATGCACAATTTTTATTTGACAAAAAACTGATGAATATTTTTCAAAATTTCCTAACTAAACAGCGATTATGAAAACGCACAAGGACCCTTAAGGATAACTGTTTGCACAACAGTGGGCGTCAAAATGCTGCTGATGATGATTTACCTTTACAGCAAATGCTCAAACTGTTTTCCTTCAGCCGCAATACACGTTCGAGGTTTTCTTAAAAAAGATCGGGTTATTAAACGAGCGAATCCACGGTTATTAACAGACTCAGCTGCTTCCAATAGTCTTTGCCGTAGCTCAGCTACATTTTGAATCGGCTTGAAATACACCTTTTCTTTTACAGTTCCCCAGTAAAAAAATCTAACGGATTCAAATCTGGTGACCGGGCTGGCCACGGTATTGTACCAGACCGCCCTATCCATCTGCCTGGAAAGTTTTGATCGAGATACTCTCTCATTGAGAGTGCATAGTGCGCTGGGCAGCCATCATGCTGAAACCACATGTCCCTGTAAATACTCAGTGGCACGTCCACCAATAAATTTTTTACATGATTTTTCAAAAAATCCAAATAAACTTCAGCAGCAAAGTCTCTGGGAACTCAAACGGACCGATTATTTTACCATTTAAAATTCCTGTCCAATGGTTTATCTTGAAGCGATATTGAGATGTATCTTCTCTTATCAAATGTGGGTTTGCTACGTGCCACTGGTGTAAGTTATGCAGGTTCATGTACCCATCTTTCTTAAATGTGGTCTCATCTGACCATAAAATTTTTTCAAAGAACCGTGGATCTTCCCTGTGTCTTTCTAACATTGTGCGACAAAAAGCAACTCGGGGCTCATAATCCCGGGGCAGAAGAGCTTGAACACGCTGTACGTGGTATGGATAGAGCACGTTTTTTTGCAAGATTCTATGGGCTGTACTTTTGGGCACACCTGTTTTTAGTTCTATTGCACGCACTGAAGTACTCGGGTCTTCTTCGACAGCTCCTAGCACCACGTCTTCGTAAGGAGGGAAAGATCTTCCCTCACCGTGTGATTGGTTTGGTAGTTGGCCCTCTGAGAACAGTAAGTGGTGCACATTTGTGAACACTCGATGATCTGGATGACGAGCTGCATTCTTTCCCTCCTTACGAAGACGTGGTGCTAGGAGCTGTCGAAGAAGACCCGAGTACTTCAGTGCGTGCAATAGAACTAAAAACAGGTGTGCCCAAAAGTACAGCCCATAGAATCTTGCAAAAAAACGTGCTCTATCCATACCTCATACAGCGTGTTCAACCTCTCCTGCCCCGGGATTATGAGCCCCGAGTTGCTTTTTGTCGCACAATGTTAGAAAGACACAGGAAAAATCCACAGTTCTTTGAAAAAATTTTATGGTCAGATGAGACCACATTTAAGAAAGATGGGTACATGAACCTGCATAACTTACACCAGTGGCACGTAGCAAACCCACATTTGATAAGAGAAGATACATCTCAATATCGCTTCAAGATAAACCATTGGACAGGAATTTTAAATGGTAAAATAATCGGTCCGTTTGAGTTCCCAGAGACTTTGCTGCTGAAGTTTATTTGGATTTTTTGAAAAATCATGTAAAAAATTTATTGGTGGACGTGCCACTGAGTATTTACAGGGACATGTGGTTTCAGCATGATGGCTGCCCAGCGCACTATGCACTCTCAATGAGAGAGTATCTCGATCAAAACTTTCCAGGCAGATCGATAGGGCGGTCTGGTACAATACCGTGGCCAGCCCGGTCACCAGATTTGAATCCGTTAGATTTTTTTACTGGGGAACTGTAAAAGAAAAAGTGTATTTCAAGCCGATTCAAAATGTAGCTGAGCTACGGCAAAGACTATTGGAAGCAGCTGAGTCTGTTAATAACCGTGGATTCGCTCGTTTAATAACCCGATCTTTTTTAAGAAAACCTCGAACGTGTATTGCGGCTGAAGGAAAACAGTTTGAGCATTTGCTGTAAAGGTAAATCATCATCAGCAGCATTTTGACGCCCACTGTTGTGCAAACAGTTATCCTTAAGGGTCCTTGTGCGTTTTCATAATCGCTGTTTAGTTAGGAAATTTTGAAAAATATTCATCAGTTTTTTTTTCAAATAAAAATTGTGCATAAGTTAGCGAGTAATCTTCTAAGTGTTATACCATTGTGGAATCGTTATTAAATGCGCCAACTTTTAAGGTTACTTGCCAAACTCTCGTAGTACATTTTTTTCCAGTACAGCCAGTTAAAGTTGAGCAAAGTTTTACTTTGGAATACTTGGTTAGGAAATAAGTGGAAATTTTTCCTGAACGAGAAAAGTTGGCAGTAAGGTTGAGACACCAGTTTGAAGATGCATTATTCATCATTACATTGTAAAAATAAAATCCAAAAAAAGTTAATATTTGTAGTAGCAGGAGTTGACAGACTGCCGTAGGGTGTGAAATTTCTATATCTTTTTCAAAGACCTATAATTTTCAAAACACATACGTACAAATTTTTTAAATATTTTTCTCATAGCTGTTATGACTTTGCCTATCAACCGGTTTCGGCTTGACGTCGACTTCTGGGACACCCTGTATATCAGCAAGTAGTAAAACATATCAACCGTGTCGCATCTGTGACAGTGCTAATCACGTGAAACAATGAAATCTAGTAAGTCGTTGCTTGAATTAGTATTAAATATGTTAAATTCGATGGCCCAGTGAAGACCAATGGTCTCGACGGGGAATAGGATCTATTGAGAAATAGCCCTGTAGTTTGTCTTTACTCGATGAATATACAGGGTGTTCCTTAAGGATATGCGAATATTTAAGGCTGCGAATCCACATGAAAAATTAATGTTGGTTTGCTTGATAAACTATGGTCCAAAAATGTTTCCTTACAAATACTCGCGGTGTTGAAGTTTTAGGAAACAAATGGAAATTAATTAATATTTTCAGAAGCGCTTCAGATATTTCACTGAAATCAAAGTACGTAGTAAAAGTTAATAGAGCTGCATATTTTTAAATGCAAAAATAATTTTTAGCTTTAACAGTGGCGTGCGTACGGGTATTGACTTCGATAATTTTTAAGAAAAAAATGGTACGCCAAAGGTTTTTTTGCCAAATAAATATTATTTTTAAATTCCCCCTTCAGTTTAAAACAACTGATCTCTCTTGAATTGTTTTCCTTCGATGCGCCATTTTTAAGTAAAAAAATAAAAACCGTTCTGTTGTCTAACTTGCAAAATTATTATTAATTTAATTGGAAAAATTAAACACATTAGGGGTAATGAGCAACAACAACTGACACCATGAACATAACATTAAAACCAACAGAATGATTACAAAAATTGTTGAAATATCCCTGGAGTGCTTTTTATTCTATCACGAGCTGCAACTATTCTTTTTCTTAATTCCTTTACAGTGTTAATCGGACTTGTGTGCACTAGTGTCTTGAGATAGCCTCACAAAAAGAAATCTAAACTGATGAGGTCTGAGGACCTTGATGGCCATTCTTGGGGCCCACCGCGGCCAATCCAACGATTTGGATAAGCAGTTTGTAAATAATTACGAACCGCTACACTGAAATGCACTGGTGCACCACCATGGGTGTACCACATATTGTTTCTTATTAAAAACGGAACACCATCAAGCAGCAAATGCAACTGTTGTTGAAGAAAATTGAGGTAAGTCTGTCCGTCAAGTCGTCCCGGCAAGAAGAATGGGCCAATAAAGTGGTCGTCAATAATTCCTGCCCATACATTAGTCGAAAATTGGTGTTGGAAATGGGTTTCGGTTACGACATAGAGATTTTCTTCTGCCCAGGAATGCTTATTGTGGAAATTCTGAATGGCATTTCGAGAAAAATTAGCTTCGTCCGTGAACAGAATCATTGAATCAAATTGCGGATTTTGTTTAATTTTTTGAAGATACCACTGACAAAAGGTCACACTCCTTGGAAAATATGTGGGAAGTAATGCCTGTACTCTTAACATATGGTATGGATATAATAAAAAATCCACTGAAGTTCTCCAAACAATTTGATGGCAAATATTTAATTGTCTAGCGATCTTCTTCGTACTCGTTTTAGGATGTTCGACTCCGTGCAGCACTGCTTCCTTAATTTCAGGTGTTCTCACACTTAGAGATGTTACTTTTCGGACTAGTTTCAACAAGACGACGATGAGTATTAGAAAAAGTTCGACTATCTGGTAAAGCACGATCGGGATATCTCTGGTGATAAATCCGTCTGGCTTGCTCACTATTGCCGTAGGGAAGGCCATTTGAATAATTCACCATTATGTAAGATTGTAAAAACTAAATAATGAAAAAGATGTCACAGCGAACAGATTTGAATAACAGAGACTGGTCAGATGTCCAAAGCCAGTGAAATATTCCAGATCAACTAGATATTTATTGCTAAATTGCATTCTTCAATTATTACATTAATTTTCTCGGACAATAGAACGGCTTTTATTGTTATACTCAAAAATGAGGCATCAAAGGAAAATAATTCAAGAGAGATCATTTGTTTTAAATCGAACGGGGAATTCAAAAATAATGTTTATTTTGCAGAAAACATTTGCGTACCATTTTTTTTTAAAAGATATCGAATTCAATATCCGTACGTACGCCACCGTTAAAGCTAAATATTATTTTTGCATTGAAAAATATGCATCTTTATTAACTTTCTCTACGTACTAAATATCAGTGAAATATCTGAAGCGGTTCTGAAAATATTAATTGATTTCCATTTTTTTTTCTTAAAACTTCAACACCCCAAGTTTTTGTAAGGAAACGTTTTTGGACCATAGTTTATAAAGCAAACAAACATTAATTTTTTATGTGGATTCACAGCCTTAAATATTCGCATGTCATTAATGAACAGCCTGTATAAACTGGAGAGACTTATTATTCTGTCGATGTATGGGGTTTTCACTGAAGCCGCATGAGCTTTTATAACTGCAAATGTTGACAGAAATGCAACGAATGTTTTCGTCATCGTCATACAGTTTTGCGGAACGACCAAATTTTTCGAGAATTATACTCGTATGGACAGTTGAACAGAAAAGTAGGTTGACAAATTGATCAAATAAGGTAGCTAACAAATACATTTTAGCTACACAGAAATTTTAAGAGTTCTGTGCGATATATTTAACCATAGAAGGCATGACTGGTTCCAAAATTTCAAAACAGTCTACATTTCTACTATGACTCGAAGTAACCAGCTAGTAGAAAACAGCAAATTTTCGCTTTTTTATGTGTTGACACGCTAGGCATTTTTACTACGTTAAAAAATGATCAGCAACTCCGAAGGCATTCAAAATGTTAAGTTTGTTGACTATCTCAAATTCTTGAAGCATTTAAGGTGCTCTTTTATAGCAGTACCTATGCTTGTACCAAAATTGTATTAGAATTCGAGGAGATACTTCCGAACCACAGGAACATCTTGTAGGTTCGTTGGTGAAGTAAATTTTGAGGTAAGACAAACCTAATGAGAAAAAGTGGGACAAACCTAACAATAAAAGTGGGACAAACCTAACGAAAAAGTGGGACAAACCTATCGAAAGTATTGGGACAAACCTAACGAACAACCTGGAATAAACCTGACGAAGAAGTGAAACAGACCAAACGAAAAAAACGTAGGACAAACCTAACACAAAAAGTGGGACAAATCTATCGAAAAAAATTGGGACAAACCTTACGAAAACAGTGGGACAAACCTAACGAAAAAAGTAGGGCAATGCTGACGAAAAAAGTTGGGACAAACCTAGCGAACAAACTGGGACAAACTCAACTAAAAAAAGTGGGATAGACCTAACCAAAATAGTAGAACAAACCAAACAGAATAAGTGCGACAAACCTAATGAAAAAAATGGGACTAACCTAACGAAATGAACTTTGACAAACGTGACAAAAAAACTGGGAGAAACCTAACTTTTTGGTTAAGTAGTTTAGTTTGGTTTTGTTTTGGTTTGTCATCTGTCATCTGTCAATCTAAGGAAAAAAAGTGGGACAAATCTCATGAAGAAAGTGGGACGAACCCAACGAAGAAAAGTAGAACAAACACAACAATAAAAGTTGGACAAACCTAACGAGGGAAGAAGACAAACCTAACGAAAAGAGTTGGGACAAACCCAACGAGAAAAGTGGGATAAGCCAAACGAAAAAAAGTGAGACAAACCTAATGAAAGAGAGTGGGACAAACCTAACGGAAAAAGGTGCGACAAGTCTAACGAAAAAAGTAGGAGAACACTGACAAAAAAATTTGGGACAAACGTAGCCAAAAAAGTGCGACAAACCTAACGGAATCATTCGCATACAGAACCTCCTTTATTCATAATGTAATCAAGCACTTGAACGATGAACAATGTACATATCAACGCAGCTGACAGCACTTAAAACACAGTGCGACTCTGTAGAGTTGCGCCTGTTGCTGGTCCGCCCGTTTGAAAAGTGTCAGCCATAGTGATTCTAACGGCTATAATTATACTGTCGTATAACCGCGGGTTATTGTATCCCAAGTCTTATAAGGTCGAAAGCCATCTGGCGTGGGTGTGAACACGCCATTACTCCAGCGCAACTGGTGCGATAACTAAATTGGATCTACAACTGTCATCTTTTGCCATTTGCGGTGCGCTTTCGACGGTCGACTTGAGTGGATGAAAAGCCGTGGAGGAGAAGACATCCTCTCCTCGCCCCTTCTAATTCGGTTTCTTTTCATTTCGCGCATTGTCGCCGCAAATAGGGAAACTTTTAATTAAAACTTGAGAGCCGATTGCACCGTCGTCCGCAGGAGAGTTTTTAAATTATCCCGGGCGAATGAACTAACACCTCCCCCACTCCATTTTGCTTAGGTCTCGTCTGATGACGTGTTCATGTTTTCTGTTGAGGAATTTGTCAGGGGTAGAAATACTTATTAAACCACCATCATACGGGAAGCCAAATATTTGATACATACGCTTTTATTTACACAAGAATGGGTTTCTTTAAGGTCACCTCATATTTTGGAAAATTTGTAAGTCTATTGAAAATTTCAATATCTTTAAAAATATTGAAAAATCGTGTCGTCAAGACCACGAAAATAGTAAACATTTTGGAAAACATTCGAGGCACGAAAGTATTGAAAATTTGGAGAGTCTTGAGTTTTGACATTTTTTTGAGATTGATCCTGAAACTGATGGAAATCATGTAAATTTAAATTACCTTTAAAACTGAGAATCTTAAAGGTTCGGATAAATTTGTGATGGCTTGAAAATTTTCAAAAAGTGGCTATTGATGTTTTGGAAAATTTTAATATCTCGAAGATTTCGAAAATGATATCAAATGTGAAAATTTAGAGCATTTTGAAGAACTTTAAATTTATAAATACCATAGTTATTAGAATTGAATCTCTCAAAAGTCTTTGTAATTTTGAATCTCTATTTTGAATTTTTTGAAACTCTAAAATTTAAAAGTTATTAAGAGCTATGAAAAGTATGAAAACTTAGATTCGTGAACATACTAAAAATGTTTCATTGGCTTGGAACTAGTCTACAAAGAAATGAAGATTCATGTCATACTTTTTGGATGCGAAATGCTGATGAATAATCCAATATACGTTTGCTGAATTTCAAAGATGAGAGAGATAAGAAATAATTATATTCACTGTACACTGTCGAATTACAGGCCATATACATGCTAACAGTAATTACACACAACGCGGGCGCGGTGATGATTTCCCGTAATTCTCCTCAGTTTTTCGTGATTTATAACTTTGAACATCTAAATAACCCATCGGGCACAGCGAATAGATATAGTTCATTGGCAGCATATTCAGTAATGATTTTCTCACACAGCAAATATCACTGATTTTATACAGATGCAGACCAATACACAAATACACATAATCATCCAGATGCGATCTTGCTATTCAACCAACTTTCTTCTCAGAGATAGAAACTACAGACAAGGACCATTTGGCCTCACAAAACATATGCGACCAATAGTGCGTGCAGTTTAGTTGAGTGATTCGTCCTTAGATGGACGTTCACAACGATCCTAGTGAGGCAAACGTGGAATGACCGTTTGCGCCGTAAAAACTACATAGTTTGTAAGATGACATCTTATAGGTTTTTTTGACGTTTTATAGGTTTTTCACATGATACCCATGCGGATCCTAATAACTGCCACCACCATGCAGACATACAGTAAGTAAGGCGAAAAAAAGGAGTTCAGAAGCCGTGAATTCATCAAGGCGAACAACACAGATGTGATACACTTTTTCTCCAATGTGACTGAGGTACACGACTGGGGGAATGTTTGTTCATTAGGGGGATTTAGGGGTAGCTGTTTAGCGAAGGAACATCAAGCCATTGGGGTGACACCGACACGAATGTGTCCTGTGTAGCGTTGGTGCTGGAAATGGATTATATTTCCTTGATTTATGACTGTGTCTGACTTGGAGATGCGACGAAAAACAACGCGGAAAATTGGAGGTTGCAGCTCTGCATATAGCGAGAAGCGACTATATCTGGAATCTACATGGTGAAATAACGCACACGAAGAGACGCTTGCAAGTACGAGGATGCAATACGCCTTCACAGACTTTTGGCGAAACTTTGAGGTCTAGCAGGTATTGTTTAGCCTTTGAAAGTATAGCTCTTGTGAAAGAAGTACGAGCATCAAGGTACTGTGTATCATGTAAGAAGAGAGCGGACTACCTGCAAAGGTCAATCTCGATATCAAACACGTTTGATTTCCAGGCACACACATAATTGAGAGAACAAAACTGTTTTAGGATCCTGATTCCTTAGTTCAGCGTCCGCCAAATTGTATTCCCCTAACTTCTCCATATCCACTTCTTGGCGCAGCAAAGCATTCTCCTTTGTTTTACACTGGTGAGGAAGTATTGTAGTCACATAAAATTTCGAAAATGAGATATTATGCCTTTTCGATGTTGGTGTGGGTATGTCACTCAACTCCGACGCTCTGTCTCTCGATCTGTCATTCTGACGGTCTGTTTGCAAAGGCTTGGCCCACCCATAAATCGGAAAGTACTGCTAAGATTTGGACAAAATTTTTTCACAAGTACAAGTGAAAATAGGCGGGGGTGATACATATTTTCAGGGGTAACAAATTGGGTGGTAGGGAGTTTTAGGAGGTTGGGGTGGTCGGGTGAGTAGTGAGTGTATCGCAATTTTTTGATGTCAGTATATTAATACACTTGCAATCCCACTAATTCTACAAACCTATCAAACATATTTCACACAGATTTTCCAAAATGAAACCCACTGAGTATAATGATCTCAGACCTATCAGTTTATTACCAATTTTATCCAAAATTTTAGAAAAAATTATAAAGTTTCAATTGACCGCTTACCTAGGAAAATTCTTTATACTTCCCGACACTCACTCCGGATTTAGAAAAAATTATAGTACAACATCTGCCCTACTTAATCTGCAAGACAATGTTTTAAGTGCCTTAGATAAGAAAATGGCCTAGCCTTAATCTCTATAGACTATTCGAAAGCCTTTGACAGCATCAATCATAAATTTTTACTTGCTAAATTAAATTACATAGGTCTTGACAGTGTATCCCTTTCATTTTTCGACAGTTACCTTCATCAAAGAACTCAGTGTGTTTTTCTCAATCAAGAAATGTCTCAAGTGACAATAATTCCCTCAGGCGTACCTCAGGGCTCTGTATTGGGGCCGCTTCTGTTCCTCATATATACGTTCGACTAAGCAAAAGTATTGATAATTCTCATGTCCAGTCATTTGCAGACGATACGCAATTGCTTCATTGTTTTAACCCAGATAATGTCAATAATACTACTCAAAGTTTTCAAAACGATGTTAATAAATTAATTAAATACTCTTTAGATCACAATCTACTTATTAATCCACAAAAATCTAAAATGTTATTATTTTGCGCACAAAGAAAAACATACAATGTAACACAGCTCTTGAGCATTCAGATAAATAACCAAATCTTGCAATTTTCTGATTCTGCAAAAATTCTTGGTGTTGTTTTTGATACAAAATTAAGGTTTATTGAACATGTTAAAAGTCTATCTCAGAAAACCTACCTACGGCTGCGTACTCTTATAGCAAACAGGTATTTACTAAATTTTAAGTTGCGTAAAAAACTATGTGAAGCATTGATCATATCTATACTAAATTATTGTAATATCGTATACTATAATTGTTTAGACAGTTTCACTATAAACGTTATTCAAGTTATTCAAAACAATTGTATACGATTCATTTTTGGCTTACGTAAATTTGATCATGTATCAGCAAAATATCCCGTTTTAAACTGGTTAAAAATTGATGACATGGTCAAGTATCACTATTCAGTTTTTGTTCACAAGTTGCTGCTCACGTCTAAACCTTATTAGTTGAAGGAAAAAATTTCATTTAATAATGATGTTCACTGTAGAACTCTCAGAGAAAATAATATTACAATAACCCTGCATACGTCTATACTTTTTAAACGCAGTTTTTCTTACAATGTTGCTATTATTTATAATGACCTTCCTCAAGTATATAAAGAATTTTCATTACCTGTCTTTCGACAAAAAGTTAAAACATTATTACTCAACCCTCCAAACATATAATTTACGTAATCATTCATTTCTTTTTTATTCCATCTTTAATTCAAATTAATAATTTTTTGGTGCATTTGGGTTTGGAAAGTATGCCTTTTTCTCTTTTTTTAAATTTTACTTTCAATGTAATGAACCAAATCTGTTTGTGGATAGTGTATTCTTTTGAACATCTGCCAAAGACTATATGGTTAAGTGTAAGAGTAGCAGCATGCTAAACTTCGCCATGTAAGTCTGACATTTGGCTATACTACAATGTAATTGTGGATAAATAAAGACGTCAATTATTATTATTATTATTATTATTATTATTATTATTATTATTTGCCCTTAAATCTTAGAAAAACATTTTCAGCCGACAGATCGTGTACCTATCGGTCGCACTTTCCGCGTGCCAGAGAATTGTAAATATTGCATCTTTGGTAGTATATCCGAGGGACATAAAAGCAGGAAGCGGACAGCCCGGTAACACCATATGCGCATACGAGGGGGCGCGATACTATCTGTGTATATGTGTAATTCAATGGGGTTACTTGATTTCGTGAGGTAGTATTGTATTGGTATAACATGCAAGTCGTGACCAAAAATGAGTCATCATACACAGGATCGCATTTTAAGGGACCTATTCCATGTAACAGGTTTTCCTCGAGGACTTCATTAAAAAGATGTTGAAGTTTAAAAATAAAAAAAACATTTTTTAATATCTTCTTCTAAGTATTGTCAACATTCAAAAGTCTTTACTTAAAATTAACGTACACTAGTGGTGGAGATACAGGGACTAGTCACAAATATAAATAGTACGCCACTGTTTTTTTAAACGCGCATTTTGGGAGTTTTACCTTCAATTTGATGCAAATAATTACCTCTGTGTTGTTTCCTAGAGTGCATTATTTTCGTAAAATAAAAAAAAAACAAATTAGATAATCAAACCTTTATTTCAATAAATGTTCAAAAAGACCGCATTCTGACGGATACAAGTGCGGCATATCTTTAATAAATAAAAACGTATTTCCACAAAATTTGCTGTGACTTGAATTTGAAGAAATACATTATCAATTCTTTCTTGTAACTTATCAACAGTATTAATTTGTTCAGGATACACTAGTTGTTTGAAAGCGCGGTCGATGTACGGATACGTTTCTGTCAATCCATAGTTGTCTAAAATGATTATTTAACCATGCGGTTATGTCACGACGAACATGCGGTGGGATCCTATTTTTAATTGGAAAAATAATACCTACCCTGTATCCTCGCCACTGGTGCACGGTAATTTCAAGTAAAGGCTAAAGAATGTGGACAACACTTAGGTTGACGGTTTTGAAGATTTAAAAAAAATTGTTTGTTATTTTTCAACTTCACTACCCTGTATATCTTTAATGAAGCTCTCGGGGAAAAATGTTACATAGAAAATGCGGTCCTGTGTATGATGTTTCTTTTTTGGTTACGACTTGTGAATCACCCTGTATAGAGTGTACAGGTACGTATCATGAGGCATTGTAATCACTTGTCAGATATTGTTGATAAACAGTTTTACACTAGAGCTCCAAAGGCGTATAATATTTCTGACAAAACATACCTACGTCTTTTTGATACTTTTGCACTACATAAAAAAATCGTACTAGAAGTTCTTTCGAAGTATGTCTGAAGTATAGACTCAATCTAATTGACGCATTCTTTTATCTGCCCACGTGACTCTCAACGTTTTCGCAAAAAAACCGCTAAAATCTGAGCCCAAAGAAGGACAATCATCAATCAGAAGCACCTTTATGACTGAATCGTGATTGTGTGAACCGTCCACGACATTCGCTGGTTAACGTTTCAGTCTCCATTCATGGCAAGAGTCACGAGTGAGGGATCGAAAGCTTGCCACGCTGTCTTCTTTCTGCTCAGTGAAAATATAGCTTTAGATGGAAAGAACTGGAGGAGACATAGTAGAGCAGAAGATACTCTTCAGGCCAAGAAGCTCATAGCAGATCTGAAGAAGTATAACCATTTCAATATATATACAGGGTGTTCCATAATTATTGCGACAAAATGATAGGGGTTGTAGAGGGCATAAAAATATGCAATTTTGCCTTATAAACCCCTGTTCGTAAATATGCCGTTTGAGCACTACCGCTAGTTTTACCTTAAGAGAAACAAAAAATTCAACAGCTGCAAAATGTTCGTCTAGCACATTTCATGGTCTCGCCGATTTGTAAAAAAAGCCTGCTGTGTTTACATTTTTGTTATCGTAAATTCTCTACACCGATTCATTTAATTTATCTGAGTGGTGCGTCAAACTAGAGGCCAATCCGCGTACAAGCGTGCGTGCTATTGCACATGAAATGGGAGCGTCTCAAACTACTGCTTGGCGGGTTCTCCATGACCAGCAACTACACCCATACCACCTTTTAAAAGTCCAAGCCATGGGTCCAGAAAACTGCCGCGTCGACGTTTTTGTCGTTGGTGGCTGCAGCAGGAGTTGAGGCAACCAAACTTTGGTCGCTACGTTTTGTTCACTGACGAGTCCTGTTCCACAAAGGAAGGTTATTTTAATAGCCGTAACAGTCACATTTGGGATGAAGAAAACCCTCATGCCATAGCCATCCATAGAGACCAACATAGTTTTCAATTAACATCTGGTGCGGCATTGTGGACGAGCATATCATCGGGCCATATTTGCTTCCACCACGTTTGGATGGGCATGCTTATGGTCGATTCTTACAGCATGTGCAACCGGAACTATTAGAAAATGTGCCACTGAACATAAGAGCCAACACGTGGTTTCAACACTATGGCGCTCCAGCCCACTTTTCTTTACAAGTGCTGCAGTATTTGGACGACAAATAGGTGGATCGGCCGAGGTGGCCCTGTGCCTTGGCCTGCACGGTCACCCGACCTGACCCCACTGGATTATTTTCTCTGGGGCCATCTGAAAGCTTTAGTGTACGAAACTACTGTTCCCAACCAACAAGAGCTACTGGGAAGAGTGATGGCCGCGTCCGCACATGTTCAGGACAAACCGGGGGTATGCCACAGAGTTCGCCGATCATTGAACAATCGTGCACAGCTGTGAATTGAGCAAGGTGGAGGACACTTTGAGCAATTACTGTAGGTAAGCTGTTTCAAGAAACTGATCTTTTTTTTGCTGCATCCCAAACGGCATATTTCCGAACAGGGGTTTATAAGGCAAAATTGATCATTTTGATGCCCTCTACAACCCCTATCATTTTGTCGCAATAATTATGGAACACCCTGTATATATAACAAAAATCGCCAAAAAGTGGATTCCTTCTCTTCGCGGATTTTGCCCATTATGTTCATATTTTTTGTTATATACCCTTCTCCGCATGATCATTTTCTCTTTGTAGATCCTTTGGGCTTGAAGTACCACAGCAAGTGGCTATAACCGGCCGCGTGGTTGTGGTTAGATGTCACCTTAAAAATTCGTGCTCTTCTAGCGATTTTATACTACAATGTGTAGATTGGCTCTTGTTGTGGACTTCGTGTGTGATTTTTTTCCCTCTCCATCTTTGTTTCCTCAGGCTACACTCGTATCCAGATGTATGAGCATGTGTATCTACTTTTGTAGTAGCATATGTGAATCCATTTCGGGACTGATGAAGCCAACCAGCAGAAATACGTATCGCTCGGGTTACATATCCTATTTTCTGCCGGAATCCACTTTCCTTCTTTTTGCGGATTTTGCCCATTATTTCCCTATTTTTTGTTATACAGGGTTATCCAAATTAAGTGTCCACCATTAGTAACTTTGTTATTAGTGAAAATACAAAGTTGTTTGAATTAGCAAACTAGTAGCATTTTTAACGCTGGTAAAAATGAGAAATAAAAAAAAACAATTGAGAGTCGTTATTTTGATTTTTTCAGTAAAATAACATTTTTTTAAATGGAAACCCCTGTATATTATATTTTTTTCTGTTAAAGCATCAAATTTTAAACAAAAAAGCTTACAATAACTTTTCTCCTAGGTTACAAATTGTTGAAGTTATGGCCTCCAATCTGAAACAATTAAATTGTATCGACAAACTTTATTTTCAACATCAACTTATAATCTTACAAAATACAATAACAATTTTTTTTAAAGAAGATGCTCGAAAACACCACCTTGTTCTTCAATACATTTTTGGGCACGTTTTTCAACTGCTCGAACTGTCTTAAGTATGGTCCTACCATCTATCTGGGTTATCTTTTCCCTAACTGCAGTCTTTAACGCGTCAGGGTTATCGTACCTTCGCTTGTAAATTTGGTTCTTTAAGTAACCCCACAAGAAGTAATCAAGTGGGTTTAGATCTGGTGATCTGGGAGGCCACTGTATTGGGCCATTTGTTCCTATCCACTGATCATTAAAAGTAGTACTTAGAAAATGATAAGTACCTCTGGAGTTGTGGGCAGGTGCGCCATCTTGCTGAAAATGCAGATGATGTCTACTTATAAGATCCAATTCGTCTAAGAAATTAGTCAGAATTTCTGACATAAATTCCACATATCTTTCACCAGTTAGGGTTCCCTCATAAAAGAATAATGGTGGTTTTTTCTATTAAACATTCCAGAATTTGAAAAATTTGATTCATCTGTCCATAAAAGGTAACGAAAGTTATTTACATTTTGGCGACAGAAGCTAAGATACCAATGGCAAAAAACAAGTCTTCTCTCTGGATCCCCTGCCAAAAGCGTTTGAACTGGTCGGTACTTATACGGAATAAATTTGTATTTTTTTAAAATCCTTTGAACAGTACCATAACTGAAATTAGAGTCCTTGAGAATATCTGCTATTGAATTCTCACGATAAGCTTCAAAATATCCAATAACTGCAATTTCCGTGGCCTCGCTTATTATGAATTCTTTTTTTGCCCTTGTTTTAGCAAAAACATTTTCGTTGCCCCTAAATTTTCGATAAAGTCTCAGAAAATATCGTTCATACGGTTGAATGCGAGCGGGATATAATTCACTGTAGTATTCTCTTGCTCTCAAGGAGGATTTTCTGCACACTAAATAGCATTCTAACATATCACACTTTTCTTCATGGGAGAACATTTTTCTTTAAATTAATGACACAATAAAGCTTATAAACAAGTATTTACACTAATGTTTGACATTATTTGATTTTATCATTGTTTTCCAAAGCCTTCTAGTTGCGAGTATGTCCAGTTTAACAATTTGTCGCTTATCTTAATGCTGTCAAATCGCGAACGCCATGTTGTTTTCATAGCCGTCTTAATATTATAATACTGCAAATAATTAAAAATATTTATCGTTATTTTGACTTTATTTTTGACTTTAGCGGAAAAGTCATTATGAACTTTTTTGTTTAAAATTTGATGCTTTAACAGAAAAAAATATAATATACAGGGGTTTCCATTTAAAAAAATGTTATTTTACTGAAAAAAATCAAAATAACGACTCTCAATTGTTTTTTTTTATTTCTCATTTTTACCAGCGTTAAAAATGCTACTAGTTTGCTAATTTAAACAACTTTGTATTTTTACTAATAACAAAGTTACCAATGGTGGACACTTAATTTGGATAACCCTGTATACCTTTCTCCGGATGATCATTTTCTGTTTATATATAAATATATTCTGATCTAGATGTAATTTGGTCTTAATTTGGACCGATATTTGTATGTGTGCGTTGAAATAGAAGATAACACTGTAGGTGTTTAGTGTAGGAAGAAAGGTTTGTCTCTGTTACTGGCTTCTAGAAATTGGGAATATGTATACCTTTGAAATACTTTCCCCTTGGCCATTCAAATGATATTCTTGACAGGCCACAGTATTTCAAAACTCAAGACCGCACTGTTTGTGTTTAGTAAGATAACTTTCCACGTTATATACAGTCGGGTTACCAAACAAATTGCCAGAGCAAACGCTTAACTCCAAGTAAATCCATTTAAGCTGGATGCTGGTCCAGAAGATCTGATGAATTATAACATTGATTAAGCGACTTCGGCAAAGTTTATCCGATTCGGCTTGTGGATGTACACTGCACAGCCCTTTGGACGTATGTCAGAACTAGTATAGCGACAGTACGGAATTAGAATTAGAGAACTCTGTAAATGATGTAATCAGGTTCATATGTACGTATGTAGGATATCAGAAGATTCGCATATATGAACATGTTCCAACTAGCATCTTGCTAAGGGTTACGACCCAAGAAAAAGTTAGCTATGTTTTTCAAAATTTGGTAACTATATCCTTGAATGCTGTCCTCAAAAGTTGAATTGACTTGAGAGTTGAATCCTTTGTCAAAAATTGGGTGAACTGGTTGGTTTGAAACAACAAAAAGCACAGATCTTAAAAGTGCTTGAAGAATTCTTGAGAATATAGCTCACCCAATATCAACTAAAATATGCCCTTAGCGCTGGTTCTCTTTTGGGCTCATTAATAAGTAAAGATCATCTTGTCTATCACCAGTAAAATTCCTTTTAAGTTTGCAACATATATTGGTAAAAAGCAAGTCCAGATCTCTACTAAATAGCCCTATTGTACACCGTCAGGTTACAAGAAAGCTAAATCTTCGTCCAGATTTCGACATTGACATTGACTTTTAAAGCAAAATTTCTACTTTCACAAATTTAAACCGGGAGGGGCCTAAGGTTTATAGCCGTACCTGACGGTTACTGAAAGAGACTCAGCTATCACTATCTTTCAATAGCACACCATGTAGTATTGGAATGATATTTTCTTCTCTATGACATGTTTTAGATAATAATAATTATAATAATAATTAACGTCTTTTTTAATTGTAATATTATCACAGGAGGCGAGATTTAGATAGTATATCTATTCTACAATCTAACCCCCTTAACAATACGAGATGTAAAAAAAATTTGAACATTAATACCTGAATACAATAACGACAGAATAAAGTACAATCTAAGTGAAGGCATAAAGAAAATATGAGGCCACTTATGGGTTACAACCGATTTCGCTGCTGATCAAGTAGAACTTCTTTCACTTTTTTCTTGATTTTGGGTAATGAATTGGTTTCTTTTAAACTGCGGTCTAAAGAATTATGTGATTTGATCGTATTGTAAGTATATGTAAAATAAAGATGTGCTGTGGCGTGGAATTGAAAAAGTCTCTCTATATCTAATATTAATGCCATGCATATTCCCTCTACTTATGAATTTTTTTGTTAAATATGACGGTGTTTTTGAATAAAGAACCCTATGAGTCGGACTTAGGAGCTGCTACTTATATATTTTATAAATTTTCATCCATTTGAGTTCATTAATGGCATTCGATATATGATCATACTTTCTGAGACCATTCACGTGTCTCCAACATGTATTCATAATACTTTGAATACGATTTCTTGTTATAATATCTAAATAGGGATAGCAAACCACTAAGCTTGCGATATCTTTGTAAAACAAGAAAGATTCACACAATGGCTTTCTCGCAGATTTATGTAATATAGTCTTATTTGCAAATAAATCTCTGAGTATAACGTAGCACTGAGAAATTAGATAGTTTACGTGTACAACAAACTTTGAGTGATCATCCATTATAATACCTAGGTTCTTCGAATGATCCACGGGAACTAATTTATTCCCTTTTAAATCTATGTCTATCTCCTTTTTTAAAGCATATCTTTTTATTCTATTTGCGTATACCAACATATTTCTCTTTATAGGGTTCAAACGAAGATTATGACTACTACTAAATTTTTCAGCTTGGACAAGATCTTGATTAATTTTATTAATTGCTGTTTCCAATTCATTACTCCTAAATGAATAGAAAATTTGAGTATCGTCTAAAAAAATTGTATGCTGCATGATTTTACCTCTGTTTCTAAATCTGGGATATATAATGAAAATAACAGCGGTTCTAAGACTGATCCCTGTGGTACACCAGAACAAATTTTTTGTTTGGTATAGTACTGTCGATGTAGACGAACCTTTTGATACCGACTTTGAAGGTAGGTTTGAGTAAACGAAAGAGGTTTTTCAGAAAATCCGTAATAACTGCATTTAGACACAAGAAGTGAGTGATAAATGGTGTCAAATGCTTTAGTAAAGTCAGGAAGTATGAGAGCTACTGCTATTGTCTGTTAAATCACAGAGTGCGGGAGCTGTATTATGACCTTGTCGAATTCCAAATCGTTTAGATGGAATGACTTTGTTAGAATATAAGTAGGCGCAGAGCTGCTCATAAGCAACGCGTTCCAATATTTTAGAAAAAATAGGCAGCAAACTGGTCGGTCTCAGTTGACCATCGTTAGTAGTATCAGAACACTTAGGTAGCGGAACAACTACAGCGTTTTTCCACTGATTGAGAAAATATCCCCTCTCTAAACAGCAGCTGATGATATGTGTTAAGTACACATCAATTTCAGATATACGAGCCCGTTCCCGCTTCAGTTGGCCCAACTATTGAAATCTTAGTTTTTTTCTTATCAAACACAAACAATAAAAATGTAGCAGGGTGTTATAGGTTTAAAATATTAACAATGAATGATTTGATAATATATAGTAGAAAACACCAACTTTATCACTCCCTAATCAAATTTGCAGGATACAAATAACACATACAGCATATCAACCTATTTTCATTTCAATGCAAAACAAGTCTATAACGCATAGGCGGCTGTGAAAAATAAGAGCCATGAAAATTGTTTTTATTAATCACAGCTGTCAGAATACGTTTAAAATAGGTTTGGGTAGTTAAGGTTTTCAAAATGGGTAGAGGAAAGGTTATTAGTGAGAAAATTCGGTTACTGATAATTAAATTTTTTAATTCTAGCAAATCAAACTCAGAAATTGCAACTTTGTTAGACTTATCGCGGTACAGTGTGAGAAATATCGTTAGAAGATATATCGTAACTGGTTCAGTTAATATTAAGTCACGATATGTGAAAAACAGTAATATCACAAATGCCGACCGAAGAGCATTAAGAAGAATAATCGTGAAAAACAGGCGTGCCAATTATTTACAATTAAGTGCTCTGTGGAGTGACGCTGTTGGAAGGGGAATTTCGAGGTCCACAACTCATAGAGAGGCCCACAAACTGGGATTTAGCACTTGCAAGGTGAGTTTTCTTATACAAAAAGCGAAGTAAAAACCCTAAAGTTGCACAACTTGTTTATAGGCCAAAGAAAAGCCACTATTAACTCCACTGCAAAAGAAAAGTCGGCTTAGATGGGCTAAAGAACATAGACAATGGACACCTCAACAATGGTGTGCAATACAATGGAGTGATGAGGCCCGATTCGAAGTTTGTGTTGGTGACAGTCGCGGTAGAGTTATTCTTAAAAAAAAATGAAGCATTCCATGTAGACTGTCTGAAAAGAAAAGTGAAATTTCCAGCATCCATTAAGGTCTGGGACAGTATGTCATCAAAAAGAGTAGAAAAACTTCATTTTATTGATGGAAATGTGGATACAAACAAATATTTGACAATTTTAGAAGAATCGCTTTGACCAGTGATGGAAGAATGTTTGATATCCGGCCAAGATTTTGTGTTTCAGCAAGATGGTGCAGCGTGCCATACCTCAAAAACGGCTATAAAATGGATGGAAGAAAATAATGCACCACTTTTGAAATGGGTTTCTAGCAGTCCAGATCTGTCACCTATTGAAACTTTGTGGCGCGAGATGACAAAGGTCCTACGACAACATCCTGCTCGCACAATCACCGAACTGAGACAAAAGCTTCAAGAAATATGGGAATGTTTTACACCAAATTTTTGCCAAAAATTGGTTAACACTATGCCCCAAAGAATTTCAGCTGTAATAAAAAATAATGGTGATGTTACCCAATGGTAATCTTTCAATTGTTGTTTTGTTAATTTCGCGCACTTATTCGCACATTGTTTATTTGTTCAGATGTTCTATTAGTTATAGGTCTAAGTGATTTCAAATATGTATTTTTTACGACTAGAGTGTATCTAAAATGTTTTTGAGAAAATAAATTGTTTTAGAAGTAAATAGTTTCGTCATGTTTAGTTTATAAAGGCATATTTTGGTACAAATCTTGAAGTGGGCCAACTGAAGTGGGAAGGGGCTCGTACATAGTAGTATCACATGCAAAGTTATTCCATCTGAACCACTAGAATTTGATGCAAGATTTCTGAAATATGTACATACTGTTGCCAAGAGGCGGCTGAACAATCACATTTAAGCTTTGATAAAGCTCTCTGCTTGAATACAAGTTTAATAATATCGTCTAACCAAGGATCTAGAGCTTTGTTTACACGCACTACCTTTTTTTGGACAGTGAATATTAGATAGACATAAAATACTATCTGTTAAAACGGTAACTTTATCTTCAATGTCACCTATCGATATAATATGTCACCATGGAAAACTCTTGAGATCTTGTTCAAATGCTATTTCATTTAAACTATGGCAATCCGTGAATGTCACAAATTCATATTGATTTTTAGGAAGTGCAAAATGTATATCACAAAAGGTTATATAATGATCAGTAATCATATCAGAATTAATAGTGCCACTCCTAAGACAACTTTCAGGCTTGCTCAAATAAATAGCATCTAAGAGAGTGAGTGTCGATTCAGTTATCGTAGTCGGTTCAGATATCACCTGTTTCAGATTATAAGAATCAAGGCATTTAGTCAAGTTATTTTTCTTTGGAACGTGCTAAATACATGATTTTAGAAAAACACACAGTATAGTATATAAATCACCATCATTTCAGAAAACTACAGATGTTCATCTAAAACCATAAAGCGTGTGAATATTATATCTTATTTATAGTATCGCAGGGAGCAGACATGTCTTAGTAACAGGACGTCTTAAAACCAACAAGACGACGTTTTCAAATCTGTCGCGGTAACTCTGTTTCTAGATTCTGCCTTCACGGCCAGTCCAATCCAAAAGGTCAGACATACCGATAGACTCTCAGACTTTCTAACAGCACGTATGTCTTTTTATGCGGTTTCTATCCGGCTGCTATCAGTGATTCTTCCAAATTCAGCTGGTAACCGTAACATTAAACAAACGGAAAAAATTCGTCAGCGTCCCGTGTCTCCATTTCAAGGAGGGCCGCCTACACAAAAAGACTTGCTGAAAGCCGAAAGAAAAGCTGTCAATCCATTGTGTCGACAAGCAGGATTCATTTATTTCGTCGCTTTCCCAAGAAAAACTTGCGATAACGGCTCTATTGACCGGCCTTTCAGCATGCCGTTCGGTGACTTCCGGACATGAGCGCCACAAAATCTAAGCCTAAGACATCACAGGTATACATATACTATTCATCTTTCTAAGTAACGCAAAATGTGTTCCAACATATGGGAATAATCTCCACCGGCAGATAAAACTACAGGTCTGTCCTTTTTCAAAGTACGCCGAGGTGGCGAAAACGTTAGTAGATTCAACAGCTGTGATGAAATATTGAAATTAATGAGGGCCCAAAGTCAAGCGGCGCTTCTAAATAAACAATATTTTCACTGACTTATCTAGCCTCTACAGATTAGCTAGGGATATACAGCAACATTTTTTTATGATACGTGTATTGTATATGTTACCGGCAATCTGTATAATCCTGTATTCTATACACTAAAATACTACGATAACAATAAGTATTCTTGTCTTGAAAGTAAGATTTTGTGCACTTCAAACTGTCACGATAGTTCGTTGAGTAAAAATGAAGAAAGGTGCTTTTTGTACCATTCTCATAAAGCTCATTTTTAAGGAGCACTCTAATGTTAGTTTCGATTAATTGATTTTAAAAAATATAACTTGTTTCATTTGCCCGTCATTTTATAGGTATTCCGGTTAACATTAATAAATTTAGACCCAGATCTATTTATTTTACACATTGCCGGTGGAACAGCAGGTACCCTATACAATCCCTAGGAATTGTATTCATTACCTAGGTAAAGTATGCAATTGATAATCATATTCATAATATTTCATACAATGTCTGGAATACCCAGATATTCTATACATTGCCTAGGTATTGTACACAATACCTTAATTATACAGATTACCGGTAACATATATTATTATACATATAATATTCCCGACGGGCACAAGTTCTTCAACCATTCTTGCCTGATTTTGTAGCCCTTAAGGTTCTAAAAAGTGTTTGTTCCTGAGATTGCAAATAATGATGCCCAGGTATAGCAGAGATATAGCTCGCCGAGACATGTGGACTATAATGCATTATGGATGAGCTATATTTGGCATGGCCTTTAGATATTGGTGGATGTGTGTATGGTATAAACTTATCGGTCCGCTCATTCACCTTTTTTAACGATATACTCATTCATTTTAACATTGTTTTAATTAACTTTTCTGTGAATGTGCCGTATAATGGTGTCTGCTTGGTGGCCAGCACCATTTAAAATTTGAATAGAACTTCACCCTGTTGTAGAATGACGATACAGGGTGATTCTAAAACCGATGGCAACATTTCCAGGCCAGTGTAGGTAGAATTATTTCTCGAGAGCATTTAAATGTATCGACATAAAGTTTTGTACGTTCAATACTAACCCATATACAATACAAACAAGAAGTTTTGCAGCTCTATCTACACCGTTCAATTAGAAACAATGATATTTTGACCTCCATAGAAGCGAGAAGAAAAATATATGTTACGCCGCTGGCTTTTCTGCAACATGTTTTAAAATGTTAGATGAGCTTTTTATTTTATTTTATTGCCAGACCGTTTCTTCTCAAGAAAAGTTGGTTAGAATATTTGATATATGATACGCATAACAACTCAAATCCATTTTGCTTACTTACTACTACAACACTAAGTTGGTGTAGTTTGACATTAACGTCAGCAGGTAAATACCATTCATTTTCAGTGCTCCTTCAATGTTACCTAACTCGCCCTAAATACAACGTCTATGTTTGCAGACTGGGGAAAACTAAAAGGTTCCACTTGTTTTCATGGGTCACTAGGTCCAACTTATTTTACGGCTCGTCGGTCTCGAGATGACCATTGGCGTTTCAACTATGCTCCATCCAAGGCCCTAATAGGGGTCGGTTGTGAGGGTTTATAGGCGACAATAGAAATCTGATACCTGACACCTTTTTTATTCAATTTCTACGAGTCGTAATCGTGTACGTGCATGTGTCGATTGAAATGGACCTTCTTCTCGTGACTTGACTGCTGAATTGAGGCATTTTGCTTTCTATAAGAAAGTATGACCGACACGGACTGGTAGCAATGCAATAGTACCTACGGTAGAAATTTGGCGGCATGTTGGTAAGAATTCATTCCACTTTGATAACGAACATTAATTCTTCGTCTAGTTTAGTATAATTACATGAGAAATTTACACCCAAAATAAGGTGTTCAGCACGGGATCTTAAGCATCCTAGCGTCATCTATGAGAACACAAAAATGAATTTAGAAAACTACTTTGAAAAAGTTAGTGTTTGGTTCTGCCACTGTTTCATAAATAGCTCTTCAATCCTATTCTGTCCCAGCTGATGCGCAATTTAAGACGGTACCTTCAGGCATTGACTAAACATTAAAGTATTCAACCTGAAGATTCAGTTAAAGTAGGCATCAGAATGTCAAAAAAAGATTGAATATCCTAGCGCCATCTACGAGACGGTAGAAGAGTCCAACACTGACTCTTTTCAAAGTAAAGGACCCCAAACAAAAAAAATATGGAAAATGGGTGCCAGTCAATTTGTCTGAAGATTTAGTTTCATGTATTTCTCAACACAAGTTTTAATGGGACCAAGTCCAACTTATGATAAGTGAGAATTAGAGGGATGAAGTTTGCCTGGTTTGCAGAAATGGTGAATGTGTCAATTGTAGTTCTCAGACCAAAAACTTGGTCACTGTAGGATGGTGTTGGTAGGTGCAATGTTCCATTTGACCATGAATTTTACAAGCTCAGTTAGAGAACAAGTTGAGTTCTTATGTTAAAGCTAGGATATACCTGGTACCAGTTGTTCGAGAATTCAGAAACTGAATAGGACAGTTTTCTCGACAGCGTAGAGGAAACGTGATTGTGACTATTACAAAGTCAAAACAAGGTAGTTTACTGACGTTTTGGCCAACCTTTTCCAAAGAAAAAAATAGGTTAATCACAACTGATAACTAAATACACACTGACTTTTATTTATTGACATATTTCTGTTTTCCATGTGACAGTTCATTTGTTTTATCCGTAGACTTGTACTATAAAGCCATCTTCCACTACCTCATTACTAATCAAATGCAGTACTTGTAGTCAAAGGTTGCTTAATACATCGACGGCTAAAACAAACGAGCACTGCTGCCAGGAAGACACATCAATAAATAATCATTTATTTACTAAACTTACGGGTGACCCCATTTTTACAAAATAAAATTACATAGAGTAAACGGGAGTAACATTTAAAACATACACGCTCACAAGACATTATTATAAAAAATCACAATTTAAAAGATACTTTATACCAAAGCCCGAGAGTGTACAGGTAAAAATGTCAATATCAGGCTGATATTATGTTCTATCGAATGGAGAATGCTGACCATAATTTGTCGGATGGAACTTAAGCGTAAAAAGATTATTATTACACAATGCTCTACAGAGTACATTATTATGTATCAATTCTGACAGAGTTAGCAGTTGGTAACCCGCAATAAAATCTTGACAGCCTATGCTCCAATGCAAGTGAATGCACATGTTCTTGTCAGCCTTAAGTTCATTTTTAATGCTGCAAGAAAGTACTGGATATGCTCTTTTTTTTAAGACTGGTACTGTGGGGACCATACTACTGTGGCATATTCTAGATTTGATCTTATCAAGGAGCAGTATAAAATTCGGAAGGTATTGATTAAAAGACTCAATTTCCAAACAAAACCCAGCATCTGTATGCTCTTTATTCTAACCTTCAGAACATGGTCTGTAAAGTTAGGT
This sequence comes from Acanthoscelides obtectus, assembly GCA_963669975.1. NCBI lineage: Eukaryota > Metazoa > Arthropoda > Insecta > Coleoptera > Chrysomelidae > Acanthoscelides > Acanthoscelides obtectus. The sequence goes on along the minus strand of CAVLJG010000007.1, from coordinate 39,119,689 downwards.
GTCTAATCAAAAAGCACTGCAAGATCCAATTTAATTCTTTAATTAATTATCAGTTTCATACGTCAGTAAACTAGTCCATTCAGCATTTATTTGTAGGGCCAGAATCGGGCAAACTTTAATGACATGATAAATGCTGATCAGAAATGCGATAAATATAGCATACTGAATTGTTAAACAAATCGACTCGGACCCATTTTCTACATATTTTGCACTTGGTAAATTATTTTTTCTGTTCTGCACTATCTCATCGATGGCGCTATAATCTTTCAGATCTATTTTTATAAATACTGTTGGCTTTCTATCTCTACTATATGAAAGTAAAAACAAGATCTATAAGAATCCACATAAGCCTAAGTCAATCAAAGAAAGAAGTTTTATTTCGATTCCTTTTGTTGAAATAGTGACTCTTAAAACATTCTACACAAACTTTTGCTGGAGCGTCGTGCAACCTTCTCCGCTAGAATGTATGCTGGAACTGATGCAACGTTGTCTGAGACACTTTCAAAATGGAAATCAGGTGGAAAAGGAAGCAATTTCAGGGCAGCGGGTAAAGTTTCCGAAACTATGGCGAGTTTGTCTTACGCGTAGAGACACTAAATTCGATAGAGACTGAATGCACTGCAACTCGAGTTGATTGAAGCTGTAATCGTTATTTGAATATCGCACGTCTATGTGCAAGATACCCGAAACGTGGTTTGTTTGCGAACACACGGGGTGTGATATTTTTTCTTGAAGCAGAATATTTTTCTTTTATACTGATAGGCAGAAGTCTAAAAATACAGGCACTGCAACTGATGAAAAGAGTTGAATGTCACATTGTTAATCCGATTTTCTTTTGTTGAAGTTGGAAATACTTTAGATGGGAGTCAGAAGCATAGCGGCACGGATATCACGTATCTTGAAAAGTGACATTATGCCGATTTTTTTGACACTATGCTGTTTTTTTTGACATTATGTAGGTTATTCTACAAGATTTTATTCTAGCACTTAGTTGTACGTGTTGCCTAAACGTCATGAGGCTTGTTATCCATCTTTGGCTCTGATGCGATGTAAAATCTGCTTCTGAGATAGCATTACTGGAGGTCTAAGCTGTAAGTTGTATGTGTTGATGACAATAACATTGGGTTCTTGTCTCAGATACACTTAATTGAGATTCAAAGCTAGAAAATAGTTGCGCACCCACTTTTTCTTATCCATTCTGGAAATTGCATATGCAAATTTGCTGAATTTCAAAAATGAGATAAGGAATAATTATATTCACTGGACACTGTCGAATTACAAGCCATATACATGCTAACAGTAATTACACACAACGCGGCCGCGATGATGATTTCCCGTAATTCTCCTTAGTTTTTTGTAATTTATAACCTTGGACATAACCTCCCTTCAGAGAGCACAACATATAAATAACCCATCATATTTGGCATATTCAGTAATGATTTTCTCACACAGCAAATATCACTGATTTTATACACATGCAGACCAATACACATAATCATCCAGATGCGATCTTGCTATTCAACCAACTGTCTTCTCAGAGATAAAAACTACAGACCCGGATCACTCAGCCTCACAAAACTGTGCAACCAATAATGCGTAGTTTAGTTGAGTGATTCCTCCATAGATGGGCGTTCACAACGATCCTAGTGAGCAAACGAGGAATGACTGTTTGCGTCCTAAAAACTACCTAGTCTGCAAGTTGACATCTTATTTTTTTTTGACGTTTTGCAGGATTTTTACATGATACCGGTGCGGGTCTGGCTGGCAGGCTCGATGCGCGATTGCATCATGGAACAGAGCTCCGAGAAGAAAAGCCCATTGACAAAGTTGTAGAAGACCGCCAGACCGGTATGAAAGGGTTCCAAGACTGTCAGTCGGAGAAGTACATCGATCAGTCGGACATCCATTTCTAAGGCCCGTATCGTCAGTCGTCCCTACAATTGTAGGGCTCGTTTATGGCCTCCTTGATTGTCATACTCCTTTCTCTCCTTCAAAAATTTCTAGACTACACTTGTCCCGTGTCAGCGTCAGCGCTCTCCTATTGTGAAGATATGCTTTCTTTTTGAATTGTAGAAAATTTCAGGCTGATAAAACATGACATAACTCAAAAGCAAGCACAATTTGATGCAAATAGATGTTTGTGACATAACCTCAAAGTAGAGTTCTGACACGGAGAAGTAGAATGCTATGACAATCAAGGAGGCCATAAATGTGCCCTACAATTGCAGGGACGACTGACGATACGGGCCTAAGCAACATCGAGTATGAACAATTAGTCTGGGTGGCAGCACCCCAAACATGTAAGCGGTATCAAGGCTGGTTCTTATCTTATCTGGGCGTAGTACAGAATTAGGAGGTCCTATTTTTCATCCCCAAATACATAGCCTAGATTTTTCCCAGCAGTCCCTGCGATTAACCAGATGTGTTCGTGCCGGGTGCCTCGATGATCCAGACTCCGACCAGCTGAAAAGAACGGCTTCTTAGTTGATTTGGGACATCCATCTGAACCAGGTGGTTGCTAACGGGCTTCTTGTCAGTTAAGGTAAAGTAATGTGCTTTGCAAGCATTCAACTGGACCAGATTGTTGCATCCCCAAGCATAGACCCTACTAGCCTACACAGTGGATGCCTTCGTGTTGAGTGCTGTCATCACCAAAGCTGTGCATCGGATTTGATCGGGATCAGGAGAAAAGGTCGTTGACATGTGTTAGAAGCAATGTTTAATAACCAAGACCAATTTCTGAGAAACACCCTGAGAGGAAGTCAGTCACCCATCTGCAAAGCCTCTTTGGGAGGGCATAGGATAAAGCTTGCATAAGAGGGCAGCATGCCACAGCTGGCTGGAAGATTTCCTAATATCAAGAAATAATAATTCATAGATCATTTGTTTGCCTAATAGGAGCTCTGTTTTACACGCAATGCATCGATATTGGACACATATTTCAAAATATATTCAATTAGCTGTGATACCATATCATATACCATTAGGTAATATTTCAAACTATGGTGTAAGAGTCATTGCCGAAATTCATAACTATAAGTCAGAACTTTCACCATTTTTAACAATATTACTAGACGGCCATGGCCTAACTAGTGCCTCTTCCACGCTCATTCTGACCCAACTAAGAGATGAAAACTGTAATCGCAAAATACTAAAAGCTATATTCGAATAATAAGGCAATTAAACTTCATATTAACTAATCCCTTGTCTGTACACTGACTTGTTTGTATAGAAACAGACCACAGTGTTAGTATGATAGTCCATGAGTGAAACAAAAGACGCAGCGGTCGATTTTGCACTCAACAATAGCGACCGAGAGTAATTTAGGAAAGTTCGGATAGGGAGGGGATGGTAGAAAGTCCGGATTGATTGTTCCAATGTATATGTTTGCGTGTGCGAGCGTTTGTGTTTGTGTATATGTATATTTACTAGTATAAATTGGCATGCCGCGGTTTTGGGTTTCGGAAAGTGATGAATGTGTTCAGCAGTTCAGACTCACCAGATTGTGGTATAGTTTCATATAGAATAGTCCAGGGAGAGCAATGTCGTAGATATAAGTCAAATCCTCTTGGTTCCCGATGTTTTACAAAAAAAAAATTGTAGGGGTTAAAAATTAAGGGTTGGGTTGTAGCAGTGAGGGAGGGTAGACCTTAATTTTAAGGCGTTCATATATTTATACGATTCTAACTTTCATAATTTTACAGACGTACTAGACATATTTCACACATACTTTTTTCCATACCTTTGCGCTTAGGATTTCCGATACGAGATGTTATACCGATAAGGAGGCATTCGGTAACGATGCGCTGAAAGCCTTAATCGCTACCGTTACTGGTTACAGCCCAAACAAGGCATGTATGTTGGCGTTGTACTGAATAATCCATGTGAAAATTATGATTAGATACTGATTTAACACATGCTTCGATATGTTTGCATTAATTTTAGCAGCTTAAGCATTTCTGGAGAAAATCCTATTTAGTAAATCCTTTGAAAGGAGGCCACCTTCAAGGTCTGGTATTTGACAATCAATAGTTCAAAAGCAAAAACATTAAAAAGTCAATTTCCTGCATTAGTCCAGTTATTTTTTCAAATACGAGCGTTATTTTATCCAAAGCTACGGCAATACTAAAATTCTCCCAACTTCGTTTTTTGACATTTTAAAAAATTTTTTAATGGCAAAAATGGGGGGCGGAGGAGCTTTGCAGCGAGTGTGGAAGGGAATATACCATTTATTTGACTTTAGTATATATCAACAGTGGTATTATGTACATTTTAAAAGTAACACTGGGTAAGAATTTTTGACTCTACGTAATAATTTACAAGGTCGAGTTCAGAATTCCTACAGAATGCGACAAGGTCCCCCATTTCCTTGGACGTTTACATGCGACAACATTATTGACCAAAATCCTATCTTTTAAAACCTCACTAATACTGTTGATACTGAAACTATCTCACTCTCCTGATCTTACAAGGCTTATGTAATTTATATCTCTAGTTCTCCTTCCATACTCGATGAATTGAAATTTGAACTTTTATTCACTATATCAGTTAAACTTCATCCTTGATAGTTACTTATCTGGCTGACAAAGTAACTCATTTACGCCCGTATTCACCATTCCCTAACAGACTGTTAAATTATTTAACACATTGTTAAATCCATTTTTAGTATTCACAGTCAACACATCATAGCAAACAGTCTGTTAAAGTCATGGTTAAGTTAACAGCGCGATGATGGACTGGTAAACCACTAACTGACTGTTGAATACTAAAAAGTCAAAAGTGTCATCCCGACTTTATTTTGCCTGGAGATTTCGTAGAAGTGATTCACAAAATACAGTCAGCGAACAGCGAGTAAGGGCTTGCATCAAAATGGATAGCCTCAGTAGAATTGATATTATCGACATATTAGAATCTTCGGAAACAGACATGAGTGACATTGAAGATATCCTGAGAGAAAGAATTGTAAGAACTAGGAGGTTGCCCTTGATTGAACTAGAAAAGAAGATTTAGAATAAATAAAAATACATTTAGGCGACTGGAAATTGTATTGCAAAATGTTACAGAACCGATAAATGAAAGGAACCAGCCAATCTCAAAGGAAAACCAAATCTTGATATGGGGGCTAAAACTTGAAACTATGTGTGAGGTTATTGTGGCCACTGCTGTGCTGCACAACGTGTGCTTAGAACAGAATGACACTATCGATTTTTTTGAGAATGGACCTGAAATGGAACAAATTGAAGAGATCCAGGTCCGAATTGGATCTCAAAATACTACAAGGAGCTCCATAATTCCATCAATTTTTATATTATCATGAAAAAACTAATTATTATGTAAAGATTTATGTCTTCAAAGTGTCTACCCGTTTAAAATAAAATTCTTATGGAAATTATTTTATGTACATTACATTCAAAACGAAAAACTTTGCCTGTAAGTTATCATCGGCACTTGTATCTTCATGGGAACAGAAATAGTAATTCAATTTAGTGATAAATACTTCATAAACCCTTATTTAATATAACTAAAAGGATTAAAACTTGTTCATCAAATGTAGTAGTTCGAGGAATAGATACCCCACTATCCGTTTTTAACAAATTGACCTGAAAAAAGAGAACAAGTTAATTTCTTTGTCCAAATTCTTTGATAATAATGATACATTGTCTTCATATTTAGGTTGTTTTGCTTTTTAGTTGTTGGCCAGTTCTGAGGCCAGTTGTTTGAACGGAATACCCAGACAAGCTTCTCCCAACACCCATTTTTCTGCTTGTTAAATACCACGTTAGTCTTTTTATTTTCAATTATACTTCGATATTTTTCAACCAAGGAAATTATTGTCTCTTGATGTATATTTAGCTGATCTTTTTTTTATGACTTTTCCATGATGCAAAACCATTACAAAACTGACACTGTGAATGACAAACCACATGACAACACACAGCAGCTAGAAAGTGAGGTTACATGTGGTTCTCTCGTTTTTTGTCGAAAGGCACCAACTTGAAGAAATTTAAGATTCTTGTATGACAGTCAGTTTGTAATCAGAAGCCGAAAAGTCCTTGAGAATACCACTATTGTTTAACAGACTGTTATATTTGGTACAACTGATAAGTAACAGTCTGGCAAACGCTAAATTGGTGGATACGGCCGTTAAACAACCCAGTCTTTTATTTTCTTAGAAAATATTTAAATTCTTTTATCTTAGAGAGTTTATGAACTGGTTTTCTTTAACCCTCAATGAACAGTTGTTTCATTTTGTAGCCACGTAGTTCGACTCCACATGACCCCAACCGAGTGTCAAATTTTTACTTGAACATCTCCAGTTTGACACTCTTGAGGATGAAATGCATTGAACAGTGTTAGAAGTGTCATTGCTTTTAAAGATTCTTCTGATATGTTTTCAAATGCCAAATATACAACTTAAGAGTAAAATCAACCAAGTAAATTGACGCCGACCTTAAGACGTCTTCTCAGCGTAAGATAGTAAATAGGTAGCTTACCTTACATCTTTTTCTTAAATCGCTACCACCTGATTAACGTCTTTTTAACGGCTTCCGTTGCTCAGCTCCAACCGCACCAAATTCTTAATAACATGAACTTTAAAATATCGTTGGAATGTCCGCTCGAATTCCGGTCTATTTTGGAGATAGTACTGACTGACGTCGTAATTAGCGAATTTCATCATGGCCGTCTCAGCTAAGTAATTACTGTGTTTGACTAGTTATCGTTAACTACGTTTCACTAACTAATGCAATAACGGCCAACCTGTTACAGAATAAAATTTAACACTTATCAAAAAACTGAACACTCTAAAACCCTATTTAAGTTTCACACCGTTCTTTACTCACAACAATGTGTCTTTTAGTAGCGTGTAAAACTGCCAGTACATTCCCTTTACGCGACTTTTCTATCAAACACCTCAATCAGCAGTGCAATCCATCCTGAGATATCTTATCGCGATATCAACTCATACCCTATAAAATTGGCAGGACTTAATGAAAGTCGTGTCGCAGAGAATCTGGCTGATGCTGTGATTGAACCTTGGAACCTCTCTGAAAGAGAAATGCCTTATAAATTTTTATTGGGAATTGGCCCGTAATTTTTTATGAGGCTGTAAACTGATTGGCTGCGAGAGGGAAACAAAGTTCGAGTCGGAGCGATTTAGACTTTCCTTGTGCCCCCAATTTCAAAATCGTAAAGTTCCGCACCAGCAGTGCGTAGCACAGGCTGATGTTTCAATGTCAACACATTATTTGTCATTGTTCCTGTACAGGCCTCCTCTTACTATATGGGGTTTAGAAGAATATATGGTAATTTAAAAAAATGTGCTGTATTTCTAGGGTAAATAGTACATGAAAAATATGTGAATGAATGTGAATGCTAGAAGCGCAGTATCCTTAACATTTCCATGGGATATTTTCTACGTATTGATGATAGAACGTGAATATAAAATGGCATTGTGGCGGCCTTTTGTCTTGAGATCTATTGGTACCGCTAATCACCAATATACAGGGTGCTTCAGTTTATTGTTGCATAACTTTAAGATTCGATAGAACTTTTAAAATGAATGCATAAAGTCTATATAAACATGAGTCGAAAAATGCGTGGCTTCCGAAATACAGGGTGTTTAAATTTACTTTCTAAAATAGTTTTTTTTAAATATTTCGAACAATATCTGATATATAATAGCAAAAATTGGTATTCATGGGTTTTTTGGTACGACAAAACGAACCATGGGCATAGTTTTACTGTAACCGCTAGAGGGCGCTCTCTACTGTACCTGTAGTGTATTAAAATGACCGAAAAAATTTTCTTAGTGCAATTTTTTGCTTTTTGAATAAAAAAACTGATTTTTCGCACTTTTCAACATAAAAAAGCTCTCAAGTGAGTTTTCGTTATAGTTAGCCGTTTTTGAGATATTTCGATTTTTAAGGTTCGATGCATTTTTAATTATTTATGGGAAAATAATATTTTTTGTTAAATTTTCGATTTGGGCAATACAAGTAATTAAGATGATCGTTTGGATTGCGTTTTTAAGCACAGCAATAATTCCTATCTCCAAAAAAAAACAAAAAAACAAGAATATCAATTTGTTTAATTTTCCAATATTATTTTTAACAAATCAAATTAATTATTTACAACTAAAATGCTATTGGATAGTTAGGACAAACATACAAATTCTAAGGTAGTTGCTCGACATGTAAACCCAATTCTTCAATACACAATTCACATCTACGAATGATCGAACGTGATTCTGTCTATTAGCATATCTCTTGTGGTTACGGGAGTCTGGTACACTTTTCCTTTTAGAAATCCCCACACAAAGAAATCTAATGGATTTAGGACATACTGATCCTCCACGACCGATCCATCTTTCTGGGTAATTTTCGTCCAGCCAGTTCCTTACTATTCTCGAATAATGAGCTGGACAACCATCAAGCTGGAAACAGGCCAATCTTCTTAAATCTAACATAACATCATCCCACATATTTGCATGTTCAGCCTTTAAAAATTCCAAGAAGGTCGCAGCATTTAACCTTGCAGGCAAAAGGTAGGGTCCAAATAGTCGATTACGGTAGATACCAATCCACACGTTCACACTAAATTCATGCTGAAAATTTCTTTCCCGAACTGCATGCGGGTTTTCATGCGACCAAATATGTTGATTATGAAAATTTACCACTCCACGTCAGTTCTATCAAGAATCCACTGACAAAATGTGATTCTTCGTTCTCCGTCCTCTGGCTGTAGTCTTTGCACAGGTTGCAAATGGAAAGGACGTCTATGGTCATTTCTAAGAACACGGTGAACATGACTTGCTGAAATTCCCGAGTCACCAGAAACTCTCATAACACTAACTTGTGGTCGGATCTCTATCAAACTCACGCAGAATCATACGGGTAAATCTGCGCTGACGAACATTTATGTTTTGATCCCTTTGGAGATTTCCAAAACCATTTTCAACTATTTGGCGATGCACTCTTACAAATACTGAGCGAGTTGGATGTCGTCTGTTTGGAAATATTCGTGCTTATTCTCTGGCTGCTTCTGCTGCGTTTCCATTTACAAAGCCATACACAAAATGAATATCCGCTAACTCTTGATTGGAGAATAAAAATGGCATTTTTAAAAAACTTACAGAAAAAAAAACAGGTAAAATAAACTAAATTTCGTGCACTCACAATTGCAAAAAAACGTTTCAGGTTTCAACAGACAACAAAACTAACTGTCAACTAATTGACGTTTAACCTTATTCTGCTTTCAATTTCAAAAATATTGGCAGGCACGGCCTACTTCTAAAAATTATCGAGATACTGACCTTTTAACGTTATTTTATCATAAATAATTAAAAATGCATCGAACCTTAAAAATCGAAATATCTCAAAAACGGCTATTTATAACGAAAATTCACAAGAGAGCTTTTTTATGTTGAAAAGTACGAAGAATCAGTTTTTTATTCGAAAAGCAAAAAATTGCACTAAGAAAAATTTTTCGGTCATTTTAATACACTACAGGTACAGTAGAGAGCGCCCTCTAGCGGCTACAGTAAAAATATGCCCGTGGTTCGTTTTGTCGTACCAAAGGAACCTTGTATACCAATTTTCACTATTATACATCAAATATTGTTCGAAATATAAAAAAAACTATTTTAGAAAGTAAATTTAAACACCCTGTATTTCGGAAGCCACGCAATTTTCGACCCATGTTTATATAGACTTCATGCATTATTTTTAAAAGTTCTATCGAATCTTAAAGTTATTCAGCAATTAACTGAAACACCCTGTATACTAAGAGACAATATAAAACACTTAGTAATTACGAACTTATTACAACAATTTTTTATAGATGTCTCTTTGGGTTAGGTGTTATATACTTATCCACATTTATCGTTTTCTCTTCATAATTGGGGAGTCGAATCTGAACACGTTGCCCGCAATGCGTCTATGTAAGTCATAAAATAAATCATTTATTTAGATTTATTCATTTGCATTTGAAAAACTGCATATAGAAAAATCCTCCCTCAGTTACAACAGTAACGAATACATCTTCATGACGAAGGATACCCGTATGTGGTTGTGTCTGCGAAATAAGAAAAAAAGGAAAGTCTATGATCATCCGTAACTTACATGAGTGAAATCCTATCAAATTGAAGTACATCTACTAGAAGTCAAAGCTTCTTCTTCTTAATTTTTTTTTCAACAGCTGCCGACACTATTGGAATTCAAAAGAACTCGTTGAATTCGAAATTCTCACTTTAAACGTGCAATTAGAATCCCAAGGAAGCATTTTATGGGACCTGCTTTCGTAAAAATGCGCTTAATGAATTTCATTGTTCTACTAGATTATAAGTCTGTTGCAAGCAACAGTTTTATGAAACTATTTTCTCCGGTGTGAGTCGCATATTGATTTGTTTTGAAGGCAGTGAGTTCAACACTTGTGGTAATAGTCCCACAAAGATTTCAACCAAAAGACTGATAACATCCTATGCAAAGATACATGAGCTTAGATTGATACAGTTCAATGAAATGTACACTGCCACGCCAAATTAACCGGAAAAACAGAATATTGTTCAAATTAAATATTAAATAACTAATAAATTTCTGAACACCCTGTGGAACCATTGGATTACTGAATAATGTGTCTTCGTATGAGAATTTTAAGCCTCAACTTTTCGCAGCAGTTCTTTTTTTGATTCGTGTCAATATCTCAATTATTTAAAGAAAATCATGCGAATCACAGCCATAAACAAAAAGTCATTTCAAGCAGGCTTTGCCGAGTAAGAAATTCTTAGCATTTTTGTGACATGACAAAAAGATTCTTGTCAAGCAATACTCAACAAAAATGACACCGGAATAAGCAGCGCAAGATGTAGCTTAACAAGATGATGGCCGTCATATCCGGTATAACGCAGAAGTGCTTGCCGTTCCACGCAGTACGGTATTGCGATACGAAGATTTAGAGAAACTGGTTCTTATTTAACCCACTTGATCCCAAGACAACTTTTTTTTGAGACAACCATTTTTTTCTATTTCTAGGTTGATTTCACTGTCATAATGTAGTAAACATTGTAAATTTAATTTTTTTTGTCATATTTTGTGAAAAAAATTGGAGTACTCATTTGAGTACAATGGGCGTTTGAAGTTTTGATTGAAATAATAATAATAAAAAAACGCAAATTTATTAGAACAAATGATACAAGATTTATAAACTGGTCTGCTGTGTGATATTTTATAAAGCACTCTCGCTCAATGCATAAGGTAATATTGCATTTTATACACCTCCATCGGCTTCTTAGATGACACGACATCTTAGCTGCTTTTCTAGCTTTCCGGGATAGTGTCCACCTTCACTATGTAAAATACTTGTTGGTACAGTTCCGAGTTACCTTTTTGTGAATGATGATTTGGGATAACACCTGAGGTAGTGACGTGTAATAGTTCGAAGAACCATAAGTAAGTCCATTTTTGTGTCATCCACTAGCAAATGAATCCTATAAGCATTCAATTTTTTGTTTTTCTCTTGATGACCATCGTTTCACTTTGGAATGCGGTGCCGCAGTGTCAAAGTTGGAAATCATAGTAACAGTGTTATTGTCCTTCCACCTAACTAGCAGAAGGGAATTACTTTCGTCATAAATTTCTTGGAAATATCTTCTATCCTTTTTCTTCCACAATTTGGTTTCTATGAAAGAACACTTTTTGGTCCTGTTATCACGAATCGGGCCCGTCGCTCTAAATCCCTTATCTTGCAAAGATGTCAGCAAGTCGTGACTGCTGAAATAGTTGTCGAAGTAGACAATGTGGTCTGATGGAGTCTTAGCACATTCCAAAAGTCCTAATACAACTTTTGAGCCTAATGGAAGTTTACTTGTCAACGCATTATCTTAATTTTTCTTGGCACCACAGTAAGTTTCAAATTTGTAGCAATATCCAGTGGAACTGCATAACATCGAATCTTTGAAACCAAAGCGGATAGGCTTTCCTTTTATGAACTGCTTTGATGGATGATGTCTAAAATATATTATCATTGCCTCGTCAGTAGATAAATTTTGGTGGAAAATACCCCATTGTTGAAAATTCTGATTCAATTTATCTATAAGCGGTCGCAATTTATACATCCTATCTTCTTTGTCAAGCGTCGAGTTATCGGCAAGATGAAGATGTTTTTTATTTCATAGAACCGGTTTCTGGACATCGAATTGAAAATAATGGACACAGAAACATCTTCGTCCAAGCTCCACTACATGCGTTCTCTTGGAAGCCTGTGGTGACCACTAAAAAGTAGAACTGCAATGAATATTTTTATTTCATCTTTATCAACGGTAAACGTTTGGTTATTTTTTTGCCTGATATACAAAATCGACTGTTCTTGTATCAGTTCAATAATATATTCATCAAAAGTTTCTAAAAAATTTCAACCGCTGCTTTATTTTTCAGTTCCACTTTTATGTCATTTTGACGTTTTTCAAAACCATATGTAGCGTTGGGCATTGATATATCTACATAATGTTGCTTCCATGAGGGCAGCGGTTACACATCAATTTTTTTTTTTCGAAGGCCAGAAATAAGATAAAGGCACGTCATCATCGCTGTCGTCAGAGGATATACTTCCATCTTGAAAGTGGAGATCCACTTGGCCTGGAACATTATTTGGCAATTATTATATTATATAATAATATATAATATAACAATACTATTTTATGCTCACCTTACAATCCAAAGATACGAAAAACACAAAAAAAACAAGTTAAAAACATAAAATGTGTCAACACAAATCCAGCACAACAGGCTGCAACTTGTCAATGGAACGCAATTGAATTTTTGACAACTGTTAAGATGACACCTATCTTTGCTGAAGTCAAATATGCGTTCCTTGATATGTGAGGAAGAGATCTGAAATGTTAGACTTTAATTTGGTCTTAACAGACGGCGCTGGCAGTTAAAAAAAGGCAGTGTACATATGAGTACAGTGGGATCAAATGGGTTAATAAGACCTGGGCAAGGAAGACGGAAAACAACAAACGCAGTTAAAGATCGGTTGCTGAGACTTCAAGTTCTAGCTCTTCGAGAAAGAACAGTTTTGCTATAGCTTTGACTCGAAGATTGGATGATGTTCATGATACCATAATATCACCGGATACCGTACGCCGAAGGTTGAGACAAGGAAACCTATCATCTTGTGTACCTGCTGCAGGTCCTCTATTGGATGTAGGTAATCGAATTCAGCGCTTGGTAGTTCCTCGAGCTAATGCAGATTGGGATACGAACGACTGGAAAAACGTTCTTTTTACAGAAGAGTCTCGTTTTACAACATATTCACCTGATGGGCGACAAAGAGTGTGGAGAAGGCGTGGAGAACGCTATGCTCAAAGTTGTGCAATTTGGTGGTGAAGGAGCGACAGTATATGACTATATTTCTCTGGAATCCCGCACAGATCTTGTTTCGCTACGAGGAGGACACCTTACGGCCGACAGGTACATTACAGAGTGTTTGGAAGAATATATGTTTCCTCATAATATGCCCTTTATAGGAGAAAGCTTTCTCTTAGTAAAAGATAATACTCGGCTGCATATAGCTAGAATGATTAGGCAATACCTCAACTATGTTGGAATTCAAGTACTAGCCTGGCGGCCAATGAGTCGAGATATCAACCCCATTGAGCACATGTGGGATACATTAGGAAGAAGGCTTAGGAAGAACTATGGAAAATTTAAAACTGTGGCTGCGTTGGAAGAGACGCTGGTAAACGAGTGGGAGAAAATACCCCAAGCTGGTTTAGCAGGAATATCTGATATATACAGACCAGGGTGCCGAACCTAGAACACTCCCCTGAGGTACTCCAGCATTGATATTTAGGAGGTCCGAATACTCATCTTCTTGCTTAACTCTGAAGAAAATGTAGAATATGTACCTCACCTGTAAGACGTTTTCAGAACCGGCCCTCAGGCATTCATTAGAAAACAGCACCCGAAAAGAGCTGATTGACCAAACTATTGTCAAAAAAAGGTTATGTATTTAATATTATTTATTATGTATATTATGTTATATTAATACTTAGAAAAGCTGTGTTAAGCTAAACTTAGAGGCGTACAAATAAATTTTCAGTTGAGGTCGGAGTAACTTAAAAAAAAACAAAAAGTGCATAAAGTATTGTTCATGCTGTATAAAATCTACTCTCCTAAGGCCCGTATCGTCAGTCGTCCCTACAATTGTAGGGCGCGTTTATGGCCTCCTTGATTGTCATAGTTTTCTACTTCCCCGTGTCAGAACTCTATTTTGAGGTTATGTCACAGACATCTATTTGCATCAAATTGTGCTTGCTTTTGAGTTATATCATATTTTATCAGCCTGAAATTTCCTACAATTTAAAAGGAAAATAAATCTTCACAGTAGGAGAGCGCTGACGCTGACACAAGTGTAATCTAGAAATTTTTGAAGGAGAGAAAGGGAATGACAATCAAGGAGGCCATAAACGCGCCCTACAATTGTAGGGAGGACTGACGATACGGGCCTAAGGGTCAGCAGCTGTCAAGTTAAAAATTGAGGTATAAGCTCCTGCAACCCTATATGTCTCCATATATGTATTACGTATTTATTATTATGATAATTAACGAATAGAAAATAGGTAGAAGAAAGGTCGATTCAAGAGAAGTATCTGCTTGTCTCCAATTTTTCCTATACCCTTGCTCAAGTAGCTTGCAATCAGTTCTATAGCGACCTAGTTTGTAGAGTTCATACATTCTGCCTTTGTATCCGTACTTTTTCAGGCAGTAACCAACAAGGCAGATAAGTTGTTCGGAAAACTGTTGTGCTGGAAACAAGAAAAACGAGAAAAGCTTTGCGTTGTTCTGCAACTGCAAATGGAAGTCTTTCGGCTAATTTATTAACGACGCTATCAACAGAAAACTAATAGCCAGTTTCCTTTGCTATCTATAAAATATGAACCGGTTCGCTACTGTGTAAGGGTGGCGCATTCACCCGTTGTGCATTTTCTTCTTCACTGCAATGCGCTGT
This sequence comes from Acanthoscelides obtectus, assembly GCA_963669975.1. Classification (NCBI taxonomy): domain Eukaryota; kingdom Metazoa; phylum Arthropoda; class Insecta; order Coleoptera; family Chrysomelidae; genus Acanthoscelides; species Acanthoscelides obtectus. The sequence continues at coordinate 39,104,680 of CAVLJG010000007.1, read as the reverse complement.
TGCCGCATTGCAGTTACCAGCTCTGCTACAAAATACGCCATGAAAAGTGTAATTGTTCCTTTAAATTTATCTCAGCACCGGTAGCAGAAGTAGTAGTCGGTCTCCTGATCAGTCGCCGTGCACTGTGCGGGTTCGAATCCCGTCCCAGGAGAAATTTTTCTCTTGGCTGTGGATGTTGTGTTTGTCCGTAGGTGGCAGACGGTCTCTGAATGTCGAATGCGGACGTACCACCCGGCGGATCTCGTAAGCGGAGCCAGAATGAGTGCATGTTGCACGCACACGTGTTCGCTCGCCAGAGCTCGTGTGGCGTTCCCCCTTTCCCCTGTATCCCCCTTTAGCCCCACGGTACCCCGGTGCTTGGGCCTTAGGCCTTCGTGGTAGTTGAAGTATAAAAAAAATCTTAATGAAAAACTTTTCATCTTGCTTCTCCGTCGCTACGCGAAGCTACCGACCTCTACGGCGGTACTGAGAAACCACATAATATCATGATTCAGGACAGCATTAAGTGCTCATAAAAGTTATCCGCACAAAAATCTGCAGTAACAATGCTTTGGGATTTTGTTCATGGATGCTTTGATAATATTTAGAAGGTTCAGCAACGTTAACATTGTCTTATTTTTATATTGTTTTTCGGGGTCGAAGCTGATATCTTGCACTTTTTCAAATTGCTTATCACATCACCAAAAACATATATGTATTCAATTCGTCACCAAAACTAGAAACTGTGTTAAGAACCACGAGTTCGAATTTTAAAATCTATTGCCAAATAAAATAAAATTTCTCGATATTGAACAGCATGATAAAATGCTTCCTATGTCGTGAAGAATTTTTTTAGGCCGAGAATTTTCTCAACTTCAATATCATACAATCACAATAAATGGTAAGCGAAGTATCTCATGACATATCTTAACATATTCTGACGCAATAGCTGTGTATTAGTATTATACTTTAAATAAAATAACGAATCTAAGTCTAGACGATCACGCTAAAAAAACAATATGGAACTCGCTGGCGTTCATGCTTATGTTTTATTGCCATTCTTAGTACATTCATAAGTAAGAGCGCGTTATTATAACTGTACCTGTTATCGGTATATAATTTTTACAGAACTATATTTGACTAACTTCACACAATATTAGTTGAGTAATATATGTTTTAGGAGACCTTTTCCGCTCAGCCCTGTGCTGTTTGCATCATTCTTTTTTGTTATTTATGTGTCTGGTTTTTCTTTTTTCTATTTTTTTTGTATTATCTGTTTTTCCTTTTTTCTCTTTCCTTGTTTTTGACAATCCCAAAAAACAAAACAAAATAGCTATTGGTGCATCTATATCATTTCAGTCGAACCAGCGACTGAGCTCTTCCGCGCCAGACACCTCATGTCAACCTCCATTAAGCAAATATTTCAAACGTATTTCTCAAGATAAGTAACAGCCAGTGTGCCATTCCAGACTATAATCTATCTCTGTACCAAGTCTCATAAATATCCGTTCAGCCATTTTCCCGTGATTGAGTAATACGCTTACTCATATACAGGGTGACCTGTAATGTCACGTATTCCTGTTAAGGGGTGATAGATTAGGTCAAAAGCAACCGATTTTGTCCTATCATGTCTTATCCAAAAGTTAACCATTTTTGAGTTGTTTGAATTTTAAGTTTTTTATTTTCTATTCCGATTTCAGACGGTTAAGATTGAAATACAAAAAAACAGCATGCTTGACTTTGAGTTTTTTGTTATCGTCGCATAGCAGACATTCCAATAGTTCATAATAAGTAATAAAATGTTGAAAAGCTACAAACGTTTTAAAATTACCTACGCTTTTTAAATGTATCATCTTTTTTTTACTAACTTATTCGATAAGAAATGCAATTTTCTGTAAAAAATTTCCAAGTAATAATATATGCAAATGTAAATAATATCACTATCTAACAAGTTTTCATTTAAGGTATTAAGCGTTCAATTATCTGAAGTCCATGCAGAGAAACTTCAATGACACCCACAGAGGCTGGATTTTTAAGGAATGTGTATTCCTGTTTGAACAAGTCGTTACTGTCCTCAAAGGACTCGCATGCCATGATTGTTTAATGGCATCGGCTCGACGAGGAAGCGAGCGAGAAGAGCTGACTTAGTGGCGGAGCGAGGGAGAGAGAGAGAGAGAGAGAGAGCTGTTATTATTCATTATTGTAGTTACGCCATCGCCGCACACCGAGTGAGAATTACTTTTAGTTGGTATCAACTACTGCGTACGCGCACACGTTTTACGCACGATTATTATTTTCGAGTTTCCCAGTTCATTTCGAGTGGATTCCTTATCATCATGGCAGACGCAGAAGATCCGCCAGGACCTCACCATAGCGAGCACGGGCAAACTTTTACAAATGAAGAATAAGCAGACATAATGTTCTGTTAGGGACTTTGTAACGGCGATTCTGCAGCTGCCCGCTGTGAATATCGGCAACGTTTCCCGAATCGCCGAACACCCAAACCGGACGCGTTCAAAGGTAACATAGTGATGCTGGTCGACCCCGAGTCTATCCTCCTGAAGATGAAGAGGAAATCCTTCGTGTGTTTCAGGAAGACCCTACTACGTCCACGCGCATTATGGCTGCTCAGTTGGGTATATCATAATAGAAAGTATGGTTTACTGTGCATACTGCAACACGCCAGTGCATGTGATTGAAGAGGGCGATCGTGCAAGATGATTAGATTTCTGCCGGTACATGTTACATTGTGACGCTTCTTTTCCGCAAAAAGTCCAGAAAAGATGGAATGCAATGAAGATTCCAACTTTTCTGCACAATCACAGAAAGGGGGTTACCATTAGCTTCCGGTAGCTCAGTCGGTGGCATGAAGACATCTACAGGTGTATAGCTGTGTGTCGACCATGGCATGGCTAGAGGATAGAAGAACAAACAGAACACAAAAATTTAACAGATTTTATTTAACAAAAAAAGCATTTTCATTTCATTTGAAATTGAAATTTTAAAGAACAAAATAAGTTTTAAATCCTTGGCGCTGCGATAAAACTATACACTTATCTTTCGCTAAGCTGGTCCATTTTAACTGGACTGAAGCGAGGATGGCCAGGTGCTTGAAGTGGAGGTCCCAGTTATGAGGGGTGACCTCACATTTAGTGGCTTCAAAAGTAGATGTAGGCGAAGTTGAACTTAAAGGTGATGCATGGGTGAAGTGATAGGCCAAGCAATGCAAAGTCAAAGACAAAGGCAAAAGCAAAGTCAAAGACAAAGGCAAAAGTCAAAGACAAAGGCAAAGGGAAAGGGAAAGGGGCTGGCCCCAATCATTTTGTCCTATTCGGACACACATTCTACAAACCGCTAGCACATGGCGCTATATGACCTCATGCTACAGAGAACAAAATTCTTAGCTCTTGTTAGATCGGCGGCTCAAGTGAAAAGGAAGCGCGAGGAAGATCACAGATCAGGAACTCCGCATCAAGCGCGCTCCAAGCGGAAATGTTTCCAAGTAAAAAAGCTAGAGATGGGATAAGCTATACATGGGATTAATGAGTTGCGATTCTCAAATGAAAATCGAGAAGTGATTTAATAAATACAATCGGACGGTGAAACCGTTACAACATGCAGATACAGAAGATCCAGACTATTTTAAGAAAATTCTGTGGGCCGATGAATCGAAGTTTGATAAGGACGGGATCACTATCTACCATAATGCTAATTACTGGGCTGATAAAGAAGCTTCAAACCCCCGAAAAATAAGACGGGGTCACAGAGCCGGTTTTCAGTCAATGTGTGGATGGGCATCATTGATGGATATTTAATTGGACCTCATTTTCTGTCCGCCAAGTTAAATGGAGAAGTGATTGAAGAGTGCTTGAAAAATCACTTGTTTCCATTAATGGAAGACGTCCCATTGGCGGCGAGACAAAATATGCGGTTCCAGCACGACGGCTGTCCCGCACACTACAGTAGATTAGTGAGGGCGTACTTAGACTCTAAATTTCATCAAATCAATGGATTGTTAGAGGCGGCCCCATTGCCTGGCCAGCAAGAAGCCCAGATCTCACACCAATGGATTACTATGTGTAGGGACATATGAAAAGCCTGGTGTACGATGTTTCGCCCGTACCAACGCGCGATGAATTGATTACAAAGATAATCAGTGCAGCTGACCAAATAAAAAGCCGCTTGCCAACTAGAGTTACCAAAAGTGAATTACGTAAGAGAATGCGGGCGTTTATTCATAACAGGGGATTACAATTTGAGCAGAATCTTTAAAATACTAAACGAAATGTAATTAAATAAAACTGTAATTAAAATAAAAGCCTTTTGTTTATCCTACGTACTTATCGTTCGTACAACTTTACTTATCCTTTTTTTAATTTTATGTCTTTGTACTTGAGTTAGCTGTAACTTTTATACCTCAAATGAAAGCTTGTTAGATAGAGATATTATTTACATAATTTGAACATTTCATTACTAGGAGATTTTTTACAGAAAACTGCATTTTTTATCGAAAAAGTTAGTAAAAAAATAAGAAAATCATACATTTCAAAAGCGTAGTTTTAAAACTGTAAGTTTTCAACATTTTATTACTTATTATGAACTTTTGGAGCGACGATAACAAAAAACTCAAAATCAAACATGTAGTTCTTTGTATTTCAAATTTAATCGTCTGACATCGGAATGAAAAATAAAAAAAAACGAAATTCAAATAATTCAAAAACGGTTAACTTCTGGATAGGACATTATAGGACAAAATCTGTTGCTTTTGATCTAATCTATTACCTCTTAACAGGAATACGTGACATTACAAGTCACCCTGTATATTAGTATGGACTATTCTATTTCGTATTCTGAATAATAAGGGTTGAAGTGGCGCGGAGTGTAAACGTGACAACACCGCCCCGTGAGCTTATCCGCCGAGCTTTTGGCGTGTGATGGCTTTGGCGATGGCGCGTGTATCGGCGTGTTTTAAGAGCCCCGGTTGGGCTGAAGCCGACCGGTTTTCCCGTTTCCATAACTTAGAGGGCCAATTACCCGAAAAATATCCGAATGGACGGCAAATTGGCATCGCAAAAGCGACTGACGTGCCCCACGGCGCAGTCACTGTGTTTTTACCGATAGCAGCCGCACTGTTATGTTCGGTAACAAATTGGATGATTCGATTCGCTGTTCAGAGGATGGCAGTCCGGCTAATCGATGACTCTTCCCTAACGAACATTCCTGAGATCCTGATAGCTCTTCTTCATGGTGCCACTCCGCGAAGAGTCTGCCAGATCTACCCGCCTGACTTCCTATGTCCCTAAGCTCTTTATAGCAGCCAATGTGCCCCGGTATTGAGGCTTTTTCTGCTCAGGTGCTTTGGTATATAAAGAAAAGCCCTTAATTATGTGTAAAGCATTACAGTTTCCACAATAGGCTATCTAGCGTTTAATATTTAAACTAATAGTTATATTTCCATCGAATGCCAATGTGTTACTTTGGCTTGTCAAAAACTTGTTATACTAAATATTTGGCATTTTCGAAATAGGGGCTTGATTAATTCGAAACTTCGCACACGTATCAAGGGCTGATGACAACGGTATAATTTGATGACAGTTTTCTATTATCCTTATTCGTAAGTAAGATTCTGTAAAAAGCAGATATGTTAATAAAAGGCCACGGAAGAAATGAAAAGTAAAAATAGTTTAAAAAACACGCTTTTATAGCAAACCGAACTGAAAAGTGGAAAATAATGTTTAATTACAAAGAGTTTATATTACAGTAGTAGATGGTCGAACAATCATCTGAAAATAAAATTATAAAGCGGTGCTTTTAAGCTATTATTTATTTTCAGATGGAGCTTTTTTTCACCTCAGAAACTATATTGAATTGCTGCATTTAGAGCCCAGAAAATGCATTTATTGCTAATATTTTCTCATCGGACACTGCAGAGCATCGACTGATCTTCGTTTGCTTTGTTCGCATGGCATAATAAAGTGGATTTTTTCGTGGTGGCATAGAGTAATTCCGGTGACTGTTTCGGGTCGTAAACACAAAGCACACACATACAGATTTTCCGGTCCGGCAATGGCGTAAATCATGTAAATCCGCGGATGTAATTACCCGGAAATATTGCTCTCATTGGCGTAGACAACGCAAACAGAAAAAGTTGTATTCGATACGTTAATCAGACACTAGTGCACGGTGAACTGAAATTTTGATGTACAAAGTATTTGTTGATTTAATATGAGACACAAATCGTATATATTACCAACACACTGCTACTCCACGAGCCATCTACGGGTAACTGATATTATAAATCAGCTCCAGCGATGAGATATAGCTGTAAGTATTGCACCACGAGCGTGATATAGTAGGCAACACAACATCCATCGCAAGGAACTGCCTTTCGAGGCGTACGCGCTGACCACTGAGCTACTGAGGCTGCCGTAGGTCTAGTTAATAAAAACGTAATATCGTAGCGACATGGGAGCTCTCCCGAGGAGCAAGGTCGCCAACCGATCGTCATTGGAAGAAAGACATTTTGTTAGGGGAATGTCGGAAGGGTACTATCCAAAACCATTTATTCAATCATATGAAAAGCTGTGTTTCTGGTGATACGTTTCTAACTACATATTATGGCTACCTCCATTCAATAATGTCATACGAACTCTTGAACTGGGGTCACTCTGTGCATATGCCTAAAGTATTTGCATAACAAAGATCCTGCATCGGAGACACCGCAGGTCTGAGTTACATGCAGCCATGTAGAGAGGCCCTCATCATCCTAAAGAAACTTACTCTTCCATCTCTATATGTATTTGTCTGCCTATGTTATGTACACAACAATTTGGATCTATACGAAACGCAAAGTGATATACCTACATAGTTTCAATACACGTAACATGTACACCTATAATTTAGATATCCCTAAACAAAGAACTAGAAGCGGTTCTAACTACCATGGAATCCACTTTTATAATGTTCTTCCTGAGGTACTCAAAATGTCTAGCACAGGCTCATTTGAGTATAGAATTAAAGCGTACCTTACCAAGAAAGTTTTTTTAAGCAATAACTTTTCGGATCTCTTATAATGATGTTGTGGTGTGCTTCTTTACTTTTACTGTTTGTTAATTTGTTGGGATGTGCTTGTTCTATGGGATTGTATTTATTTTAATTTCATCATATCATTTTACAGTTTTTTTGTTAATTTTGTTTTTTAAGGTTTTCTGGTAACATTGTTTTTTCCAACACATTTTATTGTTTTGTGAATTTACACCTTGGTATTTTAACTTCTACTTTGACCTTTGTAAGCAACAATTAAGAAATTAAATGCAAGGACCAGCTTTATTCCCAGTAGACGCGGCAATTAACCAGACTTGTTTATGCCAAACAATGTTCCTCAAGATATGAACTCCGGCAACACCAAATGAGTGGCCTTCAGACAAATCTGGAATTTATACAATCACAATCGGTTTGATTGTATTTTTTTCTAAAAGCCGTAATTACTTTGGTTTGAACGCTGAAAGTTAATGCTGATAATGAAACCCCCCGAATGATGTGACGATTCCCTTATGTCGAGTACTGCTTTCATAAGTCCTATTTTAAAACAATTGATAAGCAAAAGATATATCTTCAACAATTTCTCCAAAAAAACTGCATTTATATGTTGAACTTCATCCCCTTGCAAACATTCGGCCTCCACGACATTGTGCTAGCTGATTCAGCAAACTGACGTCGGACGTTGCGCTGGTAAAAAACAAATGAAAACCTCTCTAGTAAAAATGGCGACCGGAAACGGTAGCGGCGGATACCGGAAACGTCCGCTGAAAGCGGAAGACCGCCGGAAAATTAAGAGGTTCCGGAATGTGGACTGCGGAAAATTCTGTACACTCTCTCACTCTACTCGTGTCGCAACTGTGTGAGTAGTTTATCATTGGATGAACAAGTTTATACAAGTTCGACACTTATTATTTTAAAATTCACAAGTACAATGGTATTTTTCCAAAAGTGCTGATTATTTAGGATCCAATTCCATAATGAGCTGCATATCGTATTTCCGCATTCCAAGTTCCCAACAATATATGATGCTTCCTATAAGAAAATTAAGTTTTGATCTTTCGATACTCACTGATCCCATACAGCTTACGAATTGTAACATGGTCATACCTGCAAAAAAAGAAATTATATTTCACACAGTGAATCCATAAATGATGTTCAAATAATAGCTTCATATCTGACATGAAATAAGTGTATTTTTGTTTTGTACAAACTTGTACAATCTATAAAATTCAACTGGATGGCTAGAACGCCTACATACTATTAATTAATTATGACTAATTTCATTAAAAAGAAGCTGCTACTTGTATTATTTCCATACATGTAATCTGACAATTGTACTATTTTGGATATTGAAATACGCTTATTATATCACGACACAGATAGCCTGATATGTACAGAAATAGAGTGACGCCATGCAACCAAGTCACAGTATCTCCGCAAAATAACATTAATAATATGTGTTTACCAGCATTTCGCTTGAACACTGATCTGGTTATTTGGTAATGTGGTCGCATTTAATCTATATTTACATTATATTGGTGAGGGCGGAATGATAATGAATTAACTAAAATGATGTCGAACGGCATGTCCACTGCAGTTGGGGTGCTAGACTAGATTTATTCATTTGGTAAATTTGTATCAGACAAGATAAGCGATGTCCGCAATATTACAAATATCAATACTTCAGCTATCCGAGATTATGAAGACAAATGCCTTTGCTGCGCAGATTAAGCCGCAACCCTAAAAACTTTAGGGTCAATCCCTCTTATCAGGTGCACTGTGTAAAAATATGAACGAAATCATATAAGCTTGGATCCACAGGTACTCCGTTTCTATAACCGGGTGTTTATACATTTTTATATACTTGGGCCATCACGCAGGCCTAAGGTCTAAATACCCGTGAGCTTATAAGCTTTCTGAACTAGTCTAAAATCTGCATAGTTGCATCATCCACTACTCTGTAAGCTAAGCTAGCCATTGAATTAAAAAAATCTCGGCTATAAGATAGATCGTAATGAGCTTTTATTTCTGCTGCGAGAGGCAAAATTTTGGCGCATTATCATTAAAAAGTGGCGTTCTGGCAGTGGTTCTGCTCGTTTTTGCAGAACGGGTAGTAATTACCCTCAAGGAACGCATAATCCCTGTTCGATCTATAATTTCCGACCGGAATTGTGCTGCGGCCAGATGCAAATTGTGCCATTATAGTCAAGGAAAATTGACACATCTTCAATTAAGATGGACACTGGGTATCTTAGACCGAACTACATGATAAGCCAAATGTTTTAAAGTCAGCGCTCTACAATATGTTAAATACAAAACCTGAAAAGAAAACTTAAATCATTTGTAGTTATAAGGATAGAGTGTGGTGAAAATGGCAAACGTTCATTAGTACGATGTCGGACAATATCTCGTTTTCTGAAATATCAGCAAGAACTGACATAAGTAACTGTATTCTGAAAGTTACCAGAAATATTTGTGCACCCGTCATAAAACCTGCTTCCCAGGTAAATTTGGTGTGCAGAGCATCGAATAAATTACTGAATGTTTATTATTTTCATGTCAGGTTGTGATGAAGAGGTAGTTACAGAGATAAGGCTTCGAATCCCAGGTGGCAAAATGTCTAACCCCAAAATTCGTCGACACGACGATTTATCACATAAATTCGGCGGGTTAAAATAACCAATGAATGCTTTTAGAACGCATGGCACATAAAAACTCTTCTCAAATGATAATAAACACAGCATTCATCATGAAACATTTTGTATCATATGAACACCTCACAAAGGCAGACGTTCTTTATGGCGAAAGGATCTTGATTTTGTCACTCGGTGATCAAGGCTTCCCATTTTCTCTCGTACAATAGAGCAAAACCACTTATTTAACTTTGTATAGAGAACAAGCGACAAAGAGCTTGCATAGCTACAAAAACATCAGAACATTGCCAGAGTCGGAGTCTGGAACAACGAAACTATGAATTCAGGTCCTTTGAAACTTTCGTCAGAACTATTTTATGTAGTTGCTTTGCTATAAATTGCTGTTGCTTCTGCACATAAAGATATATAACAGGATAGGTGCCCTGACACAAATAGACATCGACAGTGTTGCCGACAGTGAACAGTTTGACAGACTATGCTAGAGGATAAAAGCCGCAAGATCAAAACTAAACCGATTCTTTTCGAATTCCCTTATTCCTGTTTTGAAACCCTCTTTTCTCAAAATGGTCATGCTGGCTGGAGAATCAAGGTAGAAGTATTTGCTATGGGAAATAAAATGATGAAACTAGAATTTTTATAGTTCACAAAGTTGCATAAGCATCTATACCTTTTACTTTCTACGCCACTGGTGAGGAATTGTTGCGATCGCAAGAACATTAGAAAATGAGATGCACTTTTTGGACGTGATATGACATGTACGTCACAAAAAAAACCATGTCACCCATTTCCATCGGACTGTCGGCCTGAAATATTTAGATTTGTCGGTATGTCGGTCTATCTCTCTGTCTGTTGGCCTGTACGCTGAATCCCGTCTATCGCTTGGAAAGTACCGTTTGGATTTTAATGAAGCTTTCACACAAGGTTTCTATTATGCCAGGAGCGCAAAAACTTTATCGATACCATCGGTAGGGCACGGAAAATATGTCTATGGACTGATTGCATGGGCCTGCTTGATTGGCTTGATCAGTTTAATTTCTAGTTCACATATCCCTAGCTACCCTATTTCTTCAAGGGTATATTTTGTGCCGAACATAAGCCTTTATGAACCGAAGGCAGAGTCGCCTGGTAAGTGCAGAGCCATTTTTTGCTGTCGCACCCGTTCAGTAGGAGCTTCCGGCGGTATTGTAGCCTCTAAGGTGTATTGTATTTGACTTTTATTTTGAGCACCCAATCCAGCAGACATGGATTCGGTATAGTTTTCCTGACCTCTTGGTACTAGTATAGGTTTCTCAAGGAGTTACTGCTTCCTGCCAATAGCGCTCAGCGCTCGAGGATGACATGGCATACTTTGTTCCTTTTCCGCATCGTCTTCTGTTTCCCATCATACAGCCTTATGTGGTACAGGTGTTTTCTTAAGCCAGACGTGCAGCATTTTTAACGCTGGATAGGAGTAGCTACAGATTATTAGCTACACTAGCAGTAGCCGTAGAATAACTTTCTCAGTTAATCAACATATTAACAAATATGACAGCCAAGTGAAAATTGCTGTCAAACTCATCTTATATCTACTACTTATACGCACAAAGCGCTGCACCGCTGGACCGCTTTACGTTGTCTGACTGCTTCTATTGTGTCCTGTTAAAATTTTTAAGGCTCGAGCAGTTTTCCTGCAGACAGCAAGCTCCAATGTTCCTTGTATTGTTTTACTTGCTAATTTTTTTCTTTACCCAGATTTTGGACCTATTGATATTTTATAGCTGTTCTAGACTACCATTATCTCGTTTTACAATGGTTTAGCATATGCTTTTGTGCAAATAACTGTATCACCCTTTATTTATTCGAAATCTGAAACTAATTATGTCCTCTATCTTCTGGCCTGAGAAACTCAACTATCACTGTTGCGGCCCTGTTCACATCCTTACCATGCTGAAAACAGCCACTCGGCAGGTACGTACGGATCTTTTGTTTCCAGCCCTTCTATAAAACAGCCTCATGTTCCTACATGGCTACTTTTACTACTCCATTCTCTATAACCTTTTGCATCCAAAATGAGGGAGACAACAGCCGGAAAGACATTTCAACCGAATTGGCTTTTAATATTTAATTGGTAAAATTTGGAGAACGCTTCAGCATGGCTTAGCATGCCAGTAAACCTCGAAGTAGCTTTGTTTGGCTTTTCCTTAGAGGCTTGTTACAGACTGACTTCATGGTATTTACCAGGTGTAAAGCTAAAACTGCTGATACAGCTACAAAGCAAATAATTAACTCTATTTCACAAAATGCACTGATTGTAAGCCTTTGGTATTTTACTTCTCATTCAGCGAGGGAAATACTGTTATTCAAAATTCAGTCATCAAGTTTTTGATGTTCATAACGTCCACATCAAGAAAATGCAGATCACTCATTTCGGTCGGTATGTATGTCGGTCCGTTAACGCTTTTCTAATAGCGTTATCTCAAAAACGGCTTAAAGATACTTGAACAGTGGGAAAAGATTCAATAGCAACACTATACCGTTTGTTACATCTCCTTTCAAGTTCCTGAACACTCCGTGGAAAGGGCAAGTATTGTATTCGGGAGAAGCTTTAATCATGACATATATTGTGTTTTGGATGTTACATGACACATACATCATGAAAAATTATGTCACTCATGTCACTCTGTCTGTGTGTGGCTAATTTTAGCCTCTATAACTTGCAAAGTATCGTTCAGATTTCGATGAAATTTTCAAACAAGGTTGCTATTATGCCAAACAACACTCGTAGTCTTTGAAAATTGGTGTAGTGACGGCAAAGCTACAGGCAAACAACGAAAAGATAAAGACATGTCAAAGATGAATAAGCTTTGGGGATTTGAGAATCCACCCTCTGACTGGGGAGCTCTGTTGAGAAAACAAAAGGAATAAAAATAGGCATAGCATATTCATACGCTTTCACCTTCGGTAATTCTACCAGGCCTATTTCATACACAGATCTCACTAGACTTTTGGACCTATTTGACTGACTTGATCCATTTAATTTGTAGTTCACTTTTTTCTAAGATAGAGAGAGACCTTATGCTGACCTCCACCCTAATTACTTTCGGTGTTGTATAGGAGTTGCAGAGTTAGCCTACTTGACGCTACATATGGCAAAAGACATACCTGAATATCATTTTTGTATCAAGGATCCTTAATTAATAATAAATAATAATAGCTCATAACAGACTATAGCAAATCGAAGGCTAAATGGTAGCACAAAATACAAAATTAAGAAATAATTTTATATGTAAAGAACTCTTCCACGCTACGAAAGTTCTTATCTGTTAGGAATCATTTCAACTGATTTCTGAATCTGCTTACTGAACATCTCCTTTTAAATTATTGAAAGCTTTACGACCCATGTAACTCAAAGATTTCTGATATGCTGCAAGGGTAATTTGGGAAAAGGTATATATTATCGCAGCCCTATCTACTACGAAACTATTTTTTCAAAGCGTTGCTTTTTTGAGAAATATGTGTAGGATGCATTCCGTTAATGTCAATTGTTCATACCTATTGCTACCAAATTTTACTGGACTATAAGAATACCATTTTTTGAAGCTCAATCCAGGAAATTGTACCAACTGCATACATACATACCCCTAGAAATAATGTAAAAGTATAGAGAAACTTTGGAGAACTTATTGACGGTGCATTTGGAAGTTCCGGAAATATGGAAAGCTATAGCTATATTTTCCTTATTTATGTGCTTAAAGTATTTGTACCACTAGAGCAACATACATACTTGTGCATAGATATATTTCAAAGTAGAAAAGTGAGCTAGAAAGTTTGCTTTTATTTTGCCTGAGGAAGTTGTATGAAGTTTAGTCCACGTATCTTTGCTTAGACGAAAACTGGACCAAATAGGAAGTTTTCTATAGTCAAAAATACTACCAGTTTTAATTGTGTGTGTATTTGGTATCTTTCACAAATTTGGTAAAATTGCTCCCGTAGCATGAAATTTAAGGAAGTTACAAACTGACCAGTCGCAATATATTGTTTGTATTTTGGCATAGACTGATCTGCAATATTATAGCTATACGATAAATAAAATTGGATAAGGCTTTCTGGGTACTTCATTTTCCAAAGGTGGACATCCTGATGGTTGATGCTTCAATATGCTTACGGAATATCTATGCTTTGGCTTGCATTAATATATATTTTAAGACCACATGGGATCACTGCCACAGTCTTTAAATGGTAATAAGATATTTTACAAAAAAAAAACAGATTTATTCAATTTCCAGGCCTCAGATAACGAATGTGGTATCCGCTTGTCAACAAGAAAAATGGCGGATCTAATATCGTGAAGCTCAAACTTTAGTTTTATGTTTTCAGGGTCGCTAGTAATAAATTTGATATCGGTTATTCAAAAATCAGAATATCATATCTAATATCGAGGCTATGCTATCGCAAAATTTAATTTCAGATATTTTTAATTTTACTTATTTTTTAGTGTTGGAGACCTCACAGTCAGATTTCATTTTCAAATACCCTATACTTATTTTTGGTCGCTGAAACAAAATCTGAAATCGACCTGAATGTATCTAGTTTCATTTTATCATGTTCAATATGTACATCCTATCATTTAGTAAATAACTATGCAACTTTGGGTTGCTAAAAATCCGTTTTAGTTGTGGCGTTGTGGAGTTAAATCTGGGGTGAAAATTAGAATTTTGTGAATGACCCTATAGAAATAGATAAAACTCAGATACATGCATACGCGACGGAAATCTCAGACGGAAAAATCCGCACACATAACTCGAGTTGCGGCAATATATATACACGTCAAATCTAATTTAATATTTCTCAGCTCACGTTCTATGAAATTGCAGCTGGCATTTCGAGGATACACCGTTGCGTAATGTAGCTGTATAATATATTTTATTCATGGTACTCCTGATAAAAATGCACCAACATAACCAATTATGTTTAAATCAACATATATTTTCATGGACAAGTTTAGTAATTCAAACATCAATACTGACACTAGCAACATCATCAGAAATAAAACTTGATGTCGAACTTGCCAGACCTTTTAACAAAGCACACAGTGTCCCATCAGTGTGCTTTAAATATCTCTTTTTTATCAAATTCAGCTATGTCAAACATTTCACTTTAATACCTTGATACAGGTCACGCCTCATCATCTGTTTAACCCAACTGGTCTTACCAACCAGAAGAATGAGCGACTCCAATTTTGTTCAATAGACAGAGCGCTCCAAACCTGTCTGGACCAAGGAATTCGAATAGATTAGGTGGTGCTTACATTACACTGTTCGTCGCTAGAATTGCGTTACTTTAGTGCATACTTTTAACTCAATATACCACCATTGACTACTAAAGTGACAGCGTTGTATCAGTATAATTATAATAGTGCTTGTGCCGCTCTTTGCAAATTATGCTAGAAGTACCATGTCCTGCAGTTGTCTAATACAATTATCTGCAAACACTCGCACTCTTATAAAATAACAATAACAATACGAATGTAATGATAATTTCCAATAAAATGGCTCATGTCAGTGCCACTTGTAATATGCACATTGCTCCTGAATGCAGACTGAGATTTTGGAGACAAATGAGTCGTAAATTTGCACCTTCTACCCAGTATGTTGGTCTGGATCGAGTATAAACCGCTAGGCCTCCCTGCTTTCGTCTCTGTTCAATGATGCTTGCCAGTGACCGTTGTACTCATACGTCAAGAGATTCATTAGTCTGTATTTTGATAATACACAGCATGAGTTTAGGGCTAATGCCAGAGCATTTCCCTCCTACTACCCTCCAATCGGAAAACCTAGTAACTACGACGACACTTCTGAAAATATGTATTTCCAACTATATTTCTTTATTGTGTACTGCTGCTTTGTACCTAGAAGATACTGTTCTTAATACAAGTCATGCTTCTCTGTGAGAAGTATTCTATGGATGCTTAGTCCCGTCAAAGTAAGCATCGAGTCGCTTCGTGATACTGTCAGATAAGAAAACGCAGACGCGCGGAGTGGTAGCTGGAAAGGGGCGTGGCTGTACTACCCGGCCGCACTGTATCGCCGCAGCGAGGTACAGCTCTCACACGCTTCAGCCTCTCCGCAACCGTCGGCGCAGCTGAATGTCCACGCGTTCACAGCTCCGAGCAGAGCTCTATTCGGTTAAGCTATTTTTTTAATAGTGGGGTTCATTATAGGGTTCTCCATTATCTCCCAGTGGTGTTTTAGTGTTGTGACGTGGTTGTCCAGTGTCTTCAAAGTGGAAATTAGGTCTACTTCCAGCTCTTCTGAGGGAAACACGACGTGCAGCAAACTAGATGAGCCTTGCATACTCATCTACTTGTGTGTTAGGGTTGACATCCTATGTTTTTTAAATAAATTGCGCACATTGCATACACTGGGAGATTAGTCATATACCGAGGTATTTGGAGAAAAACTAAAATTTGGCCAAATTGTTTTTATTTTTATCTGACGTTATTTTAAAGAATGTCAAAAAACCAATGGCACTCCATGAAGTGTACTACATTTGCAGAAGGTATCTAATATCATCTTTTTCTACGACTTTACCGATGTATCACGTTACATTTGTCTTTTTTTTAAGTTATAAACAAACGTGTTTTTTTTATTTGTTCACTTTGTTTAAGTAGGCGTTGCAAGCAAATGCTTGATGTAAGATTGTGTGATTACTGAAATTAACCTAGTATGATCCTTATCTTGGCCACCCTGTAATACATTATTATTAAAAGAAATTCACAGAAACGTGCAATAATCTAACGTTCTTGTAAGTACTCTTATGTACTTACATTCATTTCTGAAAAATCTCAAAACTATCAGCAAAGCCTCGAACAAAATACTATTTTTAGTCCAAGGAATTGGTGATAGTCTTACCTTGGTTGTTGGATGATCTGTGGGCACCAAATGTCCAACAAGAGTAGGCATGTGATGCGTCCAAAGTGCGTCTGTCTGTAATTCCACATGATCGACGAGTTATAAGTTGGATTCAAGTTATCAAGCTGTCTATTTTTTGCTTCCTCAAAATGAATCTTATATCTCTGCGTATAAAACGAACACTAAATAGTGGAGTAAAATGAAAATCGTTCTTCTCCTATTAATGATCATGTAATTTTAGATCAATAGTTAATGAATATATTTAGATAATAAAGCATTGTTTTTTTTCAATTGTTGTTCAAATAGTATTTATCCTATAAAACTCTGGGCATTTAAAAAATGTTCAGAGACATTAACATTGCTACGTCTCAAATTTTATATATCTCCATTGGTATTCCTCAATATTTTATTCAAAACTGATTTTTTATAACATTCTATCAAAATAGCAGAGGTAGCAAAATCATCCGATGAGCTGGCAATGCCGCAATCCAGGTGGCAAGAATGACCAGTTTATCTGTCAAGACGTATGTCTATCCCGGGGTACCGACGGAGTCATTTAGATCGTCAAAGCGGCAATTTTTCAATTTTCATTTGCATCTTTTTAAGTGTTGTGCAACGATTTCGGCAAAAATTTCGCTACGGATAGTCTTCTAGAATCTAGTAGAATACATTTCAACAGTTGTCTTGCGTGGCCATGTTATCTTCACTGGGACCCCTACATCTCCGTGGTGCATAATGGAATTACTATAGACATAGACCTAAAATAATTATCAATTTCTGAAAAATAAGAGCTAAAAAAGCTAATAAAATATTGATGGTCAAGTTTTTTGGCTGGTGTGGATGTTCCACTCTTTCAGCGAGATTAAATGAAAACGATTCATTCATATTTTTGAATCGTTCCAATGCATGAGATACTAATTTCAAATGTCAATTCCTAAATATTAAAACAAAAATATTTATATGGAAATTGGTTGAAAAATCTAGCACGTTGTGAAAATAGTAGTTACTGTAAATCGTAGTTTGGTGATGGTACACTTAACATAACCACGTGTTTAGGGATTGCAGGCTTAACGTGTAGACGACAGTGTAATATGTAATTCTGCAGTAAAAATATCTTGGATGGGGACTTTTAATATTGAAATTATTTTTTTATTATATTCCAGCAGTACCTCGACGTCAAATACCAACATAGAACAAGTGGCGTTTGGAAACAGACTACAGGAGATTGATTATCGATCACAGGATGGAATGACACCTCTGAGTTGCCATATTTCGTCACCTGTGAGGTGAATGGCCACATCGTGATTGACTGTGATTTGAAATATATTAACATGTGAATCATACACGTTTTATGACCTTGAACATAAAAAAAATAAAAAGGTATATTTGCTTAAAATGAGTGAATAGATGATAAACAATAAATAATCAAAAACAATAAATGAACAAAATCAGTAACTGAAAAAGTCTTTAACAAAACAAGATAATAAATGAACTATGTATATATAACAGAATTCTTTTTAATTTTTTTTTCATTGTAATAAAATTTTTGAGCTCTAGCGTGTATGATTCACATGTTAATATACTTTAAAATCAGTCAACCACGATATGTGACTATACTATATACCTCTCAGGTGGCGAAATATGGCCACGCAGCGCATCCTGTCTTCGATAATCGATCTTCTTTGGTCTATTCTCCTTCTCCATCGTCATTGTAGTCTATGTTTTGTAGTCACTTGTTGTGTTATTTGTGGAAAATGGAATTTCGGAAGAACACATTTCCGTATAAAAAGTGCTCTCTCCATGATTTTTTTGTGCAGAATTACATATTACACTGTCGTGTACACGTTAAATCTGCACTAATCCCAAAATAGGTGGCTATGTTGAGTGTACCATGTACCATCACCGATGCTGCAACTGCAATTGTATGTTTGAATGTTGAAAATCTTGAACAGTCTTGGACCAGTGGTGTTAAAATGTCGTTGATGAACTGGAAAGAAGCGTATGTATGTGATGAAACGCAACACCTAACAAACATTTTAGTGAAAGGGCTTTTTCATGTAAGGGTTTGAAAGTGCAAGTTTGCAAATGTAGGATAAACTATGAATACACTGTAGGTGATGTTAAATTAATATAATCACATATGGAATGCAAAAGTTGCAATAAACATGGAGAAACCTTTAGCTAAACTGAAAAAAAAATATTTTACTAAGACAACAAGCATTTTTTTTTAAATTTGGCTCAGTTTTATATAATTTCATAATATTTAATAAACTGAAAACATTTCAATGACAAGCTGTCACTTCATATGTTACAGTGTTTTGTTTTGAATACTTTGATGCTATTTGCTGCCAAAAATTTGTGAGAGATCTTTAGGCTGATTGGGTATATTTAACTGCCTATTTGGTACTCGTTTTTGTTAAATTGTGAAATTCGCCCTTAGTAGATCATATGACATAATCTATAATTAGAAGAGTAGAAAGTATTATTAATCAAAGCGTTACTGTTCAGAGATTCAGTAAGAGCCACATTAAGCTTACATGATTCGAATAAATTAAATTTAGTTATCTGAAATAAATAAAAGTTACTAGCTTTTTTGATTGCGAGTCGCAACTAAACTCTGAACTCAACATAATAGGTTAACAGCAATCATTCATGTATCCAAAAGAGTAGATATCTGTTTGAATTTAAATGCTAATCAGTAAATAATAATGAGTTCTTTTTTCCTTTATATACGTATTTGTGAGCATTACATACACATATTGGGAAAATCTCAAGGGGAATTCATATAACGTTCCTTTTCATTTCTTGCAGTTAAAATGTGGAACAGTCTAAATAATGATGTAAAGGTAATGTCACAAAGAGTGTTCTCAAAGTATATAATGGCGATGCTTCTTCAGGAACAATAATACAATAATGAGTGTGATTGTGCACGGATACTTGTTGTCAAGTTTATTTTTTCAAATTTATCTTTTTATTAAGATGGAGAAGCGAGCATGTGATGATAGATGTTGTATGGGAGTGTGTTGATGTATTTCGGTGTTGTTAACTGTATGAGGGTTCGTCGGTGTGGCTTCGCGTCCGCTGCTTTCTGCCGCTCTTCGCCCCCTCTCCGGTGCTCCCTACCCATCGGAACGTTGACTTTTTAAGTGAGGAAATACATTTTGTTTTCTGCAATATCAATGGTTCATGCTCGTAATAAATAAAATCATTAAATTCCAGTATATTGTTTGTCTATTATGTGTGTAAAATTAGTGTGCACAGGGCATTTTCACACCCAAGCAAGCAAGGAAATTCTTGTCCGTTCGCATCTGTACTAGGAAATAAACATAGGAAAACCTACTCGCTCCAATGTACAGATCGAAAAACTCGCCCCCTTCGATTGAGCGGATTTTTTTGTAATTATTATATTTTAAAAAAAGTTAAAACCTTAATACATCAATAAATGACAAGGATCTAAAACACCATAAAAAAACTAACAATACAAGCAAAAAATTTCAATACAAAAACAGGAGCAGCCAAATCTTAAAAATATTATTTTATATCTGACATACATTAAAAAAAGTACAGAGACGTTCAAGTTCTGTTAATCCAATGGAAAATCAGACACTAATGTTCTAATTTCCCCCAAAGAATATGCCAGATAGAACTATAAAACATTAAAATTATGAAAACTTTTGCTCCAAACAAGAGACAAAATTACTACAATAGTTACTGAGGAACGTATACTATTTCAACAACAAGTTGAAGTTTAATTATCATAAATGAGTATGTGTGTCTTTGTATAGGTAAAAATGATTTAGGAGTCACCCCCCCATTGAAAAGTAGCAAAAATATAGTCAAGAAAAACATCATTTGTTTCCAGAAAAAAAAAGGTAAGTATCAACGCACTGTCCAAGTGTCAATACTTGAAAAAAAGTAAACCGCCAAAACATACGAAAAATTATGAATATCAATTTCATACAATTCAGACAAATGGATAAATCGCAAAATGATTTACTCCAGATAACTCTAGTCAGTAGATTATTGCCATTAGAATGAAAACAAGTGATCAAAAGTTCAAGTACAGTCAAGAATTCAAAAAGTAAATACATTTGGGGAAGGCAAAAATAATTTTGAAAGTAAATTTCCTACGTACCAAACATCATGAGAGCTATATCAGTACACCAGAGATCCAACAATTAGGCTATATATGCATACATGAAAAGTCTCAAGAAATCAAAAAAACTGCACATGAAGAAATACTTTCAAAAACTAAGAGGTTAGTGATCAAAAATGAAAAGCATATATGAATATGTTAACTATCAACAACAATAGTCACAACCTCAATCAAAAGTTCGACAAAATGTTGGGAAACCTAAAGTCCCCAGACTATCAATATTCAACAAAAAATTATCAAAATATCATCAATCTCAAAAGTACAATGAGAAAAAAGTTATAACTGTCCCCAGCAGTAAATAAAAACTATAGTAGTATGTGAGAAAAAAAAATTCTGGCAATGATCTCGCTGACTAATAAACAAGACAATTTAAAAGTTAATAGAGCATAGTACGCCTATGAAATAAACAGGTGGAAAAATTTTAATCTTTTGATAAAAATTTTAAACATTAAGCAAAAAGTAAGTATGATTAAAGAATTAGAAATTTGAGTACCAAAAGCAATTAAAAATAGAAATGCTGCCAAAAATTGTAAAGAATTTTGAAAACTATGTTCTGTCTGCCAGTCTTCCACTAGCAAACCACTTGTCGACAAAGCCAAACACCAATCGAAGCCTCACGTTGCGGGTGCCAATTTATGTAACGCTTCCTTTCCGCAAAAAGTCCAGAAAAGATGGAATGCAATGAAGATTCCAACTTTTCTGCACAATCACAGAAAATGGGTTACCATTAGCTTCCGGTAGCTCAGTCGGTGCCATGAAGACATCTACAGGCGTGTAGCTGTGTGTCGACCATGGCATGGCTAGAGGATAGAAGAACAAACAGAACACAAAAATGTAACAGATTTTATTTAACAAAAAGAGCATTTTCATTACATTACAATTTTACAGTTTTAAAGAACAAAATAAGTTTTACATCTTTGGCGCTGCTATAAAACTATCAACTTATCTTTCGGGTCCATTTTGACTCGACTGAAGCCAGGATGGCCAGGTGCTTGAAGTGGAGGTCCCAGTTGTGAGGGGTGACCTCACATATAGTGGCTTCATAACCAGTTGTAGGCGAAGTTGAACTTAAAGGCGATGGCGCTGCCAAGGCACATGCATGGGTGAAGTGATAGGCCAAGCAACGCAAAGTCAAAGACTAAGACAAAGGGAAAGGGAAAGAGAAAGAGAAAGAGAAAGTGAAAGGGGGTGGCCCCAATCATTTTGTCCTATACGGACACACATTCTACAAAATTCTAGCACATGGTGCTATATGGACCTTTTAGCTTTTGTTCGATCGGCGGCTCAAGTGAAAAAAAAGCGCGAGGAAGATCGCAGATCAGGAACTCCGCATCAAGCGCTCCAAGCGGAAATTTTTCCAAGTAAAAAGGCTAGAGATGGGATTAATGAAATGATAATCGAGAAGTGATTTAATAAATACGATCGGACGGTGAAACCGTTACACTACTTATGTAAGGCTGGGTGTTAACGGTCATTTGATCGAGGATTTTTCCTTTTTGCCAAAAATATTGGGTGTATTTTCTATAATACAGTAAATATAATGTTTTTTTTTGTTTCTGTTTTTTGGCAAATAAATGTATTTTGAATTTGAATTTGAATTTGAATTCATACTATAGGCGTTCTTTCATTTCCAGTAGTAGAATATATGTACAAGTGATACTAAAGCTAACGAAAAAATATACATCGCGTCACCTAAATTAAACCTGGAACTTGTAATATTATAATTGTTAATAAAGAAGTTATAAACTGATTCCTTAAATTTAGGTGGATTGCATGATTTTAAATGAGAAGAAAAATAATTACAATACTACTACCGACAGTAAATTCAAAGCTTCATTCAAAGTAGTCCTCAGATAATTCACAGAAAACAAATCCTAGCAAATCGAGTTACTAGGTTTTTCGATTGAAGGGCTGCCTAGTATGCGATACTAAAATCGCTG
Organism: Acanthoscelides obtectus; assembly: GCA_963669975.1. Taxonomy (NCBI): domain Eukaryota; kingdom Metazoa; phylum Arthropoda; class Insecta; order Coleoptera; family Chrysomelidae; genus Acanthoscelides; species Acanthoscelides obtectus. Next base: position 39,082,020 of record CAVLJG010000007.1, on the reverse strand, counting down.
TTGCTTTTCAAAAATGAACTATAATGATAATAGTAATAATAAAAATAGTAACAATAAGAGTAATGCTTTATTTCCCAACAGAAATTGATTCCATTTACAGGACATACTATGAACCCACAAGAAGAATATATATATCTAACGAAAATGAAAAAAAATTAAGAATATACAAAATCTTATAACGAATAATTCATCTGAGCACATCGTTTAGCTGACTTAATCAACATAAAGACCAGACAATCAACATTGATGTCACACACGTCACTAATAATGTTGAAATCAGATTGCATGTAAGACAATGGAGAATTTAATACTAAATTTGTATTGTAGCGATCTAACTGGAAGTACGGGTAAGACCTAAGTCTAAATGGCGGTGCATGGAAATTCATCTGTGATAATAGGTACATACTATCTATCATATTATGGAACAGTTTATGTAATAATGTGGAGGAAAATTGAACACGCTTCAAATCAAGGAGTGACAAACCAAACCTATAACACAGATGAACCTCAAAAATGCCTGTCATAGGTCAATGTGCTGATGCTTCGGTAGCACATAGGTTTTCAGTATCATTTACCAGTATGCTATAATTTAACGTCCAGCAGAGTTTACAGTTAATGTGTAATTTTCGTGCCAATCTGGTATTAATCAGCACATGTAAAATTCATTAATTTTCAAAACAGAATAGCTAATAATTTATATGAAAAACGTATTATTCGTCAATAAAAGCCTCCATATCATTAATGTTGAAATAATGAAATGTAGTCTATCAGTAGAAATTACATATATCATTTAAAAGGTTATTTGAATAATGTGAAAAGTTATTTCCAACACGTAAAATGCCGCATTTAGCGCAAAAATATATCTCGCTCTCATTTTAAACCCCAGTTTACTGTTGATCTAACAAAAAACCGAAAAACATATGTGTAAAATGGGTATGATTAAAACTGGATCTGTTTGCCTTTTGCCTCTGTCATGGCCAGCCATATGTCAAGTCGGTTCACGATTGTATGCAATCACCATTACAATAACGACTTGTCTTGGAAGCAGACAACGGAACCAAGCAGAGCCTATGTGCGTAAGAAGATGATACGCCTCCATCGATTTTTAAAAACTGCAAAGCTTTCTCGTCCTTGTCATAGTAGTACCCTTGTATGAAAGCTTCAAACAAATCCGAGCAGTATTTGACAAGCTACAGGCGGTCCAAATATTAGTGAACAGACCGACAGACAGGCGGAAATAATTGACATGTTTTTTGTGTTCCAAAGAACATAGTACCTCATTTTCGAGACTTTTCGCGATTACAATACTACCTCACCCAGTGGCGTAGGAAGTAAAATGCATTTATCTGGATTATGTCTTGTATACAGTAAGAGTGGCAAGAGGAAGCAGTGATAACATTTTTAAGTTAAAACATTCACGACATCGATGGATAAAATGCTGGCCACCCCTTTGCCGTATGCATTCACTCAGTCATAGGGACATGCTTTTGATATGTCCTCATTTAGCTGTACTTCGATCTGAAGCGCTGTGAGTGTTTGTGGAGGACAAATTGAAGATATTACTTTGCTTCCAGCGTATTCCACACAAGCTCAATGGACTAAAAAAGCTATTATTTAGATGCTAATGAAGTGAACTAAAAATTAGAAGGTAATTAAACATATTTAGAAGGTAATATAGCTCCCTCGTCTCAAGTTTCGAAATAAAAGCGTGTTAAATCCTTTTGTCATCCTGCTGTCAAAACGTAACGTGCTTATATTTGAAGGAGCTTCATTATCTTTGAATATCTTCAATCGGAAAATATGTTTTAAGATTTCCAGTTCTCTTTCACAGCTAAATGAAATCTTGTTTTTAAAAATGTATTCTTTCATTTCATTTGTTTTTCACTCTTTAGTATTTATGACGTCTAATAACTGATTTGGTAACTATTATACAATTTTCGTATACATATTCCTTTAACAGGACCGCATAAGACTTCTTACTTTATTCATACGAGTAATATAAGATTTCGATAGATACGAGTATAAATTATTATATAATGATAAATCGATATTTTGCGGCAATCGCCAGGTGGAATTTAGAATGATGTTATTTGCTTATTATGTTTCTCTCATTAAGTACTTTCATTTGGTACCCATGATGCTATAAAGCAGTGGTCATGGAAATGATGCTTTCCTTATTATGTTTTCCTCATCAACCTCTTTTATTTGATACCCATAGTATGGATACCACGGAAATTATAAGTCGCCATTTCGCGGTGGTCGCCATATTTAATTTAGAACACGTGACAGGATGCGCTGGTAAGATGTGCAATAGGTTCTTACTTCCAAAATGGCCCTCGTAATTCACTTATTACTTACTGACACGGCTCATAACTTTGGATATTTTGTTTTTTACTAAATTTATATTTTTCGTTAGATTTTGCTGCATTTTGGTTCGCTTTGTTAATTACACATAGTTGTAAGATTTACTGTTTTCAATTAGGGTTTTTGCTTTTACATGTTCCAGTTGCAAAATGGTTTTGCCTCTCAGACCAGGTTTGTATTGGAAAATACCATTTCCGTTGCCGCATTTGATGCAGGTACCGAAGCCATAAGTGGGAATAACCTTTGAATATTTGCAAAGTCTTGGTTGTCTTTAAAATAATATCGGGTCAATTGAAAGTCCGGTACGTCCTGCGCAAATCGGGATATCTAGCAACGCTATTCACCACGCAGGTGTTCTAGCGTCTCTCAGGGTGGTACTAAATACTCACCATGCTGCCACTACTGATGTAATATGCAAAAGTTGCATAAATTAAACACAGGCTGAGCACGATATGTTTGTTTTCCGTCTTAGCGTCCATAATCAAGAGTATGTTGTCTCCAAATGAGTAGACTTATACGGTACTGATGATTGCTAAAAAATAAGAAACAATGTCGTATATTGCTGGTTATGGTCACAGAAACGGAAACTAAACTAATACTATTTAGGCAATGCAAGATTCTTTGTGTATAAAGTCACCTCTTGATTCATAAATAGCTAGCTTCTCCCTAGTTCTAGCATTATCATAATATATTGCATTGCAAGTGGCAGGCTTCGCGGTTGCTTCTCATTTTGTGACCCAATAAAGCTTAATAACTGGGCTTTTATAACCATCACGCTGAAATGTTTTATAAACCGGCACATACCAGCGATCTACAGGCAGGCGTATACTTTGTACACAACTTTTACGACATTATAAAGATTTACTACTAATACCTTCCATAAATAAATACATTTCCCTCAGTCGATATAACTTGAAGCCACAATGTTCGAAAAGTCTGTCAACAATACCTCTGAGAAGAATTGCCTCCTTATTGTAAGTGCTTGAAGCGATCAATGTTTATTTGTTAAATCGCATTATCACTACCAGTATTGTAGTGTAGCAAAGTTGGGTTTTACTATGTATTCTGCGTTTTGTGTATTTTCAAATTTTCTGAACTTTTTATAGCTACCAGTCTACCACTCTTACTCGTAGGCGGAACAGTCATTTTTATTTTTCCTTACTCTTTCAGGACAGCATCTAAACTTGCTGAATTTGTAGATTATTGATATACATATTTTCTTTTTCAAGACCCTGTTTATCTTTCAAAGCTAAAGTACTGCATTCAGGTCTTTTATAGGTTATATTCAAGATCTCCAGAATCAGAAAAGTCACTTCTTTCTTAATATCCTTGGTGGACTTAAAACTTATTCAAGGTATACGCAGGTTTGTACCGTTCAATCAACATTATGTCTAATTTTGAATATCCCAGTGTTGACATTTGAATTTCAGTCACCCAGTACGATGTATTTGTTGAGAAAGAAAAGCGAAATAAAATTATTATCAACCTTCCAGACGATTTGCACCAGTAGAATTGTGCGCAAGTTTAATGTTGCAAGAGAAAATTTGTCCGAAGGCGGTCTTAAATATTTTCCACTAGAAATAAACAAGGAAAGACGTTAATGCTATTATAATGTCTCCTTTAAAGACCATTATGATAAATATTATTTAAACGGAACGGAAAGATCATATAGTGTAGACCTTTTGCAGTATCTCAATGAGTTCGGATATTTCCATGGAATCCAGTCTAGGTAGAAACAGCAACGCTTAGCTTTGCTTGTCACCAAAATCTCAGTCTGTAGTCAGGATGAAAGTGCATACTACAAGTGGACTTCAGGACATGATCTTCCTGCATAATTTACAAGCACCTGCAGCAGCCTAATGGAGATATATCTTTCCACGGGTAGGTATTATCATTGGGTTGAAATAACGTTGTCACTTTGGTAGGCATTGGTACTCAAATGACTCAAAAGTATGCACTTAAACTACGCAATTTCGATAAACATGAAGGCTTGGCTCCCTCTAGTCTATTCGAATTCGTTGAAAATTTCTATATTTCATACTATGTATGCAAATAAGAGTAATTCTATCGAAATATAACACACAAAGCGCCATCTCATATCAGCGAGTGTATAGCAAATATCGGTTGGAACTGTAAATATCTCAGTTCGCGTTTGTTGGCATTGTGACTGCTGTGACCGCCGATTTTGGCGGTATAGTAGAAGTGGTCTACTCGCCATTGAACAACGTGTTTCATGCTTTTTTGAGCTCATCAGCATAATCTAGGCTTGGTCTCTGGGACAACGAACGAAAGCATAGGCACCTATCCGAGATATGAGATAAAATAGCTTCTTGGATGTATAAAAATCACAAAAGAGCGAATTGATTGCGACATTGAAAATTCTATTGGTGGATGTATTTTGACATTATGGACGTCCTTAGATTCATCCCGACAGCTAGATTTAACCCTTTATTATTTTCATTTAATGCAGTTGGGTGCTTTTTTTGAGTTACATTCTTTGGAATAGTCATAAGCAAACCTTCACCCACTCATTCGTATACTAAGTTATAAACAGTACGGAACGTTACCAATACAATACAAAGGGTATAGGCGAAAGTACATATGTAAATTGCTCCCAAGAGTATCAAGATCTGGATCAATCAAACTGAAGGTATATTGGGCGTATTCAACTCAGTCAAATTTTTAGATCAAGGCAACTATTTTAGAAAATAATTTAGTAGAGTCCCAATTTTGCTTAGAATAATTTGCAAAAATTACCGATGTCGTAGTCTTTTAGGTTGGTGACACATAAGATTCGGGACAAAAAATTGATTTTATTCTAATCTTCAATCGATAACCAAAATGTACTGTAGATAAGTATTTTCGTGCGTCCTTTTAGATCCACTGTCAATGTTTAAAAAAAAATGCCAAATATCGGAAAATCCGATTTTCTTCAATTTCTGCGTAGAATATCAAAATTTGGTTATCTCAAAACCTAACTTACATACGCGTTCCTGTACGTTCTTCCCCAAAAAATGGGAAAGGTTTACGATAAAAATTCTCCCTTAAATGCTTTGAGATCTCATGAGCGTGTTTGAAAAACATTTATAAACTTCGATTTGCAATTCTGGGGCTGGCAACATGCAGGTTTGTTAAATTGAGTTCTTTTTGCAAAAAAAATTAGAATATCTGCCTCAGCAGATGCGACTATACTTCCTGGACTATTATCATAACAACCTGGCGTTACATTGTAAACACACAAAGTTGTTGATATTATGCCATTTTTTTTTCATCTACGCATACAAACTGAAATGGAGTTTTTGTTTGATATACCTACTACACTTTGCAGGCATAATATCATGTATATGTAAACCCCGCGGGTAATATTTGCAGTGTATAATGCAGGCCACAACAGCGGTTTTGTTGTTGTTTGAGTTCGAGCTTGCCTGCCTGGGAGGGCCGGCCCGTTGCTGCCCGTCCGCCATTGTACCTTTTATTGTTTCCGACTAACTGCCGATTTGCCCTACAGCCCTACGTGCGGCAAGATTTTACTTCCCACGCCTACTGGCAATCCCAATTTTTGATGTTAGTACACTAATAACACTTCCAACCCCTGCAATGTTACGCATCTATTAGACATATTTCGCACAACATAGAAGCTACGCAGCGTTGGAGACGATTCTTGCACTCCTCATAGCAGTGCTGGAGCTACGACTCTGGAAAAACCTTCAGCTGGTCGGTTACAGCCATTTGAATATTTTCGACTGTCCCAAAATGAGTTCCCTTGAGGTGATTTTTTAACTTCGGGAAGAGAAACAAGTCACAAGGACACAAGTCAGGCGAATAAGGTGGCTGAGGAGCCACAAGAAGGTTTTTACGTGCCAAAAACTAATTTATTGACATGCAACACGATGAGTTGTTCTTGATATGATAAACGGTGCTGGGCTCTCAACAAAACACTATCTACGTAGTCCTGCTGAAGTTTATCGATAGCATTTGTTGCACTGTGCCCGAGTCTGAAGCAAAAAAAAAAACGAACAACCAAATGACTAGAGCGGGTGTACTGAAGGCGGATTATATGTTCCCCTGTCTCCCCTCCAAGCCCGATGCCTGATACTTGGAGTATATTTTTATGAGGTTATTCGATTTCGTGGGGTAATATTATATCGTATAGAGTATACAGTATATAGGTACGTGTCAAGAGATATTATACTCAGGTAACAAACATTTTTGATAAACAGTTTTACACCAGAGCACCGAAGAAATGGGGCTACTATATACAGACACGCTCACTGCTGCAGCATGAAGAAATTTTGTTTTATAAAAATCTATAGGTTGCACTAATAGTTCCCACAAAACCTACGTGATTTTGACGGCATTGCGCTACATGGAAAACATGTTGTTTTGAAGGCGTGGGAAATATAGAGCCAATCCAATTGACGCAATTTTTGACCTTGTACCTCATAAACTTAACTTTGTCAAGTTTGGCTTTAAGCTAGGAGCGATATTTCTACGCACCGTCCTAGCTAAGAACATTTTAATTCCTGATTTATTACAGAAAATTTTGGTTTTGGTTGTGTATTCTGACTGTTTTCAACATTTTTGTCAGAATCAGTAGAGACAAATTTGGTTCTAAAAACTTAAACAAGCGTTCCTACAGAATTTTACAAAATAACAGTGAATATCCTCTTATTGTGAATTTAGCCAAATAGGAGATCGATACATTTTTTGGCTACTGTACTAATCAGTCGGGACATTTTGCGTGATATGCCTTATGAAAAACTCAATAAGATATGTTAGATTCTACAATTTTACAAACACTATGAGATATTACTGAATATTATTATACAATTGAGCTTTTACTAATGCAACAAGGCTCTCAGCAAAGAATAAAACCTGGTTGATCATTTTGCATTTTGTGGAGCTAAATTTTGCCTTAGTCTGAACCACAAACGTATCTCCTACGACCATTTTTCCACAAAATAAAGCAATCATTTCACATTTACATATTTATTTTTAGTTGTATTTATTTTTAGTCAAAGCAATAAAAAAATAAACGTGGGAGTGACGAAACAAGTAAACAGGTTCACTAACTGTACTATATGTGAAACTTAACTTACCTAGGAAAAATTATACACTGCGCAAAGGCAGGCATTGCTGTACAGGTTGTGTATTCAATGATTACTTTGTGAGAGAAAAGCGAAAATGCCGCGATATCGAGCACGCTGCTGCAGCTCGGTCGGCGCCCGTGGTCGATTCTGGGCGCTTCACCTGAGAACGAGACAGCGTTGCCATTCGTTAGCCTCAGTAATCTTCCGTAACACAACCTGTACATTCTTTGTCAAAGACTGACATAGGTAAACTAAGATCGCACACGCATGACAAGCAAGTGGTCATACTGACAGTGACAAGCATAAATCTGAAAGACTCGTGGGTTGACGGAATAATTTTCAAGGCAAACTAGAAAACACATGTCTGAGAGTTTAGACAAACACACGTCTATCCATAGAGTCCCATTGCATATGTATGTGTGAGAGACATAAATTTATGGACGTAGTTCTTGTAATTTCACCGTGACATGCCAAACACCGTAAAAAGACCTTAGTCGTATATATCTCGTAAGAGATTCTTTTATTTTTTTTGTGCCAGAACAGTCTTAGAGGAAGAGTATAAATGAGGTTAAGTTAACTGATCTGCGAAAAACTTCTTGTGATAAATTGTTGTGTAATCCCTTTACTGCTTCCCCAACTGTCTGTCCGTCTTACGGCTCGGTTTTTCGACCTTGAATGATTAGACAGCCACTGTACTGCTACCAATGTTGGTGTTTAATCAAAATAGCTTTAGATGTTACTGACTTTGTTAGTCTAATGGTCCTTGTTTACCTAAAATTACTTGTGGTCTAAAGTGCCACAGGTCAAGTTGCCGTTCTTTCCAATATTAATGTATAGATCAGGGGTCGTCAACACAAATGTAAATGAGATCAACATTGAGCCATTTGGAATTAATGCTGGTTCGTTTCAAATGCAATTGCTGGTTTTTGTAAATTGTAACTTTTGGCTCTTCCGTCTCAAAAGGTTGCCGACCCCTGATCTAGATTCATTTAAGTTATATTTGACAACCACTCATTTTTTATTTTATTTTTGAGTTTCCTCGCAACTTGGCGATGAAGTATTGTAATCCCGAACAAATTCGGATTCACAGTGGTCCTTGACCTCTCTATAACTCGAAAAGTACTCATAGGGTTTCATTGAAAGCTAGAGTTGCTACTATGCTAAAGACGAAACAGCTTTGTTAAATTTGGAAATCGATACATATAACGATAATTGTTCAAACCTCGCCTTTGAAAGGACTGATCCTTTTCAGACATTTTTTGGAGATGTTGAAGAGAATAGTGGAATACAAATATTGTACTTTTGATATCCTCCACTTATTTTTTGACTGATTGAGGGCCAATATCACCAACATTAATATTTCACGGTCAGTTGGACCAATAGGAAAAGACCTTATCGAAATGCAATTTGACGGAAGCTGTCAAAGCTCTCTGAATATCAGTGATTTCTATTGAAATGTTGAATAAAGTTGTGAAAAAACGGTACAGTATAGATGTAATATTATGTCTTTGTGCTACAGAATTAGGAGAACTTTCACAGAATATCAATTTTTATGATCTCACAAAAGACGGTCAGTTATTTAAATGGACCAATGAAAATGGGAGAAATAATAGGTCGATTTTCCAGCTATTATATTTAATAGGATGATTTCACTGTTTTTGACGACTGTTCACAGGGTGTTCTAAATAATAAGTACCTGTAGAAATGCACCGATTTTTGTTATTTTGCAAAAAATGATATAAAACGTATTCCAACTGGTTCATCATCTTTTGTTACATCAAAAACAATTTCTGCCCCTTTGTGATCCAGAATTCCCCATCAAATGTAAACAAACAGCACGTTCTGCATTTCTGGGAGCAGAAACATTGATATTTGTGAAAGTATCCGCATCCACCTATTATTCATTGTCTAGATATATAGTAAGTCAGAATTAAAAATACCTATTTATGAAAATATATCTCCAAACATTGTTATAATTTCTTATTATTTCTATTATTCTAACACGTCTGGGATATCAATTTCTTTTAAAGTGATCTGCACATCTGCAGTGTTGCCCAACCGGCAAAAAAAAAACGGAATTGGTAAATAGTGTCGTTGAATTCGGTATAAGGTAATTGCCGTCCCAAGATCAGAGGTAGATCAAAGACCTTTGAGTCATGAAAAACGTCTGTTATTGTATTGGGCGCGCACACAACATGTTTTTTGAGGGCATAGTCCTATATTACAACTTCTACAATGTGCATAGTTTTCGCTGTTTCAAAATACTTTGCAACCATTCTGGAAACTCCTTTTTCGATTCTTACTTATAGGCTTGTGAATATTTTTCTGTTTTACCCCTGAACTCATGAACTCACCTCTCATTTTAATTAAATATTCATTCTGGAAACAGACAGGTTTCGGTTTCTTTATTGCTTGTCCGGTGATGAGGTAATGACGGTATTCTACCAGTATGTACCTTTTGTACGCACAAAAATCAACTCAGGGCAAGCGGAGTAAGGGATGAGGATGTGCGTTCGTAATCATAGGCAACCCAAACCTACGCCTCTCATGTGCCCGACTGCCTGAGTGTGTATGCATATGTATGATTGATATGGGGCATAAAACTATGAAAACTACATAAAATTAACTTTTAGCTTTATTTTTGGTTTCAGATCTTTTTCGGTTCAAGTCCGTGCCTAGACAATCTGAAATTTGCAATATGAATTTGTATTCTAAATTTTATGCATATCCGTTCATATTCGTCAATATTTCATTTGATGCTTTTATTCGTCATAGGATTTTAGCAAAATGTAAGAGAGTAAAGGCAACACCGCACCCTGCAGCCCAGTTGACAAGAACGACAGGCTGTCAAGATTAGGGATGTTTAGATCCGCGAAAAGTATCGATTCTTATCGTTTTATGAGGTATTGATACTCTAAAATATAGGAATAAAATTATCGATATCCAGCGGAAGGAAATAAAGAAGAAAAGTAATCTGAAGTTAGTCACCCTTTCTGACACAGTCCGAATCCAAAGATGACGATACTCGTGAAATGTATCGATACACCCAAGTGTCGTGTATAAAAATATCGATCCAAAATATCGGGTATGGGAGGCAGAAGTATCTACACTTCTAAATACAGGATCGTATCGAACATCCCTACTGGTAAGATGTATAACCCGAGGTATCCACGGAGCTATTTTGCGGCGTCATGGAAATAATTTTAAATTTTCGTTTGCATTTTTTCAAGTGTTGTGCAACGGTTTTGGGAAAAATTCCACGTATAGTCTTGTAAAGCATAGTAGAGTATATTTCAACAGTTGGCGGAGCTTACTCCACTGGGACCAAGGGTTGACGGATCCCACATATGTGTCACTCGTTGGGAAGTTTTGAAATGTAATAATCAGCTGTTATCCAAATAATGTCTAATATAAATATAAACTAGAATGTGTACTCAGTGAAACAAGAAAGTTATTGCAAATTCTATTTTTTTGCAGGTTTTAAGTTTACCGGTAGCTCTACGACATATATTTGGGTATTTCTTAATTGCTGTGAATATAGTGTGGATGTTTGTTAAGTTTCTGAACAACGAAAAATATTCAACTTTGTGGATGTATGGATATCAAAAATCCTGAATGGTTTTGTCGGAATATCAATCGACGATGGTATAATGGTACTGATGAACGACAAGTAAATGAATGAATGTTTGGAAATCAGCAATATCTATGAAATTTTTCATAGAGTCTGTCATCAAGTATGTTTGCAAGAGGTTTATAGAAAAAAAAAAACATGGTAGGTGATGTTGAATTAGTAAAATCGCATATCAATTGAAGAAAATAATATAAACATGAATAAACTATCGACAATACTAAATAAAAAAAATGAATTTCATTCAAAAATCGAACAGTTATTAAAATTTTGACTAAATTACATACATAGTAATTTCTTAATATTCAATAAGCTGGTGATGTTTCAATGAAAAGCTGTCGTCTCATACTTTGACAGTATTTAATTTTCAACATTTCACAGCCATTGGTTGCTAAAATTTATTTATTGGAACTTGAAGCTCATTCGCTGTATTTGACAGACTGTTACCCTATAGGTGGAGAATAACGGACTGTTGATTTGATAATCCTGGTGAAATCCACCCTTAGGTCAACAAGCTGATATTTGGGATGATGAAATAAGATGCACGAATACTACATTTTAACGTAATAATATAAGTTGACCATTTCAGGATTGCACCTGCTTAATTATATCCAGCCTGTCTATACCTTCTCTATCATAATGAAGTTTCAAAGTTGAACATTTTACTTCGACTAAGTTTAGTTCCATGTCTCGTTTGATCCCAAGGGGTGAGTAGGAGTAAGTGTTGAGGGATTAGCCTGTTCAACAAGCTATGAAATATGCATTGCTACTCTGAAGTATACGGCGTGATGTGTATTATTGAATAAACTTCTTACTTGTTGTTTGAGGAGGCAGACAGATTAAATAAAAGATTTGAGGTAGACGTCTGCTTACTTAGACGCGTATGTTCAAGTAAGTGGTTGGGATTCTCTCACTTCGGAGATTTTGTTAGAAGGGTTTGAGAAGATTTGCTGTTGTCTAAGGCCCGATTCAGCGATTGACCCGCGTCTTTAGTAAAAATTGGACCAATGAGAAGAGACATATAAAATGCGATACCCAGAATTATTTATTGAATTTTGATAAAAACTTGTTAACATATTTGCTATCATGGAAGGCTTTTTTGCCATATCAGGATCCAAACATGTTTACTTAATATTCAGAGATGTTTCTGTGTGGGTTTCATTTGTTTCGCAGACGCGCTAATTTCACTCAACTTTCCGAGCTCGAGAAGGGTCGAATAATCGGGCTACGTGAAGTCGAATTTTCTCTTAGAGAAACCGCTAATCGGGTGAATCGAAACGAAGCTACTGTAATGAGATGTTGTCTAGCGTGGTTCCAAGATGGGCGAAATCGACGAGTTAGAGGTACTGGACGTCAAAGACAGACTAGAGCGAGAGGATCAACAAGGACAGTTGCGAACTCAATAAGCAAAGTTATAATTCCCATAGTCACCGCTAAAATATAGGTATTAAATGGAAGAGCTTAATGAGAGAAACGCGATAGGTATATCATTTTAAATTCCATATGGCGATCCGGCAATGTATCGATTTATAATTATACGATACATATCTACCGACATTTCATAATATAAATAAAGTAAGATGTCTTGTGGACTACTATTATTAAAACATCCTATATGTAAATTGTATAGAAATCATCAAAGGAAAATAAAGATGAAGAATCTCTCGGTATGGCACTGATACCAACTCCAACCACATCAGAAGCACTTCGACATATTGACAGCGTTCATCATTTCCTTCAGTTACGAAATACTCCGCAGCGTGTGCTAGATCGACTAGCTGAAGTGGAGTTACATATTACTGATATTCATTTCACAAAAATAAACCAAACTAAAATAAATGATTTTTTGAAGAAAGATTTTTAAAAACTTCAATAAATGTGGATTATAGTTATTATTATATACTATTACAAACATTTTACCCCTGGTTGAAAAATAAAGTAATGAAAAATATTTTCTGGTACTAGCATAATTTATCGTTTATTACGAACTTCGCGTATAGCGAACCAGTTTCGCCGGTCCCATGAGGTTCGTTATAAGCTGTAGTTACTTGAGGTCATAGTTACTAAAACAAGATAAATAAAATAATAATATAAGCTCTTATTTAGGTGCCTTTGAAATGAACTGAAAATTAAAAATCAATTTTTCCGATTGTATGAAAAGCTTTTTGATCTGAAGATTCCAAATAAAAACGTGATCCCTTTTGATAGTAGTACACAGGGGTGTAACATGATTTGCTTTGAAAGCTTGAGATAAAAGAGCTTTACTATCGTTTGGACATGTCCAATAGGTACACCTATTTTTAAAAGTTTGATCAGCAGAATGCAAGCTTGTACTTCGGAAATGCATTTTCTGATTTTGTTATTTAAGGAATGTACTTGTTACCCATACGCCTTTCAAGATATTCCATTCGCATCGCATTTTCTTAATCTAAATTTCCATCAAATCGATATCTGGTTATACACGTGTAGCTGCGGCGCAAAAAAAGGACGGCAGCAACGTTGCTTTTTAATTTTTAATTCCAATGCAGGCGCCGGGCTGACTCTTGATAAACTTCCTTGACGCTCCAGTTCACCTCGCCCCGTGCCGGTTACCTTTAAGCCCCTGCTTTTCCACCCTTTCTGATATTGAAACCGCGGTATCCTCCTTCACCGTTGCGTCGATACCAGAATTCCTAACAAGAATTTCATTAATCTATATTTTAGCGGGAAGGGAAACGCTCCGGAAAAAATAACAGAGGGCGCTTCCGTTGATTGAGGAAAATAGAAGAAATACCTATAGTATTTCTATTTCGTATCAAATTCGCATAAAGACACAAATTAGTGTTATGGAATTGTACATTACATACCTTGGTCGAGAGATATACCATTACTAGCTAAGTATTTTGGCGCTGGACGATACAGTGTGTCCCAGATTCGCTTCTCTATTCATGGATCTCGCCTCCTGTTATACCTACAGCAAAGCTCAAACGGGGAAAGTTTTAGAGGGCACTTAGTGTGCTAGTACCAGCTCTGCACTACTTCACAAGCCACCTACTCTCCAGCGACGCAGGTACCAATGATGATCTTGCACCGATATGGTGCATAATATAGACAACACCTCGGCTACCCAGCTCGCCACGCATACCCCAGGTGTATCATTCACGCCACGCCACCTTGTCCAGTCATGCAACCTGAAAATAGATTCGTACCGGAACCATTTGACGCAGTTGTGGACGACAACAAATTTCAGGTGAACAGAGAAAGCAGAGCGGGGCAACATAGAAACATAGAGCAATCCACGGACCGCCGACGTAAACAGTGATAAATCCCATTGCAGAAATAATCAGTGACAAGTGCCGTTAACAGAGGAATAAATTTCCGTTAGAGTTAGAGCATCCAAGCGGAATAGAGCTGGGTTGGGTCTGAACGAATCTTTGTCGAGGAAAGATACAATAGTAGAAAACAAAGGACATGATTTGAGTGATATAGAATCTGCAATTGCCAAACCATGTGCGACAAATCGTACTGGCTACCTCGATGGTACCTATAGAGAAATAACGCACCGCACAGGTACTATGTAAAAAACTTATAAAACGCCAAAAAAAGCTATAAAATGTCATCCTGCAGACTAGGTAGTTTTTAGGGTGCAAACAATCATTCCACGTTTGCTCACTAGGATCGTTGTGAGCGTCCACCTATGGAGGAATGGCTCAATCACCCCACTACACGCATTGTTGGTTGCATATGTTTATGTGAAGCCGAGTAGACTCTATAGTTTTCATCTCTCAGAAGAAAGATGGTTGAATAGCAAGATCACATCTGGATGATTGTGTGTATTGGTCTGCATGTGTATAAAATCAGTGATATTTGCTGTGTGAGAAAATCATCACTGAATATGCTGCCAATGAAGTATATCTATTAGCTGTACCCGACGGTTTATTTATATGTTGTCAGGTGCCAGGTTATGTTCAAAGTTATAAATTACGATTTTATCACGTTTGTTTTGTGTTTTAAAAAACTGAGGAGAATTACATACGGGAAATCACCACCGCGCCCGCGTGGTGTGTAATTACTGTTACCATGTATATGACTTGTAATTCGATAGTGTACAGTTATTATTTCCTATCTCTCTCACTTTTGAGATTCAGCAAATTTGCATTGTATAATTCCCAGAATGTATAAGAAAAAGTGGATGCGCAACTAATTTCTAGCTTTGGATCTCAAGTAAGTGTATTTGAGACAAGAAGCTAATGGAATTATCATCAACACATATTAGCACACAAATCCGCTCTATGTACCTATGCATTGCCGTTACCTCCAGTAATGCCATCTCTGAAGCAGAGTTTACATCAGATCAGTGCCAAACATTGACAGCTGAAGCCTCATGACGTTTAGGCAACACGTACAACTATAAGACGACTTCATAACGTGTCTTTTAGCTAGTGCTAAGTTAACATGTAGAAAAACCCACATTATGTCACTTTTCAAGATACGTAACGCCCGCGCCGGCCTTTAAGCTGACATTTGTTTGAGCCACTGAAACCCGCATTGCACTAGCATGTTATGTGGGTAGTAAGTTCGTAGGACAGTCTATGGAGTAAACTCGTACCTTTAGAATGAGGTGTCACGCACCTTTGACCCAATGTTAAATATATTTGTAACATGAACGGAAAAGTGTCCAGTAGGTCATCAAAGCGTGTGTCATCTGTAGGGCAGTTTGGCAATGCTCAGTGCTAGCGCACGCCGTTGGAAGTCATTATGCAGCTTCAGTTCCGCAAGAATTTGCTATGTATCCCATTGAGGCATCTATTACAAGATTTCGTCTTAATGGGTAGCGTAATACCACTGATACTTGTATCATTCCATTGGAGCGATTCGTTCAGAATTGACCCAACTCTACCACCAAAGCGGTCAAGCAGCCAATGGTAGGCAGACCCAAAAAGGCGGAGGCCAATTAGACCTCGGCTATCCGTACCTGCCCTAGTGAAATAATAATAACGAGCCGCATTTGTTTGCCAATGAAATATTCTCCAACCTCGGACTAACGGAGATAAATCGCACGTTGTGTTGTTAGCGATCTCGCTAGCTCACAGCGCTACAAAATAGGCCGAGTTGATGAGAATAGAGCAGGTCTGTTGATACACTGAGCTTAACGCGTTTGGTGCAGTTGGAGGAAAACGAAAAAAGCGGTTTTATGACAACGATTATCTATTTGTGCATTAGACGAATAAAGTATGGCAAAAGAGACTAAAAGCTATTATTTGTATGTACAAAGTTATATAAAATATGTACATTCTGGAAACAAAATCGAATCATTTGACTGACTTCATTTAGCGTCGTCAGCAGCGTCAAGTCAGCTTTTAGATCGGCAAGACCATTAGTCATCAAACGTATCGAGTAACACACGGTTTCTTAGTACTTCTCCTCACTTAACCTTCTGATTTGATTTGTGCTTATGTTAGGCAAGTAGAAATTGCTAAGCTTGACTTTAGCAGCATATTACGCTACAAGAAGCGCTTACTTACCTGTGCGACTCTAGGCGACATATAGTTGAATTAGAACTTTTTTTACAGATACAGCACTCGACGGGATCTTTTCTTTTATCTTTGACCATAATAATGAACCATAGTTCGTGAATTTCCATATTTTTATAATAAATTGTCGATTTACTAATGTTTTGACGTTTTGAGCATAGCCTCACTTATTGCTATTTTATTAATTGTCTGCATAAATGTATACATTGTATCCGTAGTATTTGCATTGTATACACATTATACACATACATACATCGAAGCCTAGACAAAGTTTACGCGTGAATGCCCATCACTGCCTGTTATTGACTACTAAACTAACCAGGTTCAACAATGCAATGTACCTATGTATGTTAGCTTGCACCGATCTGGTGCGAAGTATTTAGACAAACAACATTCATGGATAGAAATTAACTTCCGAGGCGGAGATTCCAACTCGTGAGCCTTCGAGTTGATGTATTAGGAAATCGATGCGCTACCTCACTCAGCAAACTAGCAGACATTGTTTATTTTTGTGCCAATACGTGGAAATATCTTGCGAGTCAAACCGCCTCCATGTTTTTTGCTACGGGACCTCTCGGATTCAGAATGAACTACGCCACTGTTAATCCGTCTTTGCGTCAGCTCCTTATTCCGGGTTTCGTCCACTATGTGGATCCTTTAATCCTTTCTTGCCGTTTACTAGATCCGATGGCAAGCTTACCCCTCTCTCGCTATCTCCGTCTCTCTCTATCCATTTCGTTCGCTGTCTTGTCCGTCCGTCTCTTTCACACCTTGGCTAGTCAACCGCCAGGTCATGTTTGTTTCCAGCTTTAAACTGATCTATTTGGGATGGAGTGTTACACTCAACTGGGTCACGATACACAGACTTAGATTTAGAAGGAGGTGATTATTATGGGGATACACCGACGTATGGACGTTGATAAACGTATTCTGCCTGAAGATCGGCAACCACATACGGCACCCAAAGGTGATCTGGCAGATGCAAGCGCCATCTATGATACAGTAGCACAGCACAAAAATGAATTCTAAAACCTAATTCGAAAAGAGTTAGATCATTTATTCTGTTATATCAAAGATGACGTTAGGATCTTCAATCCCCTTTTGGCGCTCCTCTGATGCCTATTTCAATTGGGCATCTTCAGGCATCGATTAACGTATTCCATCTGTATTGAGGGTGCGACATATACGATGCGCAACATTTTCAGAATTTTTAGGCCTAGCAAAACGTTCAGGATTTTTAAAATTCACTAACTCTGAGAGTTATCATCGCTTTCAGTTATCTAAAAATTTTCTAAATTCTCAAATTTTTAAAAATTCTGAATTTCAATGTTTCCACAACCTTAAAAATTTGTAGGATTTATTTACATTACATTTTCAGTACTTTAAAAGTTTTCAAATCGGCAAGGTATTAATTTTTCCAAAACTTGTTAGAATTTTTACTATGCATTATTCTTTATCAAACTTTGCCGCCTAGCAACTCGAAAGATTAGTAAGAACTAATAGTTTCCAAATTATGATTTTTTGGCATCAACACAATTCTCAACATTTTACAGATTTCCAAAATTGATAAAGAAGCTATTAGAGGTTTCGACAATCTCAGAATTTTAAATACTTCCAAGGCTTTCACGATTTTCCATATCTTACCAATTACCGGTAATTTTCAACATGAAAACAATTTTGAAAATTTACAAAGTTCACAGGATTTTTCAAAATTCTGAGTATTTTGAATAACAATATTTTTAAATCTAGTCTTTTTTCGCAGTGTACATCACCCTATCTTTCAAACTGCGACATGTCAAATAGCTCAAGTTCATACTTATACGTATGGAAGATGGAACGATGGTTCAACTATTTTATCCTCTCACCAATATTTGGGATATATGCAGGACATTCCTCCATCAACATGAGGGACGGCATGGGTATCATTTAAAAAACCTATAAAACGTCAGAAAAAAACCTATAAGAAGTCATCTTGCAAACTAGGTAGTTTTTAGGGCGCAAACAGTCATTCCACGTTTGCTCACTAGGATCGTTGTGAACGTCCATCTAAGGACGAATCACTCAACTAAACTACACGCATTATTGGTTGCATATGTTTTGTGAGACCAAATGGTCCTTGTCTGTAGTTTTTATCTCTGAGAAGAAAGATGGTTGAATAGCAAGATCGCATTTGGATGATTATGTGTATTGGTCTGCATGTGTATAAAATGAGTGATATTTGCTGTGTGAGAAAATCATTACTGAATATGCTGCCAATGAAGTATATCTGTTGGTTGTACCGGACGGGTTATTTTTATGTCGTGCTTTCTGAAGAGAGGTTATGTTCAAAGTTATAAATTACGAAAAACTGATCACCGCGCCCGCGTTGTGTGCAATTACTGTTAGCATGTATATGGCTTGTAATTCGACAGTGTACAGTATATATAATTATTTCTTATCTCTCTCATTTTTCAAATTCATCAAATTTGTATATGTAATTTCCAGAATGGATAAAAAAAAGTGGATGCGCAACTAATTTCTAGCTTTGAATCTCAATTAAGTGTATTGAAGACAAGAACCCAAAGTAATTATCATCAACACAACTTACAGCTTAGACCACCAGTAATGCCATCTCGGAAGCAGATTTTACAGCACAACAGAGCCTAAGATGGATAACAAGCCGCATGACGTTTAGGCAACACGTGCAACTAAGTGCTAAGATAACATCTTGTAAAAAACCTACATAACGTTAAAAAAAGAACAGCATAATCTCAAAAAAAATCGGCATAATGTCACTTTTCAAGATACGTGATACCCGTGCCGGTGTCTAGTAAAAAAGCCAAAAAAGGATCTAACAGCCTGTCATAACAGGCAAACAAAACTTCTTCGCCTATCGGTGTGGAAAGAAGAATCGCCGAAAGTTCGCTTTTTTCTATAACGAGCCTTTCCTTCCAGAAGCTATTGTAAATCCAAAGCATTCTCGTATCGTCCACGAAACACCTCCGTACTTTGTTCTGGATGCCATGCTGAAAAAGATCGAGTGGAAACTCCCTAAAACTACTCCTATTACCAGTAAGAGGACGTCGTTGTTTAAGAACGAGCTTTGAATTCTCCTCGTTCAGGTATTACGCCTCTACTTCTGCCAGGCTTTCTCCTATTTCCGACTTCTCCCCGTCGTCGTCTAACCTTATATTACGTCAAACGTTGCTCGGGTTTCTTATTTTGCGTCTTTCCAGATTTTAGGGTGGCTTCTCATCTGTTTGATGTTTTTCAAGTCGGTAGGTTATACTAATAAGCAGATCAATAATGATGATGACATCACCAACTCATTAAAAATGACACATAAAGATATTCAGGAATAAAATAGATAAAAGTGTGTAGTAGTCGATTTCTCGTTCAACGAAGAATAATAGTCCATTGTATAGGGTAGGGGCAGAACTAACGTTTTGGTTTGAATTATATGTATATAGCGTCATTTCTCGAGGTTCATACTATGCGCCTTTTTCGATTTTAGGGTTCCTTATTGGTTTAATATATTTATGTTGAATGCACGTCATAATAATACGCAGATCCATGATTTTGGCATTGTCTACCTATTATAAAAGTATTATGTAAGATTTAGTTGCCTCTTGGCACGAACATAAATTATGGAACAAAATAGATGAGAGTGTGTTATAGTCGACTGTTCATTCAACGAGGATTAAGGTTTGATTTTGTCCCTGACGTCATCGGGAAAGGTGGTGGATTCCGTTCGAAAAATGTAGTAGCACAGCCTTTTTCCGGACAGCATCGGGCATAAATAACGTAGTCAGGGCGGCAGCAGCCCAAACATGTGAGAAGTACTTGAGGGCAATCATTAACACATTAAAAAATTGAAAATTTCCCGGTTTTGACAATTTGAAGTCCGAAGTATTTAAATATACTGCTGAAATTATTTCAATGCCGCTATGTCACTTAATCAACCGGATTTATATTTCTAATGAAGTCCCAGAAGGGTTCAAAGTAGCTTTAGTTACACCTGTCCATAAAAAAGGTGATGTAAAAAGTATAAATAACTATAGACCAATATCTGTCATCATAATTATTGCTAAAATATTTGCGAAAACATTGAAATATAGGCTAGTTAAATTTTTGGACAAATGCAAATATCTTTCAGATAAGCAATTCGGTTTTCGAGAGGGAATATCAACCAAAGATGCAATTGCTAAGTTAACAGAAGAGATTAGAGAAAGATTAGAATTGAGTACACCGGTACTGTGCGTATTCTTGGATTTTGCCAAGGCCTTCGATACTGTAAATCACCAGCAGATGTTGGAGACCTTGGAGGATGCAGGGGTACGATGCGGACCTTTACAGTTGTTTACAAGCTATCTCTCAAATCGAAAACAAGTAGTGAAAATTAGTGACACATTCAGTAATGAAAAGACCGTTGATTACGGTTTACCTCAGGGTACTGTGTTGGGTCCAATATTACTTACAATTTACATAAGCAGCATTCTAACTTCTTCGTGAGTTGGTCAAGTGTTTAGCTTTGCAGATGACACGGCAGTCCTGTATGATGATAACACTTGGGAAAATGTCAAAATTAAATCAGAGCGGGATCTAGGAATTATTTTTGATTATTTTGCTCATAAACTTTTAACCGTGAGCTATGAGAAAACATTCTTTATGCCTTTTTCTAATACAGTTCGTTGTCTACCTCAGTATGAACAACTTTTAGTAAGTCAAAGTATATCCCTAACATCTGTGAAAACCTATAAATACAGGTGTCACCATTGATCGCCACTTGAGATGGGATGTTCATATAGCTAACATTACAAATACCTTACTACAACTGTTATATCGCTTTAAATACTTAAAACGTCTCATAGGCTACATGCACCTGAAAATGTATTATTTATTAGTTGAATCAGGTCTACGATACGCTATTTTGATTTGGGAAGTGCCGCATATTGTCATTTGCAGCCTCTGGATATAAGTACTGCAAAAAAGAATGTTGAAAGGATATCTGGCAAAAAATTACTTATCCTTCTGATAAATTATTTTCAGAGACTGGAGTGTTTGACCTAAGGCAACTGTTTCTGCATGGATTAATTCAATTCATATACAAACACAAAAACAACTTCAATAAAACTAGCCATGCTTATAGTACTGGATATAAAGAAAATGAGAACTTAAAAATGCAAACTTTTCAAAGAAATGTAAGCTTGCGATACCACACCTACCTCTCAAGTAAAATTTATAATTGTTTGCCATACATGTACCGTATGTATGTTGATAAAATAAACTCTTTGTCTTTGATAAAATCTTTATTTAAAACATATATTTTTTTTAATTAGTAGACGAGAGACACGAAATGTAGTAGAAATTATTTACTAGAAATCGTACTACGCTAGTATTACTTCTCCTCGCCCTCCATATTTCTGTAGTTAGTGGAATAGGCTTTATTATATAAGTGCTACTCCTCCTTACCTTCCATACTTACAATGTACTTGTTGTATAAAATCGTGCTCTAAGCAAAATTTATTATCAAAATTATATAAAAAAAAATCTGCCTGTGCACAACCAACTATTTTGGTTTCAATGGGCTTTACAAGACAATTTAAAAATTTTCTGTGAGTTATAAAAAATGTTAACTTAAGATTATTTTGTGAAAGTCAGGTATTATGTTTTATTTTACGTTTATTATTGTATTGAAATTAGCATTGGTATTTGTTAACACATTGTATTTTGGGGGAAAATAAACGTATACTACTACTACCACTACAATGTATATCTTGCGGCCACCCATCTGTGTCCGTAGGCTGGAGGTTTGCATAAGAGGGTAACATCCCCAGCTTTCGTGATATCAAGAACAACGACATGGGCCTCAGGAGGACCACCGTTGGTACTAGTCAAGCCGAGTTGCTCAAGATACTCCAGAAGCTCTTAATTTAGGCACCTCTCCAGGATGGAGGAATGTGAATATTTTCCACCCAATATAAGATAATCACTGCAGAAAGCTTGGACATTGCGCACTGACCGAGTGCTCGTCCTAAATGGAAAAGCCGCAGTACGACGCAGCCAGCGAAAACCGTCGAACTCGCGCCACATAAATAACTAAAAATGCAGATGATTCGCCAGAGCGAGCGGCGTGAGTGCTGTTACTGCTTCTCTTCCATTTATCCATCAGAAAATGTTGCAGAACGGGGACAGCTGCGAAAATAGAAGGCCCTTTAATTCTTCTGATTGATCGAGAAAGCGAACGGCCCCTCCACTAAATGCCATGGACGGTGCTTTCTTTTCTAACGGTCAATGGGCCGAGTATGTAGGTCATACGAAGGCGATTCTGGCTAACTAAGCACGCTGCTTTCGTTCATCCATCCACAGAGCCAAGCATACTTTTTGGAAACTTATTAGCATGGTCTAGGCTTGGACTCTGAGATAACTGACGAAAGCATGACAACTATCCTCGATTCGGAAGTATGGGATCGATCGAAATAAAAGACAGCACAAAGCACCATCTATTACCACAGTCGGTTGGAAATGTAAAAATATCAATTCGTGTTTGATAACCCAGTCACCACCATGGCCGCTACAGGTTGGCGATTCTGACGGTATTGTCCTTGAAGCATCAATTATAAATATTAAGAATGCAATGCAAAGCATCATACCTCTACCCGAAGACGCATAAATAAAATATATTGTCGGAAAAGCGTCAATTGTAGTTGAAGAAGGTCACCCTTGGAACCGAAACGTCGTACAATAAAGAGGACTCCAAAATATATATGTGGCTTTGATTCGACCAGACAAACATGGGGAATTACTAACATAAAAATCACAAACCATAAACCTTCGATGATTTTGCAAGACAGATTTAAAGAATACTCTATAGAGCAAGGTTTTATTTTACTTTTGATTAGTTGATGCTATTTGTATCACAAGTGATTTATAGCTTTTACAAATGCTATAATTTAAGTTTCAGATGTTACATGATAATGGAGGATACTCTGCCGCACCTAATGCTACGCTTATGCTCCGGAATCGTCGTGTCGTGTCGCTTGAAGTGAAGTATGTTTTGAAAAGAGCGACAACGGGGTCTTGTTGCAAGTGGGGTTATAAATGGAAGTCTTTGTTAAGGGATACGGTCTAGTTGGATTTTGTTTATTGTTGTGTAAACAAGGGAGACTTCTCTCTGGGAAGTTCTGCACTTTACAAATTGGAGTTGGTTCAATTAGGTGCTGGACTATGAACGTGTACTTGAAGTGATTAACTGATATATGATGTCTCAGAAAAGTGACAAATTATCTGAAGCAGAAAGTACTTCCAGAAACATCACAAGTGCTTCTGCGACCCTGGCAACCTTGAGATATCCTGTTGCAGTGTGTCGACGATGCACTCATGTTATACTCAGTGACATTAGAAGTGCTCTATGACCATCGTGCGTACCTAGACAAGATCTCGATTGGTCGCTGAAGATGACATTATGCCTGCCAAATGTTGCCGTTCTCTGCTCCAGTTCAAACGTTGATAAAGTGTACGCATAGAAACAAGTCTACTTTCTTCTCCAAATCATTGGTCAGCGATATGACGCGTAGTAGCAAAACGGTCTCGTAGGGCTAGTTGTCTGAAGCTCCTATACTCACGCTCTGTGGTACACCTCGGTGGACCAGTTGGCCTTCATCTTGTTCCTCTACCTCTTTCAATCCACGCATGCGTTACCGTCATTGCATTACAATTGAAACGGCGACCAATTTCGCGATAAGACAAACAACATCTTGATAGCCAATAAATATACCACTGTCAAAGTCGCTAACATGGTGATAATTTGGACGTCTTCAATCTCGAGGCATTTTGTTATGCTTAATAAAAGTAAACGGTAATAAACAGAAATATTTGTACTACTCAGGTCTCAGAAACTGATTTCTTCACAAAACTAAGAGATAACATTTTAACAAAGATAAATAAAAACAAACATAAAACATGGACATTGTTAACACATCATGACTTAAATAACATATAGTCACTATGTTGCCAAAAAACAAGTTGAACAAATGTCAAACGCGCCGACTGCTGGACAGAGGTGGATAATTACTCAATCGTTTGGTAGTGGTTCTTACTGGGCACTGCACACTGACCAGTCACGTGTCCCTTCTAAGGGTGAAAAGTGATTCTATTTGGCACATGTGCTGGATGGAAAATGGACAGCCTTCCAGTATCTAAGCTTTTGCTCTGTATATTGCAGCATAAAGAAAAATATACTAGGAGCCATGTAGTTTAATAGTGAAGTTTAAAATTCTTTATATTTCATCCCACCAGTTACGCCTTTTTGTTCAGAAAAGCATACGGATTATGAATGCTCTTTCCAGTCTCTTAAATTATCAAGATTTGACAATATTTCCAAGAAATTAACAAAAAGCGTATGGCATGAGAATTACGAATATTACTGATATTTCTTTCGATAAACCTTTTTTCATTCGTATTCTGATAATTTATAGTGGACCTTCAGACCGTCTGTCGACACCTTGAGATACTGATTTTCCAGGCAAGTTTGCGAATGATATATCTCTAAAGCTACGCAAAATTGGAACTTGCAGGCAGTTTTCATTCACAAATGGTTTGCTCTATCACATTAGTGAGTTTACATTAATTATAAGTCTCCTGGAATAATTATGTATATTAGATATACTCGCGACTAGATATATCATTTCATCAATAGAGGGCGTAATACAGCATCATGCTGTAATGACCGCTCTCGAAATATTTTTGCTGGTTCGACATCCAGATCTACAGCAGTTTCATGTGATAAATGTACGAATTATACGGAAAGCGGGGTACACTCATAAATTCATTGTTTTGTTGAGTAGAGCGGGCTAGTGCACCGGCCGCCATTTTGGCAGCAATGCGACATCGCTAAATGTGTTGGTTTGAGATATAGCACTATTCTGGTTTTGATAAATGCTAGAAGTCGGAGCTTTATGCTTGGGCCTCGAGCTAGCACATCATAACCCCAGAAAAAATAGTTCTAGTCTCCTCCTTTGTTCGCCAATACTTCAATTTCTCGTGTAAAACATACTTGTAGTTGTTTCAGACTTATTTCTGTCCAAGAAAATTAGCCATATTAATTTGAGGCTTCATCGAGATATCCGCGTTTTTAATACGTAAATAGAAATTGACTTGAAGTATCAGAAATTTGAAACTAACGATTGTTGTTCTCAAACTGTGTTGTGGACCAACCTTCCGTCTAGCAACTAATATGTTCAAAATATTTGATATTATCAGAATTTCAAGGCAAATCAGTCGCCAAGTTTTTCTTACTATCCGATATCTCTCACAGATTCCAGAACTTTTAAGAATTTACACATACCAAAATTTTTAAAAGGCTTAAAATAGACATATAGTATTTTGACAATATTTGAATTCTTTATAAACATCGACAATTTTGTAAATTTTTAAATTATTCGATTTTTCAAGGTTTCAAAAGTTTCCAAGATGTTCAAGCTTTTCATGATTTCTCAGAATACTCAAAACGAGAATTTTCAAAATGTTCAAGGTTTTAAAGTTATCAGAAAGTATAAATTGCCTGAGAAGTACTGACAGTCTACTTGTACCCGATCTGACGTTCCTCTGACGGCGAAGTGTGGATATTATACGAGATGCACATCACAAAAAACCATCTTACTCATTTCCATCGGGCTGACTGTCTGTCGGTATTTCCGCTTCAGAGGTCGCTCATCAGGGTTTGATGGTTGTAGGCAATGGGGGAGGCTATATGTCATTTTTACACATATACGACGTATTTTACACATCATACATTTGTTGCCGTATTTTCGGACATGGGACTACGAGAACCTTCATGCGCCAAATCCTGCCTGCGAGTTACTGCCTCGTCAGCGCTATCGTCTCGAGTTATAGTATCTTTTCTGGCACTTATGACATGGTTGACTGGTATGGTTCAGCATCGTTGCCAGATGGTTGATATTCAGGACAGGGAAAGAACTAGCGCTAGCGCTATCAAATGGGTAGAGATACTATGAATAAATCTTGATACATACCCTTTATGAACTGATGATAGCGTTGCATGGAAAGTACAGAGTCAACCTACTTGAAGCATTTTTATGAATCTATTGTTCATCTACACAACACTCATGATCGCGATCATCCAGTAGTAGTCACGGCAGTGAGAGTATATCTCAATTCGTTTTTGTATCGATACGAAAAGATGGAAAGACGCAATAAATATAGAATAATAAACAGCCACGTGATATCATCGTATACGTTACTGTGGATTTTTTTACAAACGGAACAAGACAGCAATGCGGCAACCATATTTACGACACATCCGCTTCTATTACGGTTTCCATTCCCGAGGAAAAAGGAAAAATTAGGGAGCGCGCTGTTTCGTAGTCATGAATAAATAAAGGGCAGAACTATGGATGTAGGCAGCCAAGGGTTTATGTGGCGTCTGAGATACAACTTATAACAGAAGAACATACGGTTTGGGGCGTCATTACATATGGTACTCCTTTCACCCGCAGTTTCCAATAAAAGCGATTTAGACCTTGATATACTGAAACCTCATCCTTTGCTGTTTTCCATAATGCTCAAGAACCCACTTCTAGAAACAAGATAATCATTCCCGCATTGTCCTCCTCCTTATGTGTGGGATACTGTGGAAGGAATGGAGACCTCTTTACCTCATTCTCCACGAACTATATAGATTCCTCACGATCACATAAACCACCGCTTCGAAAGCATGCTCCGAGGACCGGATGAATATATATGGTGTGAATGGACACATTATTAGGGAAATCCTGCCAAACAAATGATGTTATAAATTTAGAATTCTTCCCTACCTTTAACTGTGTTTGCATATAAACCAAAACATTGTACTGGGCATTCTATTCTCTCTGTCACTGAGTATATACACTCTTCTGCCAGAGACAAATCTTCGTTACATGTAGAAGACAGAATATATTCAGAGAAATGCTGACCGATTAATCTAGATACCTCGTGTAAAATATACTCGCCAAGATTCTTATATATTCCATCTCGCAACGTAGAATCATATTTTCTTATATTTACATATCTCATAAAGAAGCAGAACAGATATCTTTCGCTCCATATTCGCTGATCTGGATCCTGACTGGTGCTTATAATAGTCTGCGACCCTCCCGTTCCCTCGAGATATTTATTAAAATATAAGTAGTCCTTAGTCAACTTGCTGGTGCCACATTTACTTTATACGGGTTTATAGAATAGAATAAATATCCTTTTTACATATTTGACCCTTTTACTGCAGGGAATGATCCTCGTAACAGAGATATGTCAGAGTGGTCATTATGTGGCACATTCGCCAGGAAAGAAGCGCATTAGGTGGGCCAAACAGGAAACATGGTCGAATGATAGTAGAATATAGTCGCGGTCTGGTGCAAATATTTCGCCGTCATCATTTATCAGAGAACTGTCAAAAAATCGACTAAAAGTTTGTTATTTTCACTGATATACGCTGTGGTGTTGAGTGACTAATCGATGTAATGTCATTAAAAATCGGTATAATGTCCACTTGACTACTAAATAGCCGCCAGCTCATTCTGCGCCTAATCGCTGTGAGGGCTACCTATGTAGGAATGGTCTAGTATAAAGATCGTGTGTGTGTGTATTGGTCTTCCAGTCTAAAGCTCTGATCATTGATATCTATGCTATTTCAGAGACTTATTACAGAATGTGCATCCCACGAAGTATATCTATTAGCTGGAAAGGGTCCAATTGATGTTAGTTAATCGAAAACCACGCTTGAAGTTCAAATCTTCCTCAGACAAACGAATAAGGTCAGACATGCGAGTTTTGCGTCCAAAAGGCTACTGAAAATAAGAGTTATCCGCTTGGAAGGTACATCGTTAATCAAATGTGATTAGTAGTAACAAATTTAAGTAAGTTCTAGCTTTGCATAGATCTCAAATTAGTCTAATTGGAACAAGAAACTAACAGAATCATCATCAACACAGATTATTTGCAGCTTAGGCCATAGAAGCTAGAAATGGCTTCCGCCAGTGCCACCTGTGTAGCAGATATTACATCACATTCGAGCCAACCCATACAGCTCAAGTGCTATGACGCGTTGACATTTTTTTCTGAAAATCTTACAAAATGTTCTGAATGTCAATGAAAGTCGATATAATGTTATAGGTTACATAATAAGCAAAAATATGTTCGGTAGATGGCGCTATCATCGGGCTCAGTGAATATGACGAGCCTCTATCCTCCAGATTGAATCATGAGATCACCTAGATTGGCTACAAAAACCCAATTTTTTAATTGGAACCCAGGACCAAAGTTCACCCATAGGAAGCAAATTGGGCGAATCAGAAAGAAGTCTCGTGTAACCTCGACAAATTAACCGAAGGCATTAATCACTGCGAACCATGAACCAAATCAAAATGACGGTAAAAAATAATTCTAACATTTAATGTCAAGCACCCCATGCTTTTTTACTATAACTGATTTTTTTTATATTTCCTTAATTTTTATATCGATCTTATTCCAAATTAATTGATACTCAAATGTTGGACTTCTATCACAGTAACACAAAGTCTCCTATATTAAGAAATATTTTCTATTTTTAAGATTCATTTACTGCTAAAGAGTTTCTTCTCTATAATCTATTTATGTTTTTCATAACTCTAAAAAATTTATTAAGTAGAATTTTATACCGCTGTTAAACTTAGAAAGAAGAAGCGTGTTATATCAGAAGCTAATCAGTGGACTGGTAAAATCTTCTCCTAACTCACGATCAATATACCATTTCCTGAAATTTTTCAAGTATTTATCTTTGTTTCGGTTTTAGCTTTATTATTTGCAAGCTAGAAGGTTATACTTGTTTTCCATAAGTCGAATTAGCTTCCTATGAGTAACCTTTGGTCCTGGAATCACATGATAAAGCATATGTTTGTAACTAAATCACACAAATCATATAATTGTTCGCTGGTTTGAGAGGTATTTTATACGAAATCCACTATATGTATTGGAAGCGTTACTTCAAAGACGCTTTCCGACTGATCAAATTTGCAGGTCAAATTTACATTCATGGACCAAATGGTGGATTGGCTCGATTTTGATGACAAAAGCTTTCCTTAACGAGCACGTTTATCATCAGCGTTTTCCACCTGTCTCATGCGTCATAGAGTTCCCTCCATACCTTTTTTTATATACCTAACTTGAATATTTACTTTAGTATCCATGTAGCTCAAGGATGTGCCTCCCACCTAGAAAGATGTACATCGGAAAGTTCCGAAGGTCGTCCCGGGCTGCCTTTATGGAAAAAGTTTTGACGTATATGAATGGGATTTCATCGAAGCCACCTTTTTCCTGAGGACGAGGTTTTTTGTCTACCGTCGCCCCGTGCTGTACATGTTTTCAATAAGCTTGAGTAGCTGTAAATGACACTGAGATATTACATTGAAATTGATGTGCACCCCTTTACATTGAAATTGGATTCGTATACTAAAACAAGGGCGACATCGGAGGCATTAAGATTCGTTGCTTATATAAGGTGTTCCACCCGTTCCTGCTTTTTTTAATCTAAAAAAATACACTTTTTATGAGTGAGAAACCGAACTTTTTATTGAAAATTGTAGGTCGGTCATTGCCATTTATGTATGGAATATAACATCGCACATACAGTAATGGACAAAAGTATATAGACAAATATGAATATTTACCTAAATACCTTTAGAAAATGAATTCATGCTTCATTGCTCCATAAACGAATGCGTTATTAGTAGAAAAACTAAATTGCTTGTTTTTACATTATCTGCAATGAACACAACACAAGTCTGAATATAAGCACTTTTTTATGAGGGACAAAAATATGTAGACAACCCAACTAGCAAAGTAGTGCTATAAGCTTTTGGTAAAAGAACCGTTCAGCCATAAAAGCTCTCTATTGTTGTTGCCTGAACACCAAAATGCTGGCTTAATGTTGTGTGGAATGCAAATTTGCTTTCTGAAACATATTTGCTCTAAAATGAGGTGTTTAAAATATTCTTATAGCATAGTTACACAACACCTTATGGGTCAAATTTTTAACTGTTGCATAAACATTTATACAACTATTTTATACGGCATATTTGCAAGTTAGTCAAAATGGTTGTGTTGTGGCATCCATATAAAACAAACCCGAGACTTGTTTTTTGCTCTGCAAATTTACTACTTTAGCCAACAAATTGCTCCCAACGGAAGCACTTATACAACTGTACAACTGTACAACTGTTGTTTAGTAACTGTTACCATAACCTAACTTTCTGCTGTCATATTTTTGTTAAAATGCCATAACCAATGTTTTAAGACAAACAAAGCATGCATATTGGTTAAAAAGGTTTTATCAACTGTTCGAACAGAAGATATAGATCTGGTACAAATTCTAGGTAAATCATTCGACTCTGTGGGTATTTCATTTCTGACATTTGTCAAAATGTTGTATAACACCTGCAGGCAACACTAAAATATTCTAACTAAAGACAACATGGACGATGCCATGATTATACACAACCACCCGCTTCTCTTGATATTAAATAATTATGTTTCGGTTCGAAATTACAGATATCAAGTGAAAAACATTAGTGTAATTGTGTCTAAATCTAGGATTTGTGGAAGATTTAACGCAGTTAAGTTCAGTTTTCCATCTCAAAAATCTAGATATACTTTTGATCATTATCAAAATATGTATCAAATACGAAGCCCGTAGAAATTGCGTAACTACTTTGCACGATAATCACAATGAAATTTGCTGCGCAAGTAATTCAATAGCCCTATATCACAGTGTAGAAGTTTATCATATATCTGTGTATGAAATTCACAATGGCCGATATGTAAGTAAACAAGATGACTGTATTGTGTTAGTTATATACCTATTCTCCACTTCGTCTGTACAATACATAAGAAATAGTTTGGTTGCAATAAAGTAGAATCACGTAACGGAACAGCTGTATAGGTGACAAAAACTGAATCTTGCACTGACGCAAATATCCTATAGCGGCTGCAAGAGGCTTACACTTTTGTTGTATAACTGTTACCTGCAGCCCTTATACAACCTCTTAAATGACTGAAGTGTCCTATTAGGTGTGCCCATGCCGCTTGTATAGCTGTTCTAAGAGGGTTTTGCCAATGTTCTTACAGTATACAATGCTGTGTAAGGAATACTGTATAATCATTCTTGCAACTCTAATATGGGTGATAATTGTTAGTTGGGAAATTCTTTTCAACACTAGTTAAGTACAGTTTTAGTTTTGTGGAATAAGTTGAGTGATTTTAAGACCATGCCGCGTGGTCCAGAAATTCCTTTCGATGTGAAAACTAAGATCATTGAGTCATACAAAGATGGTCAACGTCAAGTCGACATCAAAAATTTAAAGCTGAAGCGTAAAGCAGTTTGGGCAATATTGAACAAATATAAACAAAAAGGTATCTTGGAAGCCTCTAAGAGAAGTGGTCGGCCTAGAAAACTAAATGCCAGATCAGTTAGATTAATAAAAGTAATTTCGTCCAAAGATCCGTTTTAAACCCCAAGACAAATAAAAGTCGCAATCGATACAAAAGGAATTGTCAGTGTTTCTACGAAAACTATAAGTAGAAGATTAAATGATTTGAAGTTATTTGCACGTCGCCCGAGTAAGAAGCCGCTAATCTCGAGGAAAAACCGTAACGACCGATTACAATTTGCACGGTTGCATCTTGATTGGAGCATCTGTGACTGGAAGAGGGTATGTTTCAGTGACGAATCCAAGTTCAATATGTTTGGATCAGATGATCTTCATTACGTCCTAGTGGACAAAGATTGAACCCCAAGTACACTTTGCCCACTGTCAAACATGGAGGTGGGCCTGTTATGGTTTGGGGGTGCTTTTCGGGGTTTGGGATGGGACCTTTACATAGAATAGATGGCATTATGGATCAGTTTGTATACACAGACATACTAAAGCATGTCATGTGGCCTATATGGAAGACAATATGCCCTTAAGGTCAATCTTCCATCAAGGTAATGACCCGAAGCATACTTCAAATCTCGCAAAGAAATTATTTCTGGATGAAAAAATAACAGTTTTCAAATGGCCTTCACAATCTCCCCATTGAAAATCTATGGGAATACTTAGATAAGCACAAACGAGATAAAAATTATTTAAAAAAGTATGAACTTTTTGCTGCTTTAGAGTAAAAGTGGAGACAGATTTATGAATCTTATATCAAGAAACTTCTACAATCTATGCCGAGACGATGTCAGGCGGTGATTGATAATAATGGTTATGTTACAAAATATTAGCACAAACATGGTTGGTTTTCTATAATTCAATGAACTTTGCTTCTTTTGTCTATAATTGTTTTGCTTTGTCTATATATTTTTGTCCTTCATAGTTCTAGTCTTTTTCAATCAATTTTTTATTGAAGGGAGTCTAATGAATTTATTTAGGTATAAGTGAGTATGATGCTATAACAAATTATGTATACAGGTTGGTGTATTAATAAAATAAGTTAAAAAAGAAATACAGCACAATATTAATTTGTCTATATACTTTTGTCCATTACTGTAGACGCAAAAGGTGCTAGTCGAAGGTTAAACATTTGTTGGATTATATTATAGATTTTTGCTTACATAGTTATGACTGTATTATTGATCACGTTCGTTCGGATCCTTCAACATCACATTAACACTTTTGATAAGGAAACTATCTCACTCTATTGATCTTACACAACTTATGTAATTGATACAGAGAAATCAAACTATCACTGACGAAGTAATGTGGTGCTTCCATCTCTTTCCTCACCTACGTACCGTACCCTTCACGCACTTGTCTCGTACACATTATGACGCATGTGGTATATGGATTTATCTATATATGTATCTTGTTTTTCTTTCATATCCAATGAGCTAATTCTCTGAATTGAAGCTTGAATTTTATTAACCATTATACCATTCTTGATAGTTACTGATTTGGCAGACTGAGTGACTCAACTAAAAAACTCAGTACTTTATTTATTAAGTAAATCTTCCCGTTTTTTTATCTTAGCGAGCTTAACAAAAAGGGAATTATTTAACTCGTGATAATCAGTTTTATATTTCGTAGCCACGCAGTTCAAATCCTCTTAATTCTAGATGAATGTCAGACTTTTACTTTAATGTCTCTAGTCTGATACTTTCGAGAATGAAATATCTTGGGCAGTGTTGAAAGTGAGAAGGTGATAGGTTTTGAAGATTATTCTAATCAGTTTTCAAATATTTAACTACGATGTGAAATCAACCTAGTAAGTTGACCTTAGTGCGCACCGATGTTGAGAAGCCTTCTCAGCGTAAGATAGTAAATACTTAAGTGACCTTACATCATTTTCTCAAAGCATTCCCATCTGATGAATTATTACTTCACCTTATTTGCGGTTATTAACAGAAATATATCTGCAATCAATTATATACTTCAGCTCTTGAGTACACGGTTAATAAGTTGTTATTTGTGCAACAAACATGACAGAAACTGATGCAAGGCGTCACTACTAAGATCTTGCGAGCCTTGCAGAACCGTTTCACACTTCGTTTTTTTTTGAGTACCAGATCCCAACCAATTCCAAAATACCCAAAATACCTGGGCCCTTCCTGTGATCACATTACCTTGGAATGATATGATCACAATTAAGATAAAAAATAAGCATCTCATGTTCTAGTTAATTGCGTCATTGACAAACCGCCCGACATCGAAGTCAGTCTGGAACATACAGCGTTTATTTAAATATATAAACTTACTATCGAATTATGTAAATGATCATAACAGAAAATTATCCAATTTTCATCTTTCTATCGCATGCAATTCTGAATCAGTATGACAGAAAATATCGAAAAATATTGTTGTGATTATGACGCGTGGATTTGCTCCTTGATATGGGGGTTGATTTTTCATGTCAAAGGTACTTTTAGGGCAAAATTGAAGTAAAGATTTACCCGACTTGGAAAATCTATTATCTTGAGTCACTTGTGAAGTAATTAGCTAATCCTAATCAAAAGCTATGTACATAACATTTTTCGGTCTCTCTATATAAAACAAATATCTAAGCCTTCTAGACCTTTTGTATCACTCTTAATGGAGTTTGAGGAATGAGCCGGGAGAACACAACTTCAAAGTTTGGAGAAAGTTCACCGAAATTCTCCATAAGAATCGTTCTTGGTCATTTAGTTCATTAGCAACTTTTCAAATGATGGCTCTGATGTAGTTAAACAATTATCATCTGTTTGACCTTGTCGGGTAATCGAGTGGTGACCCGACAATGTTGCTGAAAGGAATGAGAAACATCAATTTTTTTTTCGATCACCATCGAATCTTTCAGAGATGATTTTAACCCAACGGGACAGAAGGATCAGGGCAAGTGATTGATGAAGCCAATTTCACAATAAACGAAATTTAACAAACGAACACACCATTTTTCATATCTTCAGTAACACAGGACCGAATTCAGTAAAGATACTTGAATTGAATTTTTCAAGAGACGATAAAAACTGTGTCACTGACAGATAAACTGGTTTTTAAGTACTTTATCGATGTAACATTTGAGTCCTAGACAAATGATATTTCAAGTAACATTCACAGTTTATTTATAATAATACTGGAATAAGCCCGAAATAGTACTGTTAAGGACGTTGCTTTAGCAAGAAAAAAGGTTAGTGGTATATATCTTAAGCAAAATAATCATATTAAGTGTCAAGTATTGAAAATTACACCTGAATGTTGACTTACTAACGTGGTACATGTATTATTTTCCATGTTTTAATATTATCAAGGTACATAGGGGAGACCAGAGCAAAGAACAACCTGTGAAAATAGAATTTCCGTTTTACATTCAAAGAATGAACCTGTCATTATCAAAAAGTACACACACACAATCAATTTTTCTCAACAATCAATCGGTTGTAGAAAAACCAGCGTGTATTGTTGTATACCAGATATCAAAATGTGTTTATTTAGCAAACCAACAATGATCCTCGCGAGATAGGTGCCGTGCATGCAAATCCTTCTGTATATTTTCTGTACGAACAGCTTTTTAAAATACCTAGCGGATATTCAAAGAACTCCTCAGTCATACAAGTGAGGAGGATTGAGTAGTCTTTAAAGTGGTTTTGGGGAAAGCCGATAAAGGCCGCGTCCCTATTTTTGTAGTTGTTGAATGTAAGATTGGTATTTTGGTCGATATACCACATTAATAAGGAAATAAAATGAATCAAGGATCCTGATATTTTTTTTGAAATGACCCATCAAGTATTGTATGCAGAAACCATGTCAGTCCCGGACTTACATTGTTTTTGCACTGATGATTACGTAGTATTATTTAACGGGAAATAAATGAAGTGACCTACACGATGTATACCCAAAATACGCATCTCTCTTTAATGAAGCCTTTTCCAGTAGAAAAGCAAGTTCAAAAAAATAGGTTCTCTGACGTACCAAAATCCAAATAACAATACAAAGCTTAGACAATAAGGCGTTTTCACGATAAGCGACGCTTTTTCCACACAAAATAATAATAATGACAATATTTATTTATCCTCAAACACTATGGTAAAAAAAGTATCGAGACAGATAAAAGAAAAACCCGCAGGAAAGTGACGCTTGTGCGCGGGTTAAATACAAAACACTCTTTTACTAACGACTACACAATACAACATGGTTTCCTTTTTTCCAATGTAAAATATATGTACTGTGTCTCAATTCGGGTAAGACGGCATATATGGGAATATTGTCTAGTCTGTTTTTTGTTTTGTTTACTCTAGTACCTCTAGTCCCAGTGTCTCAATTCAGGTGAAAGTTACATATCCCGGAATATTGTCTAATATGCTTTTTTGTTTACTTCGGTATTTCAATTATTTTTAGATCAATAATTTGGTATGTCAGACATTGGAAAAGCTATTTATCCATTGTCTTGTTTTCTGCTTAAATAGTACAAGTGAACTTATTAGTTATAATTCTCTAGGGATCATATTACAACACCTAGGTGCCAGAAAGCTATAGGACCCATGTAAGGTTATTTCTTTCTGGTTTTGGGGTTGTACAAGCTTTTTTCCGTGAAACTATAGCTGACGAGTATCAAAAATATTTATTTCGTGGAACAATAACTGCTGTGTATAGCTTTGGCCTCTTTCACATCCTATTTATTATGAATTTTTGGATGATATCCAAGTTTCGAAAATTATGTAAGGTTTGCAGCGTCTTAGGCAATAACACCGTAGATATGACTTTGAGCTAGAACATTATAAATATAGAGTACTGAGCTGTGGAATATCTAGCAATTTACTGGGATATCCGATATTGTATCCTCAAAAATTATTTCACTTGCAATCCAAGAGCTACGCTGCCGGTAAATTCACAAGAAAGGTTACTAAAGCCAGAATTATAAATCTTGAGCCGCTTAGCATTAGCCCTGCGAGATAATTTTTCTTTATACCGAAGCAGCCGCGTAGGCAGAAGCCTAAAAACCAATTCACTGCGGTTGATATCAGGATCTTAATCACACTCTGTAAATCTGATTCTTGAACTGTGTAAGGTTGGTAATACTGGGGAATGCCTCCTCAGGCAGGTGATTCCACAATCTCGACACCCTCGAAACAAAAAAGCCTACAGGTGGGTCTACCTAGCAGGCTCATCGTGCGGTGGCATCATGGAGAGCTTCGAGGACAGCCTGTTGACAGCAAAACTTGCTGCTAGCCTAAGACCTAGGTCTTATCTGAACAGAGAGAGGAGATTAGGTACAGAAAGATACTTCTTAGCCCTAAACAAATAGCCTAAGTTATTCCCAGCAGCTGCCGCGATTGACGAGATGTGTTCGTGCCAGATATAATCCTCGGTGATCTGGACTCCGAACAACCGAAATTAACGGATATTTGGTATAACTTGGTTGTCAATCAAAACCGAATGAGCGCTAGAGCCTTTTCTGTGTAGTAACACTAGGGCTAAAGTGATCCCCGAATCCCTCAGGGGGTCAGACGACACGTGATATAGAGCTGTAGCTCACATAGCTCAACATTTACTGAATGTCTTGAAAGGAATATTCTCAGGATGCCTCGTTTCGTTGAAAGGTGATGTGCGGTAGCCTGAGCAGTCATCAGATATTAACATCCGTGACTCCTTTCTTTAGATATATCTAAAGGAACAAGGCACTGAAACATACTTCTAACACTCCTAAGAGCACGGAATGTTGAAGAAGTAAACATATGTAACTCATTAAGTATACAGACAAATCAGTAGACTTGGCAATCTTGATCCTGATGGAATAGAACAAAACCATCGATTTGTTCGTATATTTACCTTCTTAGTCTGAGAAATTTAATATACGTACTTTGTCGGTGTGTCTTTTGTGCCTCTTTCTACGTACATACCTGCAACAATAAGATATTATGCTTTAATATACTCGCCATTATTTCACATTTAAGCTGTTTACTTTGAATTTGTGTATAAGGTATGGGAGTTGTACGACCTGTTTTTGTCAGATTGCGAAGCACACAGATGCTCATGCCAAGCTTATTACTACTATATCAGGGATGAATTGTAACACAAAGGAACTTGGTATTTAATTCCAGGCTAGATCGTGTTACCTACACCTTTTGTTATATTTGATTAAAGTATCATAGTCGTGTTTTTCGAATTTATGGTTTTAGAGCCACAGAACTTCTTGCTTAGTTCAGCAAGCCAGAACTAATCGTAGAACTTGATAAGAATGCAAAATGTATCTTGGCCTCTTGCCGGAAATACGCCTATAGTGCAGTATACAGAGTGTTCAACGTAGAACTGGAGCGATCGATTAGAACAAAAGTTCGCGTAATACGTTTATTGAAATTTGGGTCTGACGGGAACAAAATAGTGTCACTTTTGGATGTCCCAAGATATTTTAAACAGATCGTCCTGTAGGTTATTCGGTTTTTAGATTCTATGCAAGATTCCAAATAGATTTCATGTATGTAGTATGTAGTATTATCCTATAGCTATCCGTTTCTGATGTATCTCAAATTTTGCATAAACAGTGACGAACGCAGGCCAGTAAATCTTAACAATTTTTATCGTACCTTATAAAGATTTTTAATAGTCAATTACGCGAAGTGTCAATGTAAATATAGATGATAATGTCAGAGATGTACCAAGTCAACCTCCTTGACACCATTTCCATTTTTAAGTTCTTTTTTTACATACAGAATATCTAAGTTTTTGGTGAACACATTTTTTTGAAATCGTGGTTATCGTTGTGCGCAATCGGGGCAGTAGCGACGTGCCAGTCCGTCATTTTATTAACCATAGCAATCGTGTTTGTTTACGAAAGACTAGAGGTACGTTCTTCTGCACAACACATGAAAGTTGTTGGTTATTTCATGGTTTTTGCTTAATCTTATGTTTGTTGTTTGATCGAATGGTTTTGTATTTGTGGTGGACCAACCGAAGGGCAGTTCGCGGAATGGAATATTAGTAAATTTGAGAGTGGACAGACTGACATGGTGATGGTCCCTTTCAAAAACTGTTCTATTCCGTAAGGATGTTTATTTTCGAACTTCAAACATCTTTCATCATGGTTACGGTTATCTTTCAATTTGGTACGCCGCTGTTGTAATATCGAATGTGTACGTAGCTCTGCTTTAGACTATTTCTCTTCTGGTGTTTTGTGATATAAATCACGAAATATGAAAACGATGTTCTACCCCTTGAAGCGATGCTCCAAGACAAATGTCTTGAATATCCGTTTCATGGGGGTTTATTAAACGCGCTTTCGAATGTGTCTGCTATGCCATAGACGTACATGAGTGGTAAAAAAACAAAAAATATGATTTTACATATACGATCTCTCTGCCTCGCGGTTTTACCTGCGAAACGTGTAGTTGGCACCATTAGGAAAGGAATCAAGTATACAAGCTGGCTGTCAATTTACTAAAGTCATCAAAGATGCAAAACGCAATCGGAAGTTTATAGCATTACTTGAAGGATCTTTTATGTTAGTAACAGCTTCAACCATACGAAGTCGCGGGTAACAATTATTGATGGTAAAATCGACACTTAGTTCACGGATAAAATCGTACCTATAGTTTGGCAAACGGATCTGCAACATCGGGGTATCGGTGAGGGGAAAGCAAAACATGGCTGGTTTCATTCATAAAATGCCAGCGGCGTGCGGTATTTTATAAAAGTTTGGGATTATTTCATAATTGGTTTAAATTTAGTAAACTATACGTTTATGTTTCACTTTAAATTTGGGAAGTATCTCAATAAGGCGACAATGATAATAATAATAAATAAAGTCTCGGGTAAACTCAAAAATAGCTGTTCTCTACAGTCTACACCATGTAAAAAAACACTTGAGTTTGTTTCTACACTTCAACAAACGGAAAAATGTCTACTCACTTCCCAAAATTGCCACAATTCAAAAAATCATGATAACTGCGCGATTTAAAACCTAATTTGAAAATCAAGCTAGCGTTTTTGTCAAAGCCGTAAATAAAATATATTTTTCAAATACAAATAGATACTTAACGTGGCTTTTGAACTTGAGAATATATATATATATATATATATATATATATATATATATATATATATATATATTATACATCCGTGATCTTATAATATGCTCATTTACTTTAAAAAGTGCCACAAGCCGAAACATGTCCAGAATTAATTTTTCTTTTTTAATCCGCATCTTTCTGGATTCCTATTGTTACAATTTTGGACTGTTGATGTGGATATTTCTAGAGCATCGGTGTCGCTTAAATAGAAACAAAGAACTTTAAACATATTTCATATATGTTTAACTTATAACCTCTGTAATGAATAATACTTACATTATACAGCATTTCAAAATTACATTTCACCTATTGAATTACCGTTGGTGTTCGTCAACTTCATCATTATCATCATCGTCACTGTCGTCATCAGTTTCGCTGTCGTCATCTTGCCCTATAGTAATTATAACTGGTTCCATTTCCTCCATAAATTGATCATTTTCCCAAAATTTATCTTCAATGTCCCTAACATGTTGACAAAATTTCTGCCAATCATTAATGGATATTAAGGACATCGCTTCCTGAGTAACTTCTTTCAGTGCGGTTAAACTGAAGTTTCCAGTGGTATTGCGGCTTCTTATATGAAATTTAGGCTTTGCCCAAGCTAATTCTATTGGGTTTAGCTCGCATAAATAAGGAGGTGTTCTTAGAGGAGTATGTCCATGTGATCTTATGATCCGATCAACTACATAATTTTTTTGGTTGTCAGGGGGCTTACGAAGTAAGACCAGATCGAACAAGTCAAATTTTCTGGCAGTTGCCTCATGATTTATGCCTATAAAATATTTTATTGTATAGTTTGATATGTACATGCATGTTTTGAGTCATAAGTACCTTTCATTGTCAACCAGGCCATTATATCTTTTTTCGAAGATGATTTTGTCGGGGTTTTATCTTCCTGGACGGAATGATATGGGGCATTGTCAAATACGATAATCGAATTGGCAGGTATATTCGGGAGGAGTTTTTCGGTGAGCCAGCGTGTGAAATTTTCCCGATCCATCTGACCGTGGTAATCGCCTGTAGCTAATCCCGCCTTAAATATCAAACAGGCATTGTCAACAAATCGATTTTCTGAACCTGCATGCACTATAATGAGTCGACCTAAAATATACAAGACGATTATATAATATGTTACAAATCAGTTAAATTTAAGATATATATAGCATTTTTGCTTACCTGTAGAACCTATACTGCTTATTACACCAGAAACAGTTTCGCTCTGCCAGCATTTTTTGAAAGTCAAGTCATTTTCCACCCAGGTTTCGTCCAAATAAACAATATTGTGCCCTTCTTCACGATATCTACGTATCTCACGGATGTATTTGTACCTCCATTGCAATATATTAGGCCTCTATCAAAACTTTTCTTACATTTTGTCATTTGCGCCAAAAAAAAAACATTTGATTTTAATAAACTCCTGAGTGTTTCCCTAGAATAGGGGAAATTTAAGTCTTCTCCCAACTTTTGTAATAACTTCCTAGTTGTCGGGATAACTGTATATTCAAGATAAAATCTGTTTATCAAATGTCTAGTAATCTGAAAATCAAAATCTTCATCTTTCTCAACAAGAGACTGACCCGGTCTTTTTTCCCGGGACTGGATAACATTTTATTGGGGTTATTTTCTAGTCTTTCTTTATCTTCGTTATGAATTTTCCTAACAGAAGATACTCCGAATCCGGTATAAAGGGACACCCTATCAAGCTTACGTTTAAGCAGCAACTTGAGGGAATTGTTTGCCGCTTCCTCATCGCAAACCCTATAAATAATCATCAGAATGTTAGCTTAGCATTTCCTTGTTTTTTATTTATATTCAGACTCAGTCGTAAAAAAACTACAATTATTGCATATTATTATTAAAAACCTATAAACATTCGCAATCACTTCTGTTGTTTGGCTATGAAGCGTCTTTCCGCGAGTAAATTGGTTCATTTTAAAAAAATAATACTAAAACGAATAACAATAACAAATAACAAAACACTAAACTATTCAAAAACACACAGCACTAAACATACAAACTTAATAGAACAATAAATAGTTAACAATAATAGTTGTAAAACTCATACACGATCAACGGAGATAAAACCTACGCCACTGGACTTTTCAATAGTATGGATATTCCAAGAAAGGAGCAAAAAATTGTCTGGGACGCTACCCAATAGGGAGACGAATCTTCTCATGACGACAAAACATGTGAGGATATCCGCCAATCAGATTCGTTCAGGCGGTGTCCAATATACCTTTCGGGTGGTTGTTGCCAGCTCAACCGATGTCGATAAGATCTTTGGAAAAATGTTTACTTATAATACGATTCAGTAGTAAAAAATAGTTATTAAATACAAATAGAGCTAACAACCCATTAAAATACTCAGTATTTTGAATTATTATTTTTTGGAATTGTGAAAAATCGATTTTCAAATCATTGAAATTACTTCATTACTGCTTTTTTGTAGTTAAATTTGGCAATATCGAATATTTTCGGTCGCATTCCTTTCGCTGTTGCAGATCCGTTTGCCAAACTTTAGTTATAACCTCGGGAATTACCTACTAAGTGTGCACATTTTTGCGTCTCTCGGTATTGTGATACAGAAGTAATGCTGACAGACTAATATACATTCATGTTTGCATATAGCGAAGAACACTGATGCTAAATTGTAGTTAAACTTGAGGCCGGAGTTGAATTACGCATCTACTATTATCAATTGGGTAACGTAAGGTACATACATCTGTCAGTTTTCCAAAGATAGATGTGAGATTCGGGCTCTGAAGATCATCATCTTCTGAATTATAAGTTGCGCACTGATTATGTACGATCAACCCTTCTTTTGAATTTATATTACTCTCTACTGACCAAATCTATATAAAAATATACAACAGACCTGCATTCGCCAACGCTATTCGTCATTTATTTGTCTGGGCGGTCCGTAGGACCTTTGCCCATTAGTCACTGTCTGCTGTTAGGCGAATCTGTCAGTCTGCCCAGAAACCAGACAAAGTCAAGGATCGCCAGTGCTTCATCGTCTTTACTAGATATATAAAAATGCTAAGGTAATGGTCTGGAGAACCAGTATCGTTCACCAAAATAAACAACAAACATAACCAGACCTCAGTGGTCCCAGAAATG
This sequence comes from Acanthoscelides obtectus, assembly GCA_963669975.1. Lineage (NCBI taxonomy): Eukaryota > Metazoa > Arthropoda > Insecta > Coleoptera > Chrysomelidae > Acanthoscelides > Acanthoscelides obtectus. Next base: position 39,038,772 of record CAVLJG010000007.1, on the reverse strand, counting down.
AATATGGCAGCTGATAGGTCTCTCTTGGTTAACCTCTTTTGGACTTATTCTTGAAATATCAGCGCTGCCTCCGGTTGGCTATGGTTACAGAGACGGGAAGCAGGCATGTCCAGCTGACAAACAATGATTTCGCAATATTTTGCCTCCGTCCATGTCATGTATGTGCGAGCAGGTGGTATTAAATCATCTCCGTACAACGAGAATAATAACTGGGAATGACCGTGGGAAAGCAAAATAAAAAGCTCCTGGAAGATTTAGGAGGGGAATTTATCTGGAAACGATATGGAACGGCCTGGCGGGAGCAGCGCCAAAAAGAGTCGAACGAAGCGTCATACGTAGTTGACACATCCCAATTTGCATTTTATGGGCCGGGTAATTCTACGGTGCTTTATATGCCGGAGAACGTGCTGCTTCAGGCAGACGTATTATTTTTACTTCTTGTCTCGTTTTTTTATTGGAATGGTGAATACCTAAAATAGCTACTTGGCGGAGAAAAACGCGAATACTGGTACAACCGAAAATATCTGGCGTTTCAAGTTCGACTCTCACCATTGAAATTTTTGAAACGGTAAAAGATTTACGGAGTCAGTTAAATGGGGGCAATAGTTGCGCATTGAGGTAATTGAGAAAATTGTCACTTATAAAGTCTCAAAATTCCAAGTATTTCCGGGGGTAGACGAAACAAACCGAATTTTCCTGAAATCGGCTACATACTCTTTCTTGACTTGATTTGAGAAGAGATTCCAAAACAAAAAGTACACCAGCATTGCTACTAATTCTCTACAAGATGGCATAATTAGAATCCCAATATGACATTTCGTCTCTTATTTTTTCTTAGCACACCATATTTGGTTGCACGGGTGAATAGATTTTTTGATTCTGACTCCAGATATGTCACACACTGACATTGCCAAACTTTGATTATTTAAAAAATCGGTATTGTCTAGGTTGACTTATTCTATAATTTTATCAGCAACGCATTCCTTAAGTTCTTATGAACTGTTCACCTATGCGAAAAGTGCCTTTTTTCGATTTTAACGTACATATGACATGGATTGGTATTATAAAAACTACAAATATCTAAAAAAACGATCTTCCTCTAGCTTGTCTTAAGCTTAGCTCATCGATTAAAGAACAATCTAAAGCTAAAACTTTTTTTACAGTATTTGAGAGTTGTATTAACAATATTGAAAATAGTATTACTTTATGTAACTAATAGAAATATTTGGTTACACAGGTGAATAGACTTTTTTGATTCTGATTCCAGATATGTCACACACTGATATTGCCAAACCTTGGTTATTTGAAAAAACGGTATTGCCGGGTCGACTTCTAAATCATCAGATAGTCATTGTTCTATAATATCATCAGCAAAGATTTCCTTGAGTTCTTATGAACTGTTCACCTATGCGAAAAGTTCAGATGTTCGATTTTAACGTACATATGACATGGATTGGTATTATAAAACTACAAATATCTAAAAAAAAAACGAATAAAGAACAATCTAACGCTAAAACTTGCTCACAGTATTTAAGGGTTGTATTAACATTATTGAAAATAGTATTACTTTATGTAACTGATAGAAATATTTTGGAGTAAAGCCTCGAGATCTTGCAGCTTCCTATATCCATATCTCCATATCTAAGGCGATGTACTCGTACGAGTACACATCTTGCATTCAGATACTATTATTCTATGGCTGAGGTGTTATATAGAACGCCCCTAACGTGCTGAAGTGACGCTTGTTATAGTCTATGAATGGGCAAATTATCTGAATGCCCTCTGAAAATAATTCTCAACGATTGGTGATATAATCGGACAAACATTTGATAAACTGTCACTTTCGAAGTCAACTGTATGAACATATTAGCGTTTTTAAAATAACTCAGGTCTGGCAATGATAATGAATTTTGGAATCAGAATCAAAAACTCTATTCACCTGAGCAAAAATCTAATATGACGTCTATAAGAAAAAATGAAATTGAATATTGTGGACAAGAAACGATACGACAATTGAAATATTAATGTAGTTTTTATTTTGAAATTCCATCTCAAATGAAGTCGGGAAAAATAAGAATGATACTGTGAAACTTTGATACTCGGAACTGCGAACTTTTCTAAAACGCCATTTTCTAGATGCCCAATATTACTGCCATTCAACGGACACCGTATCTCGTACCGATTCCGAGATTCTCATTTTGAGAGTCGAATTTGAAACATCCGGTATAAAAAGATCCATTATTCACATGTGAACATCCTCACCTTTTCAGAAAAGGAACACAGGTCGTGGTACCTAGGAAGATCTAGATCTTCGATTACGACCCCCTAGCAAGTCCCTGGTAGTGACCATGATTCTCGTTTGAAGGTCAAGCTGAAGAAGCCCGTAACGTATGTCCTAAAAGTTTTGGCACAAAATTCATTGGCTTTAGTCTTAACAAACGCAAAATAACATCAAGTTGCCTTTGGAAACAAAAGTTTGTTCACTTACTTCAAAGTCAGTTGAGATTTATTTATTTTGAAGTTTTTGCTTCAAGATGTCCCAACTACCAATTATCACTCATATTACAGTTGCAAGAATCATTATACAGTATTCCTTAAACACCATTGTATACTGCAAGAACATTGGCAAACCTCTTAGGACACTTCAGTCATTTAAGAGGTTGTATAAGGGCTGCAGGTAACAGTTATAAAACAAAAGTGTAAGCCTCTTGTAGCCACTATAGGACATTTGCGTCAGTGCAAGATTCAGTTTTTGTCAACTATACACGTTACGTGATTCTACTTTATTGCAACCAAACTATTTCTTATGTATTGTATAGACGAAGTGAAGAATATATAACTAACACATTACAGTCATCTTGTTTACTTACATATCGGCCATTGTGAATTTAATACACAAGTATATAATAACTTCTACACTGTGATATAGGGCTATTGAATTACTTGCGCAGCAAATTTTATTGTGATTATCATACAAATTAGTTACCCAATCTCTACGGGCTTCGTATTTGATTCATATTTTGACAATGATCAAAGGTATGTCTAGATTTTTAAGATGGAAAACTGAACTTATCTGCGTTAAATCGTCCACAAATCCTATATTTAGACACAGTTACACTAATTTTTATCACTTTATATCTGTAATTTCGAACTGAAACATAATTATTTAATATTAAATAGAGGAAAAAGTCTTTGCCCAATCATGGCATCGTCCATGTTGTCTTTAGGTTATTATAATATTTTGGTGTTGCCTGCAGGTGTTATACAGCAATTTGACAAATGCCTGAAATGAAATACCGACAGAGTCGAATGATTTACCCAAAATTTGTACCAGATCTATATCTTCTGTTTGAACAGTTGATTAAACCTTTTGAGCCAATATGCATGCGTTGTTTGTCTTAAAACATTGGTTATGGCATTTTAACAAAAATATGACAGCAGAAAGTTAGGTTATGGGAAGTTGTTTACCAACATATTTAGCATATGTACAGCCTTTAGCAGTTACTAAAGAACAGTTGTATAAGTGGTTCTGTTGGGAGCAATTTGTTGGCTAAAGTAGTAAATTGCACAGCAAAACAACAAGGCTGGGGTTTGTTTTATAAACGTTACCATAGATGCCACAACACAACCATTTTGACTAACTTGCAAATATGCCGTATAAAATAGTTGTATAAACGTTTATGCAACAGTTAAAAATTTGCCCTATAAGGTGTAGTATAACTATGCTATAAGAATATTTTAAACACCTCATTTTAGAGCAAATACGTTGCAGAAAGTAAATTTGCATTCCAACAACAATAGAGATCTTTTATGGCTGAATAGTTCTTTTACCAAAAGCTATACTACTACTTTGCTAGTTGGGGTATAAATTAGAAATACTAAAAAGTATCTACAAGTTGGTTGAGCGGGTACTCAAGGCTGAAATCTGTCGAATATCCCAGAATGAAAACGTTTCACGGACCATTTATCGAACAATAGCGCAGTGCGAGAAGGACATACCACGTCTAAATCTCCCAAAAAGTGGAAGACCACGTCCATTCACTGCATATAGGTCAGAGAGATTGGTGAGAATGTCAAAAAATCAGGTTGAAATGTCAACAAGGAGACTGGCTCGTCAATACAGATCTTCTAATAGTACGATATCATTGGAATTGAGGAGAAATGGTCTTGAATATCGAAAGAGACTTAAGTGCCCCAAATACTCTCAAGCGCAACTCTCTCGTATACCAAGACTTTGCAGATGGAAAGTATAATCCTCCAAAGTTGCCGCAGGCTTGCCCAAAACAGGATTTTTGAGCTTTGCTGTCTAGGAAGGTTTATCATGGAGGCTGGGAAGCCCAAGACGAAGAACAATTAAGACGTCGAATTTACGGAAAATTGGTCTGAATTCCGTCCAGGATCTTATGAGAGGCATTCGAAGAAAGTTGCGTCCGGTAGAGCAGAATAGGCCGCTTCACATAATTCGATACCTGGTATAGTTTTGTTAAGTATTGAGTTTTAATTTATGATAACTAGTTAATGTTTAAGTACATTTCTTCGCTAAAAAAATCCGATATATATGTTTTGTGCCAAGCCTAAAAGACAGTCGTAGTATACGCAGTTGACACATCCGAATTTGCATTTTATGGAGGGTAATTTTACGGCACTTTACGTGCCAGTAGAGAATCTCTGAATGTGCTTCAGGCTGCCGTTTTATTTCTCTCTTTTCGGGCCTCGTCCGGTAAATACGTGGAATGTTCACATAGGTGAAAAGGTAATTACGTTGTATCCAAATGGAATTTTCACGAGGCAACTTTTATGGAATAAAACATGCGATCCCTACTACAACGTGATTTGGATTAGGGGGTTCCAAAATATCCATAGCAATCATTAGTGTTAATGTACTGTTGAATAATGATCTCCTTCGCTGCATAATAAATCCGATCCTACCCTTTCTGGGTGACAGCACCTTACATACAGGAAAATCAGGGTACCACCAAAGAGTAGTTACATCATGAGAATACACATCCTGCAATGTCTTTATACTCCGCCGGTCACTAATTTTTGTTACATCATCGCTTGCTGATATGATACATAAAAATTAGTCACTTCTTAGGTTTTTTGATACTAAATAGCTGATTATCATCAAAATGCGTCTGACAACTTTTTATCATTTCATATTAGTATGCGACGTAACCAAAACGAGTTCGGCTTTTGTAGTATTACTGGTTTACAAATAAAAACAGCTATCTGTGTAGACTTTCCTTGGTTTGGCGACTCACAGATGGCTCTGCATGTACCGAGGCGGTGTTGTCAAACTGCCAAAAGACGTTAAGAAAACACTACAGTTTATTGGAGTTCAGTTCTTTTCACGGTTTCTGGTGGTTACGTCAAAAAGTCATACGAAATGAGTAAACGTATCTTCCTAGGGCCAGGCTGTCTAGATTAATCAAATAAGCCATTTGAGGTAACAGAACTTTTGAACTTCGAGCTGACCCGCCTCCTTTGTTACGAATAAACTAAATCGTGTAATATTCCTCTTAGAGCCCCTCAAGTTTAATAACTAGTTGATAACTTACAGGCTTTTTGAATAATTTTTTTCGAAATGAATAAAAACCATATTTTGTGGGCTGCAAACGGATAACAAATATTTCCACCATGAATGAATGTCTACACTAAGGTAAATTTGAACAAAAGATCAATGAATTAATTCAAAAAGGATTATCTACTTAGAAACACTGTTTTTATCCGGCACTAAATAAGAGCACGTGTTAAGGCGCTATCTGCTGTTTTGTGGATGCCATGTTTTTAGACTCATTCTACAATTTTATTCGCACTTTTTCAACGGCCTTCTCTTTATATAACTATTCTTTCGTTAAATTCTAGGTCGTAGAAGAAAACTGAGAGAAAAAATGTCCTGGAAGCAATCAGTGCCTAAGTAGTACGCTTGTCTGAGTTCTCTTCTAAAAAGTTGGATGAAAAAGAGACACTTTAGCTTTTATATAGTAGCTGAGGCATTTCTGGGTTTCTTTATACTTCTAAGCTTGATGTTGAACTTTTTTGATGAAATCCTAACCCTGATACATCTTTCATTGATCGATAGACTCAAAGTCATGTTCAAGCTCCAAAATCTTCGTTCTTTGTTTTATATAGGACAAAAAAAACATTTAATTAGACTTGACCCAATCTTTTCCACCCTCTACGCTCAGAACCCTCAACTTATCAACCTCTACAAATAAATGAGACACTGCCAATTATATGAATTGTTCATTTCAAGAACCTAGCTATGGAGATTGTTGTAGAATACTATTTTTATGTGTATTTAACCAATCAGCAGGATTTCAGACGTTCCTAGTTTTCTTGTCTCCTATACGCTTCTTGATTTTTCTCTAGCTGATTTCACGAGTAACGCTCTTAGCTGGAGTTCAGATCAGCGTGAACTTGACATGAGCTCATCTTGTCAATTTCTTCAGACAAGACCCATCAGCTTCGAGTATTGCCCACAAGTTTGGGGTGCGCCACCCCAACTACATTGACCATACTCGATGCTGTTCAGACGAGGGCTGCCCGATTGATCGACGCTACTTCTCTAACAGATAGTCTGGGTACCCTTTCGCACTGACGGACAGACGGTGATCAGGCTTTCTTCTACTACTATGTCAACCGATTTTACTCCTCAGAGCTCTCCTCCACTCGTTGAGACTGTCAAACCGACTCCAGGTTTCTGCTTCCGTTTCTTAAGGTGGCTACAGACACAACTGCAAGCTTGTCCAGCATGTTTGTTCAATGTTTTTGTACCAGCACGCTTGAATGTCTGTAGGGAAATATGGTGCAAGCCTTGTCATTGTACAAGCAGCTTGAGGATTGAATTGATTTTAATTATGCTTGAATTAGGCGCGTTTGCGCAAGCAAACCGGTACGTGTGTACCCAAGATTTTCAAGTTGGCATCCGTTGATGATCGTATCCTGCTTTTGAATCAAAGGTGATACAAGAGATAAAAGGTTTGAATACGTCTCTTCATCCGTTGAAAGATAATTGTGCCAGTCACGCGGATATATTTTCATCTCACTTAGTAAGTTAATGTGAGAATAGGTTTTACTTTTCATCAACCATTCTTTACACCACACCGCACGCTTTTTTATTCGGTATTTTCTTTTTTTTAACAAGAACAAAACCGGCCAAAGCGAGCGCATCGTCGTCCGAGCTCAACATATTTTATTAAACTACCTATGTATATTTTTATCAAGCAAGCATTTACATGTGGTTCCAAAGACAAATTGTGCATACTTGTACAAAAAGATTGAATAAGCATGCTGGACAAGCTTGCAGTTGTGTTTGTAGCCACCTTTGCTCTCTTAAAAATCGCACACCCAGAACTAGAAGGTATGATCGCACTTTTGCTCCTAGGATACCGCCATTGGAGGATTTTCTCAGTTCTGTAAACCTTAGACAGTTCAAAGATAGATACCATATAATGTTATGAATGGAAAAGTGTGGATATTTGTTACTCAATCACGCCAAAATGCCTGAACGGATTATAGTAAGGAACAGCGCATGGGCTACCTTTTATCACGGGAAATAACATCAAAATATCAATCGTCTTGATTTAGATTTGTTCATGGTTCTAGGCGGGTAAGACAGACTTATTTGTTTTCTAGCAAACCCAAATGCTGTGTGGTTCAGTATCTTCTTCTCTATATATAATTGTTGCGATTGTCCATCCAGTCAGCCTTGTCTGAACCAGAATACGGAGAGGCTTAAAAATCTGTAAAGGCTATAAACTTAGTTTTGCAACCAAATGTCGTGACGAATACCAAATTTCTACCATCAGCATCAAGATGGCAACAGAGCGGCCTGCCATCGCCCCCACTCAGCCTGTGGCCGCTAAGCGATACAGACTTGTGTCGGTAACAAATGCATAGGTATTTGTACCACCACGACGAAACTAAGAGAGACAAAGGGATAGAAAGCCAAGCATACAATCCAGGGCAGCGACATTTTATTTTATTTGGAAAGCTCAATGTTCCAATAAAGGTTCATGGACACGCCATTAATATCGATAAGAAATATGGGAATGGAGTTCGATGTATTCGTTGACCTGTATTAAAGATAGAGTTTATTCGATTATAAACTGGAAATATAGCCGGTGCTCGCAATCGAACTTTTATGACGTCTGCGTCTTTTACAACGCAAGGTAAATTATGGATGATTTTCTAAACTTGAGACGCAACAAAAGCGAAACAATAAGCACCATGTCAGTTTTACAATCTGAATACGATTTGTTTGGTTCCCGTCTCTGCGACCATAACCAATCGTATACAACGTTGTTTCATGTTTTTTAGTAAGCGGTATAGGCATAGTCATTTGAAGAGTCTCGTTTCCCACTTATGCAATTCACACCGATTTCGTGTGTAGTCTATGTTGTCCAATTTTACTGTTTTGCTTGGATACACTTTCAGCACTGTACTAGTTTATATTCATGGCATTTGAAGGTCTACGCTTTTCGCAACTTTTGTTGTTGTGAGCTTGTTCACCACATCTGTAACATTTTGTTTCAGAACAGTCTCTAGCGTTATATCCCTGATTGTTATAATTGTCATTGTCATTCTTCTGTCTTGTGTCTCTAGGAGCTGCTCTAGGTGCTTCAGGCTCGATATGCATCATTGAGTCACAACTAGTACTGAGTCATTCTAGGTTTTCTAGAAACCATTGAAAACCAAATCGAAAAGGATGGAAACCCTATACTTGATGAGGCGGAAATATATTTACAGCAAGACAGCTCCTCTTCACTACTTTCTTCCGGCTAGATGACGAGTTTCCAGAAACATGGATAGGACGAGGAGGGCATGTGGAATGACCTGCTAGATCTCCTGATTTGAGGCCATTAGATTTTTTTCTATGGGGCCATTTGAAGTCCATTGTGTTTAATCACCAACCTAAAAGTTTGGGTGAACCACGTCAATTTGAACATCGTCTATATCATTATTTGGCCGACAACGGGCAACACTTTGAACACTGATTGAAATAAGAAGTGATATTTTCGTGTGTCTTTGTTTTCTATCTGAACAAATTAAAATACAGAATTTTCTATTTTTTTTTGAAAACTAATTGGACTTCGAAATACCTTTCTAGCAGGCTATTACTCGATACCACTTGTCATTTAAGATTTTTAAGGAGATCATCCTGGGGAGTAATGGGTGAAAGGGGTTGAAGTAGTTTTTGGTTGAGAAGTTGTCTCCTGGCCAAATATTTTTGACGTGTCTCAGCGTATTTTCTTTTAATCAGTGTTTTTCGAGGTGGTACGTTTTCAAATGCACCCTGTATGCAAATATTACACTTTACTGATGTTTCGGTTACCACCGTGGCCTTTTCCAAAGTACACATCAAAATAACAACGACAATATAATTTACATTTAACTGTCTTCCAGATGGCAGTCTATTTGTTTTTCTTTCGCTACTATAGAGCGTGTTACGGCAACAGTCACATGCTGAGAATGCGCATCATCGCAACTTCAAGATGACAACATGTTCAACTCGCAAAGCCCAGGACCGCTTGGGGTAGGCATTTCCGTCCCTAGAAGACATCCACTCCTCCAAAGCGACAAGCGAGCAGGAGGCTGTCTGTTGTTTTGGATGTGCTAGGCACACCACCAACGCACTTCGTAACAAAACGCCAAATGACTTCAGAAACACAAAAATCCACCGGAATCCTGATTATAAAACACACTAGTTGACTAGTCGTGGAATCTTCGACCACAGCTTGCATGTGCATTGTTCATGGATGTGAAATGCGAAAAATAGTACTTCGAAATTTCAAGATATAAGATACAACAGTTTGACCTTAAGTTGGCAACACAAAACATATGCATATTCGGGATCCAATAATAAACCATAAGAAAAAACTTGCAGATAAAAAACTCGAATCTCAGATGTGCGAATATCTTGCTTCGCCACCTTGAGATCAAATTGTTCTGTCAATATGGTGTCCTTAAGGTGTTTAATCACTAATTCTCAAATTTCGGTCGATGAACAATGCGGATGCAGCATTAGTAGGCGAAGAGGCGGGATGACGAAACCAATCTTTTTCACACTAATGCAAAACTACTTCCACGATTGCAGAGCCACGGGTTCAGTCTAGTGCTTAATAAGACTCAAACATAAAGCACCGCTTTTGATCTCAATCTTCGTAGTTCAAGCTACTTTAACAGCACACGAAGAGAAAAACCGAATTCTTTCGAATATATTTTGATTCAGCTCCCCGGCATTGTCACTTTTTCCGGGGAGATGCTTTAAGTCCCGGAAAAGAATACAATTCCGGAATTTGCGGAGTACATTTGTAAAATATACAAAGCAAAAGTCGACCCTTCTTTTCCCCTGTTCACAATTGTAACTGCCAAAGGAAGTGCTTTCTGATGTCATTGAAAAGTAGGAAGCCGTGTTCAGCTGTATTTTATTGGCCACGCTATACCGTAAATAAAAATACCATAAAAATAAGGCGTGAGTTATATTGACTTCGTTCTTAGTTTGTCTTCTAACAGAAGGCAGATGTACGCTCTTTACACATTTTCGATTTGAAGTGGAACGAGGTAAGGCTGGCTTTTACGTGTACTGCATAAAGATCTCAATCGTTCTATAAAGAAGAAAGTTAAATATATCCTGTGGTTCTGACAAACATGAGGGGGTATCAACATAAAAGATTTCAGATGATCCATGTGGATTTATTGTTGTACAGTGATACAGGTGTTGGTAATGGTAATAATTCTTTTTTCTCAAAGAAACGGCAGTTATTTCTCCGTTTTAAAATTAACAGCTACATATTATGCCAGTGTGTCGCCTACTAAATGTCTAGAAATCTAAAATGCTACGCAGGGTGTTCCGCACTTAAATGAACCAATTGAGTGCAATGTAGGTAGTATATCTGAGAACAAAAAAGTCCAAATTCAGTTCTTTCAGACAAAAAGGGTGATTTATCTAAGCACACCAAATCTTTAATATTACATACCTCAAGTACTTTTGAACCGATTTTATCGAAATTTTGTACAATAGCACAGTTACCTAGGAGTAACGTCAAACAAGACAAGGTTGAAAAACCCAGGGTCGCATTCAATTTTTCATGTTGTGAGCTGAATATTTAAATATTATTATTATTATAATTATTATTATTATGATAATTGAGATGAGCAGAGTGCACAGTACTATAAGCTCATGCAGTAAATATAGTGTACGGACACGTAACACAAATACATCAAATAGAAAAAAATAAAAAAAGACAGTTCATAGCTATAAAGTTTGTACACTCCTCCAGCTATCATACTGCATTTTGCAGCTATTAACTGAAGTAGCACCAACCACACTTTCAGGTAAACTATTCCAGGTGTTGAATATGCGGTTTCGACGAAAGCACTGTCGGACTGTTGTTTTAAATGGCTCCTTATGCAGTTTGAAGCTGTGTCCGCGTAGATTGCTGCGCGACAGACGGTATAGATGCATGACGTTGGTGCCCATCAAACCATGAAGTATCCTGAACGTAACTATAAGATCGCCACGAAGTCATCGCTCAGAGAATGAGGTCAGGTTGAATAATACAAGGCGATCTTCATAGCTTGTTCTTCGTGCTCCAAAAGGGATACGAGTAGCCCGACGCTGTACTGATTCGACGAGATTTCTATCGCGCAGAAGCACAGTGTCAAATACCAGGCCAGCGAATTCAAGAATTGGCCTCACGAATGCCTTGTAAATGTAGGCGCAAGTGATGACATCTGATCCTCTGAAAGACCTCTCCAGCATGTATAGAAGTTTCTTGTTGATGTAACGTGGTGAATATGCTCTGACCAGGAAAGACGATCGTTGACTACAACGCCCAGATCAGTGTGGCTGGAAACTGCTTCGATGTTGTGGTCAGAGATCTTGTATGTAAATCGCGGATTTGTCTTCCCGAGGTGAAGAACACAACACTTAGTTAGATTTAAGGGTAAAAGCCAACTGAGTGACCATTGACAAACAATATCAAGATCTCGTTGAAGCATAGCAGAATTTACGACAGTATTGTAAATCTTGGTGTCGTCGGCATAAGCTGAACATGTGGAGGAAATCAATGCGGGCAGGTCACTTGTATACAGAAGGAACAGCACTGGCCCCAAGACAGAGCCTTGAGGAACTCCACCTGCTACATGATGAAGGTGAGACTGGCTATCACTGACGCGCACAGAGAAAGTCCTCCCGGTGAGAAAAGCCTTAATCCACAGTAACAACTCGCCTCTTATTCCCATACATTCCAACTTGAACAGAATCCTTCTATGTGGTACGCGATCGAAAGCCCTAGAAAAATCTAAGTAGATTATATCAACAGGAGCTTTGTGTCCAGATACTGAGTCCAATCGTTGAGAGAGTGGAGAAGGTTGGTCATTATTGATCGACCAGGGACAAATCCATGCTGATTCTTAGGGATCAGGTCATTTTCGAAAGCAAATGACAGGAGCTTATCTAGTATGATTCTATCAGCTATTTTGGCGGCGATAGGAACGAGACTTATTGGTCGATAATTTTTAGCGGAGGATTTGTCGCCCTTTTTGAATACAGGGGTAACAGAAGCACTAAGCCAGCATGAGGGTAGGGTATGAGATCTAAAAGACGATGTGAATATCAAGCTTAATGGTAGGGCCAGTGCTGAAGCGCAGTTTTTAAGTACAGCAGCCGTCATCCCATCTTTACCAGGGGAGGAAGAGGTCTTCAGATTTCGCAGGTGCATTAATACATCTTCAAGCAGGAACTCAACTTCGCAAAGGCTGTTGGGACACCTATGGCAGATAGTGGTCGGTAGAAGGTCTCCATTAGGCTCATCGACGAAGTCATCACTAAAGGACTCTGCCAGTAAGTTGGCAGATTCGGTGGCATCCATGTGGAGATGACCGTCAGCGTCGCGGATCTGAGGTGATGAATTAGAATTGGAATTCAGGTTTGTTCTTAGATACCGAAACAGCTTCTTCTTATTTTTGGAGGTAACGAGTTTTCGTTCATAAGCGTGTTTGGCATTATGTAACGTTCTAGATAGGAGGTTAGAAAAGGATCGATGAGACACGTAATCTTGTGAATGGCCACTCCTCCTAAACCGTTGCCACAAAGATCTCTTGTGACGAAGCATCCTCGATATGTTAGAGTTGATCCAGGGTTTTGAGGGGTCACAGTATACCTTCTTTTCAACAGTATTGTCAGCCGATTCGCTTAGGACTCGTTGAGCGAAAGTGTCCCACATATCTTGGGTGCTACGGTTGTTAAGCAAAGCAGGCCAGTTGACTTCAGACAGGGCTTGGTTAAGATGGTTTTAAACTTATCGGTTGCAGAACGACTATTTATATTGAACTGGAGAGAAGATAAAAGTGAACAGTGGTCAGACTTGCCAAAAGGTGGCAAATAATCTAAATTAGAAACAAAGTCGGCGTCGTTAACGAATATCAAATCCAGAGCCCTAGGCGTCTGTCCTTCCCTGAATCTCGTTGGACGATCAACAAGTTGAGATATGCTAGAGTTGCGTAGCAAGCCGATGTAAGCAGCAGAAGAAGAATTGCATTCAGGAATGGTTGACATAGGCCAGCTAATGTCACGTAGATTGAAGTCACCAGCTATGAAAAGGTTGGTGTTTTTATTTAAGAGATCTGAAATGAGACTGCACAGGTGTGTGTCTCCCAAAATATATGCAGCCTATCGTGAAGCTGAAATTTGGGCAGCTCAATTCCAAAAATAGATTGTCAATGCCATCGAAAGGACTGAAAGAGGGAGATACCGAGAAAGACTATTTACAAAGGAAGCCAATGAATGAAACTGAAAATCGAATTCAGTTTCTTTATTTCCTTGCATTTTATCAGATAATTTTTAGTGATATAATTCTGCCGATATTGTACAACAGGAGTCTTTCTTAAAAGGAAAACGGCATTCAATAAGCAATTCCACTAAATTTAATCTTTCAGATTAACTTGAAATCAAGCGATCATTCGCAAAAATGTAGTATGCAGTTCTGGACTTGACATTCAATTGTGTGATGTACCATAATGTAACTACATAACTGAATCTACTGGAGGGTTGTGGTGAGAGTACGTAAACGAAAATATGCTGAAAATGCTGAGTCCGAACCTGTCCATTAGGTTTTTTTCAAAATAGTCTTGTATTGATCTTGAAAGTCAAATTCAGCGCATTTGCATACTAAATGCTGTTTCCTTTAAGGCAGTAGTCATGTTGTGTAACATCATCAAATCGTTGCAAAATTAGCAAAAAAAAAACAACTAAATAGGGTTCATAACATTCATGTTTCCTTTTATTTGTATCATGTGTTGCTATTGGCTTCGTGAAATAACATTGATTAATGGAGCTTTGAGTTCCAAAAACACCATCACTCCAATTTTAATCATCATCTGGTAAAATGTTGATGGAACCAAGTTGATAACCCTGAGAATTGTACGTTTTGTGTCACAAAAAAATCAAAAGAGAAGCAGTCGAGTAATCTATTTTGCCATTGATTGATTGCCACCGCTAATATGGGTTTTTTCTGCAAGTGAAACATTGTAATATGCTGCTCAAAGGGATTGATTTTGATACAATACAAAAAAGTTTAGTTTCATGCTAGTTAGGTAACTTTGTTATCTGCAAAATTTTAACAAGATTGATCAATAGTGCCTGGGATATGTGATATTGAAGATTCCGTAAGAACTAAATTTAGAACCTTTTTTTTAATTTATGAAAAAGTTTTCTTTCTTTTCATCTATCCGCCTATAGGCACGTAGCGGGGCGGAAGGCAACCAGATTCAGGCCAACAAAGCCTTGTTTTTTTTATACTCCAACTACCACGTAGGCCTGAGGCCTAAACACCCATGGGGTACCGTGGGGATATAGGGGTGTACAGGGGAAAGGGGGAACGCCACACGGACTCTGGCGAGGGAACACGTGTGCATGCAACATGCACACATTCTGGCCTCACCTATGAGATCCGCCGGGTGGTACCTCTGCGTTCGACAGTCAGAGACCGTCTACCACCTACGGACAATCACAACATCCACAGCCAAGAGAAAAATTTCTCTTGGAACGGGATTCGAATCCACACAGCGCACGGCAACTGATCAGCGTTACAAAATTACTGAAGTTTGAAATTTTACTTTATTTCCCTCTAGAAGGCTTTTCAGAAATTCTTGTAGGCATTGTATATACAATGTACAATGTTCAGGCACTTTGGAAGAAAATAACAGTATTTAGGACATTTGACTGGTTCTACGGTGCATGCAAAGAGCATTTTTGAGCATAAAAAACTTTTGAAATCTCTAGTTCTTTGGGTCGTGTCATTCTTTTCGTAGAGAAGAAATTTTTAAAAGCTTGCATTATTCTCTGGGCCCACATAATTTTTAAGTTAACGTCTAAAGTCAAAAGGTGCTTTTTGCATCCAACGGGTTTGGAGAATAAATATTGACTTATCGAAATAATGTGCCATCTACTACCAGAATCGATCACTGCGAGAGTGTATAGCAGCTATGGTTTGGGACTGTAAGGATCTCCGTTTGCATTTGATCGCCCAATTATCACTATGACTGCTAAAGGCTGATGATTGTGGCTATATAGTAGATCTGGCCAATCCGTCCACAGATAGCCAACCATCGACAGGAATTTTGTGCTTTTTGACATTACTCATCGGCACGTTCTAGGTTTGACCCCAGGTAGGATAATGAATGAAAGCATAACAAGTATCCTCTATATGTGCTGTCTTTTTTCGATATACCTTGTTCCTCAGAGGCTAGCTATGCTATTGTTCATTGTCCTACCTGAAACCAAGCTAATCAGTTACCAAACATCACGAAAGAGCTAACCCCGACTAGCCATCTGCGGTCGGACCGACTAAAGCAATATGTTAGGTATAAACTTTTTATAGAGGATATTTACTTGTCTAAAAAGCTCGCTCAAACGAGAAACCTTGTTAATCCTGGTACCTCCGTAAACGAAAGCAAATATTGGTGTCTTGCTCCAATTTAGAGGAACTAGCAAGTGTTAGCTGGATTGTTTAATGTTTATTAACTCATCCGTGATCGCGCTAGGAACAACAATGCTTTGGAGAATAAATTTAAAATTGGTGAATACGGAATCATCATGGCCTTCTAATCTAGTGAAACCACGCCTACATGTTTCAACAGCCCTTTGAGCCAACGCACCTAGAACTACCGCTTCATGCATCAGCTGCATTATTTCAGCTGGCTTTGTAGCTAGATACCACCATACTGGCACCGTCAAAGAGGCATATTTCGCGGGCCGAATTTAAATGTAAATTGTGCTGAGATGACGTTATGTTAAGCGTACACGAACCGTGTACGAAAGTAGCCACGTTGTGTTGTAAGTTGTTCTATGTCGGAGTAATGCATCACACTACTAACACCCATTATAATACTCCGGTAAATGGAGCAGAATGCAAAAGTTGGCGGTAAGTCTATAGTCTACAAACAGTAGGGTGACATCACGTTTAGATCAGAGTCTTGTGGTTCTGGGAAGGTTTGTACCACTCCAAAAGCCCGGCAAAGAGAGAGTAGACTACTTTAGTAGATTTCCGATCGCCTTTATTGAACTTAGTTTGAAACACTGCTACGGCTACGCCGAGGTTATCCTCTCCAGGAAAAATCAAAGAAAGCGCATTACCGGCGTCGATTCATGTGATGCTGTGCCGGGTTGCTCTATTTTTTAAAATGTAATGAATAAAAATTAAAAAAAAATAAAAAAACACGCTTTTATAGCTGACCGAATTAAAAAGTAGAAAATAATATTTAATTACAAAGAGTTTATGTTACAGTAGTAGATGGTCGAAAAATCAATTATAATTAGTGGGCTCAAAATAAAATTACAATTAAATTTTAGTTATTAACAGAATAATTAAATTCAGAATCATCTATAAGCGAAGCATCAAAGCAAAGGCAGAAGGCCTAGGAAGCGTCGATCCTGCCCCGCCAAAATTCAAGAGGATATTTAGAAACTTTTTCACTTATGATGAGTTGAATAAAGTAACAGTTATACCTATTACTGTCGGATACCTATTTCCTACATCCATTTCTTCAAAGTATGTTGCACGCTATTTAAAAATTATCGACTCAGCAGTACTTTGACGATCTTCTTATGAATGCTCAATTTAATATCTAATGAAACTTCTGAGAATCTTGTTTATGATGGACCTGAAAGTATAATTAGAGTGTCGGATACCTTTTGTCATTGCTCTGACAGAATTAAATGTTTTCCAACATACAACGTATAGTTTGGATGAAACGTATCTATATATTGATGACGGATGACAAATATTCCTATCATGAATGTAAGTCAAGAAAAAGCAAAAACTGTAGATCCTTAATCATTCTCTTGAAGTGATGAACAACTAACTTATCTAAAAAGAATCATCTGTCAACAACATATGCGTCTTTCGCCAAATAACAACAACACGTGGTTAAACGTCATTGTGTCCCTTCAAATTGGTTTGGCCAGTCTATCTAGTTCTAATTTTAGTCGCCTCGTCTAACTGTATTCGTTTTCGTACGATTATTAAAGGTTTTTTCATATAGTCAACGCCAAACAAAGTGGCGTGCACGTCATCAAGGTGGGTGTGTTGAAAAATTTACATTGTTGCCAAACTTTTTGTAAAATAATAAAATTTATTATTTACATATCTAGGTTTATAAGCAATATTAACCTCAAATGAGAACAAAAATAATAGTATAATAAAATTATAGATCTGTACTTGCATAATCATTAAGTATGACAATTATTGATCAGATGACACTATGAAACTACCATATTTAATTGATAGCTTAAAGGTACTGAATAAAAATCCAAATGGGGTCCTCCAAATTTTATGCATGGTATTTATTTTACAGAATTCATACAGAAAAATGCATTCTAAAATTAGGTAAGCTACTGGTGTAAGCTTTTTCTGTACAATAAAGTTAGTCGGAGTTTCTTTCTTCAGCGCTGTCTGAATCTGAATCTTCATCACTCTCAAAGTTGATTATTAAAGGTTCGATGTCTGGTCGATCAAAAATTCGTTCTCTTTCATACCATTTAAAAATTTCTTGCTCAGTATGTCGAACACTATTTTTCCACATGTCTGGGGTAACCGTTTGTAGAGCCTCGTTCCACATATCCAAACAGTCTTTTTCACTGTTACCATCTCTACCAATATGTCTGTTATAGTAACCTTTTGCTATGCCCCAAATTAACTCAATAGGGTTAAATATACAATGGTAAGGAGGCAGACGAAGAACTTTGTGCCCATGTATAATATAAACTGTCGACCAAAATATATATAATTAAGAAGCATTATGTACCGAGCAACAAAACTCAATAGCTCCGTTTTAAACATTGTGTTTAAAAATGGTATGTTTTGATTTGTCAACCAGTCTTGGTTATTTTTTTTGTCCATGCATTGTTGGGCACTTTGTTCAATATCATGCTGTGATAAGGGGCGTTATCCAGTATAATCATAGATGGACTCTCCAATTTTTCTAATAACTGATGTTGAAACCATTTCAAAAAATTGTCCTGGTTCATCTCTCCATGGTAATCGCTCAATTTTGTTTTCGAAGAAAATATCGCTTCACTACCCTCAATAAACCCATTTTCATTTCCAGCATGTAATATAATGTATCTAAAATATATTAATTTTAAATTTTATAGTGCAAATTGTGTAAAAGTACATACCTTTTACCATCTGTTTTAATAGCTTTCACGCTTTTTTGGTTTCCATTTTGCCAAGAGCGACCTATGGTCCCATTTTGAAATATCCAAGTTTCATCGAGGAAGACAAACTGGTATAAGGCCTCAACCTTGGCTTGATTGTATTGCCTTAGAAATTCCACCCTTTTCAAAGCTATACTTGGTAGTTCCATGAGCCCTCGTCGCGGATTGTCCTTAAGCCACTTAAATCCAAGATCTCTAAGCAACCGCCTTAAAGACGTGGCACTACCATCAAATAATGCC
Organism: Acanthoscelides obtectus; assembly: GCA_963669975.1. Taxonomy (NCBI): domain Eukaryota; kingdom Metazoa; phylum Arthropoda; class Insecta; order Coleoptera; family Chrysomelidae; genus Acanthoscelides; species Acanthoscelides obtectus. Next base: position 39,019,808 of record CAVLJG010000007.1, on the reverse strand, counting down.
CTATCTCTTAATCGAGACCATAAAGTTTGTATCGTAACTTGTTCTTCTGAAACCATGTGTAACATGACATTATAATTTAGTTAACAAATTAATGCAAATTTCTGATAAGTTATTATAATAAGATCTTACTTTTGTGATACATATTATAGATCACTTCTCGAATGGCACTTGTATCCAATGTCGCTGTGTTGGTTACACGTTTAATATAACTCCGCTTTTTCTTGGGCGATTCTAAATTTGCATCACTTTTCACACCCTCGGAAATACGACTAACTGACCTTAAACTAATTTTTAAAGCAGCAGCAACACGCTACAAAAAATGAAATAAAATTTCACTATTATTAATATACATTACATATAATTATTAGTAACCTACCTCTTGAACAGCATTTAAAGGCAACAAAGGCCCGTTGTTGTCCCTTTCTTGCTCAAAGTAGTGCATTAACGAGGCCACGAGTTCCTTACACCGACTATTTAACGGTTTGGGCATCTTTATATACCAAAATTGCCTTTATCTACTCGTAAAATGAATAATTTTGTTTGTTGATTTACAGTATGCGGGGCCAAAGGATTTATAAAGATTTGAAATGCCACAAATTGATTCAGTGTCAAAATTAATACAAATGTCAGTTCCCAGTTTAAATAAGTTTCAAGGTGACAATGTGTCAACGCTGCGAAATCGGTTTAGTGCGTTTACATGTCGATAAGTGATTGGAGCGTTTGCAAAACATTTTATTTCGCATAATGCGTCTAAATTTGTCAGAAAGCAACTTATGTGATATTTTAATAACAATGTTTATATGACTATTAACCATAATAAGAGAGTAACGACCATTTTACAATTTATATATCACATTAATATGAAACTGCAATAGAGCAATTGTTTGTGATAGAAACCTAGGCATTAGGTCGGGGAATTTTTATCGTGATGACGTGCACGCCACTTTGTTTGGTGTTGATTATAGGTAATTTTATGTATCGTTATCTGTATTCTTTGACTACTAGCTTATGAGAAATCTGAGATGTAACTGTCTCCATCACTCACTGGGAGGTATTTTGAAAAACGTTGTACGACAACGTGCTTCATTGGCGACGTCTTTGGTAGCTCAGAGTCGCCATTAAAGTGTGAGCTTAAATGAACTGAAATGGAAATAGATACACCATACACCTCACGCTAGACGGCGCTGTCATTTCGTGTTCTGTTTATGTTTTGTTGTTCCGTGTCACACTTGCATGACGATTTGGTACACCTCAGTACTTCAAATGTGCTACGAATTTTGAAAATTTAAAACCTCAACAAGTAAGTTCTTCTAGTTAAAGTGCGAATCTGCTCTCATACGTATTCCGTTAATTATGAATAAATCAAGAACGGTTCAAGTCAAATAAATGTTGCTTTGTCATAGGATGCAATCACTAGAGCTTCACCATACCAAATCCAAGAACGTTATTCGGTATAATCCGGTAATCAGTAGTAACGAGACAGGCCATAGACTGGAACTCACAAACTTAACAATTTGGCAACTGCATTTAAAAATATATTTGTAGAACAAATTTTTCTGCAGACGGGCTAGAACACGCATCCTTCCATCCTGCCACTGAACGTTGCATTTGTATTCTTTCTTCAAGTCACAAGATATAGTTTTGAAAAAGAAATTGAAACGTGTGATGCTCAGTTCCTTTGGAAATACTTATCTAAAACCCAACATTTTCGCCGTATATAGTGACATACACCTGACAAGAGATGGCGCCACTAGTGCAGGTCGCCAGCACTGGTTGCCAGATGCCACATAGGCTAAACGGGATACAGTTGTGCCCCGGACAACAGTTTTTGGCGTTATTTTCTAAAATATATATTTTAACTCAATTTCCGTTGAGGAATGTTTCTTTAATATATTTCTAATTCAGCATAGAAATCTTTAAATGAATTGCTATTTATTGTAACAAGTTATAGTGAGTTTGAACCTTGGGGTTCAGCTGCATCCCTTTCGGTATGTAACATTTTACACTATAACAAACCAAAGGGTGCAGTGTATACTACAGATAAATTGACAAAGGAAATCACGACTCAAAGAAAAAGTAATCGGTGGCCGATAGCAATATTTTTCCATCTACTGGACATTGGTGGCCTACACGCCTATAAGCTATGGGCGTTGAAAAATCCAGATCGGAAAAAAAGTCAGGGAATCCCGAAAGATTTGTATTCGGTGCAATCAATACGTATGTGCATTCACAAAATGTAACAGTTTGTAATAAGTGTAATAATTAAATTACTATTTAAAATGTCTCAGATTCTGATATATGATATTCTTCTTAATTATGTTTCTTCATATTATAATGATTCCATATAATTATTTCCATATGTGTTTATTTTTCAATGTTTACAGCATACCTATGAAAAGACATATATTTTTTAAATCAGAATGTGTTAATTTTTTATTATTCACAAATTGAAAAAAATAAGCTTAAAAAATGTTGGGTTCATTTGAACCCCACTTGTTACTTAATGGGGGCTTATGCAGGTCAGGGCGCTCTTCCATGTACAAGGGTGGTCCCAGAAGCACCCGGCCTGACCTAGAGATGGCGATAGTTGTTTGAAAAATATCATTGTATTAGAAAGTATGCAACCTATAAAGCACATGTGTCAAGTTGAAAGACGCTACGTTGTTTAGTGTCTGTTTGGCAGCCATCAATACTAAACGTTTTCAGTGAATTTGAGAAAATGGAAAAAATTAGTCATCGTTATGTGGTACAATACTTTTATTTCAAAGCGCCTCAGCCCAACCAATATAAAAGCTGAACTGGATTCTATTCTGAGTGAGTCTGCTTCTTCGTTTACAACAGTAAAATATTGGGTAACAGAGTTTAAATGAGGCCGTATGAGCTGCCAAGACGAGCATCGCAGTGGTCGACCAAATGAGGTGACGACTCCAGAAATGGTGAAGCAAATTCACCAAGCGGTACTGAATGATCGTCGAATGAAAGTGCGCGAGCTAGCAGACATAGTAGGCATTTCAAAAAGTGCGGTTCATCGCATATTATCTGTAAATTTGGACATGAGAAAGCTGTGTGCAAGATTGCTGACAATCGAGCAAAGAGAGTGTCGTGAAGATGTTTCAATAGAGTGTTTAGCGAAGTTTCACAGCAACGAAGCTGAATTTTTGCGTCATTTCATAACCATGGGTCCATCACTTTACACCCGAGACAAAAGAACAATCAAAACAATGGACTCAAAAGGGACAACCGGCTCCAAAGAAGACGAAGACCGGTTCATCTACGGGCAAGGTTATGGCGTCGGTTTTTTGGGATGCGCGTGAGATTCATTGACTTTCTTGAAAAAGGTAAAACTATCAACGGCGAGTATTATGCGAATTTACTGCAACTTTTGAGCGATGAAATCAAGCAAAAAGTGTTGTTTCATCAAGACAATGCACCAGCTCACAAATCCGTTATTGCAATGGCCAAAAATAACGAATTAAAGTTTGAATTGCAACCTCATGCACCCTATTAACCAGATTTAGCCCCCTCTTGTTATTTTCTGTTTCCAAACTTGAAAAAATGGCTCAGTGGTCACAGATTTTCCAACAATGAAGAAGTGATGTCGGCAGTTAATGGCTATTTTGAGAAGCAAGACAGTTCTTATTATAAAAAGGGAATAGAACTTATTTAACATCGCTGGGAAAAGTGTATAGAGCTCAAAGGAGATTATGTTGAAAAATAAATACATTTTTTTACAAAATTTTTGTGTTTTCTTAGTTGGGTCGGGTACTTCTGGGACCACCCTCGTATAGCAATATTCTGGCTGCGAAATATGGTGACATCGCCATGGCATTCTCGTGACGGAGTGCTCATGGATTCTGTCTGTAGTATCTTATTATGTTCCAATACCTAATAACTGAGCTTAGAGTCAGTTTGTCAGATAGTATGTTGAAAAATAAATACATTTTTTACAAAATTTTTGTGTTTTCTTAGTTGGGTCGGGTACTTCTGGGACCACCCTCGTATAGCAATATTCTGGCTGCGAAATATGGTGACATCGCCATGGCATTCTCGTGACGGAGTGCTCATGGATTCTGTCTGTAGTATCTTATTATGTTCCAATACCTAATAACTGAGCTTAGAGTCAGTTTGTCAGATAGTATGTTGAAAAATAAATACATTTTTTACAAAATTTTTGTGTTTTCTTAGTTGGGTCGGGTACTTCTGGGACCACCCTCGTATAGCAATATTCTGGCTGCGAAATATGGTGACATCGCCATGGCATTCTCGTAACGGAGTGCTCATGGATTCTGACTGTAGTATCTTATTATGTTCCAATACCTAATAACTAAGCTTAGAGTCAGTTTGTCAGATATTGTCCCTCTAGACTGCTTTGACCTCCCAAGGTTCAAAATGTTACGTTAGGGAGCCATAAAAAAACACTGGTTGAAAATACCGCAGAAGACTGGCGAAAGGTTGTAGTTTGTTAGTCGAGTCCGGCCACTGTCACTCGTTAGCCTGACCTAACCTGCTGAGGCAGCTCCCTGAATAAATGATGTAGACTGCAGTGGTAGTGGCAGACTGTACGTTTTCCCTTCACTGTCGTCGTCCTGCATCTTTTATGCGTTCTGTGTAAAAACTAACAGGTATTTTCTTATTCCATCCATAAAATATGAGTACCGCACTGCGAGCGCCCGAGACCACTGACTCTACCAGCGTATTGTCTGCATCACTATGAGTTTCCTCTGAGACGGCCTACACTTCTACACATTGTTTGTTTCTTTATTTTTCCATGTTACTAAGCAGTTAGAGCTACAACGTTCCTAGTTTTCGAAAGCCCCATTGTTTTTCAAAATTTACAAGATTCATACCCATTATTCTTGAACCACTTAAATTTTTCAGAATTATAAAAAAATTCAATATATCCATGAATTTAGGAATCTCGAAAAGTTTAAAAATATTCACGACTTTCAAACTCAAGAATTTTCTACGTTTTCAAATTGACATTGTTTCGAGAAATCGGACATTGTAAATTTTATGTAAATCCTGAAATCATGCTCTTTTCTATATTTAGCCAGGACTGACATACATGTAATACGTTTACAACTCGAAAAACTAAAACCTGATAACAACTGCCTAGAGAAAATGTAACACATGTTCTTGAAAATAATTTATTTTGCAAAATTCTGTGGCTTGGTACCTTATTACAAAAGAAAGTCTGCATTATAAAGATAACTTAAAGAACAGCGATTATAATAAGTATTCATGTTCCTTTATTCAATATCCGCCGCTTCTTCATCACCATCCATGTTCTTAACTCCCTCGTCTCCTTCTGTCTGTTCATTCTCTGACTCTGCTGCAATAGTATCTCCCACAATATCTACAAAAACTGCTGACTGACGGGTGGGATGTATTTTAAGAGCTTTTTCAGATCCTGGATCTTCTTGACATTCAGTGCTACAGGGACATCGTATTTTGGTCTCAGATTATTCAAGATTCGTTGGTCTCCTAGTCTAGATCCCCTTTTACCCACATTTACCTCAAGAAATTCTCCGTTAAGGTTATGTTTTATGAACATAGAATTTGGATGTTCACTGTCAAACTTGAAACATCGCACTTCACTGAATTTGATGGGCTCCTTACCTACAGTGACGTTTTTTTTCGTCATACAGATAGAATCGAATTTATAGAAGTCTTGTTGTTGCATTAAGATTGTGTCAAATGGATTCTTCCTATTTGATTTCTTCACAATGTCCACCCAATCTTCTGGACAGTATACCTGCTTAATATACTTTTTCAATTATAGCAAAATCTCTATCTGAAGGTAAGTGAGTATGGCCAGAAATAAGGAAACGGTGTTCAATTGACTTATAAAATCCTTCTCGGACAAGTTGCAGCCACAGAGATATGATCACCCGTTTTTGTTCTGTCCCCCGCAATTATACGTAAAAACCACTAGGTGCTCTTTGGTGGAACACTTCTCTTGTAAGTATTTTAGTAGGATGCTTGCAATCTCTTCACTTACCCTTTTTGCAGTAGTTTCGGCTCACAAAAACATACTACCTTTGCCACTGACACAATCGTGAATGCCAAGGTTGTATGTCCAAGCCTTGCGTAGATAGAAAGCAGGGCCCACAGTAAGTGAAGGCGTGGGAAAAGTCTGCTGCAAATCAAAAGATATAATATCCTTTGTGTAATTTTTTGCATTGTCTAATACTTCTTTTCTCAAACTTTCCTGCATGGCAATTGCACTCGTCTGATGAAGCTGCAGTTGTATCCTGAGTTTGTTATATTCATCTTGGTTTTCTTAGTTGGCTTCCATTTGGTTATTTAGGAGATCACACGTATGACAAGTATCACTCTTGGGCAACTTAAAACCTATGTTGTACTCAGAGCAGAATATTCTCCCCCTCGATCTAGAACCGTTCAAAATTCGTATTTATAGGATAGCAAAAGTTCCTTAGGTTAATTTGATTCTGAACAACATCACCAGTTTCTTTTCAGTTTTCGATACTGTCAAACTCTTATGAATGATTTTCAGGATTTTATATTTTAGTAATACAATTTTCGGCCAACCATCGACATCGGTTTGATGTTTTTGGCATCTCATCAGCATGGTGTAGAACGAACGAAAGCTGCGCAACTCTACCTTATTCAGACTATAGGTTTTATACCACATCTGTAACCATGGGACTAGAGTAGCTGTTTGTGTCTAAAGAACTGCCTTTTTGGAAAAGGCAATTATCATTTGATACAAACGTAAACTTTTCAACTTTTAACTTTTGATGTATTATTTCAACTGTATGTGCCATTGTAATATTACTTATTGATTATTATCATATTTCACAAATTTGAAGAAAACACAGAGGAAGCAGAAAACATTAGATGATTCCTATGTGAACCACTTTTCTTATTTGTAAAAGCAAATACAATTACTATTACAGATACCCGTCATACATTCAACCTGCGAGAGCATTGATAAGTAAGTTACTTATCAGAGCTTTATACCACTAGCCGCTCATCAGCATGCTCTAGGCTCGGCATGGCTTGGTCTGACGTACGGGAGCAGCATTTTTAGTTGTTCAAAGGTGAGTCGACCACTTCTGATATACTGACATATCGTCAGCCTCTAGCGGACACAGTGGTGACTGGACTATCAAACGCGAACTGAGATTTCAAGTTTCCACCGATACGAGTAGCTGCTATACACTCTCGCAGTCGATTTTGGTAATAGATGGCACTTGCGGTGCTTCGTGGATAAATCAATACTTCTTCTGAAACACACATGTTTAAATCTCCAATTTATGTAATGTGCAGTCTGATGAAATCTATTTGTGATCTGTGCGATATTTGACAACTGTAAATCAATCATAAATTGCTATAAGTCATCGATTGTCCTCTGAGCTTACTTAGGCCAATTGATGCTAAGTTTAATTTGTCTCTTTATTTTCTCTTTGTTAATGTATTTGAGCTTTTCCTGTAATTTGCTTTTACCTGTAGGAAATATGAAATATAAATGAATATATATATATATATATATATATATATATATAAACCAATTAGATGCAAAAAGCACCTTTCAACTACAGATATTGACTTAAAAATAGTCTGGGCTTACAGAACTATTTAAGAGCTGTTCAAAATTTTCTCTCTACGAAAACAATGACACCGGTCAAGAAACTAATGATTCCGAAAGCTCACCGCAAAACCAGCGACGTTTTCTAAATACAGTTTTTTCTTAATTTATCCCAAGATGCCTTAACATTGTATAACATATACAAGGTGTTCATTTGAAAACTTCCTACCACGGATTCATCGAATAAAAGAAAAAACTTCATCACTTTTCACCCTCGGCCCACCAGGGTCATTCCCTCGAGAATTTTAAATGACAAGGCGTATCGAGTGATAGATTGTTTGAAAAGTCTTTCGATAAATTTCATCCATTCAAAATGAAAATATTGCAAGAGTTAACCGAAGATGATTTCGATAAGCGAGTTGAGTTTTGTGAACAAATTATTGCCGCGCCTAATGATAGTACCATTCATGTAAAGAATATCTGCTTTAATGATGAATACACATTTTATCTAAATGGATTAACTAATAAACATAACTGCAGGTACTGGAGCAATGAAAATCCTCATGATTTTGTAGAAGGGCATACCCGGTACCCTCAATAAATTAAATGGGACATTTATTTCGATATGTTGGAAAATACCATGAATCCGCTTACCAATGATACCATTGAAAACCAAATCGAAGAGGATGGATACCCTACTTGATGATGCTGACATATATTTCCAGCAAGACGGCGCTCCTCCTCACTATGCTCTTCCGGCCAGGCAATGGCTAGACGACGAGTTTCCAGATAAATGGATAGGGCGAAGAGGGCCTATAGAATTGCCTGCTAGATCTCCTGATTTGGCGCCATTAGACTTTTGTATATGGGAAATTTGAAATCTATTGTGTTTACTCCCCAACCTGAAGGTTTGGATGAACTTCGTCAACGTATCATCGAAAGCTGGAATGATATCCCACAATACGTTTTTGAAAATGTCCGTCAGGAATTTGAACAACACCTATATCATTATTTGGCTAATAACGGACAACATTTTGAACACTTAAGGGAATAAAAAGTGATATTCTTGTGTGTTTATGTTTTCTATTTGAACAAATTAAGATAAATAAAGATTTTTCTAATTTTCTTGAAAACGAATTGACCGATGCAGAAGAAACAAACGTCAAAATAAAGGACTTCGAAAGACGTTTCAAATAAGCTATTAACCGACACCGCTTGACATTTAAAATTTTAAAAGGGATGACCCTGTGGGGTAGAGGGTGAAAGAGGGTGAAGTGGTTTTTAGTTAAAAAGTGATCCCCCTTGACAAATCTTTTGACGTGTCTCGGCGTTTTTTCTTTTAAACAGTGTTTTTCGATAAATCCGTGGTGGGAGGTTTTCAAATGAACATGTACAACGCATATAAGAACACCTAAAAAAAATTCAAAACCTAACGGGAAATGAAGTCGTAATTCAGACATATTAGGAATGGTGGATAGGTGTTCTAAAGGGCTCCAGATAATTCCCTTGTCCGTGTCTTAGGATATGGAAATTCAAAGCTCAAAAAACGGTTCTTTTCCAAAAATCGCGGTTCATATGGAAGCTTTTCACATGCATAATACATATTGTAGGGAAAGCATTCTCTACAACTTTTGTTTCAAACTTTTTTTCATACAATAAACCGTTTTTGAGATAGTATATATTATAATATTAACAAATTGAGACTTGGTTAGAAAATGATTTCAAACCTTAGGAGTGGGCTTGTATACTGCGAAATTTATTCCTAAAACTGACTGCGACAGCTTACCACCAGCTTCAGATGAATTGATGAGTATCATATGGCGCCTTGCGCTGTCTGATTCCTATGGATACCGAAGCTTCCGTGCAAGAACGTTGCAACTACAGTCGCTCAATATTTCACAAGCAACATCAGTGTAAAGTACCTTAGCAGTAAATTTTTTTTTGTTCAAGATTATTCAGCAGCGGTGCTAGGGTACGAGTCCCGTCCCAAGAGAAATTTTTCTCTTGGCTATGGATGTTGTGATTTTCCGTAGGTGGTAGACGGTCTCTGACTGTCGAACGCGGAGGTACCATCCGGTGGATATACTAGGCGGGGCCAGAATGTGTGCAGCGTGTTCCCTCGCTAGAGTCCGTGTGGCGCACCCCCTCCCCCCCTTTCCCCTGTATGTATCCCCCAAAAGCCCCACGGTTGCACCCCACGGCTAGCTGGAGTATGAAAAAAGATAAATCGCGATAGACTCATATGTTACTTTACAATACAGGATTAATCTTCAGTAAATCAGTAACAAACTTTGATATGATAGCGTCATTATTGCAATGTAAGCAGTTACAATTACAAGTCGCGTTTCTCTCATATCCATACAAACAAAATGCGATTTATTAACATTAGCTAAAAGTATCAAATACAATCTAGCCAAACCGCTCAAATAGCGAATACGTTGATTTATTGATTTTGTTTGCAGCTGTACATTCTCATTAAAGACATTTTATCCCGTCTAAGGGTTACTCATTCGGAAACGCTCTATAAAGTAGCAGCCCGAATCCTCGGTAGCTTACAGATCTTAATCTAAATGCAACCGAACTCTGCTTGTCGCACCGCCGTGCTTATTCTAATGAACCTAAATTAAATAAGATATTATTAAATTAGGAGACCGTGTTTGCTTAAGCCACGCCGAAACTGAAATCTCTTTTAGTTTGTGGCTTTTTAACGACTGCAGATGCGGTATACGCAGACAGTTGGTTGGATGTCGGGGAAATGGGAATTTTACATTTCCACTCGGAAACTGGTCACAGGGAAGGTTGGGAAGGAATGCACATATAGTGCAGGAGAATCTAATTGGAAGAAAGGATGGTCAATTTGAGTTTCAAATTCTTCAGCTGTCTCAGAGGTAGTTTGTTCCACAACATCGACACCTTAGGAACCAAGGAGCGGTGATACTAGCTAGTTCTGGATAAGCAAAATTCGACAGGGATAGAATGGGAGGAAGAAGCTTATCGGGTTCATCTAGCAGGCTCAACGCGTAACGGGATCATGAAGGCGAGCTCTGAGGAGCAAGGCTCGTTGACATGGTGGTAGAACAGAGGCAAATCGCCGGCGGCCAGACCGTATAAAGGCGTCCCGAGACAGTGCTTCAGACAAGTAACATAGATCAGTTGGTCAGCCCTTTTTTAAACAGCATGGACAATATAGTCGGGGGCTGCAGCACTCCAATTATGTTAGCTGTACTCCAGGTTGGTCCTTATCTGGGCCTTCTACAGAGTCAAGTACTTAAACCTAACCTTTGGTTCTCTAGAACAACTCAGCCATCCGTCGAAAGCGGGTGAACGCTAGGGTGCTTCTTGTTGTTCAACGTGCAGTACTGTATTTTGGAAGCATTACACTGTACCAGACCACTGCATCTCCAAGCCGTCTTAACTTCTAGATCTCTTGTCAGAGAGGAGGTTGTCTTTTTATCTCCAGCTCATCTGCCGAGACCGGCTTTGTATTCTACATGCCTGCATGTTAAGTGCTGTCATGAGCACAGCCGTGGATGGAATCCAAGGGAGTTCGTTGATACGTAACAGAAACTTTTAGAGCCAAGACGATCCCTGGGGAGCCCATTAATTGCGAAGGATATCTTGCGGCCAGACAGGAAGACAGCCAAAGGACAGTATGGTACAACTGATCCAAATGCTTTGTAATTTCAAGAGCAGCGATATGAGCCTCACCAGTCGACTGGATGGGGTTACGCTACGGTTATGTGAAGAAGCTTCCGATCGATACAATTCTCCATCACCGATCACAAAGCTAATAGGTCTGTAGTTGATCTTGGAAAATATTAACAACTAAAACCTCAATAAACATACTACATGCAATTATGGACCAAACATTTATTCCTGTTCCATTGTCACTCTGCGATCCCATATGTCAACATTCATCTTTCCAGTCACAGAAACACGGTGTATCTTGTCGACAGCGCTACACCCTAAACACGTCATCAGCGCCAGGCGATGACGCGGGGATAGAAGAAGACAGATATATTCTAGCCATCCGGAAACGAATCTGTCACATTTATCAATCGTCGGTTTAAGGGTATAAATTTCGTATGTATAGGAGGGGATGGTCCGACGGACTCGATCCGAAGCGTGCCATGCCACGGGCATCTGTTGTTTCTCGCCGTCGCGTTGGCAGAGGAGTCAACGCCACCCACGATAATATGGGCATCTGGCTGTCCCCACCTGGCACGACTGCCTTGGGTACTCGTGTACGGTGCAAAAAGCTAACCAATGTTTAGCTGCAATTAGAGACTTAGTGTACTCAGTGACAAAGAAAATATAACACGCAGTAAAGATGATTTTATTTGAATAAAATTTTCTAGAGGGAAAGTAGGTAGTGATTAACTTGAAAACATCTGCTGTTTCTGAATTTCCCTAAGAACGTGCTGGGTACCACCTCAATGCCGTATACATTAGTCAGGTCGTCAGGTCATCCTTCTGGCAGGGTGATTTTCGTCTCCTTGGTGTATCTCGGACATCACAAACTGCTAGCGTTTGTGAAGGATTAGGTAAGAATGTCATTTTGCATCAAGGCGTAATCATATTATCATATCCTACACATTTTTAATGAGCCAAACCTCACGAGATCAAGGAGGCGAATTAAAAAGGCTGACTGGACCATCACATAAGCCGCATTTTCAAATGTGAAACTTCATTTTTCGGAATTCTACTATATTTGATACATTACACGTTATGATTATGTGTACCTCAAAGTTTTGGTCTGGATTAAAATATACTAAAAATTTAACTACAAGTTAATATATTTTTAGGAACTTAGGCCTGCCAGCTAAAATACTTAAAATCCTCAACACTAAACCCATAAAATGTATAAAACTTACCCAACTCACAAACCCACAAAGTCACAACAAGGTCGAGTTTAACGTCCTTACTTTCAATTACCTACACACATTTTTTTTAAATAATCAGTAGCTTCTGATGAAAGCTAACCGATCTAAATCAGAAAAATGAAAGCTTCAGAGTACCACATCTTGACGAAAGAAGAATATATTTAGGCAGGTTCAACGGCATTTGAAAATGCAAGCTTGTACTTTGTACTTTATGGTTTAAGAAAAAAAAACGACATGCTACAAATCTTAAATATGAGCAGCGCACCAAAAACCTTCGGGATAGAGAATATGTTTCTGAGTAAGGCTGTCGGTTTACCTTTGACGGCCTGTGTTATTTAGGTACTATTGCTACCAATTTCTGGACGGGAATTACCTTGTAAGGTTTTTCAAGTTGTTGGAGGAATGGCAAAAAATGGGTTTCCAGTATTTCCTAAATATAGTGTTGCCTCGTCATGCATCTACTAATGAAGAAGAGATCATATTTAATTGCTCCCTAAACCATAGCTCTTTCTGTATGGTGCACGCGACGTTCAAATGAAACCTTTACATTATGTTTTACTCCTCCACCCATGGTCGTCCATGATGTATCTCTTAGTAGAACCGTGACCATCACTATACACAACGAAATATCATTCGTCATCCCAACTTTCTTGGTATTAGGTTTGTTTTAGGGATGCATGATGGACTCAATAGCTGTCTTAAAGAAAGATGATGTAAAACTTTGTGTGCTTGAACTATGGTCATGACTTGAGGTTCCACTAAAGATGGTGCAAAGTCCTCTCTAGTTTCCGTTAGGTATAAAAGCGCAATGGTATATCCAGTAAATGCAAAAACTTCATCTTTTACTATTTCTTCAAACGCATGAGATAAAAACAGGGTATTGCTAGAGGCATAGCAGACTATAACATTGACGATCAAATCAATCAGAGGAGGTAGTGATTAAATTGAAAACATCTGCTGTGTTTCTGAATTTCCCTAATTATGTGCTGAGCTACCTCGATCCCGGTCCAGTCGTCAGGGCATGCTTCTGTTGAGGTGATTGTCGTCTTCTTGAGGTATCTCGTACCTCTTAAACTACTAGCGTTTGCGGAGGATTAGGTAAGGAGGTCATTTTGCAACAACGCGTAATCATATTATCATATCTTACACATGTTTAATGAGCCAAACCTCACGAGATCAATGAGGCTAATTAAAAAGGCTGACTGGATCATGACATAGGCCGCATTTTTAAATGGGAAACTTCACTTTTCTGAATTACACTATATTTGATACATTACACGTTATGACTATGTGTACCTCAAAGTTTTGGTTTGGATTAAAATATACTAAAAATTTAACTACAAGCTAATGTATTTTTAGAAAATTAGGCCTGCCAGCTAAAATACTTATAATGCTCAACACTAAACCCATAAAATGTATAAAACTTACCCAACTCATAAATCCACAACCCACCCTACTCTATCAAGGTCAAGTCCAACGACCTTACTTTCAATTACACATATTTCTTTTAAATAAATAATCAGTTGCTTCTGATAAAAACTAACCGATCTAGTTCAGAAAAATGAAAACTTCAGAGTACCACACCTCGATGAAACAAAAAGATATTTAGGCAGGCTCAACGGCATTTGAAAACGCAAGGCTTGTACTTTGAGATGGCGTTTAAGGTTTTTTTTTTAAAAGACATGCTTTATAATCTCAAATATAGACAGGGCACCAAAAACCTTCGGGAAAGAGAATATGGTTTCTGGGTAAGACTGTCGGCTTACTTTTGTCGGCTTGTGTTATTTAGGTACTATTGGTAACCATTTAGGGACGCGAATTACCTTGTTAGGAAATAGGTTTTTTAAGTTGTTGGAGGAATGGCAAAAAATCTGTTTCCAGTGTTTCTTGAATATAGCGTTGCGACGTCATATATCCACTAACGGAAACTAGAAGTGATCATATTCAATGATTCCCTCAACCATAGCTCCTCCTGTATGGCGCACGCGACATTCAACTGAAACCTTCACATTAAGTCTTACTCCTCGACCCATGGTCGTCCATGATGTATTTCTTAGTAGAACCAAGACCATCACTATACACAACGAACTGAGTCGCCTAGTTTCAGAAATCTCCAAATCCATTTTTCAAACAGATTGAGATAACAACACCATCTGGTCGCAGAAAGCTTAAGTAATGTTTTAGAGTCTAAACTCCGTTTCAAAACCTGCTAATCATCTCCAAAACCGTCGTTTAGTGAAGTTAAAAAACCTTTAAATTCATTTAGTGACAAAACCAGCTAATTGCATAATATTTGGATGTATCCTACATGCCAGAGAAACAAAATCTACTAGATCTAAGTTTTGCATATTTTAATGCGCTTTTTCATACCCACAACGTGCTGGACTTCATTTTACATATATTAAAATTTGACGGTCAGTTCAACCAGTCAGCAAAGGCCTCTTAGAAATGCCAACTGATGCAAAACTGTCAAACGTATCTGGATATTAACTAGGCCAAGGTAGATATAAATGTGAATGAATCTTATGTGTTACGTGTACCAAGAGATTGCCACCAAAATTCGGAATGGTAGTGGAAGAAAATGACAAAATAAATGAAATGGAAGAGCTAGGTTGGCCACGTCACGTTCAGGAAGCTGATATCGCTAATGTATATTTTTTTGACAATTGTAGTAAATAACAAAAAAGCACGTACACCTAAATTGTAACGCTAAACGGTCCGATATGATTTTCGAAAATAGCAAAATCCAAGGATATTCTACTGTTTTTCAAAAAATTATTGAAGTTAGACATTCTCGCGAACAAACTATCAAATATTATGTTACCACCTAGCACTTTCTGCATATAAAAACCCTAATTTGCTTATTTTGTGGTGAGCAGCAAACTTTCGCGTTTCCTGAAAAATATTTCCCGGCGGACTAAGCGGTTTTTGGAATTAGACGATTCATATCATTCATCATCCCATCTTTCTTGGTATTAGGTTTGCTTTAGGGATGCATAATGGACTCAGAAGAAAGATGATGTAAAACTTTCTGTGCTTAAACCATGGTGCAAGAGTTGTGATTTGAGGTTCCACTACAGATGGCGCAAAGTAGAAACAGGATATTGCTAGATGCACAGTAGACTATATCATTGACGATCAAATCAACCTCAGCCCTTGGCCTCCGCCATCGCCAATTAAACATCGGATATCCCCCACCAACGACAGTAGTTCTTAGGAATCAAGTATCTATATCAGCTACTTTGGGATGAGTTACCTGAAGAGGCCATAAACCACCCCATCAGAAGCATGCCTCGACGACTGGACGAATGTTAAAGACGCATTTTTAAAGTGAAAATCGATCGGGCATCGTGTTCACGCATCCAGTCCGTTCAACCTCACACTCTTGGCCAATCGTTCCCTACGCCGATATTACGTTTCACGTCTCTGTCGGTGTTGGTTGTGTGGTTATGCTGCCTTGACTGCCGCACTGTCACAGTAAAGCCGGCGATTGTAAAGTGCGCTCAGTAAGTCGGTTTTCAAACGCAAAAAGTTCGTCGTGCTAGGAATGCTTAGAGGTGGTGTGAAACATTATTTAAGCTTAGAGGCGCTACTCAAAACGGCTCACGGCAACGCTCGGCCTCAGTTTGCAGCAAGAACACAGGGGTCAGTTTTGTTGAGAATTACTGAATCATATAATACTTACTTTCAATTTTCATCTAAACTGGCGGACTTGGTGAAAACCACTTGAGAAATGATGGTATGTTGAAAGAAATAGTTATTAACTTGTTTGACAGTCAGGCGGCAGCGTTCTTTGGCGACGGGATCCAAAATGTAGTCCCACGAACTGAGAAATGTTCAAATGCTTCTTGTGATTATGTTGAAAAATGAAAATATATCCGTATTTTAGTTTCTGATACGATATGCGTTTTTAGTTTGTGATACGATCTGCGTTTTTAGTTTGTGATACGATCTGCGTTTTTAGTTTGTGATACGATCTGCGTTCATAAATAAAGTCTCTGACTCCATCACAAAACGGTTCCTACTTAAAAATGACTATCGTATATGGCGTCATGGTGGCCCGACACATTATTAGCGAAACCTAGCAATACAATAAATATTTTCACATAAAAATTTTATTACGACTTCATCTGTCTTATGTCTAACTATATACGTATATAAATTATCATTGAAATGAAACAACTTTTACCTAGTTTCCTATATTCGTTGTCACTGCTTATACAATATTCATGCGTGGATTTTGTCATCATGAATTTGAGCTTTCCAACTGAACCCATTCAAGACTTATGTACATGTAAGCAATACAGAAAATAGGTATGTTCTATTCTACTCCGTAGAGAAACCCTTGCTGAATAAAAGTTGCATAAAACATATATGTTATTTAGACATTCTGTGCAAATATCTCAGCCTCTTCGCTGCATCAAGTTTATTGATGGAATACCAATAAACTAATAACAAATTCAGCAACGTGTACACCTTAATTTGGCAGCGAGTCATGACTTAATTAGCATCCATCGATCCACTGTCGCTCAAAGTTAATAGTGTTGTTGGTCTGAATCATTTATTTTAACCCGATGTCACTACCCCTGCTAAAACTGTAATATAGGGTAAGTGCCACATATCATGGGGCACCTAATAGGCAGCATCACTAAAATACTCTGTTCTTTCCAACAGGGAATGTCTGATAATCAGGGACTATCAAATACAGTCATCCAGTGGAATTAACGATATGATGTTGCCTAGCTACGGGACTGTCAGGAATTCATTGTTAGGACGAACCAACGAATTTGAATAAATTAGAAGGAGCTAAGCCTATATACATACAGGTATGTTCATATTGCACTGTTTGTCATCAACATTGTGTACTTCTAATGCATATACTCTTGGCCTGCTGCCTACCAAAGTGTCAAGCCTATACATCGGCGTACATTTCTTCCACTGGAAAGGATATTCTAGTGCTCAATCGTTACTGGAATAACACGAAAGTAAACATTTATCAACTGTACAGCAGATGATGAGTTATATTTATTTCGTGATTTTAGGAGGTGAAAAATACGAAAAATTGTCTCATACGTGATATCGGAAACAGTTAGATCCTTGCTTAAGTTCGACTTGGCTTTTCTAAATAGTTGTTGTTATCGGAGCAGATTATTGGCTAAAAGCAAATATGTAGTTGAGCATGATATGGAAACTATCGCTTTTATGTCACCATTATATTTACCCAATATAAGCATTTGGAAGTAATTTATAGTTAATGTGATATTCATAGTTTTTGGGACCTACTGACCTCATGGCACCAGAATGAGAACCTGAAATTACTATTTATAACGTAAAGATATTTTAGATTCAAAATTAAAGTAGATAAGATCCAAAGATAAAATTTCGGTTGGCCCCTTTCATTATTCATCATAAATTTTGGTTTGTCTCCCAACATTTTGCATTTTTAAAAGTTGTATTTTCTGTTAAGTAACCTTAGATTGGGACTGAGCATCCTAAGAAACAAGAAGTAGAATTGAATAAATCAAAATTGCCTATTACCTTCCCCATTTTCGGTAATTGTCTAGAACAGGATTACATGAAATCCATGCACTTTTGTAAGCTTTCGCAGAAAAGTACAAATTTAACGTGAAATGCCAACAACTGTCGAACTGGTAGCTGGAGATGGATCGAATTGTAGCATGAACTTGTAACCTGACTAGTTCCTACATAATTTTGGTTACAAACGAATTGCTCCTCCTGCCTATTCCGAATTCATTGGTAAGAATCGACTCTGCTGCAAATTTACCATAAGGATAAGTTTGAGGTATTGAATCGAAATGGAATGTTACATTAAAATAGCTAAGAATTGAGGTAGTGGATAATATGCCCAGGATATCTTTTTATACTTGAACCACCACGAAGACCCAAGACTTAAACACCGATGGGTACCTAAGTGCTACAGGGGAAACGGGGGACGCCATACAGACTCTAGCGAGGGAACACCTTCGCAAACAGCATTCATCCCCCAGGTGGTACCTCCTCGTTTGTCAGTCAGATACCGTCTACCCACTACGGACAGTCACAACATCCATAGCCAAGAGAAAAGTTCTAAGGCCCCGCTACTGCCTATATCTCGCATATTCTCTGGAAATTTGATTATGGACTAATTTCTTCACTGGTGATAATATTAAATTGTCGCATCAATAATAATTCCATATCCACGCCATTCCGAATCAGGGCTGTCTATATCTGGCAGGATGAAAAATATCTGCACATACGAAACATATTATTGAAAGTGTTTATCCTGACATATATGACTATTAAATACTGTTTTAAATGAACGCTCCGAATTGGATACAATTTATTCATATTTATTCAACCACTTCCAGATATATGGCACTGCCAGCGGTATGTAAATTTCCTAAATATGTCGCTGATTTGTGCATATGGGTTTTCGAAATATTAGGTCATCTCACCAAGGCACATGTACCCACACAAAGTGGTATTTATAACAAATTTAAGCACTAGACAAAATAACATAGCTTCTCTTTTACTTGCTACGCCACTAGCAACGAAGTATCGTAATCGCGAAATTTTTCGAAAGTGATTTATGATGTTTTTTTGATGTTATAAGACATCGTAATGACGAAAAACCATGTCTCTCATTCCTGTACGTTTGACTGTCCGCTAGTCCTTGCTCCATCTATCACTTGGAAAGTGCAGCTCGGATTTTGATAAACTTTGAAACAAGATTACTAGTATACCAACAACGAAAAGGTGAAGCAGGCCAAAAGAGAAAATCGCAAACTTTGTTTATTGACGTCTCAGAGGATCCTGATCATTTCTGAATGATTTTTAGGGGTAATAAAAGTAGAGGGTGGGGGCTTGTAGGAGAGTGTTGGACAGTACGTCTCAATTTTTCGGTGTAACCTCGATAAGTCGCACTTATCAGACACGCTTCATGTATCAGAGGTTTCCTCGTACATTTGCTCTTAAAACAGACATGACAGAAATATTTTCGACAGGCGTCTGCTTCTGCTCCCGGCGGCGTGCCGGTCTTCTTGCCAGATGGACTACCGTTTGGGGCAGGGAAAGAATGTCTATGGAACAACTGTATAGACGTGTCTGGTTAACAGTTATGAAACAAAGGTTGATGAGATGCTCTAAAATGCTTTGGAATCTTATTGTTGCATTTTTGAAGAATATTGAGAAAAATGTTAGTTTTTTTATATTGTTTCTGAGTTCGAAGATGGTGTATTTTATACTTTTTCAAATCCTAAATCGCTTGTATCTTGAAAACTCTAAACTATAGAAAAAATTAGTAAAAACCAATTTTATTGAAAAGAAGATCAAATCAAATTTTGCCTGTAGAAAAAAAATAAATTTTTTAAAATTGTTCAAGATAAATTGTTTAAACAAGCTTTGACTCAATTTTTGATGATCATATAAAAAAACGAATGTTTTTCCAAGAGCTTGCGAAGATACTACGTGGAGTACTAATATTTCTAATTTTTTACATCAACACATATTTACCATTCTGGATAAAAAATAACGTAGATGCAACAACAACCTAAAAGTACCCCTTTAGTGCACAATAGGGAAATTACTTCCTATTTTATAGCGGGCGTTACATTTCATTATGAAGATTACACGGCGCATCAACGCAGAAAGGTTTTCCTTTCATATATATTCTTCCGCATGCTTTTTATTATATCGGAGGCCTTTCAATGTATCGCTATTGCTCCTAGCTGACATGATAAAAACATATATGTGGTAGCACGAGTGGTAAATAAGGGGTTGATATAGGGTAATACCGACAGGTCTGATCGATATTAGATTACGCTGACGATGTATCAGCAGTTAAATATGTAACTGGTGTACCAAACGGAATAAAGGGGTGTTCCTTAATAATATGCGAATATTTAAGGGTGTGAATCTACATGAAGAATTAATGTTAGTTTGCTTTATAAACTATGGTCCAAAAACGTTTCCTTACAAAAACTCGGGGTGTTGAAGTTTTAGGAAAAAAATGGAAATTAATTAGTATTTTCAGAACCGCACCAGATATTTCACTGATATTTAGTGCGTAGTGAATGTTAATACAGCCGCATATTTCTCAATGCAAAAATAATTTTTAGCTTAGACAGTGGCGTACTTACGCCAATGGTTTTTTGCCAAACATAAATTATTTTTGAATTCCCCGTTCAATTTAAGACAAATGATCTCTCTTGAATTGTTTTCTTTCGATGTGCCATTTTTGAGTAAAAAAATAATAACCGTTGTATTGTCTAACTTGCAAAATTATTATTAATTTAGTTGGAAAAATTAAACACATTAGGGGTAATGAACAATAACAACTGACAACATAAACATGACATTAAAACCAACGAAATGATTACAGAAATTGTTGAAATGGCCCCTTCATTTAGTATGCATGCTTCCGCCCTCCTTCTCATGTAATTGCGCAATCGTTGAAATATCCCTGGAGTGTTCTTTGTTCTATCACAAGCTGTAACTATTCTTTCTCTTAATTCCTCTACAGTGTTAATGGGACTAGTGTACACTAGTTTCTTAAGATAGACCCACCAAGAGAAATCTAACATGTTGAGGTCTGGGGACCTTGATGGCCATTCTTGGGGCCCACCGCGGCCAATCCGACGATTTGGATAAACAGTTTGTAAATAATTACGAACCGCTACACTGAAATGCGCTGGTGAACCATCATGCATGTACCACATATTGTTTCTTATTACTAACGGAACATCATCAAGCAGCAAAGTCAAATGTTGTTGAAGAAAATTGAGGTAAGTCTGTCAGTCAAGTCGTCCCGGCAAGAAGAATGGGCCAATAAAGAGGTTGCCAATAGTTCCTGCCCATACGTTAACCGAAAACTGGTGTTGGAAATAGGTTTCGGTTACGACATAGGGATTTTCTTCTGCCCACAAATGATTATTGTGGAAATTCTGAATGGCATTTCGAGAAGAATTAGCTTCGTCCGTGAAAAGAATCATTGGTTCAAATTGCGGATTTTGTGTAATTTTTTGAAGACACCACTGACAAAAGGTCACACGCCTTGGAAAATCAATGGGAAGTAATGCCTGTACTCTTAAAATATGGTAAGGATATAACAAAAGGTCCAATCAAATTCTCCAAACAATTTGATGGCATATATTTTGTGTCTAGCGATCTTCCTCGTACTCGTTTCAGGATGTTCCCTGTTCGGACTGAACCAGTTTCAACAAGACGACGATGAATATTAGAAAAGGTTCGACTATCTGGCAAAGCACGATCGGGATATCTCTGGTGATAAATCGATCTGGCTTGCTCACCATTATCGTCGGCAAGGCCATATACGTAATGCATTTCTGCCATTTCTGCATTTGAATAATACAGCATTATTAACAAGATTGTAAAAACTAAAAAATGAGAAAGATGTCACAGAGAACCGATTTGAATAACAGAGGCTTGTCAGATGACAAAATCCAGTGTCATATTCCAGAGCAACTAGATATTTATTACATTAATTTTCTCGGACAATAGAACGGTTTTTATTTTTTTACTCAAAAATGGCGCATCGAAAGAAAACAATTCAATTCAATTTTAAGTTAATCGGGGAAGTCAGAAAACCATTGGCGTACCATTTTTTTCTTAAAAAATATTGAAGTCAATACCCGTACGCAAGTCATTGAGAAATATATAACTATATTAACTTCCACTACGTACTAAATATCAGTGCAATATCTGAAGCGGTTCTGAGAATACTAATCAATTTCCATTTTTTCCAAAAACTTCAACTCCTCGAGTTTTTGTAAGGAAACGTTTTTGGACCATAGTTTATAAAGCAAACTAACATTAATTTTCCATGTAGATTCACACCGTTAACTATTCGCATATCATTAAGGAATACCCTGTATAATAATCTCTCTTTGCTTTTATTATGGTCATTAATTTGGGAGACACATTAAAAATTGTACCGAAATCAAATGTCATGGTACAAAACTCTAAAAAACACGTCCTAAACTTGAAAGATTCACGAAACTTCACCAAAAATCTTCATCAACATATTTTCTAGCTCGCTTGTAACGAATCGTATTTTGTCAAAATTCAAAATGGCGGATCCAATATGGAGGATACGTTTGAAAAAATGTTTGGAATGCTCTTAAATCCAAATAAAGATAGCTGATAACGAATTTACTATCGATATTCCAAAAATCAAAATGGCGGATCCAATATGACGGACATCTTCGCAAAAAAAAATCAAGTTGCGCTGAAATTCGACTTAGATCTTTCGTAAATAAAAATGGCGGATTCAATATGGCGGAAATGTTTGCAAAAAGTGTTTTGATTGATTATTTGAATGGATCAAGTTGACAATCTGAAATTCACGGTCAATTGATCCATGGATACTATATTTTGGCATGAAAATTGCAGTTGAAGATTTAAACATGGAGGTTGCTTGGTTTTTAAATGGAATGATGGGTCATGTGACATATTTTGTCGCGCCTCATGTATACCTTAAGCCTTGTCCAGGAAGGGCGAATTCGCCGCGAAACGTTTAGCGCGAAATCATTCGCGCGTTAGTGAGATACTTGACATCAATACGTCGCGTCCACAAGCATCGCGCGAATTCAAAATACGCGCGTAAATCGCGTGCACTACGCCAGACTCTCGAGATACTAGGGAAACGCCTTGTTGCGTCCAGTTAACGCACGAACTCTAGAGCGAGTGCACGTATCGATGGAAATGGAGCGCCAAAACTTTGACACGGAATTGTTTATAGACGAAATAGAAAAAAGACCGGCGATATGGGATTTGGAATCACCTGATTATGCCAACAGGATTTTAAAACGTAGGTCTTGGGAAGAACTGGTGTCAGTAGTTTCTGATAAAGATGACTCCGAGGAAAAAAAGAAAGATTTAGGTACGTAATTATTATTAATTTATTGCTTAGTAACAAACAAAGAAAATTAGATCACTTTTTCTTGCCACGGCAGTCGACCTTCCTTCATGAAATAATCAGCGAATATATCCCTCGTGTTTCGAGACCTTACACCAGGTCGAATTGTAGTCGTACTCAGACCATCTAGAGCTGTTTCGAACAATGTGTCTTCGTATCTGTATCCATCTCTTAACCTGACGTAATTGTGAAGAACACAACAAGCTTTAATTATGTTTTCCGCAAATTCAATATGTACATTGAGTGGTTTGTGAAATATTCTCCATTTGTTTACCAGGATTCCAAAACAACACTCAATATAACGTCTTGCTCTAGAGAGGCGGTAATTAAATATTCGTTTTTCTTTGGTTAAATTCTTGCCGCAATATGGTCGCATAATATTTTCTGATAAGCTAAATGACTCATCTCCAACTATAACATGAGGTAAATGTGTTGTACGAATTTCTGAGACTGGTTTTGGTCCCGGAATGTTCAAAGATTTTTCCGTGAGTTTTTTGAAGAATGTGGAGTTTTCAAAAATCGTTCAATCATTGCTCTTCCCACATGCTCCAACATCTATAGAGATAAATCAATAATTTGCATCACATACGGCAAGCAGCACAGTCGAAAAAAAATGTTTATAATTGTAGAACATAGAGCCGGAATCTAAAGTTTTTATAATTCTAATATGTTTCCTATCAACTGCTCCAATGCAATTAGGAAAATGTGTATATTTTTCGAATCCCCTTGCTATTTCCATCCACTCTTCTGTCGAAGGTTCTTTCATTACTATATCTTTTAACTTATTCCAAATAACATACACAGTTTTTTGAACGATGTCAATTACAGTTGATTTTCCTAATCTATAGGCATAATGTAAGTCAGCAAAATAACAGCCAGTTGCTAAGTACCTGAAACAAAATTGAAAATTATTGTGAAATTGTTAATTTCAGGTAATACTCTTCAAAAAAAGTGGAAAGGCCTTCGCGACACATTTTTTCGTGAAATGAAAAAAACAAAGAATGCACCATCAGGCTCTGGAGCTTCGAAGATTCAATATATATATATATATATATACAGGGTGACTTTGAAGTTGAGTCATTAATTTTCAGATAATGATTGTAGAAGGAAGATAAACCAAAATATGTGTATAAAAATAAAAAAAATATAAAAAAAATTTTTACCTTGTTTTATAAAGTATCCTCCCGACAAGTATTTCAGTGCGGACCTGTATTTGATCGTGAGGTCCCCTGTGAGGTCTGAAGTCACCTGATTCACGAGCCCGTTGTACTACATTAACAAAGGCACGAGGGGTTGGTTGCACTCGATTGGGAAACCGATCCGCATAAACATGTGCCATTTTTTATTTCGTTTGAGCCACGCAACAGACACTATTCACACGCGACTGTATGTACGAGTATAACTGAACTGAATAAAATAAACATCGTTCCAAATTCTTTCGCTTTTTTGTTTCCGATGCGATGAACCGATAAGGTGGATTATATCCGTTGTTGCCAAACACGAGTACATGATATTATTGAGACAGGGCGGTACTCAAACTTCCAAAGGGCTATAACTTTGTTACTTTAATTTTACCAGAAAAATGGTAAAGGAAAAAAACATTTCTTTTGATCATATCTACTCACTGTTAAAATAAATGACTCAACTTCGAAGTCACCCTGTATATATATTCAACGTCTTATGTTTCTCGAAAGGTCAGTACGTAATAAAAAAACAGAAAGCAATATTCAAGACACCTCAGAAAACTCAGAGACAGGTAACGAAGAGTCTACAGCAGATGCAAGGGAAGACATAATGAGGCCGCCGAATCAAAATATTAAAAGAAAGAAAATGACTGCCGCTGATGCTGAATTCCTGAACATAATTAACAAAAATATAAGCTCTAGGAATCAACAACAGCCACTGCTTTCCAGCGTAATGGAAGGTGATGATGACAAACTGTTCTGCTTATCTTTACACAAAGAATTACTATACTTAAGGTACCTGAGGCCAATCGTATAGCAGTAAAAATTGAATTAATGTAAATTTTGCAAGCGGCTCAACAATCTTCGCAATCAACTGTGTATTCAAACAATTCGTATTCGTACTTTTCTAACAGTTCGGCTTCATCTTCAACTTCAATTCCGGTTCGATACCATGCACAACCTACAAGACCAAATGAATTTACTTTTCAAGAATACGACCCAGAAACGCCACCCGTAACAACTTGGCAAGGCCGCAATTCTAATTCAGTGCCAGGATCTTCACAGGCAGCATTATACGTAAATTCTCCATCAACATCATCAAGAGATTCTCAGGATAGTGAATGTCTTAACCTCTTCCAAAACCATGACATTGTTTAATTATTATATTTAGTCTCATACTACATTTAGTTCGTTTTTATTGGTAAGAATATTTTTTTATTTTAAAAGACTGTGTTAGTAATATAAGAGATTATGAATAAAACACTACTTACCTTAATGTTATCACGAGTTTCTGTTCTGGTGAAACAACATCCTCGCGCGGAACATAATTTGCACGTGGCAATAAATCTTCTCCAATTAATAAGAGTAAATCATCAAACGATTTCACGGATATACGAAAGTAGTTAAAAAATGTCTTCTCATGTTGTCTTAAGTTTGGATACAAAGTTTCAAACATACTATGGGTCATTCTAACATGAAGAATTGGATGTACTAAATACATTCTATTTTCCCTCCGTTTCTGTCTCTTCCAGCGACGGTAAGCTAACCACAACGAGACCGCTTCGTTCAACTCCATGTTTCGTACTGAATTCCTCCCTGAATGCTTGCGCGTTGGTACGCTATGTGTGGACGCAACGGTAGCGCGAAACACGCGCGAGAGAATCGCGGCGAATTCGCCCTTCCTGGACAAGGCCTTATAACAGCAGGATATAAATTCGCTATTTTCAAAATGGAGACTTGACAGACTGTGCGAGTGGAGGGTTTCTGTAGATTATACAGGGTGTTACTTGATGATAAGCCGTAATTACAAGAGCGCATTCCCGAACCAAGTTCAAGTAGAAAAGTTTATACGAATGTAATAAGTCTGGTTTCCAAGATATAATGTGTAAAAGCGTACATTTTTTCTTTGGTTTTTTATTATCTCAAGGATCCTTGTGTCGATTTTCTCGATTTATTAGTTGCAATTACAAAGTTAGAACTAACTAGAAGATATCTATGAATTCCAGTACCGTCTCGGGAAACAGCGATATTAACAAAAAAGTATACGCTAATGATTTTTCATAAAAGTATATATCTTGTTAGCAGTTAGCAGATGAAATTACAACTTTTTTGTTTTTTAGTATATCTTCGTATCCCACTTCTTTTCGAAAATAAATATAAAAACGGCTTCATTACGTGCTAAATACTTCTGCCCTCATACTTCAGTAAATAATCTTTTGACATGTCATTAATTTTTATTTTTTTCTCGAAAACGAAGAAAGACACGCAGTAATATCAATAGACAAAAATGTCTTTAGCTGACTAATCTGGAAAAAGCAAATATTTTCAAGAAGTCAGTGACTTACATTTTTTTTGTCAGTATTATTCGTGAGTCTGTCCCCTAAAGGCCATAGGAATTCATAATTATCCTCTCGTTAGCGCTAGCTAAGCGCCTTATTGTAATTAATAACACTGCTAAAATTGAACCAAATTGGCATAGGGTTATTTGAGATGCTAGTGACGAACAACATTTCTTATAAAACTTTGACACCTTGTATCTTGAAAGCCAAAGTTTTCAGCACACATGAACATTCTACTTAAATTTGATTAAGAAATATGCGCTTTTAATTACGGCCTACCATTAAGTAACACCCTGCATTAACTCAACAGTCATCAAAACGCTATATTCGTAGTACACGTCAATCTTCTTCACTTAGCGATCTAAACATGTATTAAAATATGAAGCATTCCATTTAAAAAGGTTGTCAAAAACCACCATTTTTTAGCGAAATGTCCAATGTTCTACTTCACATTCAGACAGACCCTTCCAAAATAACAGCATACAGCATTTTGACGATCAGATGTCAAGTTGTAGGTGGTTTAAAGTACAAAAAATGGCGTCAAGTAGGTTGACTCTGCACTTCCTACGCAACGCCGCAATCACTTCTTAAATTATTCAATTCAAATACTCTGAGAGAAATGTCATTTACGATCATGCACAACAGAGGAATTGAATGGATTCAGTCAGTCGAACAGGCCCAAACAATTAGTCCATAGACATTCTTTTCCTGCCCTAAGGGTAGTTGCTGTAGATCTGGCAGAGCCCAGCGCGGCATCACTGCAGCGAATTATCGTTCATTTAGTGCGTGGTCCATGTACATGTTTTATGCGCTGCAGTACGAAGATATTAGTCAGACGGACCGACTCGTCGGGCGATCAGCTTAGATAGCAGAAGTACGCGGATCAGATATTTCTCTATCATTCGAAGTTTGTTTAGTATGAATATACTAAGATCAAAAAAATTGGTATATCCTCAAACACTCCTTACAACTCCCAACCCCCGAACTTCATAAAACGAATATTGGGGGATTTTTTTTGCTTTTAGCGTTTTACAATGCTTGATCATTCTTGGCAAAGTAGCAACCTTGCGGGAAAATTTTATCAACTTCTCAAGTTATAAACGGGCTAAGAATTAACCGGCAGACAGACTGACAGACAGGCCGATAGACCGACCGAAATAAGACACACGGTTTTTTCCAAACGACAGAATATCTCATTTTTGAAATTTTTCGTGACAATACTTCCTAGGCGAGATAATGGGTAGTAGTTTTGTAAAAAAAATGACGTATAGTATCGATCATCAAAATAAACAACCATATTTGTACCAAAGCTCGAGGTATTATTACGAGTACAATTATGTAATTCTTATAAAATAAAATATTTATTTACTTATTCATAATTTTAAGACACATTGAACAATAAAAGAATCATGTGTATTGTGGTACAAAGAGGCACTTATAGCATTACAATAGAAACTGGAAGCGTGATTTTGATTTATCCAAAACATGAACAATTTTACGTTTTCCTTGCAAACAAATGTCAGTCGTAAGTCCCACTGAAAATTAAATTATCCTAAATAATTATAAATAATGATATGATCATATTTTCTGGGTATCCTCGAATAAAACCCAGCACATACATGTTTGTGGAATGTTGAAACGTCATGTTTTGTTCTCTGTAATCAATTCAAACAATTTATAAGCTCTCTATAAAGTACATTTGGGTACTGTTCGACTTCAATCTATCCAGAGAAGTAACAAATTGAACTTTTTTTGGTATCTGATGGTTCTTTGAACATTTCAAACAAAACTTGAAAAGTTTCATGTGGTTTTATTGCAGCATGAAACCCCAGGCTAATGCACGTAACGTTGACCTAAGGCTTCTCATGCCTAAAGTTGCGCTAGATAAATATAACAAAAAAAAGAATCGTCAAGTAGATTGACTCTATACTTCCTACGTCTTCGTTGGCGGTTTAAAAAAAGGTATTATGCAAATTGCATAACAGGTGCATAATACCACTGAGATCAGAAGCTTATATAGTTTACCTTGAATGCTATCTCAACTAAAGTCTGATTTGGCGATAAACAAATGACTATCCGATAATTTCAAGGCCTACCTAGGAGATTCTTTTTTTTAAGTAACCTAAAAATCACAATTTTAGAATTAGAATTAAGCATCATTTCAAAATCAAGTTGCTTCTACAATTTTACGGAATATATTCTAATGCCATTTCCTTTGAGAATAAATAATATAATTTACAAGGCAAATATATTCAATTTTTACATAAACGTGTATTGGTAGCGACTTAAACAATTTATAGTCTGGAAAAATTATTTAAGCTCTACACGGTGGTGAAACGGTCAACTATGACAAAAGGTCAATTTGCCATATTCATTTATATTTTAGGGTTATAAAGTACGCATAAGACTGGCCTTTGCTACTTTTATGCTGTGCCATTTTGAAATTCTAATCATGTCTTCTGGCGTTCTGGGTATGCTACAGGACCGTTGTTGCAACACAGTGTATAGTAGTTAAGGAAACAAGGAAACAAAAAGACAGATATACAAAATATATTGCCATTTTCAACATGATTGTCATGTGTACTTGAAAAAAGTCTCCGTTGTGGCCGGAACATCAGCAAAAAGCATTTAAAACATATAGTTTTATTTCGTCAGAAAGACATGACCAGTTTCTGGTGATACAGAGATTATCATGTTTTTTTATTGCAAGAAATAGTAAAACGTAATACCCTGTAAATAACGGCACTTGATCAGATTTCTTTAATTGAATAAAACAATGGCACGCAGTTCTATCAATTCCGGAATATGTGGCACGGAGGCATCGATACTGGATTTATAGACAATGAAAATTACCCGCTCAAGAAGTTGTAAAAGTGTTTTACAGTCTCACGTATCCACACAGCCGAATCACTTTCAGGGCTTCGCTCGGCATTTTATAGCGCGTATTTATTTGCATTGTAAAATTGTTACGGTCACAATAAACGCGTCGACGTCTGCCGTGATTTTATTGGTGTGGAGTGAGGGCGAGAATTAATTAGAAGTCTAGGACACCAGGATACCGAAGTTTCTTTTTCAGTCAGATTAGCCCTGATGCCCCAGTAGGTCCAAGCTCTATGATAAAGGGTGTTACAATAGGTACTTTTTGAAAAAGTATCATGCCTATGTATGCTATGAGATCCAAATGGATCTATTTTGTGGCTCCTCACATACACTATCTAAGTCTAAGGCCGGTATCATCAGTCGTCTCTACAATTGTAGGGCGCCTTTATGGCTTCCTTGATTGTCATAGTTTTCTACTTCTCCGTGTCAGAACTCTATTTTGAGGTTATGTCACAAACATCTGTTTGCATCAAATTGTGCTTGATTTTGAGTTATATCATGTTTTATCAGCCTGAAATTTCCTACAATTTAAAAAGAAAACATATCTTCACAATAGGAGAGCGCTGACGCTGACACAGAATAGGTGCAATTTATAAATTTTTGAAGGAGATAAAAGAGTATGACAATCAAGGAGGCCATAAACGAGCCCTACAATTGTAGGGACGACTGACGATACGGGCCTTAGGCACTGTTTCCACCCTTGATCCTTTAATCCTCCATGACCTATACGCAGCGTTTTACATGGAGCTTTCTGCTATTGGATTTGTGATTTCAAATATCCGTAGCCTTAGCCTTGCAAAGCTCTCCGTAAAGTTTTGTAAATAACATTATCCAAATGCTCCTCACAGCTATTTCTGCAGATGACCATTATTTGACTGAAGTCTTCAGTAAGCTTGTGGCACAATCCCGGCTTAACTTCACCAATAATTTGAGAAACTTTTTATTTCAAGTCACTAATCATCTGAGAACAATTAAATTAAATTAAATATTCATTCAATCAGTTACCAATTATGAGTAATACCTGAAATGCAGAATACAACGGCAAAAATGGTCAGCGTTGCTAAGCTTCGGGTCTCCACCAATCCTACCAAGCTTTCCGTTTAGGACACTTGCTATGAAGTGACGGAAATTTATTTTAAATGCCAGCGGTAGGTTGCGTGTATATCGCCCCAACTTCGGTGTTACCTGGTACCAAAATTAAGCCAATTTATTCCAAATATGCGGCCACAAAGCCAGTCTTGAATCTTCGTGGTTCTGGAGAACGGCCCACAGTGCTGACGAGCAAAAACATCGAGCGTTCTTGCAATAACTTACAAGAAAGTTGAACTTTCATTACTGATGCTTAAAGTCGAACGATGCTGCAACATCTTTCAATAAAAGCTGTAAAAGCTATCCAAACATGGCTTTCCTGCAATATGAAACTACAGTACATACTTCAAAGGAGCGGCTTCGAAGAACAAGTTACTTGGCGGAGAAGAAATTTAAATCTGCCTATGCATTCACCGTGTTTAATCACGCTTTTTTAGCAATATTCCAATGAACATGTGTTTAGCAGTCAGCCAACCTAAAGAGACAAAAAAGCTGTTCTCATAACGTCCGAAAAGTTACGGAAGCGCTGAAAAGACGCATAATATGAATGACATTTAAGCGTTATCATTATCATTCTAGTCCAATTTTCTATCTCCACAGTATAAATGAAGAAAACTAATTTATTTTAGTCATCGTTCAACTAAATAGGTTTATATTACTATCTACTTATACAGGGTGTTTCAGAACTATGGGATCAAACTTGTAGGGGTTATTCAGTGTGTTGTTATCTTTAAAAACGATAACAGAGAGTGTTTTTTGTAGCTGCATTCCATATCGCCTTAGTCGTGAAGTTTGCAAGAATTTAACAAAAACTTTACCAATCAAGAATTGTCGGATATGCATTAGGCATACGGAGCAACAAGCTGCAATGCACGAGCAGTAGCGCGGTTGTATCAAGAACGTTATACCGAACGACAGCATCCAGGATACAAAAAGCTTATTGCTACCTGTATTCATCGACGGCTCTCCGAGACAGGCAAACCAAACCAAAAACCAACACGCATAATACTGGTGTTGATAGATCAGTAAGAACGGTCGAATTTGAAGAAGAGGTCCTTCAGCGAGTTGCCGACGAACCATCAAGTAGCACACGTCACATTGCTGAGGATATGAATATGAGTAACGCTTATATCTGGCGGATGTTACCCGAGCAACAACTGTATCCTTACCACTTCCAGAAAGTTCAACGATTGATAGCAGCCGATTATCCTCCTAGAGTTCAATTTTATCAATGGATTCTTCATCAAATCGCTGCACAACCACATTTTTTACGCTACGTTTTATGGACCGATGCAGCCTCTTTCACAAGAGACGGTATTTTTAATAGTAGGTATAGCCACGTTTGGGTCAAAGAAAATCCCCTTGCAATTTTTCCTTGAAAACATTTGGTTGGTATGTCAACGTATGGGCAGGCATTGTTGATGATTATTTGATTGGGCCATACCTTCTACCGGAACGGTTAACAGGACCTATTTACCGACGTTTCTTGGAAGAAGTTCTTCCAGAACTTCTTGAAATTGTTCCATTGAACGTTCGACAGCAAATGTGGTTTCAGCATGATGGAGCGCCGGCTCACTTTGCTGTACAAGTACGTGAGTATTTGGCTCAGGGGTTTGGGCACTGTTGGATTGCCAGAGGTGGAGCAGTTTCTTGGTTTCCTAGGTCATCCGATTTAACGTCGCTAGATTTTTTCCTGTAGAGACATGTAAAGTCTTTGGTTTACGAAACTCCAGTAGAAACAGAGCAAGACTTAATTGGACGAATTACAGCAGCATTTGAAATCATTCAAAACGAGAATGAAATTTTA
Organism: Acanthoscelides obtectus; assembly: GCA_963669975.1. Lineage (NCBI taxonomy): Eukaryota > Metazoa > Arthropoda > Insecta > Coleoptera > Chrysomelidae > Acanthoscelides > Acanthoscelides obtectus. The sequence goes on along the minus strand of CAVLJG010000007.1, from coordinate 38,987,138 downwards.
AGTCAAGTCTGCCGAAATCATGTGCAACGTTTAAGACATTTTGAACAACTGTTGTGATGACCATGTACAAAAGGCAGAATTACATGCATTGAATCCTATTTAGGCAATTCTTCGTCTTTCTAAATTTTAACGCGTCTTAGGGCTGTAGTGCCGTAGTGACACTTTTCTGGATATGGGTCCCTATACTCTAATGTTTTCTACTGTTACACTGAATAACCTCTAATAGTTTGATCCCTTAGTTCTCTGTATTGAGACCCTATATTGGTTATTTCGACAAGCGTAGACTTATCTACTCATCGAACAAAGATAGCTACCTCTTTTATGATAACAGCTATAGTTAGCCTATTAATCCTATCCCTACGGAATAATGACGTCCCAAGGGTATTCAGAATAAGCCCATTGACCGAGGGATCTAAATATAGGGCCAACGTGGCGTGTGGAGAGGATATCCCTGCGGAAAATTCGCTTATCCCGATTTTCCAAAATGTACTCCTAATACAATTAGGAGTGGACCGCTAGCAGAGAGAACGTATATATTATATAAGGTCCATTTAGAATTCATACAGCAGCTCTGGCTATGAATATTCTCCGACATACGACAAAGGACTCCTTCAGGATGTATTATATGTGTGGCACGCCAACATAGTCATTGGCGTAGGGAGAGACGTATACTCAAAATCTTTTGGCCATACTTCAACCATTTGTGATGTTGCTTATTTGAAGATGTTTTTGGTTTACAAACCAAAACTATCACCTGATTTTTTGTTGACTTTGTTGAGATTCTACACAGTATGAATTCAATCACGGAATAAGGTAGACTCAAAAATTAGGTAAACTAAACATGATGGTGTCGTCCATCCGATCAAAATGATATCCGACCATGAACAGCTGTTTCCTACTTCTAGTCTTCTCATCAGCATGGTCTATAGCCTTAGTTTCTTGTCTCTGGACGAAAGAATGAAAGCATCTGGAGGATGGTATGGAACCGGAAATAAGTTAGTTCAAAGCGCCATTTATCACATCAGAATCGAGTGGTCGATTCTGGTGTAAATAGATGACGATTTCCTCTTATTGCAAAAATTCGGTATCATCATCAACGAAACGGGGTGATATCGGCGGTGATAAGTAGTTATAAGTAGCAATATTGTGAGCGTCAGGTTTCATTCCATGTCGCTCAGCTCTCCAGTTAAGGTAAATATTTTTTATCATTATCCTTGTTTCATCGCCTTCCTAAGCCACTAGCGAGGAAGTATTGTAATCGCCAAAAATTTCGAAAATGAGATATTGTTTTTTCAATGTTATATGTGACATACACGTCACCACAAACAATGCCACTCATTTCCGTCGGTCTGTCTGTCGGTCTATCTATCTGCCTGGCTGCAAATCCTTAGCCAGTCTATAACTTGGAAAGTGCCGCTCGGACTTTGATGAAAATTTCACACACCTATTAATCGGTCCAGGGGCGGTGGAACTGACAGCAAGAAAAGGAAAAAATTGCTCAAATTCCATTTTTAGTCGTTCCAGAGACTCCAGATCATTCTTGAAATTATGCTGAAGGGTGAAAAATTGGGGGTGGGTGGATGGCAGGGGTTGCGGAAGAGTGATTTTCACCCGTCTATTTATACGCTTTCAGTATTGGCAATTGTGCAATACGTATTAAACATATTTCACAAATATAAATTTTCCTCTATATTTGTACTCAAGATTTACATGTTGAATCACAGAAATATTGTTTCCGACATGTGTGTATTCCGGTAAGGATGCAAACGCTGGCGATCCGAGGTCTTGCGGTTTAGTAATAGCAATCTTTACCGTTACTGGTTACTGAAAAAGGGTTGAGAGTAATAGTCTGGTCAAGTTAGCGCTAAAATGGCGGAAAGTGTGTTGGCTTTGAACTAAATATTGCAAAGCATCCTGTGAAATTTATGATGAAACGCTTATTAAACTAATATTTCGATATGCGTACATTATTTTTCAGTAGCTTGACCCGGCATCCGACACGTGGGGTGTGACAAACCTCAATGATCGAATTTTACAAATAATCTATTCAAATTTTACGCCGACTGCTGGCAGCGCCTCAGTAGCTTTCTAGAACACTTCAATAAGTGACACGAGCCACGTGTGGTCTGCTGACGCCTAGTGAGTAGTATCTTCATACGATTGTTTGGGGTTTGTCATACCCCACGTGTCGGAACTCGGAGTTTTTTGCAGTTGTTTTATTTCACATTTTGTCGTGATTATAAAGGTGACTCGCATTTTATATAACCCTTTAATTAAAACTGTACATTGTTAAACAATATTTCAGAACTATATTAAAATATGAGCGAATACAAAAAGGAGCAACGTAGGCTTTGGGCACTTTGGGAGGAAGTACAAAATGAAGATGAAGCGATCGATCGAGACGATTTAGATGAAGAAGATGAAGATTTGGAGCAAAACGCTGAACTTATACAAGATCAAGCTGATGAAGTATATGCCTAGGAACTGGACACACGTCGTTTATTTCTTGGAAAAAACGGGATGAAATGGTTCAAAGAGTGCCATAATAGGAATGTTCGAACTAGATCGGAAAACCTGTAACCCATCTTCCAATAGTTAAAAACCATGCGAAAATGGCTAAAAGTCCAATGAATGCTTTTTCCTCTTTATTGATGAGGTAATGATCGCAGATATAGTTAAAAATACGAATCTAAGGATCATAGAAGAATCTGAGAAATGGAAGGAATCTCCCCATTACAGAGAAACCAATCCGGCAGAAATTAAAGCAGTGCTCGGCTTTTTGTACCTATCAGGAGTTTTCAAAAATAACCACCGATTTTTATATGAGCTAGGGAATACCGATGGTACTGGAATGGATATATTTCCGGCTACTATGAGTCAAACGCGATTTGAATTCCTTATTTCCTGTTTACGTTTCGACAACAAAAATAATCGCAAAGATAGGGTTAAATTAGATAAGTTGGCCCCTATTTTTTTTGTATACTCCAACTACCACGAAGGCCTAAGGCCTAAGCACCCATTGGGTAGCGTGGGGCTATAGGAGGATACAGGGGAAAGGGGGGGAACGCCACACGGACTCTGGGGAGGGAACACGTGTGCATGCAACATGCACACATTCTGGCTCCGCCTACGAGAACCGCCGGGTAGTACCTCCGCGTTCGACAGTCAGAGACTGTCTACCACCTACGGACAATCACAACATCCATAGCCAAGAGAAAAATTTCTCCTGGGATGGGACTCGAACCCGCACAGCGCACGGCGACTGATCAGGAGACCGAAGAGTCTACTACTACGTCCACCGCTGCTGCCTGGAAAAAAAAAGATAAGTTGGTCCCTATTAGAGCTGTTTGCGATAGATTTGTTGACAACTGTCAGAAGGCTTATTTGCCGTCTCAATATCTTACAATCGATGAGAAACTGGAGTCATTTTGTGGCAGGTGCTCCTTCAGACAATACATGCCAAATAAGCCCGCAAAATACGGCATAAAAGTACACGCCTTAGTAGATGCGCGAACGAATTATCTCCTCAATATGGAAGTTTATGTGGGAAAGCAACCCGAGGGAGTATTTAATGTCAGCAATAGTCCTAAGCTTTTAGAAATTCTGCGCAAGGATCACAAACTGACTGCGGTGGGAACTAAACGGAAAAATAAACCATGTCTACCAGCATCTTTTTTGAATGTAAATAATCGAGAAGTTCATTCTAGCTTATTTGGATTCCAGGAAGGATATACTCTTGTTTCCTATTGCCCGAAAAAAAACAAAATTGTACTGCTATTATCTTTTTACATCACGATGTTGCAGTAGATGAGTCAGAGAAGAAACTTCCAGAAATAATATCCTTTTATAACTTTTCCAAGTGTGGCGTTGATGTAGTAGACGAGTTATCTGCATCATACAATGTTTCGTGAAATAGTCGACGTTGGCCTTTAACTTTATTTTTCTCCCTCCTAAATACTGCAGGCATTACAGTTATATTATATCAACGTACCAAGAAGAATTTTCTAAAACCAGTTGGGTATGCAGTTGGCAGAAGAATTTCAAAGAAGCAGAATGAAAATCCTTATGCTAACAAGGGAGCTAAGAGGAAATATTCGGAAAATATTGGGTAAAAATCCTGAACCTCCATCGAAGAAGGTGAGACCAAATCAACAAGGGAGAATGTCTTCGAGCTAAAGACAGAAAGACCAAATACGTTTGTCAGACCTGTGAAACATTTATTTGCCTTGAACCTGCGCTTCAGTTTTGCAAAAATTGTGCAGAAGTTACCAATGAATAAAAATGTTTCTGTTCCATTTAGGCTTATTCAGTTTTCTTTATATCAAAGTGTAGAGTGTGTTCTTTCATTTTTCGCAGAAATGTAATATACACTGAACGTTCTTTTAATTTTTATTCAAAATTAGAAACTTGATCCTATGTTCCAATAACAAAAAAATGTAATTTCAAATAAACTAGTAATGTGAATATTCAGATTAGTTTTTTTTGTCGTTATACGAGTAGTATTGACATAAACAATGTTAAATGGTATTTAAATCATGAAAGTAATAAAACAAACAAAATTAGTAAATAAAAAGCCTGCCTACATTTGGGGTTTGACACGCCCCACATGTCGGAACTTGTAAGAAAATTTCACCTGTCGGATGCCGGGTTAAGCGTTTGTTGAAAAATATTTATTTAAATAGATCCCATTTAGAAAATCCAGTGAAAGTCATCCTGAGATAATATTAATGTAAATATATCACCTTCACGGAGAAAAGATTATTGTCTTTGGCCCTGAGGGGATTGACTCTCTACGAATATTTGACGAGGAGTAATTCAAAAACACAAATATTACGTGCCCGAATTCTGCGTTATCCCAGCTATTTATTAAATATGGACATTACTTTATACACTGGCGGTGATGCTACGGACGAAAAATGGAAAAAATAAAAATCGGCCTGCTCATTTTTGGAGAATTTTTGAGCGGTGTTGAAGTGGGAGTAGGATGCAGGGAGTAACGGATGAAAACGTGATGAAAACAGCAAACGAACCCGTCGGGTACTGGCTGCAACCATGATCACCGCAAGTGTGATCAGATCGTAATGTCTCCAAATGGGGATCAGAGACAATTGTATGGGCCTACTTGAATGATGTATTTAATTCCGTTGTTATACATGTTCGCACTTAACTTCTTTGTAGAGGGGTAACTTGTGCCAAAATAATCCTCTATGACATATGACAATGTTGCGTGGGAAATGCAGAGTGAACCCACTTGACCCCATATCTTCCCTTTAATTTCGTCCGAACGTAATACCTCGCAAGACAAAGCGGCTACCAGAAAACCAGCTGGTAAATGTATAGTCCACATATGTTTCCGAAGGTGATTTTGTAAAATTTTGTTGGCGAAAATACCAAGAAATGAGAATTTTTGGATCTTCCAGCAATTTTAGCAAAAAAGTGACGTCAGACTAGCGACATAATCTGGTTAATTTTTGAAATGTTTATCGGTATAGTACGTCCAAAAAGGATTTACATCAAGAGGTGACACAGCATAGAATGTCTAAAATCCGCCAGTCTGCCTCGCTGGATTTGACCTGAGTTACTAGATTACAACAAAAACTCAGCATTTATTGAAAATCGGACATGCAGTGTCGCTGAACTGACAAAAAATATTCAAAAACTGCGAAACGTATACTGAGCTCATTTAAGTATAGTTCTTCTCACGGTTACGTCACAGTTCTCTCTAATTTATTCATCTTACCGACGTCTTCTCTTGGTATACCCAATCTTTACCTACTACTAGTATTCCACTTGAAGTACGTCTCAAAAGAATACTGCTAATTTAACTCTCCAAATTGAATCAATGCCCCTATACGTACAACGGAAAAACTCCAGGCACTTGCTTTCATTAAAGAAGTAAATTGAAAAAACGTCCGCAATATACGTACAGCTTTTATCCATTAAGGGTGAATTCCGGGACTTGAAAAGTTAACTAAAATTGTAATGGAATATTCGTCTGACATCTGAGAGGGAACGTACTTTTATGTTCATGTACTTTTTCTCTCCATGTCGTCTTGTGATGAGGCTTAGTGGCATATGAAAAGTTTATTATTCAATCCTTCTTTTCTTCTTGCTCTCAAATTCGCTTGAAGTAATATCTGGATGACTGTCGTTTTATAAAGTTTCATAAAAGCGGTGATGTTGGATATAACTTCTGCTTATTTATTCTTAAAAAATTGTACGATATGGAACGTCTAATACATGGAATGAAAGCAAACTGATCAAAATGACAGTAGAGATCCGTTATACAGAGATTTGTATCCTGTAGATCCGCAACCTCGAACTTAACCGTTTGTCGGACAAACCAACGCGTGGACGACGAATCTGATATCAGTTTTTCGCAAAGTCCAGATGAATATCGTTTGTCTAGTTAAAATAAGGCTTCGTGTCACCTTAGAGTTTCCAGGATCTTCCGATCTAAACGAAAGCATATACGTATCAGTTACTTTTTACGGAGAGTGGAGCCGGCGCGGTGCCTTTTCCGAAACGCAAATTGTTGACAATTTCATATTTATCTGTCTTCCAGGTAACAGTCCACTTATTTCCTTTTTTTTCGCTACGACAGCCATAACGGTCCTGTACCACGGCCAGGTCGCGCGAAGTCATCATATTAGTGTGCATATCAATCATCTATACAGCAAATAATTAAAAATACTCCTTCAAACAGGCTGTTAAATAATAGGGACCTATGGCCTTAAATACGGCCTAATATAGGCAAAGCGAGCATGATATTATTTGTTGTTTTGGATGTACCAGACACGTCACCCCCGCTTCTCGTTCCGAAAATGCCAAAACTCACCCAGAACTGTTGCCGCAACGAACAGAACAATGCAGATATAACATTAGTGTTCGAAGATTATAATGGGTGATTTTTTTGCTCGTATCTTTTTGCCGACACTGTTTTTGACAGATGACGCGTGAATCGTGTCTTGTGGCATTGTCAAACTTGTTCAGTTTAATTTAACCATGAATCGACTTACGAACGAATAACGCTTGCAAATTATTGAATTTTACTATCAAAATTCATGCTCGGTTAAGAGCGTGCATCGAGCACTGCTTCCAATTTATGGGCAATTTGGTCGGCCTACTGAGGGAGCTATTCGGAAGCTTGTGACTAAATTCCGAACCCAGTTTACATTATTGGACATTAAACCACCAACACGCAGACGTAGAGTGAGGACCGAAGAAAATGTTGCGGCTGTATCTGCCAGTGTTAGTGATGACCGTGAAATGTCGATTCGCCGCCGTTCGCAGCAATTGGGCCTCTGTTACTCCACTACGTGGCAAATTTTGCGACAGGATTTGGGTGTAAAACCTTATAAGATACAGCTGGTGCAAGAATTGAAGCCACACGACCTCCCACAACGTTTCCAATTTGGTGAATGGGCGCTGGCAAAGTTGGAGGAAGATCTACATTTTTATCGAAAAATTGTGTTCAGCGACGAAGCTGATTTCTGGTTGAATGGGTACGTTAACAAGCAAAATTGCCGCATCTGGAGTAAAGACCAACCAGAAGCATCGCAAGAGCTACCAATGCATCCCGAAAAAATCACTGTTTGGTGTGGATTATGGGCCGGTGGCATCATCGGGCCGTACTTCTTCAAAGACGACAATGAAACTGTGAATGGCGAACGCTACCGTGCGATGATAACAAACTTTTTTTGCCCAAAATGGAAGAGCTGGACTTGGCTGACACGTGGTTTCAACAAGACGGTGCCACATGCCACACCGCACAAGAAACAATGGCCCCATTGAGAGGCGCGTTCGGTGAACAGTTTATCTCACGTTTGTGGCCCGTCAATTGGCCGCCTAGATCGTGTTATTTAACGCCGTTGGACTATTTCTTGTGGGGCCATGTTAAGGCTAATGTTTACAGGGATAAACCAGCAACGATTGACGCACTGGAAGTCAATATTGAAGCATTTATTCGTGAGATACCGGCCGATATGTTGGAGAGAGTGTGGAAACATTGGACGTTGCGCATGGGCCATCTGAAGCGGAGCCGCGGCCAACATTTACATGAAATAATCTTTAAACATTAAATTATATCGACCGTTCTATCGACTCAAATAAGGATTTAATTGTTTTTTCAAATTTTTTGTGTTTTTTTGAAAATCTAATCCTATACCTCTTAAAAAATCACCCGTTATAATAGTTGTGTTAATGGTCCACGCCCCTCGCTGGCTCACGTTCCAACGTAGCATTATCCTGGAAGCGCCCCATTTGCGCTCTCCAATTAATTATCTATTCTAAAAGAGAAGTATTATTAGGCATGCACCTGACAGACTCATACATTTTTGAAATCGGTCTTAAATATTCTATTTGAAAATGAAGTTGACTGTTGTCGTCGAAAGTGAAACGTCATATCGAAATTTTAATTCTACTGCCTTATAGGAGAGAAACACAGACAATGCTGACGTGCAAAATCTAACCTGCACTGGCAAGGTGATTTCAGAATTCCCCAATTCGATTGGACTTTTAGATTTTCTGGTTTTGAATCAAGAACGGGCAGCTCGACTCTGATTGGTAGGAGTTAGAATCAAACAAATTGACTTAACAGCTTTCGTGTAAATAGAGGATGGACATCTAGATCCCAGTCTTCTTTGTGCTCTCATTAGCTGTGTGTAGATGCTCACCCTAAATTCCCAGGCCAACACATAGCAGGAAGCTAAACAAGATAATCATTTTTGCTTTAACCGAGATACCTCAGAGGAGTATCTTATATTTTACTTGAGGCAAGTTTAAGAATTGAGTTCCTGATCTATTTGAAGTCGAGGCATAGTTACAAAAGGGTGGAGGTAATCCTCAAAGCCAACCCAGGCTTTCCAGTACAGACTCCCAGGACAAGTTTCCGGGGTTATTATTACTAATTGTCACAATTTTGGTGAGTGGTGAAAATATTATTATATAGGTAATGATTCGCTGCTCAGGTTTAATGATAGTTTGAACTTTTTGAGCGTTAACATTTACATGTAATTATCCACGTTTTGATTTTACGGGGAATATTCCGGTGAAAAGAATTCTGGATTTTATTTATTAACAACAAACGAGGAGAGAGTTCCCCTTAGCCCGTCATACACCACAAATAAAGTCAGGAATAAGTGAATACGATTATGGGAACTTTACCACAATTAAACCGTCCCCCCCGTCTGCAATGTTCCAATGTGAGAGCCAAACTCGAAACATCCGGTATTGATAAGTGCATTTTCTGTTCCAATCAAAGAACATGAGTCTCGAAACCCTTAAAAATCCCTCCATAGACGACGGCATTGGAAGGCAAACGTTTGGCGGTCCTAAATGGGCACAGGACCTGGATGACCGACGGTCTGTCTTTGAAGTGGATAATACAGCCAGAGTTTTACTGGCAATTAATACACCAAGGGACGTGATCCGTTTGCTAACTATGCTGCTGTCCAGTCTTTATCGCACAGAGAACGCTGGCTTATGGGGGGAGTTTTGCAAATAGGCTTACAGTGAATTCTATCGGGATTGCGGATTGTGAGCTGCGACAAATTTTCTGTTGAGTGGGCATTATATTCAATTACTTCATTACACACTTTCATTTAACACGCTCAAGCTATACAGTGTATTACCAAGAGCACAATTCACACCGGCAACATCATCGGAGATATAAATGGCAAAGCTTTACTGAAATTTCAATACCTTCTGGAAACATTTGAGGAAATCACCTCTAAGAAGATTTTGATAAAGTATTTTTGACCTATACTCGTGGCCTACTATGATATTAGGAATACATTTTATATTTACTATACTGTGCCTAAACATTGCAACAGAATAAACGGCTAGCACTGGCGTGAAGCTAACCCACAAACATAATCATTCTTGCTTGCCTGGCCAATATAACCGCATGTACGAGTACTGACAGAATCTTCTTTACTGAAAACGTTTCAATCATAAAGGTGATCTTCAATGCAATGAGGGATTATCTACATGTGAACCATGGGATAAGTTTCAGATGTTACATTAATCAAAAACATAATTTTATTAAGTAGATAAGTACTCATATTTGATGGTGCTTTGTAAGAAGCTTATGTCACAGATGTTTGTCTTATGATCAGAGCTCTTATTTAGTAGCTTTGTCCATTCATCGTAAGCTCTTCAACGTCTTTAACACATGCTGTGCTAACAACCATTTTTTCCCTTTTTGTATAGTTTGAGGTTGGAAGTTTAAATAATAACTAATGGATTCAAATCGTACTCACATTCATTTCTTAGTTATCGAGGTCAATATCCATCACAACCTGCATTTCGTTTTATTTGATTTTAATACAAACAAGCCGCAAATTGTTACCGAATCATCTAGTTGCCGAGAGTTAACAGGTCTCATCAGCAACGAATAATCATGATCTCTAGGCACGGCTGACATTGCGAAAAGGATGAAATTATAAAATCTCTCTTATTTGGTTTTTACAATGTCACCTTAACTTTTTGTGCATTTTGAACAAGTGCTGAAGGAGCAACCCCCAAAAGACCTCGCCGGCCACCTATGGAACTCAGAAATCTTATTGATAAGATATTGGTGGACAACCTGAGTTTTAAGGGAATATTATCAGAGAACAAGTGCAACATATGGTTAGAAATTATCCCAGACTAGCCAGAGGTGATTATCTATTTGACATGGAATGTAATGACCACAGGTAAATTTTTAAAGAAAGTTCATCCTAGTTTTCACCAGGAAATAAAAAATCTACTTTTATGTAGTCCTTGAGTATTTAGAAAACCCAACAACATTTGGAGGTCATGGTCAGAAAATCCGTCCCCGACCTCCTGTAGAACCCAGGACCCCCCTCATTAATGGAGTGTTATAAGTGTTGTAACCTGTGAAGTTGACTGAGAAGAAAAAAGGCGTAGTGTTGTTAAGACTACTCACAGACGGGCAAGTGGTAAACATTGCTTTGACCTTGACCGTAACCTTGACGGTTATGGTCAAGGTTAAGTCAATTTTTGAGTTACTGTGAACGAGGGAGGAGACGTTATCCACATGATTGAAAGTGCGGCTCTCCATCTGCGCATAGAGCATAGGCATGCGGACCTTGACCTTAACCTCCAACGTTACGGTCAAGGTCAAATCTATGTTCACCGCTAATCCGTCTGGATTAAGTATTAACAACAGTACGTTTGACTTCCTCTATGTCAACATCACAAGTTATAATAATATCCTATACCCGTCAATAGGCCCTTATTGAAAAGCTTCTGGGTTGGGCTTACGAAACGACCAGTGCCTACATGGAAGTAGCTGTTCCGTTGTGTCCACTTTCCTGGTAAGAACTAGAATGTACCACTTTTAAAAATGTACCTGATCTTGACCATAACCTTAAAGGTCGCTGCCAAGGTTAAATCCATGATAACTATTGGCCAGTTTGAGCAAGGTGACTTATTTCTTCTCTGATAATATTACCTTAAAACTCATGTTGTTCTCCCATATCTATATAACCTATACTTGTGGAACTCCTGAGTTCCGTAGGGGCTCGGGGAGGGGTTTCTTGGTATTGGCTACAGTGAGATTTTTATAGCCATGTTGAAAACTATCTTTGTGCAAAAGTTCAACTTATTTGACCATAAAAAACTGCGGAGTTCTGTTCGTATACATCAAGCTTTTCCGATGATCACTCTAGCCTGCGTAGAAGTTCCTAAAACTGAACTTTGACAGTAATTTGAATGACCACCTTCGTGTAGCGGAACCCTCTATGCCTCTTTACCTACTGTAAATCTCACATCCTTCCAGTTACCTTTACCTCAACATATATTGCCGTAATGCCTGTTTACGCGTACGTATAGTGGCACTGGGGGAAAGAGAGAATCCAATCACGCAAACTGTCAACTTGCAGCAGGTTTAATCCTCGCAGGTTATTTTCCCCAGTCCTGGTCGATGTTTCACTTCGATGCACACTGACTCACCGCAAATCTTGGCTGAAAAGCCATCGCCTACACATGCCTCTCTCTCTTAGCTTTGCTACGTTTTTCTTTGAAACAGGAAATAAGTGACGTTGTACAAAGGATATCGGCTACTTTACTATTTCTCTTTGCTCTGGTAGCAGTGGTTCGCTAATTTAGCAAAAAAGAGGACTCAAGTAGATGGTCTCGCTGTCGGTGACGTGACTAAATAGAAGTGTTGTACCATTACAACGGCCACACTCGAATCAAACGATGAAACAAAGGAACATTTGTAATGAGTATTCAACCTCTGTTCTTATTGTGAGTACAGCACGCAACACTTTCATTTTTATAAATGCTTTGAGTCTCAGCCTTCTCTGTTATACATCTAAAGTAGGAAGTCTTGCGACCTTGCGCACCTATGAATTGCAGACGGAATGCCAGAATCGCGAACATATAACTTTCCAAAAATTATCAACTCCTGAAATAAAAAGAAAAATGTTGATGAAAATTTGAACAGTTAAATGCAAAACTTTCATTTTTGTGACTAACTTAAAATCTGAGTTAATTTCAGGGCCGAAAGTACCCTTCATCAAGCCTGATCCATTCAGCAGATATGTCTTTCCACAATACAAGGTGTCACTTAATCATAAGCCGTAATTACAAGGGTGCAGTCCTGAACCAAATTCAAGTTCGTAATATAAACATGTGCAAAAAATGTATTGGTTTCCAAGATGCATGGTGTCAAACTCTGAATAAATGGTTTTTCAGTAATACTCCAAAGGGGCACTGACTAAAAGATAATCGTGAATGCCAGTCACGTTTCGGGGACAATCTCAAGAATACTGACAAAAAACGTTTTTTTGAATTAAGCAAATGCAACTTTCTTGTCTCTTCGTCTCTTACCTTTTCGAGGAAAAAACGTCATAACATGTCGAGATACTGTTAAAATAATAATAATAGTAATACTTATTCGCCAAAATTCAAAGATGTTTAAAAGCAGAATAGCATCAATTTAAGTTGATGGACGCATAACATTCATTCATAAGCCGTTTTTAAAATGAGACAGAGATTAACAACAATATGACAAACTACTTACAACAATATGTTGGAAAAAACCACATACCACATCTATTCAAGCTTCTACTCTCGTATTTTAACAATTTATTGACATGTAAGGAAGTTGTTTTTATTTTTTCCTCTAAAACGAAACATGATACGAAGTGATATGAACAAACAGAAAAATGATATTATTAGCTGATTAATCAGAAAGAAACATATATATTTTTTGAAAAGGTACTAGACTATAATTCATACTTATCGTCTAGCTGGTGCTAACTGTCTTATTGCAATGGATAATACTGCCAAAACTGGACAAATCGGCACAAGAAGCTTTGAGTTGTTATCTATAATAGGAGGCTGAAATTCTTATAAAACTTTGACACGGTGTATAGAATAAAATTATCTAATTTGGCGTTGTCTGTGTACCATAGTGGAAAGTATCGCATACGCCTGAAAAGTATGAACATACGATCTCAGGTGCCGGAAACGGGATGACAAAATTCGCTCAGAACAGTAGCTTCTGAGCTCTGATGCAAAGCCTTGTCCCGGTTCCTTCGTGGCTTCCACTACTAGTATTAATAAATTTCCTGATGACGATAGGACTTTAAATTGTTCAAAATTTCTACTCTTGTTCGTATTCTGTCGCCTACTTGCTTGTTTGTTTAAGACTGATTCATTATTTTTTATAATAAATAATATGAGTGAGACGCAATACCGTTTTTTTTACACAAAGCAAACTAGATAGGTAGAGCAAAAACACCAAAGAAGACACCCAAATCTTTTGGCAGCTAGTCTCCAAATTTATGGTTATATTCCGGTTTTCTCCTTCCCTAATAGCTCATGGGCTCAGCTGATGTATCGAAGGGAGTCAGTAAAAAGCGATATCTATTACCAGACTTAAGGACTGCGACAGTAAATTGCAGCCATTGATTTTAACTGTAGAGATCTCTGTTCGTGTTCGGTAGTCCAGACACCACCGTGGCTGACGATTCTGGCGGTATATGAGGTGTAGCAAAAAGCAGCAAACATCTGTCCATGGCTGGATATCGTGGTTAGCTGATAGTTTGATTTCTGTTTGTGCAGCCTAATGTGACAAATGCGGTGTGAAGGGTGATTGTTATCACCAAACAGCCATTTTATTGCCAAATTGCCGTCACCGCCCTACGTAAATGATTTCACCGTAGGGTGACCAGTAACACTGTACCCCTTATTATACCTTGCGTGTTTGGAACGGGTCAGTGTGACGGTCAAGCAAGCCATGAGCTAGCGAAACAAAAGCCGTACGATGTTGTGGGCAGATGTGCGAACGGTCAAAAGGGAAGATCGAACACCTGGCTACATGCTGTCTACCGGGCGCGGCCCACCAGATAATGTCTTGCTCCATGGTCGGCGCCATACCGTGGATGGATTTTAGCAGTATGAGAGAGAGAGGGAAATGATATACAAGGTGTTTCAATAGGGAAACAGATATACAGGGTGTTTCAAGGGTGTGAACAGTGTAAAATTTATGAGGAATTCAGTTGGCAAATGGTGTCAAGTGTATTAGTTTACCTGGTGCCTGGCTTTTTCATCATTAGAAAAATAATCATTTTGTGTGAAAATTTTATCAAAATCCGAGCGGTACTATTCAAGTTATATACCGGCCAAGGATTAGCAAACATACAGACAGACAGACCGACGAAAATAAGTGACATAGTTTTTCATGATGCACACACACATATATATATATATATATATATATACAGGGTGCGCCACCTTTTATGTTGGTATGTAAATATGAAATAACTTTGAAAACGAGAAATTTATTTCTATATATCGGGTATTTTTATTCAATATGGTCCAAAACAAAATGTGCCCGTTTTGCTGCGTTTTCCACTACTTTTTCGAGCATCTCTGGTGGTATAGCGGCGATTGCTGTGCAAATGTTTGCCCTGAGTTCTTCAGTGATATGGGGCTTGCTGGCGTACGCTTGCCTTTTCAAATTACCCCACAAGAAGAAGTCCGGTGGGGTCAAATCTGGAGACCTGACTGGCCAGTCAATGCGTTGCAGAAACTGGATTGTTTTGGCGCAAACGCCGGCCCAAACAGTCACTTTGCGGTCATGCAATGGCATTTCGTGGATCTCATGTGGATTTTCCGTCCTCCAAAAGCGGCAGTTTCGCTTATTAATGCCGCCAGAGAGCGTGAAATGGGCCTCGTTGGTCATCACAATTTACTTCCAAAAATCAGGTTCAACCATGCAGGCGACTGTTTGGGCGTATTCCCAGCGACGTGTACGATCAGTTGGCAATATTTTTTGTTTCAACTGCACCTTATAAGGAAACAAATAAAAATCATCCTTCAAAATGCGCCGCAACGTGGTGTCACTGATGCCAAAATGGTGAGCTCGGTGGTGATACGACACTTTTGGGTTCTGGGCAACGCTGTCTCTGACCGCTTCAACCAATCCATTGGGACGTCTTGGTCGTTGATAAACGATATTTTCGACAATATGCCCGTTGCGTTAACACAACTGAACGATGATTTTCAATGAATATTGTGACTATTTCGGCGCGTTGCTTGAGTGTCAAGCGATTCATGACTAAAATTGTAGTAAATTGACGTTTCAGAAACACGTATAGCCAAGTCACTCGGTTGGTAAACATCAAAGTCATGCGATGTTTCAATACCGACATAAAAGATGGAGCACCCATAACATCCAAAAAACTTAATATCACATTCTCAAAGATTATCTCGATTACAATACTTCCTCGCCAGTGGAGTGAGAAGAAAAGCTGTCTGGACGTCTTACTTGGGGAATAGGAGGTTCGGTGCCTCTCGCTGATCTGAGCGAAAATGTGACTTCAAATTGCACCCGATTCATTCAACAGACGAGCTTCGGTCCAGACTGCAAATATGCAAGGATTATTGAAGTATTTTCTTAACACAATTCTTTTAGATTTTAATGTGTATCGCCTAAAAGTTTCAATTTTGTTCACCCGTTGTTCCGAGAGGATGAAACTCGACACAGCTGGGCAATTTTGAACGATGACTTTGGAATAGATTTTCCACATTTTCTATACCATTGTCCTACTGAGGTGGTACAGCGATGTAACTGAATCAGAGCATAACTACATATTGAAAAAATGCTCCGCTACACCAACGCGCTTTGCTTCTCAGAGCTATCTTCCTTGATGCCGCCGCGCGATGTGCCTGCCAGACAGACCTGCCTGACTTTGGCTTCTCATCCTAACCGTGTCGAAGTTCGTACATCCAGAAGTGGCCGATTCGGCTGCTCCTTTGTCCCGAGGGTGTCGATATTGTGGAACAATCTACAAGAGGAAGCTTTTCTCAGTTCTATCAACCTTAGGCGGTTCAAAAATTTCATTTTGATCATCATAGCCGCCGCGGTGTCCCGGCATTTAGGCTTCTGCCTGCGCGGCTGCTTCGGTATACAAAAATTTCCACTAGCTTGATGACAAACTCCTTCTCCCTGTCATTGAAGCCACCGATTCACCCTCTGATAAGATCAATTCCTTTCTGACTAGTCTCCTTACAATATAGGGCAGGCCAAGGATGCGTAGCCCAAGCCTAGATCGAGGATGTTAAAACCACTTTTTCTTCCTTAAAAACATACGCTTATACAGTTCGAAGTACTTGTAATATTCTAATAATCTCACATTCTAGCTACCAACTTCTCCTGAAATAGCACCTCAAGGTATCACAAACGAGACCCAATCAGTACAACATGAAGATCATAATGATATACCGAAAAAATCTGCAAATTAATGCACTGCCAGCAAGTCTATTAGCTTGATTACTTCCTTTCAAAGCCCACTGATTCACCCCCAAACGAGACTGTTTTTTTTCCCTGCCCAGTCATCAGGCAGACTGACCGAGGGTGGCAACCTTGCCCAAATCAGCGGTGACTTGATGCGCACGGGCACGCGACTTGATCAATTAGCGATGCCCTAATCACAAGCATGAAAAATTGATAGCCGGACACGTGATTACAAATGCATTAAACAATGTATAGCCGAACAGCGTGTGCAGCGAAAATTGATTCTTTTTTGTGAGTAATGTGTGTAATGTGGGGATCGTCTTTGTTTGCTGTTGCATGTTGTATTTGTTCATAGCATGTGAATATACTACAATGAAATCATATGAAGTAATAATCATAATCAAACACAACGTTATCTAAGCGACCTGAAATGTTCTAATTGCATGTCTTCCCCCGATTCGATGGCATTTGAGGAAGTGGTTCATGAAGTGCAGGAACGGGAAAAGCGCAAGAAAAACGTGATGATCTTCGGCCTACCTGAGTTAAAAAGTACTGACAGTAAAGAAAGAACTGTTCGAGATTTGCTGAAAATTGCTAATTGTTCTGTTGGAAATATTAAAGTAGTCAGAATCGGGAAATATTCTGAACCCTCCTCTAGGCCACTTAAAGCTATCCTGGGTGCAGAAAGCATGGTTTATGAGGTTATCAAAAAGGCTAAAGATATTGTGGCATCTAGCCAGTATAGAATACCCGTCTCATTCGATAGAACCCCCAAACAAGTTGAAATCTATCGGCAACTGAGGAAGAAACTAGAAGAACGCACGCAGCAAGGCGAAAGGAATCTCAAAATTAAATATGTCAACGGGAGTCCTAAAATGATAAGTTTAATCTAGGTAGCGCACCCTCTTGCAGTTCTGATAATGTTGAGACCACAGAGTTTAGATGCTATTATAAAAAACGTAAGAGGTCTAAATTCTAATGTTTCTAGTTTTTATAGTGCTGTGATTAAGTGTGAGTTTGACTTGATATGTCTCAATGAAACGTGGCTGTCAGTTCATGTTAATAGCTCAGAACTTTTTCCTGTTGAATATTCTGTATTTCGGTCTGATCGTGACTTTGCATCAACTGAATTGTCAACAGGTGGTGGTACGTTGATTGCTGTCAGGGACACGTTTAGTGTATCTGTGGTTAATTCAAATATACTGGACAGTTCCTTTCCGCTAATTGATACTGTTGCCGTAAAGGTGAATCTGCAGATAAAACCACTAAATGCATTTTGCATTTATGTTCCGCAGTCCGTAGGACTTGATGAGTTTGAGTGCTATTTGGATGGTCTTAAAACAATAATTCTAACAACTTTTGGTCATTATAATATTGTTACAAATGGTGAATTCAACGTCCCTTCCTTTAATATCCAATTCAACGACAGAAAATTCCAATCCTTGAGTCAGTTCTGTGCTTTCTCGGACCTCACCAATTTTAACAGCATTGTGAACTGCAATGGGAGACTACTCGATTTAGTATTGACTAATTTTAATATTGTAGTGATAAGAGATTGTTACCCTTTAGTTAAGGAAGATAAGTATCATCCAGCTCTCCAATTTAACTTCACGGTTGGGAGTATGGAAAATAATTTTAATTTGAAGACCGACTCTAGATATAACTTCCGTCGTGCTAATTATGTAGCCTTGTATAATCCTGTTTTGAATATTGATTGGTCACACCTCAAAGAAACGAATGATGTAGAGAATGCTTGCTCATACTTATATTCAATATTGAATTAACTTTTTGATTTGTATATTCCAAGGTTTAAGCAAGCGCAGCATCGTTACCCTTTATGGTTCACGATTGAAATAATAACTAATATAAAACAGAAGGATAGGGCCAGAAACTGTTTTAAGCAAACAGGACTCACTCATTTCGAAAACAAATTCAAGCAGCTACGTAGTAACATCAAGCCTCAAATAAAAATTGCTGATGCTGCTTACTCCAAAATGGTTGAAGATTTAATTCGTCATCATCCGGGTAAGTTTTGGTCATTTTTAAATTTAGTCCAGAATACCAGGCTCTATGTCTTTTGAAGGTAACGTTTTTGATACCCCTCAAGCTATTGTTGATGGATTTGCACAATATTTTTCGAGTGCGTTCTCTACCTCAGATCTGTCGACTTTTAGAAATATCGCTTCAGAAAATTGTCAAATATCTTTAAATCATATCAGTGACCATAATATCGTACAGGCATCAAAAAAATTGAAGAATAAAATGACGTCTGGTTTTGTGTACCTAGCTTCCTGGTTAAGGATTGTATTCATATCCTAGGTAAGCCTCTTTGCTATATATTCAATTTGATTTTAAAATCTCGTTGTTTATCCTAATATTTGGAAGATGACAAAAATTTGTCCTATATTTAAAAGTGGGGTCAACTCAGATGTAAGTAATTATCGTCAAATAGCTATTTTATGTAATTTTAGTAAATTGTTTGAGATAATAATTTATAACACAATATTCAGCTCCGTAAGGTCTCTCATCTCTGAAAATCAACATGGTTTTATGGTTGGCAGATCTACGGTCACAAATTTAGCTTGTTTCACTCAGTTTGCCGCTAGTGCACTTGATTGTCAGGGTCAAGTAGATGTGATATACACAGATAAGGCGAAGGTCACTACTCTTATATGTTGAATTTGGTGGAAGTAAGTCCAAAATTTATACAGCAACGTCTGGAGTTCCACAAGGTTCCAACTTAGGACCCTTGTTGTTTCTTGTTTTCATTAACGATCTGTCTTTGAAGCTAACCTGTATGCACTTGCTTTTTGCTGACGACTTGAAGATATTTTCGTCAATTCACTCTTCGAGTGACTGTGCGGAGATGCAAAGCAAGCTTGACTTCATATATGAATGGTGCAACAGAAATCTGCTAACGTTAAATGTTAAAAAATGCAAAGTGGTTTCGTCTAGTCGGAAGCAGGACGCCATCATATACAATTATAACTTTAATGAAAGCGTTATAGGAAGAGATTCAAATTTTAAAGACTTGGGAGTAGTGTTCGATAACAAACTCACTTTTAACGATCACATATCAGATATTGTATCATCTCCATCACGGTTCATGGGTTATTGTGTACTGTTTCTCTAATGTGGACTGGTTAAGAATATTGTATTTTTCATTTATCAGGACCAAGTTAGAGAATGCGTCCTTAGTATGGTCCTCCCTATATCAGAATGCAATCGGTAAACTGAAGGCTGTACAACGTGAAGCTTTAAAGTATTGGTATTTTAAGTGCAGTGATAGATACCCAGAGAGAGGATTTGATCATGACGTTTTATTGGAGTTTTTTTGCATTGAATCACTAAGGAATCGTCGTGACGCTCAAGCCCTCACTTTTCTTTATAAGTTAATGAATAATCATATTGATTGTGGGTTCCTACTGAGTAAGATTAATTTTCATGCTCCCAGATTAATTGGTCGGCATAATCACATATTTTACTGTGATACACCACGGACGAATATTTTATGCAGATCCCCAGTAATGGTAATGCGTACCTTATTCAATTCAATCTGTAACAGAGCTGATGTATGCCATGGCAGTCTTAATAAAATATTAAACATTTGCAGGGAGCAATTGAGATAAAATCGTTCTGTTGATGGTGTCAATTATTGTTATTCTTCAATTGGTGCACTTGTATGTTTTTTCTCTTCTCTTTTTTTTGTGGAAGTGTTTAACTGTTCAAACACCTATGTACGTTATTATGTGTTCATTCAGGCCACTGATGTTTTTCTTTTTTCTTTTTTGTTATTATTTTCTGATTCATTGTCTATATATATAACATCAACTAAATACATAATCTACTGTAGCTAATTTTTGTCCTTTTTTGTCATTTGCATTCTACAGTTTCAACTTAAATTATTGGTCCATGTACAGGCGATGCCTTCTATTGGGCCTGTTTTGATTTTATATTTATTTACTCATATTGTTTGTTATCTTTGTACATTGAGTGAATAAATATTATTATTATTATTATTATATATATGTATGGGTATATAATATAGGTGTGTATATATGTGTACATATGGTACCATTTTGTTTTGATTTCGCTAATTTCCTGTGACTGGGTGTATACCTGTTGGAAATAAATGTACTATTATTATTATTATTATTATTATTAATGCTAGTATTTTTTCATGAAATACATAATGCTGAAATGTACAATTTACCAATTTGCTCCTCTGCATTTTCTCTTTAAATTTAACTGCAAATAATTATTCGTTAGGTAAACATTCTCTTCGGCATAGAAGTTTTTCGAGGAATGATTCGTCTACGATCAGAATGCAGTTGAAACGTCCTGTGGGACGCTTGACAGTCTCCACACTCTCGCATTTCTTTTTAACGGAATGTTTCAAAGCGAAACGCAGGAAATTGGAGATTTTACAATGATTTCACCGAGAGGAACTCTTAGCATTACCGCTGGAAGTTTACTCGCGAAAAAGTTTTCCTGGTTTTTTAGGACAGCATTAGTTGGATAAACAGACGAAGTTTGAGAGATCTGGAGTAGTGGTAGTGCTGTGATCATAGTTCAGCTTCGTCCGATTCGTGGAAGGTATTTTTTCTGCTTTTTACTTCACTAGCAAGGAAGTACTTGTATTTGCGAAAAACCGAAAATGAGATTTCATATTTTTTGATGCCATATGTTATACACATCACGAAACGCATGTGTCGGTCTATCGGTCTGTCTGTCCGCTAATACTTGACCCGTCTATAACTTGGAAAGTACCGCTCGAATTTTGATGAAATGTGTGCACGAGGTGGTTCCCATTAGGACGAAAAATCCTCAAAGCTTTTCAAACTCTGTCTAGTGGCGGCGAAGCGACGGACTAAAAAGGGAAAAAACTGCTGGAACTTTGTCTTTTGATGCTTAGGCTCTTATGTAATTTTAATTTAAACGATACCACCCGCGTCCAGGGTAACTAAGAGCACTGCTTATTATAAAATTCATGTCTGAACGCGACAAAATCAAAAATTTCCCAACGGCTTTTCACACAATTTTCACCAGTGGATAGAGGGATTCATGAGAAAGGTGTGATTTGTGAAAATTTTGTCATTATTTAGCGTACGCTGCAAAACCTATTGCTGCTACACAAAACACAGTTCTACATGTTTATAGTTATGTTTAAATTGAGTAGTAAGTGCAGGGTCAACGTACTATACAAATCTTTTTTCAAATGAATTTATTGCACGTCCATGTTAGTTTATTTTATACTGACAGCGTCATGTGCTAGCACATGTACCAAAAATGGAAACGGGCTGCAATTTGGTGGTTGCAGCCCTTTCAGAGCTGCTATCCAGTGGTTTTTGGTTCAAGAGTGATACGCTCCCGACCTGTTCCAGAAATAATGCATAACAACTTGCAGTGGAACGGTATTGGTGCTGGGCACTACTGAGTTAGTCCAAGTTACTCAGAGTAACTCAACAGGTTTAATGGAAAGCGGCTCAGGCATTGTTGGGCTCACATTCCTACCGCAGCCATCTTTTAAACATAATCACAAATCGTTCTGAAAGTATTTGGTTTGGTTTGTTATGAACATCCTATTATTTTGTTAAAAATTTACTATTAGGTAATTTGAGCAGCCCAATTCGAATGTGGTATATTCTCTGTAACCACTGCTTTATGCAGCTTTTTTCTCCTCATTAAAAGAACTAAAGCAGCTCTGAACATACGTATATTCGCTACTAATCTGAGACATCCCCATTTTTTAACGCGTTTCTATAAAAGGAAGAGCACTTCTCCCCCTAGGCAAATAATGCTAAAAAAATCCTAAGTGAATAATGATTGTGGGCATTCATGTAGAGGGTCTTTATCTTACTGGATACAGAACTGTCACTGCTATTAAGCCCTTTATCGATTTTTGAATATAGTACCAAACCTAATAGCTATTATTTGCTACACGGAAATGAGAAGTCTTTCTTATAAGGTATTGTTCATTGTATCTATGCAGCCATTGCATGTGCTTTTTTCAGACAGCGTTGCTGAACATTCAGAAAACACTCATGTATGCTATATTTAAAAGTGCAATGAAATCAGTCGGTAGCAGTGAAAAAAATCTATACATACGTTGGTGGAGAAGGCCATTATTGTCCTCGTACATTATATTTTGATTCTATATTTATTTACTCACGTTGTTTATTCTCTTTGTACATTGAGTGAATAAATATTATTATCATTATTATTATTATTATATCTTTTAAATTCTTCTTCATGATGTTCTGCACAATGATGTCATATGTGAATGTATATTAAGTACTTAAGCTTAACTTTCATGTACCTGTGCGCAATTTGCGTCACCAAATGACATTTTACTGCGAATTAGCTCGAACAAATATCACGAGAAAATCGCCGTTCACGGTTATGTGTGAGAACTTCAATTCTTTAGGTGAATACTGTGATGTGAATACTTCTCTAGAAATGACTTTAAACAACGTTATCTGGCCATTTCCCATGGCATGTAATGACCTTTTTGCGGTTAGAGTTATTCTTTTTTTTTTAATATTTAGGCTTTTTGATTTGAATTATTAATTTGATTGTGTTTTTTTTATATACTAGGATTATGTGTTGCTCTTGTTTTCTTTTTGAACTATTTCCTGTAATTGGGTGATTGTACCTATTGGAAATAAAGATCCATCTATCTATCTATCTATCTATCTATCTTTTGTCGCTACATGCCTCAGGCTATAAAAATAATGACATACCTCTCCTTCAAGGTATAAGAGCATCTTATCTTGACTTGAAAGCAATCCAAATAATGTGTTTACACTTTTTCCTGCACAGCAACTTCACAAAAATAACTCGCTGATCCAGTAGGTCTGTAAGCTGTAACCATATTTCGCATGTGCCCTCTAGCGGTTGGTATGGGGTTATAAACATCCACTATACGCCTACGGTTCGTCCCCTACGCAGTTCTCCCGAAGGACATGTCCCTGCCTCCGCGAGCAACAGGAAAACACATGCCATTAGCGAATGGGAAATGTATTGTTTTCCTACCGGAAAATTCTATGTACATGGTGATGTCCAAGAAAAAGTCAGGATTTGACAAAATAAAATTGGTTGTATGTAGATCATATATCTGTAATATCCATACCAGATTAATGTTTTTGTAATCTGTACAATCCCAAGCACAAGCTTGCTTCTGTGAGTTTCCTGTGTATACTTCCATATTCATTTAACAATATTATCGATATTTTTGGTAAACAATCTTTACTTTACTCTTACTTTACACTGATTTCAACCAGCCATGTTACCAATTAAGAACATATTAGTTCCCTTGGAAGTAACAAACACAGACTCATTTTCCTTTTATAAAAAAATCCAATACTAATGATGAGTCCTAATTAACTGTATACAGAGAGCCAAATAAAACAAGATATCTGAAAAAAAGAATCATAATATATTGCCAAAATAAGCAGCACATATGCTCCACCACTGGAATGCAAGTGGAAAAAAAAGATGTTATTAAAAACTACCTGACAATAAAATTAATAGACCGTAATAACTAACCCTGCAAAACGTTTACCATGGTACACGTACGAAGGCTTTACAAATATAGGTCTTACAAATATTTCAACGCCTAAACCTAAACTTATCTGGACAATGATCTTCTTCCAGTTACAGCTCTAGCCGTAACTGTGATGTACTCAGCTCTCAAAAACTCAGGTCAACAATCAGTGGCCAGTAGTGAGCAGTGACGTAAGGAACGTCACAA
Source organism: Acanthoscelides obtectus (assembly GCA_963669975.1). Taxonomy (NCBI): domain Eukaryota; kingdom Metazoa; phylum Arthropoda; class Insecta; order Coleoptera; family Chrysomelidae; genus Acanthoscelides; species Acanthoscelides obtectus. Next base: position 38,962,629 of record CAVLJG010000007.1, on the reverse strand, counting down.
GGTAGGGGCTACTTGCCTCGTTCTCAAAATTTATGGTATAAAAAACCCTAGACGGAAAGAAAAAGACTGTTTAAGGATCTACTCTCTGCTCTATGTCTGAAACAGAACTACAGATTTAAAAGACTCAAACTTGAAGACAAATCCAGGTACATTTTCTGTTACTAGCAATTTACTTTTCTTTCTGCAAGGACAAGAAAATATAAAAATATACCAAAGTGATATACTGTCAGAAAGTTATCCCTTGTTCTAAAATAAGTTATGGCAGCTCATAATCCAAAATCATGATTAATAGGCCCAAATGACAGAGACATGAAGGCACTACCCCATATTTGAATACGTAAAATGCCAAACAAAATCAAGAACAGTCTAATAATTTCAGTCAGCAGCAATCAATATATTATCAATATCTATAAAATATCCAATTAAAATGATATTTTACCTGTTAACATCAGGGTTTTTATAAAGGGGAAGAGATGGCTTCTAACAAAATCGGCTGCGAAACAGCTACGAGGCCGCTACAAAACAAAGCTGGAGTAGTGTGAATGGTGGTTCTCCACAATGGTTTTCCACTAAAAAAATCAGATATTGAACAAACTGCTTCAGGACAAGCATTAATGGACATAGTCCGATGGTATACAAAAGAGAACTTACCGCTGGAGGTTAAAATCCCATAAAAAAGTTGACGGGTGGCAGTACCCAAATCGACACAACTAAACATAAGGTACAAAATAAAAGGGTACTACTACATAAACTGGTGCTTGGGGCGTTAATATCCCAAAATCTGGAAGTTAACAAAGAAAAACTTCCGCACACAACCAAAATCACAGCGGACAGAAAATGGCACTGGACTGTCTGCGCACGCAACCCCCTAAAAGAAGGTTGAATAATGGACCTGAAGAAGGCACGTTCGACAGAACATCAAAAGGAAAAAGCCGGTAAAGAGGGTATCTTGATAGTAAGGCAAATTTTAACAGAAGGTATCTTGATAGGAAGGTAAACATTCATATATGACTAGTACGTGTAAAAATCACAAGATGGCACGCTGGTTGCCTACTCTACAAGGGTCCAACGGTATTTTATGAGAAAATTTCTCAGACAGTCGTTAATAATACTATGACATAAGTGTCCAAAAAGGTTTCAATGCAATACTGAGTCGCTGAGAATGACAGATGTAATACGTGTGGAATTCTACAATCAATACACTATGGAATTTGACAAAATAAAATCATTGAAAAAGATTTGGTCTAAGAATCGGTACTCTACTATTAATGAAGGGAAATTCAAATTACTCATAAGTGATCAAAACAGTAAAAAGAAAGGTTAGGTGATTTTAGCACATGACAAACGATACCTTCGTATGTTTATTTTCGTACAGACATCTTCGATTGGACTGGTACACGAGGAAGGGCAATCAGACAAGATCACCTCATTCGGGCTCCGTTCTCCTTAGGGGTCATCATACACCTCAAACTACTAAAAAGGTAGTTGTAGTATGGTATGAAAACACTGTATACATACTGTTATTGGAAACTTTACGTGAGAGTGTTTCACTTAGTCTCATATTATAGAGATGTTATCATATCCGACAGTGACCAGTCGCAATGCCAGTGGCGACCGAAGTTGTTGTTTGGACATACACAGCTCTTTCAGCAAAGTTGGCATTTTCAGCAGAACTGGTTTTAGCAGCCCTTTTTGCCAGTCTATCAGCTATATTACCGTTAACAGGTATGCTCACGTGTGTCTTAAAAGTTGTGGCACAAAATTCATCAGCTTTAATTTTAGCAAACACAAAATAATATCAAGTTGCCTTTGTAAACAAAAGTTTGTTTAATAATTTTACTGTTAGTTGACATTTACTTATGTTGAAGCTTTCGCTTCAAGATGTCGCATGAATTAGAAATAAGAAAAAGTATCTACAGGTTCATCATGGAGGCTGGGAAGCCCGTGATGAAGGACAATTGAGACGGCGAATTTACGAAAAACTGAGAGAAATTGATCTGAATCCCGTTCAGGACCTCATGAGGGACATTAGAAGAAGGTTGCGCCTGATAGAGCAGAAAGGGACAACTCCACATAATTTGATAGTATAGTTTAGTTGAGTATTGAGTTGTAATTTACGATAACTAATTAGTGTTTAAATAAATTTCTTCATTAAAAAAAATCCGAGCAACGACATGAGCCTCAGAATAAGACTGGACGAGATTTTTCCACATATCTCCCTTGAATCGCTGGTGCCCGATACTATACTGCTTGTCGCTAATCGAGCCGTGACAATCGAGATACTTTAGAAGCTCCCGATTCATGAACAGAATCTATATTATATTATCTATAACAGAAGGCCTGTAGTTGTAAGAGTCGGTCTTAGGTTCTTTGTTGGGATGACTTACACATGAGCAAATTTCCAGTTGCCTGAGAAAGTGCCGAATTCGCAAGGGATCTGGAAGAGACGCGGAAGAACTGATGCAAACTCCGCTGCACACCTCCTCAATACAACGACAACAATTCCGGACCAGAAGCTTTGTTGCTGTTAAGCGACAAGGGCACCCATCTTACGATCTTATGCCTTTACCTGACTTCCCGCATGAGTAGTGAACCTTTTGAATCGATGGCACTCAGGCGTTGTGAAGACGTCCATGGTGGAGTTGACAGCAACGCTCTTGGCAAGCACTTCCTCCTTACCGTTTGAGTCGGTTATCAAGCTTGGATGGAGTATGTTAATGGTTCAGCTTGCAATAGCTGCCTTTCAGCTGACTCGTAGGCGAGAAAAGGGACATAAGAAGTAACCGCTGAGTCACCGAATTAATAAATACTATTCCTTATGCTTCAGTTGACATATATTCACTGCAATCGCACGCCAGTTACAAATATCTCTAATGGAATAGTTCTGTTCATCACACGTAGATATTTTACGTTCTGCTAATGGCTTGGCGCTGTCCTTTTTCGTTATCGGCACGACAGTGACGATATAATTACCGGTTTTCAATAATATCTGCTCGCAAGAAAGGTGTACATGGCACCTGAGTCGATAAATGCAAGTTAAAATAGGAAACCTAGTTTATTCTTTAAATAGGTTCGTGTCTTTCCAACGTCTACGTTACATTGATGCTCGAGAAAATTCCTGACGTTTAGAATTTTTTGCCTTAGTCTAAAAGTATTTTCATGTTAGAATTATTACATTGCATACTCAACTCCACATCCTGGTGAGAATTCAACTTTTTGTATGTCAAAACATTATGTCTCCAATATTGCACCTGGTTTTAAATATTTCGGAGAATGCGAGTTTTGCTTCGACAATGTACATTGATTGAGAGTTTGTAATCTTTGGGATACAACAATGTTGAGATCGTTAATTGATGTACATGGCTCAACTGAATATAATCTAATATTAATCATTATTGTTGCTGATATATAGTTTTATAAAATGGATGCTAAACCTTCGGCGAGCTCCGTCAAACATTGGAGGCTATATGCAGCTCCTGGGCATTATTTTCTCTTGACGCTGATTCAAAATAAGATGAAATCACAGGTGTAGAACGCGTGGAATAGAAATTTGATATCATGCCATCCTAATTTTCATAAAAAAAGTGGCTTCAAGTAGGTTGGCTCTGTACTTCCACGCAAATCTGTCATCAATAACGTTAAGTTCGGTTTACCTCCATACACAGGGTCATCAAAAAGTGGTCTCTCAGGGCACGTTTTGGTAGCTGTCTTGTCATTTTTTGACCAGCATCCTGTTAGAGAAATGCTGCTAATGCTTGTTGAATTACTTCTTGCCTCTCCCATTCGTTTGCTATCGCGTACCTTACCTACCTACGCCTATGGAGTAGCACCTCGACGCATCTAGATACCGCTATTGACGTCGCTGCCTATGTCTATGTCTTCTATGGTGTCGTCGTCGCGTCTCGTGGCCGTAATAAAGCCGAAACAATCGCCAAACGGGGCGTCGAAGCAAAACAGAATTTCCAGGTTGGCGTTGACAAATTACTGCACCATCAGATTAGAGTCGAGGAAGGGCTAGGGGACAACCGTAAAATACGCTGAGGTTACCCCACAGAACCTTTGAGTTGCTAGACTTCGTATTCATAATGTTTTTACTTCCCTCGTTTAAGTCAAGAAGGTATTTTATGCTGGTGTCTTTAATATATACTAAGTGACATATAAATCCGAACACCCAGTTTAAATCGTTTTATTTTAATAAAATTTTGTATAAGTGCTTAATGAAGCATAATAAGTAAATGATAAAAATTTCAAAATGATTGCACTGCTTTAGAGCCCTTTGACCTTTAATACCAACTCCTCTCGAAGTGCTTCTAGAGTCTGAGGATGACGTTACAAATTGAGCAATCTCCTACCCATCATATCTCACACGTGCTCAATTGGGGATAAGTCGGGGGATCTTGGTGGCCATGGTAACAATGTGACATCATTATGTTGAAAGAAGTCTATTGTGACTCTTGCAACATGTGGTCGGGCATTATCTTGTTGGAAAGTTGGATCTGCCAGGGTGTCAAGATAGGGTAAAAGATGGGGTTCTAGAACTTCGTGGATATAACGCTGCGCGTTCATGTTACCTCTGATGAAGATTAAAGGTGACCTTTAACCATAAGCTATAGCACCCCAAACCATAACTCCAACAGTGTGATGAACATGTCTTTCAACAAAAAACTGTGGATTCCTCCTTTCACCACGTCGCCTTCTAACCCCTACACCGACGTAATCGCCATGAGTGGTGCAGATAACGGTCACTCTGGGATCAGGAATGGAACAGTATTCTCTTTAGTGACGAGTCTCGATTTTGTTTAGGCATGCACGATGGTCATGCCAGGGTTAGAAGGCGACGTGGTGAAAGGAGGAATCCACAGTTTTTTGTTGAAAGACATGTTCATCACACTGTTGGAGTTATGGTTTGGGGTGCTATAGCTTATGGTTCCAGGTCACCTTTAATCTTCATCAGAGGTAACATGAACGCGCAGCGTTATATCCACGAAGTTCTAGAACACCATCTTTTACCCTATCTTGACACCCTGGCAGACCTAACTTTCCAACAAGATAATGCCCGACCACATGTTGCAAGAGTCACAATAGACTTCTTTCAACATAATGATGTCACATTGTTACCATGGCCACCAAGAGCTCCCGACTTATCCCCAATTGAGCACGTGTGGGATATGATGGGTAGGAGATTGCTCAATTTGCGACGTCCTCCTCAGACTCTAGAAGCACTTCGAGAGGAGTTGGTGGTTGCCTGGAATGAGATACCACAGGAGGACATTGACCACCTGATCAGAACCATGCCTAGGCGCGTTGGAGAATGCGTAGCACATCAGGGTGCATCCACACATTATTAAAGGTCAAACGGCTTTAAAGTACTTATACAAAATTTTATTAAAATAAATCCATTTAAACTGGGTGTTCGGATTTATATGTCACTTAGTATATGTTGATTAACAGCTGACACGTCGGTATGAATTCCATTAAGTCAAATCAGAGAGTCTGAAGAAATTATCACGTGAATTAGAGATAGCCGAATATTGTAATATCTGATAATTTTACTGTTTAAAATCGTGAGGTTTTCATGACATGATATATATATACAGGTATATATAGGCATGATATCACTTGCACGCTATACTAGTCTTACGGTGGTATACGATTTTCTACCTTATGGTGCCATTCGCCGTTGCCATGTACCACCTAGTCATGATGGCGTCAGCCTTTTCCTCGGTATTTGGTTACAGTAGTCATGTCCGATATAGAGATATCAGTTACTAAATCACAGTTCATGAGATATCTGCTACCACTAACAGAAATATTTTCCACTTCGGTGGCCATTCTCAAAGTACGTACAAAATAGTTTGCTTATCTGCCTTTCAGGTGACACTTCATTTGCTTTTGCCGCTACTGTACAATGCGTTCCAAGAGCAGTCCGAAGAGTCCTAAATTCCACTGAGGTTTCGCGAAGCAACGTTAATGACAAGTAATATTCGGGACTATCTGTTGGTTTGAACCATCTTCGATATACAAGATAGCAATGTCGACAGTTTACGTTGAATTTATTGAAGTTTTTTCCGAAAATGATGGTCCTCTGTCACCCAATTAATGTGTGCCTGCAATAGTAAGTAGCAACTGTGTTAAAGATCAAGGAGTTAAGCTCAGTACATGGTACAGATAGTAAATGTTTACTTATTCTGTATGGCATTGTGACGTAACCGCCAAAAACCGTGAAAAGAACGATATGTATTATTGATACCAGAAGTGCGCCAAAGTATACATCTATCTAATACTTGATGACAAGCGTCATGACTCTGATTTTGGCGCGAACTGAGATGCCATTACAGTAGCAATAGATATCTGCAATTTACTCTTGTAGTGGTCGATTCTGGTAACAGATACCACTTGATAGACCTTGCACTTCTGACAGACTATTTTGCTCTGCTTTCCTTCAGTGTCCTACCTATCAACTCTGAACCGTGCTGATGATCGCCAATAAACATGAAACGTGTATACGATTTTTCGGATGAAAGCGACCACAACAGCGAGTATGTTTAGTAAATCCAATACTGCCCACGCCACTGTTTCTTCTTGCAAGCTGCTCGATGCAAAATCTGGCGGCGTTCAATTGAGATAAACCGGACTGGTAAGATATCTCCAATCGCTTTCTATTGCAACAAGTCGAGATAGCTAAGCATGATGATGATGGTGATGATGATGATAAACATGATACTAAGATATCACAATAAGTAGACCATCACCTACTGTATCGCCAGAATCGATAACATCAAGAGGTCACAATTATGACTCAGCTTCCGACGCGAACTGAGATACCTTTACAGTTCCTGCAGATACCTGCTATATATTCAGCCTCGCCTTTGTCCATTCTGGTTAGAGTTGTGTCGTTCCAGTCCGACCAGTTTCATCGCATCGCATCCAAGGAACCGAAGTCTTTCGGTCCTGTGAATCATTCGATGCGGCGTGATCGCGGATGTTTTCAATTTCGAAGGCTTTCGAATTTACAATTGGCAGGAGAACAAACGGGAATGAATGAGACAAACTTCCAGATATCATGCAACTTGCATGGAAAATAAAGTTATACCATTTAGTTTACACCGCAAACACATTACAGGATATTGTTTCATATATAACAAGAAATTAACTGTTAAATTGTTTTCTTAAATTATGTATAAATCATCAGTATTATAAAACAGTTGATGTTGGAGTCGTTAGCCTCAACACTGCAAATAAGAGATGGGGCACTATCCACAAATCGAGATACGTATGACAATACACCATAATACACCACATAATGCATCCAGCTTCCAATGTTTAAATAAATCTGATGCTCTGAGTGTCGATGGTGAAACGATGGCATTGAAGTCACCAATCTACACAAAAGCGTATCGATTCAAGTCGGTCCGGATGCAGCTTGTCCGGGTCCGACAATGAACTTGGACCGCCCAACACTAATTTCTGTTATAAATAGCACTTGTGATATATATGTGCGATCTCTAATGCTTCATTGTGGTGCTTCTGTCTTCTAGTTAACCAGCGTTTGAGGTCTGTGGCTTCATCATCGTCATTTGGGTGCAGTTGGTGTAGCAACGGAAACGCGACGAATTTCCTGTATGTCGGTACGTGTGCGAATTTGATTGATCTAGACCACACCTGTTTAGCAGGCAATTATTGTAAGCAATCGATGCACGCCTGCTATTTATATGACCACCATTACACCTGCTGCTGCTGCTTTGGCTTAATGGACGTCTTTGAATCATGTATCGCACCTATTTGGGAGAGCTATTTACCTAGCAGTTAGCGCTGATTGCGGTAAACGTAAAGCACACTGAGCTAGACAGACTGTTTTCATTCTATAAGTAATGAGTCACCCTCTAATAGTGCTAAACAATTATAAGAAGTATTATATGGTGTGTTTCATGCTCGATCCTCATCCCCATTGGGATCTCGGAAACTGTAAGGGATACGAAGTTGCTTGAATGGGGGCAAAGTTTCCTATTTAGATAATTAATGAAATGTCGCTTACAGAGTTTCGAAATTCAAAATACTTCCAGAGCGAGAGACGGCAAAGCTGATTCTTTCACAAAATTATTTTAATTTTTTATTGACTGGGATTTCAGAATAAATCGCACATCAACATTGCCGCTATGTTCTTTACAAGATAGCATAATCAGAATTTCTATATGACATTTCGTGCCTTGTACTCCAGTATCAACTTTATTTTTTATCATACATTGACATTGCCAAACCTTAGTAACTTGTCAAACCAGAATTTGCTTAGTAGGCGTAGGCCTTGAAATTATCATATAGTCTTTTGATCCACATGCCACATTCATCCCAAAATAATTTTTATTTTTTCCTGACCTTATTTGAGATGGGATTTGAAAATAAACTGCACCTTGTAAATGTTACTTATTCTGCCATGCAAGATGGCGTTGTCAAATATTTAATTCTAAATTTCTTCTATCGACTCCGATCACCAAATTTGTTTCTTCATATGGATACAAAGGTATGGTGAAACATGAACACAAAATGAAAATGTTATTTATGCTAATAACAATAATAATCATAAATAAGGTATTCAAAATCTTGTTCGTTATTTTGTATACAAAGCCCTACTCTTCTCTGTTTATTGTTCACTACTTGATTTATTTCCCTTTGTTACTATGTTCAAAACAAATGACTGATCTCATCATTTCAAGGCCAACTTAGATACTCCTCTTTTCCTGGAATAGGTTTGGCAATGTCAATGTATGATATATTATACATTTTTGAAATCAGAATTAACAACACTACTCATTTGCGTAAGAATCCAATATGACATCCTTAAGAAAAAATAAAGTTGGTGCTGAAGAACAAGGGTTAAGTCATATTGAAATTCTAAATATGCTATCTTGTAGAAGGGGAAAGGTGGCATTGATAATGTGTAATATATTTTAAAATTTGACTACAAATAAAGCCAGGAAGAGTTTTTTGGGAAAATTGCTTTTTATGTCTCTCTCCGGAAGTACTTTGAGTTTTGATACTCTTTTGATTTCATATCTCTTATCGCTTCCGAGATCGCAATGGTGGTTCTTCGTGATGTGCACGTCATATAACATCAAAAAAAAATATATATCTGAATTGCTGATTAAAGAACTCCAATGGAAATAAAAGCAAAACGATCTCATATTTTGACATCGTCACAGTGATAACGTCATCGAACCTTCTAATGATAGCAACATAGGACTGTATCGATCATCTCTTCTATTTCCCCGTACCATTGGAGATAAAAGCGTACCATTGAGGTAGATCAGCGCGGCCGAAAACGTTCGATCGTAATTTTCGTAAAACACATAGGCACGGCCTAATAGAGCCGGTAACAGTGCTATCTCGCATCGGATATTGAATTAAGCGGTCAGCAGATGTTTATGGCTGTCCACTGGGCCATTCGTACAGTTTCATTATTGGATATAATGGACGAATGGCGCGGATTCTACGTGTATTAGACTGACTATATACAGGTATGTTGAATAGAATCTAGAGAAGTTTTGTGCGCCGTGGTATCATTACACCGTCGTGCATCGCCGATGACTGCGATTGCGCTGAGGCTGGGGCAGCGTCGGCGTTGCTGAATTCGGATCGGACCCTCCGCAGGTTAAGAATATCGCGTGTTCCAGGGTAGCTGCTATTCCTAGACTTTATGCAAAATATGTGTGACTTCAGTCTCATCTTAATCTCAGCTTCTGATACAAGAAACCCAGGAACGTACTGCTTTGCCGGAAATGAATGCATTCACATTCTTGTTAGCAGCTGCCAGAATTTCATATCATTCGACGGGGGAGAGAACGACGTTCAGTTTCTTTTGTGATTTTACTCACTTGTTAAGAATAGGGTTCCTGGTGATTAATTGATACCAAAGATGCAACATCTGCCACCCCTAGCCTCCAATTTTCAATCTCTATAAATGTTTTCTGAAAATAATGAGAAACCTCCTAAACATCAAAAAACGAATACTGAGCGATGCTTATTTTTTCCGTTCTTAGCCTCTAGCTCCGCCACCACTAGACCAATTTCCAAAAACTACAAAATTCTTTCGTCTTTGGTAAGGATTACTTTATCGCTAGTAACGTGGAAAGCGATAGCTATAAAATGTATAAAAAGTATCATGAGTATCATCATTTTTGTTTTATTCTTTTTAGCAGAACTCAAAAAATGAGGCAAAGATAATGATTTTGACAAAATAGTACATAGTCAGTAGCAAAAATCTAATAACTGTGGATTGGTCCGAGCAAAGGATATAATATCGGTTATTTTCTTGGCCAACAGCTTAGTGCTTCCAAAACCCAGTACTGTACCTACTTTGACGAACAAAAAAGCGTCCTAGCGCTCATCCAGTTTCGATGGATGGCCGAGTTCTGTCAAAGAGCCATTCATTTCGGCTTGTCGGAGTCCTGATCTGGCATGAACACATCTCGCCAATAACGGTAGCTGCTGGGAAAATGCTAGGCTATTTGTATAGGGCTAACAAGTACTTTTCTCCGCATGACCTTCTCACTGCCGCCCCGACTACATTATTTATGCTCGATGCTGTCCAGAGAAGGGCGGTCCGACTGATCGATGACTATTCCCTAGCAGACAGTCTCGAGTCCCTTTCGCACCGGCGGGCCATAGGCGACCAAACTCTTTTCTACCGCAACAGAGCTCTCTTCCATGATACCGCCACGCGATGTGCCTGCCAGACAGACCCGTCTGACTTTAGCGTCCCATCCTAACCGTGTCGAACTTCGTACATCCAGAACTGGACGATACGACCGCTCCTTTGTCCCCCCGAGGGTGTCGAGATTGGAACAAACTACAAGAGGAAGCTCTCACCAGTTCAACTAACCTTAGGCCCGTATCGTCAGTCGTCCCTACAATTGTTGGGCGCCTGTATGGCCTCCTTGATTGTCATAGTTTTCTACTTCTCCGTGTCAGCGCTCCATTTTGAGGTTATGTCACAAACATCTATTTGCATCAAATTGTGCTTGCTTTTGAGTTATACCATGTTTTATCAGCCTGAAATTTCCTACAATTTAAAAAGAAAACGTATCTTCACAATAGGAGAGCGCTGACGCTGACACGGGACAACTGTAATCTAGAAATTTTTGAAGGAGAAAAAGGAGTATGACAATCAAGAAGGCCATAAACGCGCCCTACAATTGTAGCGACGACTGACGATACGGGCCTTAGGCAGTTCAAAAATTGTATCAGCAAAATTTCTTTGGGATCATCATAGCAGCCGCGGTATCCCGGCATTTAGGCTTCTGCCTGCGCGGCTGCTTCGGTATAAAAAAAGTCCATTAATTTCAACAAATCTCGGATAAACGCCAACATTTATGCCCCACAATCAGCAATACACGGTGTTTTTTTGAGAAGCTGTCTATTTTTATATGTCTGTAGATTTCTACCTTCGAACTATAAGTATCTATTTCATGTTCCACGTAACTCCTCGTGAAAGAAAACTTACAATTCCTTGCTGGCAGCATAAACGTATTCTGTTTTATGTTTTGTGGCAGTACGAGAGTCTGCAACGACGACGGGGCGACGGTTGCCCCTAAATCGATACATATGAGGTACGTTTTGTTATGCTTTTTGACCTTGTTTTTTCACGGAAATTCAATTTTGTTGTAGTTTTAGTGCTTCCAGAGCCTTTCGGAGGTATGGAAATAGCGGCAGAACGATATACACAGGAAACCTTCGAGTACCCTTTTATTAAAATTTGATAAACACAAATCTCAAAAGTTCATAGACTTCCCTGCATCCCCAAACAATCATACACCTCTCAAGCGTTGGTCAATCAAACGGTTGTAACTAAGGATCGGCAGATATCATTTACTTATGCTAATATAGGCCAACCTATACAAATGACAAAATTGATAATGTTTAGTATGTCGAAGCAATACATCACAATACACAAAAAAATATTATGGATTCTGTTGAGCTAACCTTTTTTGATGCGTTTATAATAAAATGAACCTTAAAAAAGCAGTTTTCAGTCTTCAGTTTCACTTGAACCGTTTAATTACTGCATTACTTCGCTATTTTCCACAAAGAAATCTATTGCATAGGGTACAAATTGCGCTATAGATTTCGTCAGACTCTTGATCAGCAACTTCGTCGAAATATTTCCAGATAGCAATAGTTTTCCTAATTGAAATCTGAAACCACGACCAATTGCAGACAGCGCTGTTTCGTGCTCATTAATAACTCGCCAGTCGGGTATAGGTCTAGTAGTCCAAAAGACAGATAAACAAAAAAGCAAACAAGTGGATATGGTTGAAAGATCAACTTGACAAACCCTTGGTCAGATTTTATACTTACCTCCGCACAGTTTTCGTAATTCTCGACATTTTGTATAGCATTCGGCTCCATGCCAGCGAGAAGAGAAGAGTTTCTGGTTCAATTAGAAAATTCATATATGTCATTAAATAGTATAGAAGGTGAGAAATTCTGACGAAAAATCAGAAACACTTCTCAACCTATGCGTCAGCCTTAATTCCCATCACACCCGCAAGACTGCAAAATCAACATTTGTCACAATCCTGAAGACTAAAGCAAACAGGTAACCATACCTCTTCATTTTCAAACTGTTAATATCGCCCAGTCTCATCAACTAAATGTCATTTATCGACCCGAACACGGTGAAAAAGTCCCCTAAGGTCCGTCCCACCGATGCACTTGCTAGCTTCCTGTCTTCGCTCCAACGTTATGCAAAGTATTTAGACACCCAATAGTAGTCTCACTCGCTGGTTGAACCAGTTTCTTTCTAAGTTCATTATCCGCCCGCGAGTCTAGCCAGTGTAGTCCTAGCGGTAGCACCCGAAACATATCAGCAGTGCTGGGCCTTATTCGAGCCGTGTACAAAGGGAGGAAATTTTGTGGATAGAAACACTTGTTAGCCATAAACAAATAACCTAAGCTTTTGCCAGCAGCTGCCGAAAGATGAACGCTAGGGCACTTCTTGTTAGTGAAGTGACAGTTCTGTATTTTGGGACCATTGAATTGCGTCGTCAGCGAGGACGTCGCTACTAGAGTTCTTCTCTTTAGCTGAGTGCTCGCCACTTTTTTTAAGTGTATTGAGCTACTTGATAATTTTGCAATAAACAGTGAGCTAGTAGGTAGTAAGCTACCTAAAATTCATCCTGAGGAACACAGCCATCTGAGAGGTGTCAACGACATATGTGAATTCATCCAGCTACAATCACAAATAAATAAAAATAAATAAATAAAAAATAAAATTATCGGAGTCATTTCTTAACTATAAAACTATATCATTGCTCATTACTTCTACTCGTCTCATCACTGTATTAGCAGACAGTAGCAATTTCCTTTATAGCAGACACTATCTCGTCTTTATTTCTAATGTTGGCAAATCATGAATTTGCAGGTTCTAGAGACGCCTGTTTTTTCATTTCCACGTCTTCATAAGGTTTCTTCTTTTGTGTAAATATCTGGGACACCCGGTATAATACTTCAGTTGCAGCCTTACTTTGGTCGACTGTCTTTAAAAACATTATCTATTGTCCAATTAACTGATTTTTTTATTGTTTCATATTTTCCGTTCTGATTGCAGAACGTAATGGGAATGATTTATCAAAATTCGAATGTACCGTTTCATAGTGCCTCTCGATATTCCCTTTTTTAGCAGCGAAAACAGGTGTAATACATAACAAACATACATACTTACCCTTAACATCTGTAAAAAATAAAAAATATTGTTCTTACCATTCCGAATGGAAATGGGAAATGCAAGATATCTCCATCTTCTTACTACTGTTCATAATGTTTTTAATTGCAGGACAACTCTAACCCAACCGGTGAACTTTGTCTTAAGCTGAGCGCACTGTCGACGCGTAGTTATTCCGTCCAGAGTACTCAAGATCGTTCTCGAACAGATCGCTTACCGCACTGTTACCGCTGCTTGTGTTTATTATGAGAATTTATGGAAGCTTCTATGATTTTCACACCTTTTTGGCGACCACACTCAATGCTTGCGTGTAGAGTGCTGTCATCGGAAAAGCTTCAGCATGGTTTATTTGAGTCCAATCAGAACAAAGTTAACCTATGTTAGAGGTTTGAAGTCGATAGAAGTATGACATCACAAGTGCTATTTGTTACCAGAATCGGCTACTAAGACTGAAGGTTTTTTCCGCGAGTGCCCTTACTTTTCGTATTCTATGCACTTAACTCTAACCTTATATAAACTCTGCGTTGGCGTTGGATTGATAAGATTGCATAAAAGGAATATTCACGATCGATTTAGTTAAAGCAAATTGGAAGCAAAAATGCTGTGCACCCTTTGTGAAGAATTTAATCAAGGTAATGAAGTGCAGCTACACTTCACGGGTAAATTCCAACTTGACAACGCGAGTGACGTGATGGTCTTAGTCTTACTCTTTATTAAAGCGGGACGGGGACGCCTCCAGGAATCATTTATTTTTTTCAGTTGAGGCTTATTTGTTGCAAGAGAGGACAAAGGTATCAAGTCGCAACTTCAAACGTTGGAACAAGGAAGAAATCAGGGAAAACGGAAATTAAGAAAATGAGGTGTTGTGTTTTTTAGATGTTACATGACAGTTGCGTCAAAAAAAAACATGTCATTCATTGCCGTTAATCAGCCTCCCTATCTGTCCAACTGTGTGCTAGTCCCCGGCCCTCAGAATGGTGCATTTTTTTGTGGCGTCGTATATTACTGTTTCCCAATAATAATAATGACCTTAGTACACACAAATATATTTTACATGTTTTCAATAGCTTGCAACGCATGCGCGCACATTGTCCACATTGTAGAAAATGTTCTCACGTGGGAATAACTCCATAAATCTATAATTAAGAGAAGCATTTTAAGGTGAATCCATTTTTTTACTGTCACACGTAAATATAGAAAACGTAATATATATGTATTCCATTATGTGACTTGAAAGGTGTTGTTTTTGATGAAATACAAAAAAATTGGAAAACTGAATCGGGCTCCGGATTCTTCAACCGTCCGTCTAGTTTTAGGCAAGTTCGGTTCAATAGTGCCTGAGGTACGTGATATTGTAGATTTGAAGTAGGAACTTATTTGTTTCCAGATATGGAAAGGTATCGGCCTATACCAGCGAATTTTATTTATCTGCTAATTCCCATAGTTTGTAGTGACGATTAATGTCCACTTGACATGTGTCAATTTTGTGACAGTTCTGTCATTAAATTCCTATTTTCAGTGCTAGTTTTAAAAATTCGAGTATTAATGTAGACGATATCAGGACATGGTAATTTTTACATAAGTTGCAAAAATCGGCACAATGCTAATAAAGGTACATGTTTCCACCGGTAAGTATTATTTAATAATAATAATAATATGAATATGATAATGATATAACGCTGTCACTTTGATAGGCATTGTGAGACAAATCAGTCAACAGCATCCTGTGAAACTACGCAATTTTGGCGACAAAGGATGCAATGCAAACATATAGGCTTGGTCCCTAATCTATTCAAGTTTGTTGTTCCAAACTCCCTGTCACTTTCACTATGTCCATTTAAGTGCCGAACACCCGGTATAAATATCTTTCACATACCTAAAATGATGCCCTCCCCGGTAAGAAATTGCTAGAATATTCCACAATTCCATACATATTCAAGCAGCAGCAAAATCGATTTGATCCATTTTACGCTAAGAGCAAATAAACATAATGGATTATCAGGTTAACACACCGAAACACTTTTTCATCTAAAGAGCAAAAACTGGAATACCAAGGATCGTGACAAACACCGTGAAATCCGACGTCATACACGTCGTGATTCGGTGCATGTTTAGGAAAAATTCGCCGAGATTGAGGTCAGTTTTCTTATTGTCTTACTTCTTTGAAGACAAAAACATTAGGTAAGAAGTAGCCACTTCAAAAACAATACAACATTTTCGCCTCTGAAGAAGGATCTTCATATAACAATGACGTAACCCTACTATGACTTGTTTATGAACAGCAAAGTGACAGAGCAGTGCATCAGTAAGGAGCATCTGACGTATCTCGAGCATCACCACCTCTTAGCTACAGGAATTACGGATTCTGATTCCTGAGATCAACTAAGTAGACCGAAAGGAGGTAAGCGTAAGTCAGGGAAACCTGGGAGAATGTCTCAATGAAAGTGCGTGTGGTGCATCTGAATTGTCACACTTCCTTAACCTCTCAACATCGATATTGGCTGGTAATCTGACTCTTCTGTTACTAGACAAACAATTATTATCCTGTCTAGTTGACATCCATGACGCGTTTACGTTCTGGTGACTATAAGATAGACTCGCTACTACACCAGAAAATGAAGAGTGTCAAACCATACACCAAAAAGGCGTTCTCAGCTCTTACTGATCCTACTCAGTTAAGACTTGTGCCAGCAAATCTCCTTTGCTTCTTTTACCTGCTGAAGTATGTAGACTTATTATTCTTGGCAGCCTGAGCATTAAAATTGAGTCATCCGCATACGCTTTGAAATTGACACCATGTATGCAAAAGTTGTCCTCCTCATTAATCGATCTTTTGAAAAACTAGCTGAAAGAGGCTTCTTCTTCTCAAGCCAATACTGGTTTGGTATTTTCCGTCGAAGTTTCTCTCCAGACCGCTTTAAGTCACCACTATGATTCGTGCTGTTTTAGACACTGAAGCAATCACAAAACATCCCACAAGTCTCCAACACTCCATGCGGATATTTAGGGACGAAAAAATCAACTAGTCGTACTGTCTGCGAACGCTTCACTTAGTTTAAATAATATAGCTTTCGACACAAGCCGCCGCTTTTATACACAAATGATCAGATAACCATGATGATCAGCGGTGCGTGATGACGGAATTTTAGATGAGTGTACTGACAATATATCTACAACCTGAATTATGTTATGGCGAGCAACATATGATTTTTGCGCAACTATAATGCAGAAATTACCCTTCATAGAATCATCTGTGAAGCTACTACATGTTAGGTGTGCCAGCAGGACTCATCATACTTCCGCTCCATACTCTAGCCATCTTCTACAATACCAATGGAATTTGGTTGCTTTGATCGCCAAATTGAGACTTGTTTATTTTTGTTGAGGGTTTTCGTTTTTTTTTAATCGATTTTGTCTAATTTTTTTGGGGTAATTTAACAAGACCACTAAAAATACTAATGTTGATCATGCTGTTTGGGATACAGATAAGTGCTGCTATTATAAATTGCAGTTAAATGAATATAAAAAGCTACCTCTGGGTACGGAATAGCAATCAAGCAATGTCATTGGAAACACTGTTATGGATGATTCTGATCATGAAGCGAACTTTGCAGTATATTATCAGAATGTTAGGGGTTTAAGAACAAAAACAAATGTACTTCTGAATACAACTTATACATGTACGCATGATATACTTGCTCTGAGTGAGACTTGGCTGGATGACAGTATTTATGATGCTGAACTTATTTGCCCAGAGTATAATGTTTTTAGATGCGATCGAGACTTTGAAACTACTGATGCCATCAGAGGTGGAGGTGTGCTATTGGCCACCCGGAAGGCGTATAAAGTGAAACGTCTGGATTTCAACTTTACAAACTCTCTGCAATTGATATCGTTGGAGTCAAGGTCCACTTGCCTCGGTCAGTCATTTCCATTGTCCTTCTTTATGTGCCACCTAACTTGTCAGTTGCTACATATGAATCTCTGATAGAACAACTGTTTTCGTTGGACTTTCTCAACACTGACAATGTTATTTTCCTAGGGGATTTCAATATATCGTCATACATTAATTACATCAAGGATAACAATTACAGCAACACCTATATATCGGCACTCAATAATCTGATCAATTTTCTGAATATGTCTCAACACAACTTTGTCCAAAACTCAAACAACCGGATTCTAGATTTAGTATTCAGTAAAAATGCATTGAAGGTGAACTCGGCGTCAGATATTTTGCTTCCAGTTGATAACTATCATCCCCCGCTAGATATATTTTTTTCTATGGAAGATAAATTCGACAAATTTGACTTTAATGCAAGGCCTGAGTACAATTATAGAAGAGCTAACATGCACACATTATACAGGGTGGTCCATAAGTCCTTTGAAATTTCAAATTTGAATAAAATTTAACGGGTGAGCGTGAGCGGCGCGGGCGAGGTGGGGGCAGTATCTTCAGTGTCTGGGAATTCAGTCGCCATGGAGTGTTTCACTGGAGCGGATCGTGCTTTTTGTGTGCGCGCGTTTTATCAAAATAATGATTCGGCAAGCATTGCGCGGCGTAAATATCGAGAATACCACAATTTACACAGTGTCCAACAGCTCAAACGATTAAGAACTGGGTTGCTAAGTTCGAAGAGACTGGTTCGACGTTAGATAAACAGCGCTGGGGTCGACCTAGGACAACTCGTATTGAAGAAAACATCAACATTGTGGCACAGTCTGTTCGTCAAAATCCTACCCAGTCTACTCGTAAGCGTTCCAGTGCACTAAACGTACCCAGAACATCTTTACAGCGGATTTTAAGGAAAGATTTACGTCTGCACGCTTACAAAATTCAGTTAGAGCAGGAATTAAAAGATAATGACGCTATTCAGAGACTAAACTTTGCGAATGAAATGTTGAATCGATTTTCTTCGCTCAATAATGTGTTGTTCTCGGACGAGGCTCACTTCCATTTAAACGGGCATGTAAATAAACAAAATTGCCGTTATTGGAGCCCCGAAAATCCAAGGCGTAAGCATCAGAAGCCCTTACACAGCCCTAAAGTTACAGTTTGGGCTGCTATGTCAGCGCATGGCATCGTAGGCCCTTACTTTTTTGAGGACGACAGAGGTCGCGCATTAACTGTTACTTCGGAGCGGTATGTAGCAATGATAGAAGAGTTTTTGATACCAGCGTTGCAGAATTTTCCAGGCTATAATACGCAGACCTGGTTTCAACAGGACGGAGCAACTGCCCATACCTCCAACACTTCTATGCCCGTCGTCTGTCAACTTTTTCGCAGCAAAGTAATTTCTCGAAGAGGAGACATTTCCTGGCCACCACGTAGTCCAGATTTGACCCCAATGGACTTCTTTTTATGGGGCTACCTCAAGAGTAAAGTGTACGACACCACTCCGCGATCAGTTGATGTCCTGAAAGAAAATATCCGAAGAGAAATGGCAAGCATTACAGTGTTGACTTGCCGCGCAGTCATCGACAATTTTAGACGTCGTTTATATGAGTGTAGTGATCGTAATGGATTGCATTTAGACGATGTGATTTTTAAAACATAATTCCCATTCAATAAAGATGATAACAAAATATAATAATTCTTCATAATGTAACTAGTTTGGTTTTATTCCTTTTTTTCCAGCTCAAAGGACTTATGGGCCACCCTGTATAAGATATCGCTGCTCTAGGCTTCACTCCTCTATATTCCCTTGGTAGCATCACCGAAGCGTGTGACCAGTTCTATGAAATACTATTCTCGGCAATCAATCGGAATGTACCCCGAACACTGCCAAAGAACACTTCTTACCCTGCTTGGTTCAACAATACTATTATTTCTAAAATCAAGAAAAAGCGAAGGCTATGGAAACGGTGTAAAAGAACTTGTAATCCTGTTGACTGCGACGCTTTTCGAAATCTTCGAAGAAACATTAAGATTAGCATTGATATTGCATTTCAAAGGTAAACCGCTAAAATTGAACAGGGCATAGCTACTAACCCTCAAAGATTTTGGTGTTTTATTGATTCCTTGAGAAATACTTCTCATATCCCTGATACCATGATGTTTGATAAAACTCAACTTAACGAACCGCAAGATATTGTCAACGCTTTTGCAGATTTTTTCAAGTCCCCATACTCACCTTCCACAAACTTTGCACCCGCAGACTCACTTGACTGCGCCTCATTACCGTTGAATACACCAATGATTACTGAAAAACAGGTTGTTGCCGCTTTGAAAAAGATTAAACCCAAGATATCTTCCACTCCAGGTCTAATCCCTGCATGTTTACTGAAAGACTGTGTTTTTGTTTTAGCTGAACCTTTAGCTTAACATATCTCTTAATACTACAACATTTCCCGTGGCTTGGAAAACATCTAGGATTGCTCTCATATTGAAAAAAGGCGAACGTTGTGTCATTGAGAATTATAGAGCTGTTGTGATTATAAGCAACGTCGGTAAGGTTTTCGAGTGTATACTGCATGATATAATTTTCTCCCATCTTAAGCGCGAAATTTCTCCAAATCAACATGGTTTTTTCCAAGGCAGATCTACTTTAACTAATCTGGCGTGTTTTAAACAGTTTTGCTCTGAAGTTGTTGACGAAGGGGGGCAAGTAGATGTTGCTTACGTTGACTTTTCGAAGGCTTTTGATAAGCTAGATCACGGTATTTTGTTAAAGAAATTGGCTACACGAGGGTTGACCCATCAATTCTTGAAGTTTTTCAAATCTTATCTTACAAACAGATGCCTGAAAGTCGAATACAGGCTTCACCTCCACTCAGATTGTACCTTCTTCTGGCATACCTCAAGGGTCTGCTCTTGGCCCTCTGATTTTCCAAATTTTCATTGATGACGTCGTTAGGGAGCTACACAGTAGAATAAAATTGAACGTATTCAGAGGCGGTTTGTGAAATATTTATGGCACAAGGAAGATGGTATGTATCCAGAAGTTGGCTTCAGGCATGATGTATTACTTAGTAGATATAACCTCTGTAACTTGGAGAAGCGCAGAAACTACGCTGCTTGTGTATTTTTATATAAAATGCTTAATAATGCCATAGATTGTGAATATTTACTTGGTAAGATTCTTATTCATGTACCTAATGCTAAGACGCGATCCAATTCAAAATACTTTTACTTAAACGTAGCTAGAACCAATGCGTTGCTTTCATCTCCGATATATGTAGTATGTAACAACTATGAACGTGCAAGAAACGCAGTAGATTTGTTCTTTTGTAATTTGCGTAGCTTAAAAAGATTTTACATAACAGTAGGTTAAGTCATTTGGCAATTTTAAGTTATTTTTGAACAATTTTGTCATAAAATTGATTCCTGTGTTCCTATCCGTTAAATGGTGTAATAAACCGTTCGGATAGTGTATATACTAGTAAATAAATAAATAAATAAATAAAACCAGTTGAGGAGTTGTCAAGATTTGTACGTAAAAACCAGTTATCAAGAAACTATCGGCAGACTTATTTACATAAACAATTTTTCTTAGAATTGTTCATTTTTGTGACTTGACACAAAATTGGACCACATAGCAAAATTAAGACTAATTTTCCGGCCTGTTTTGCATGAATCGACTATATTTTGTCGCAATGGTTATAAAAGAATTGCTGGCTAACGTTTTTCCCTGCATTTCAGAAGACAGAATATTTATAAAACGGATCATGGCTTACCTGAATTAAGAAGTAAACCATTTTCATATGCTGAGGTAC
Source organism: Acanthoscelides obtectus (assembly GCA_963669975.1). NCBI lineage: Eukaryota > Metazoa > Arthropoda > Insecta > Coleoptera > Chrysomelidae > Acanthoscelides > Acanthoscelides obtectus. The sequence goes on along the minus strand of CAVLJG010000007.1, from coordinate 38,941,196 downwards.
ATAGTGTTTAGAGATACATTATGGGATATTATTCATATACAGCGTAAATTTTTAGTATGGGTTCGGTCGACAATTCCATTATTACGCATTTTGTCTATGAAAGTACAGTATGATGCTGACTTGGGAAATATTTTTATTTTTAGAGAAATTCATAACTACGTCGTGACGCAAAGATACATTTTTTAATTGATAGCCCTACATTTTATTGCAGATTTGGCTCGGCATTTTAGATATAACATATGATAGGGTTTTATTTTCAGATTTTTGAGATATTGAAAGATGTATCAGAGAAAAAAAAACTCAACTTTGACAAATGGCAAACCCTCAAATGCTATAGCTAGAGTACTGAATTTTCCATCAAAAATTATTGATTTCATATTTGGTCCCATCTACTTACTTTTTCTTGCATAGTTGCATGTCAATAAGACAAAATGAACTAAATTTTTAAATGGAATATCCTGTATTTTTTCGCTTTTTTGATATAAAGCTCATTAGGGTCTGTATGACTGGTTTTCGAGTTACAAAAAACACAAGGACAACTTCGATACTCTTCGACTTCATTAGATAAGGCTGGGTAGATTCAATTTATAATGAAAATACATCAATTCTAAAGATCTCCAGTTATATTATATATGTATGTTAGGAAGCTATCAAGCTGGTTGTTTTGCAGCGTCTTTTGCTGCTTGTCAATGTTTCCTTTGATTAAGTGTTTCAATTTATTATTTGGGTAGGTTAAGTAGAGTAGCCAAGAGCTAGACTTCGCCTACGTAGAGGTCACATTATGTTGTAGTTTATATAATGTGCCTAATAAAGACATTTTATTATTATTATTATTATTATTATTATTATCAACAAAATTTTAAGAGGTAAAATATTACTCATTTACCAAGCTATCTGTTTTACCAATCGCAAAGACCTTACACCAAAAAAACTTGTAGTACCATTTTTAAATTTCGAGAAACCATTCTTTTTGCGTTATATTGACTACCTCGTATAAACCGTCTAAGAACTGAAAATGTGATTTGATCAGATAGGAGCAAAGTATGGAATCATGAAATTTTTAAAACGAAAAATTGAGCTCTCCAGCTATAAGAGTTGCGGAGGTGCGAATTGTCAAAGTTTAGTGTTTTCTTTGATAGTTTGTCCAATAATTATAAAATAAAACAACGTGGTTATACCAAATTGCTACCTCGGAAAGTGCCTATCCAAATATGCAATAAAATGTAGGCTTTCCGATTTAAAACTTGATGTTTAGACCATCTCGTAGTTATAAATCACTCTGTAGAGTGGCATATTTTACAGTAAGGAGATAGCAAGAGAGTTGTCGAACGAATCCACACTAAAAGATCACCCTGTAGGTACATCAAGAGCCATAACGCTTCATACTCATTTTACAAATCCTTTCATACATCTAGTAGCTTAGTAAGAAACTAACAAATTAATAAGAATATAATACGAAGCAAATGTGGTCTGCGATCTGGTCCACTTCAGTTCCATAAGAGAGAATGGTGCTAAAGTTTATTGGTTGTTTATAATCTGCCAGCATTAAAAACGGTTTACTGATACTTAACTGATTGTTGAAATACTCAAGATGATAAGCTAAACCTAATATTAGTCACTTGTCAATTGTTTTCATATATTTCGGGATATAAAGCTTCGCTGTCAATCTGACATACTGAAGTTAGCATGACACAATTTCAGATAACATTATTCTTTATCTAGAGCGGCGAAACCTCCTTCTCACAAGAGTATTGTTGTATATAATGGTTATTTCTCAGGCTGTGATGAAAATAATATTATTGTTAATAACATGAGCATTTTAATTTTTGGTGGAAGAGAATATTTCCCCCAATTCCACCCCGACATACAAGTCATGTTAAAGTAACCATAAATGTCAAGTTCAGATTTTAGCTGATCGGCAATGTGTATGAAAATGTGCCATGGTTAAACAAAAACGGATATAAATGCATTACATGGTTAAAAATTTCAATACGGATCAAGGTCTATGTGAAAGCCGGCTTGCGAAATGTACTAAAAACAGTTTTTGTCCGGTCAAGCTTTTTCATTGAGTACAAATTATAAATGCTACCATGAACCAACTCCGCACGCTGTAAACGCTGATGTGGAAAATTTTGAAGCAAATAACGCTTGGCGCGTTACTTCCATGTCTTTGAGAGGACGGATTGTAACCTGTATAGAGTCATTGACTAACGTATTCTACCTCAAGATAGCCAACAATGTACTGTACTTCGGCGAGATGAGATAAGATATTATGTCAGCATCTACGAAAATTTGTCACAGCAATGTTTCTCTTTGTTTATATGAGTATATATGAGCATATAATTTTCTGCCGCACCATCTATGAGACAAATACTTTCAAAGTAGATTTCTATCTAAGCATATCATTGTACAAGTATCTAAATTTTAAAAATATTAACCATTAAAAATCCACAATGCCCCATTTTTTTAAAGTGATGTAGTTACTAAACGAGATTGTAAATACCAAATTAATTAATAATAAAGGGTGTCTCATAAATATTTTCTTATTTTATGCCATAAATAAAAATACTTAGAATATTTTTACAAAGATAAATTTATTACCAAACGAAAGCCTAAACATTAATTTTATTTATGGAAAAGAGTATCGGATAAATGAGCACCGTTCATGTTTTCACACTCTCTTAATCTCGAACTGAAGTTTTCGATCACTCTCCGAAGCATTGCTCGAGGAATGGCGTTTATTTCATCTGTTATTTTTTGCTTCAACTCTCTCAAATCTTGTGGCGGTGGGGTGTATACCTTACTCTTCAGGTATCCCCATAAGAAAAAATCTGCTGGTGTCAAATCGGGACTTCTCGGTGGCCAGTTAATGTCTCCTCTGCGACTGATGACCCTCTCTGGGAATAACTGATGAAGAGCATCCAAGGATTCATTCGTGACATGAGAAGTCGCTCCATCTTGCTGGAAAAACGTGTTTCTATTGTAGCCACCATGGTTCTGTATAGCTGGAGTTAAAAAAGTCCTAATCATGTGGCAGTAGCGCTCAGATGTTACAGTTTGAGCTTGGCCACGATTGTCTTCAAAAAAATACGGGCCAATGATTCCTTGCCCTGTAATGGCGTCTCATGAAGATTTTGCGGGTTCTGCTCGGCCCAATATCGGCAGTTTTGTTTATTAACATGCCCGTTAATGTGAAAATTCGATTCATCAGAAAACCATATGTTGTTGTAACCGTTAAAATGCTCTCTCATTGTTCTACAGAACTCTAATCGATTAGCGGGATCTTGTGGTTTTAATTGTTGTGTAACAACAATCTTGTATGGGTGAAAATGCAAATCCTTGCGAATAATGCGATGAACTTATGCAAAGTTAGAGACGCTCCACGCAGTCTTAATGATTGCCGGGGATCCTCGTTAACGGACTGGCGCACACGTTCAATATTTTCGTTCGATCTTGCTGACCTTGGCCGTCCAGGCGGTTTACTAATACACGTGTTTCCAGTGCTCTCGAACTTTCTTACCCAATATTTAATTAAATTTGCGCTTGGGACATCTCTCATTCTTGCTATGTTATAATGATTTCTGTACAAACGACGTACAAGCACATAAGAATCCTTGTTTTTATAGAACTCGCGAACACAAAAAGCACGTTGCGGCCCTGTAAAACGCTCCATTGCAACTAAAATTTAAAAATGTTGCCAAACGTTTGTCAACTGTCTCGTTTCTCCGGAGCATGCGTATTCCGCCAGAGGACTGATCTAAAAACGAAAATATTTCTGAGACACCCTTTACTTCAAATAGATATCCGATGTAAATTGTGTATTCAATATACCCAGCGAGAAAGTAAATAGAACAACCAAATGACTTTATTTGAATAAAAATTTGTATACATAGTATGCTTGCAGGCTTATGATGAGCTGATTTACGTCCTCTTTATGTATTTCCTCCTAAGCCGGTTGCACTAGGTTACGAAAAGTTGTTTGCGTTTATGGAGGTAAGTAGATTACTTTTCTTCGCATCATATCTCGCACATGTTCATTGGGCAAACGGTTTCGAGATCAAGGGGGCCAAGGAAGGAGGCTGTACTTGAAAAAGGCCACCGTTGTGTCCGAAACGTCTAGTCAGTAAACAAATTAATTTCCAAATTACAAGCACAAATTATTTTAAAAAGCAGTATTCGGCAATCAAAGCGGCAAAAAATGTATAAACTAACGCATACTAAAGATTCTTTGAAGCGTAGCATTTTTGCGGGCAGTTAAATCCGTCACACAGAACAGTCACTGGCTATGTCGACGTCAGTTCAACTCGTTTAGCGAGAAACAATATAGGAAGTGCAGTCATTTGCGGGTTTCCTGGTGCTTGTGGTTTTGATAATGAGTATTGTCATAGGTGCATGCCTTTCCATTTAGCGACCTCTCCTTTTTGTGGGTTCTCTGTTCATTATTACAGAAAGTAATGACAACGGGAATTGGATGCAAACAAAATAAATAAAAAACTTTAAAAAACCTGCTTCTATTTAGCCGTTAACGAAAACTGTAAACTTCCGATTGTAAATATGCAATTTTATACTTATTAAACCTTAAACGATAATGAAGCTCTTTCATCTCAAGTTTTCAAAAATTCTTCTGGTGGTAGAATCTGTCACGACTCTGTTGATGCAAATGCAAATATTTATAAATATGCTTGTTTAATTGAAGGAGTAGCATATTTAAAACAATAGTTGACCAACTTAGTTGCTAGGAGCAGGGTTATTCTCAAGACGAGTCAAACATGGTTCAATTCGTCACTTTAATACAGAGTCCCCATGGCTACCTTATGGCTACATCATTAAGGGCCAATTTTAATATTTGACGGTCAGTTGGACCAATAGGAAAAGACCTTATCGAAATGCAATTTGACGGAAGCTGTCAAAGGTCTCTGAATATCAGTGATTTCTACTGAAATATTGAATAAAATGATGAAAATTCGACTAAACAAGACCACTTTTTGATTCCAACATGATCCTTTTGTATAGAAAAAACAGGACAACTTTCATGTATTTTGATATATTTTATAGGTTTACCTTTAACAATCCGTTATCCCCCTAAGCGAATGGGAATGCGGCAAATAATAGGTCGATTTTCTAGCTGTTAAATTTGGCAGCAGATTTGGACGTTTGTTAGTGCATGGCACTCTCGAATTTACCAACTTCAATATACTGAAAGTTATCATTAGATACCTGTTGAATAGTGTGGACTTGTCTGTATTTTGCAAGAAAATAGAATATAAAATACATTCCATCCAATTCATCATCTTCATTTACGTCATAATAGTAATCATTTATTAATTTACGGGTTAATGAATTTCTTCAAAGCAATAAAAACATTATGTCCTTTCTATTCTAAAACACAGATAATATGTGTAAGACGTGTCAATCCCTACATCTCCCTGATGCATAATGCAATTACTATGGATATAAAAAAAAATTTGAAAAATATTTCACAGATAATGGCTTTTAAGTCCAAAAATTAAAAAAACTAGTAATGTTTATTGTTTGTCTATTTTTCTTTTTTGACTGGCGGGGATATCTATCTCACACTCGCAGGGTTGCCAAGTCTAACGACGATCACGTCCCGTGGTGGAGGGTGCGAAATAGATCTTTTACATTTGCTGGTTTTGAATTTTTTCGTGAAAATTTACTAGGTATCATGATTATAAGCATCTTTGGTAGATTGTTCGATCCGGAATGGGAAATATCTCCTATCACCCTATAGGTGGAGAATAACGGACTGTTGTTGGTGAAGTTGGCCCTAGATCTATCATTGTCATATAAGACGCCATTAGCGCCATTTTGCAGTACCCGCCGTATTGGATTTTAAATGACGTCACTTTGTTTATTGTGCTACTCTGATCAATCCCCTTCATTCGATACCCACTTAGTAAGATGGAAACGATAAAAAAAATTAAATTTGGAATGGCGACATTCAACTTGGTGTATATACAGGGAGTTAATAAAGTATGTAGACAAACTTTAACCATCGAATCCTTAGACAATTTAAAGTCGAAGGCCCGTATCGTCAGTCGTCCCTACAATTGTAGGGCGCGTTTATGGCCTCCTTGATTGTCATACTGCTTTCTCTTCTTCAAAAATTTCTAGATTACACTTGTCCCGTGTCAGCGTCAGCGCTCTCCTATTGTGAAGATATGTTTTCTTTTTAAACTGTAGGAAATGTCAGGCTGATAAAACATGATATAACTCAAAAGCAAGCACAATTTGATGCAAATAGATGTTTGTGACATAACCTCAAAATAGAGTTCTGACACGGAGAAGTAGAAAACTATGACAATCAAGGAGGCCATAAAGGCGCCCTGCAATTGTAGGGACGACTGACGATACGGACCTAAATGTTCATATGGGCGAGGGTCCGTACCGGCTTTCTTTTCGAGCTGGAGCACTATCATTAAAGAAATACGAGTAATGTTCCAAATATTTCTATGAATAATGAAACGTATAACCTATGATAAATTTTGTATGTTTTACAAGTTTCTGAAAATGGATGAACATAGTATTATCCTGTATTATTGGATTTTTTTTTATCCAGAAGGTCAATAGATTTGAACAGTAACATTCGAATAGAACGACAACAATGGAAAATATCGAATATTTTTTTTAGAATAAATGTTCAAAGTGGCCACCTTCGACTTCAATACAGGCATCTAGTCTGTTACACATTGACTGATGAACTCTCCTGAAAATACCCGGAGTATTTTGTATAGTCAGACATGACTGGACAATTTTGACTCCTTAGTCCTACATGCTTTATGCTAATATGTTCTAGCTTGGAAACAAAGTCGTTGCGGACCCATGTTCATATGGAAATTTCGTCTTCAAATTGACCAAAGATTCGTTTTTTAAAGTTTGTCAACATACTTTATTAACACCCTGTTGATAATATGCATATACAATTTCAGCTCAACTGGTTGAGGTTAAGTAATTCAAAATTTGGTAACTTTGTGCACTCCCGTTTACACACTTATTGTACGTTACATTATGTAGATTACAGATAAAAATAAAGAGGCAAATAAAAAGGCGTTGAGACACAAAAAGTCAAAAACGGAGAAATATCTTGTAAAATAAAAATAAAAAATGATTTCTTGTAATTCAAGAGGTCTCATTTCAAAATTGGATTATGAAATTGTTTTCAACATCTTAATACAAATGAAGGTCAAAATATTAGCATATGTTCTGCTATGTTGAAATCACTGATACATCATCCACTGTTTCAACTTTTCATATTGTCAAAAATGATTAAATATTTTCCCGATATTGAATCCATAATCTATCCAGCTTATTAGTCGTCCATCCGACAGAAATGGGCATGCATCAGCCATCACTGCAAAGCGCTGAACACTGCCCGCCTGCGATGTTTTGTGCTATTTACTAAACATAAATGTTAACATTAATTCCATTTATTTTATCTCATTAATTTCATGATTTATTTTAAATTCAATTGTATCGCAGCATAATGGAAGCACATGCATACAGCAATTATTTTGTTAAATTTCCATGCGCTAAATGTATAATTCATTTTTGCTGCTGCAATCTGTTACGCGTTGCGTACCTATGCGGATCTCATTTATTTTGAGCTGTCGTTTGATCTGTGAAGTGTCAAAAATGTGGCAAGAGTCAGAATTTTCCCAAAAAATACTTTGGTGTCAAGTTTGATATGCTGATACGAACAGGCTACCTGCCCTTACCTGGACCCCTCCACTAATGCGGACCTCGCATGTCATTAGCTCTATATTCTCTGAAACCCTAGGATTGACAAGTGAAAAAGTAGACCGGGTATCCCGTTGTAGTGTAGCGTACGTCCAGCTGACGACACAATCTTGTAGCTTTTTCGTCCACGATTGTTTTTTCTATTCTTCCATAGCGGTAGAAAAGAGAAAATGTAATCGGGGCAGCAGCACGCCTATCATGCGAGCAGTACTGGCACCTAAATGTTATCTGGACCTTATACACGGTCAGGAGGTTATGTGGGGAGCTGAAAAGATGTTCGTGTCAGTTCTCGGTGATGTGGGCTACAACCAGCCGAAACGAATTGTTCTTTGGTAGGACTTGCCCATCCATCAAAACTGGATAAGCGTTACAGTGCTTCTTGGTAGACAAGGCACAAGAAGTGAAGAACCGTTAGATCCTGAGTCGCTGCTGGTCTTCTTCGCTCCAGCTCACCAGAAGAGATCGGCTTGGCACTTTGATTTCCTGCATGTACAGTGCTATCGTCAAAGCTGTGGATTGGATCGATCGTACAGGAGAGGAGAACGTTGATATGTAATACAGACCTTGCCGGACCCAAGACCGAACCCTGGCAAACACCCACGTTTAAAATTACGACGGATATTTTGCGGCCAAAGGGAAAGTCATCCACCGATTCTGCAAAGCTTCTCTGAAGGCCGTAGAACGGAAGTTTGGATAAGGGAGCAGCATGCCGCAGCTTATCGAAAGCTTTTGGTGATATCAAGAATAGCGCATGAGTCTCATCATAAAACTGGATGATTTTACTTCAGAGTTGCCGAAAACCGAAAACCATTCTGTTTGTCGTTAATCAGGCTGTGATGTTCAAGATACCTGAGTCATAACATGCAGCAGACCTATGGGTCTGCGTTTGTAAGGGTCGATAACTTCTTAAATGGTAATGTCTCGGCCTCGCCTTTCTCATGAGATTGATTCATTTAGAAGTTTGATTGAAGTTTTATCAGATGTACCGGCAAAATGCTTTTCCGAATAAGATAGGGCAGAGGACCGCAGAGAGCAGAAACAAATTTGCGTTTTTTACCTCTAGAAAATACACATGTTTTCTAAATATATTCTGTACCGAAATTTTAATCAATGGTTGACAATTTTTATTAAGGTTCCCGTCTTGGCAAGTCAAGCGTGTTTTGAAAACATTTTTTCTAATGTAAGTTCTCAGCAACAATTTATTGAGGTGCAAGGTAAATGACGAAAGTGGTTTGGACATTTAAATCTAGTAATGATAACGGTGGGCATTTGAAGCCTGGCCTTGATAAAGGTCAGGATATTCAACTATTTCCCTGGATGTACCCAATATCTAAGCAAGTGTTCAGCCAGAATAATGGGTTAGTCCACAACCTAGGTATATAATAAATTAATATCTTACCTGACTCGTCAACGGGTATGTTATGCCTGAACTAGTCTTACCTGGAACGAAAAATAAATATTACTAATCCACGTCAAAGTATACCTCAAAATTCTCTATCAAAATTTACGAGACTGATTAATTTTTGAAACGTTCTTATAATTTTTCCAGATACCATGATCTTAATTATCAATGTTAAAGTAATCTTTATAAAATGAATTTAAAGAAGTTTAAATGGGTCGACCACAAACTATTGAAGCACTACAGATCATAACCTACTTTGTAGTACCACCTGTAGCAACGCCATCTGAAGAACTAAGCGATAATCACTATCGTTCCAACCACAGAAGTTCGTGTTGGCCACTCTCCAGGTCCTTTTTGCCCATTCTGCTCTTGAATTAGCTATTGACCGCTCGCACATCAAACTCATTCTATTCAAAAACAAACAAATACCTTTCAGTGTTGGGAAACCATAATCATACCTTGTTGCACACAATTCTTCCATCCACGAAATAACACTATATCCTCTTAATTCCTCACACAAATCTGGCCTGATACTGTTTCATCATTTCTACACATAACAATCGTTGTTTTGGTATTTCCGACATTTCTGGCTAATTACAATTATCAATAATGCTCTTCGAGAATTGGTACCACTACGCAACTTTAATACAGTTAGTAGGGATTTATTTCTTCAGATGACGCCCAAAGCACGATACAGAGCCATGTTTACTACGGGCACTCTCCTGGTTCTAACCGCGCTTGATGCCCTTTTTGAAGGTATCACTTCGACGTACAATAGTTTGACCTGACCTGTTAAGTTTGTAAGTTTAAAAGTACGCTAATTTTTACCAAACATGTAGAAGGTGATACTTTTAGAATCACACATGTATACTATGCAGTTGTTTAAAAAACCTTCCAGACAAATCAATTACGTTCTTACGCAAAACGTAAGTCCATTAGATTTGCCAAATCTCAAAAAGAGTTACATAAAATAATGCGACCGATCGGCGACGGCAAATTAGAATTGCACAAAAATATAGAAAAACTCTTGCTGGCCGATTGCATGCATTCAGTACCATACAACCGAGAAACCAATGGTGCGGGGAGACATGAAGAAACACCGGCCATATAAATACCAAATATTGCCATTGTCAAATCAGTGCAAGCAGCTTTTGTGTCTCAAACAGTAACAATGTGTAGAATAGTGGTGTGTTTGGGGTTGCTACTCCTTGTAGCATACGCTAGTGCCAATGTTATCCAAGTACAGGATATGGAAGTAGCTGCTTCCAAACATCACCACGACCATCACCACGAATCCGGCGGTGGACACGAGCATCACGGACATCACCATGAAGAACACGGTGACAAGGGCGACAAGGGACATCACCATGAGCATCACCACGATGAAGAAGATCATGGAGACCATGGAAAACACCACGAAGCTGGACATCACCACGATCACGGTGGTCACCATAAGAAGCACCATGAAGAAGGTGGACATCATCATGAACACCACGAAAAAGGACACCACCACAAAGGCGGAAAGCACGGCGAGAAAAAGGGACACAAGAAGGGCCAGAAATCCCACGGATACCACAAGAAGGAACACAAAGATAAGTACCACAAGAACCACAAATTCTACGATGACGCCCATAAGGGAGGACACCACGAGAAGCACGGCCACTTCCACGGTTGGCACGGGGGTGAGAGTGGACACCACAAGAAGGGAGGACACCACGACAGCGGCCACCACGAGGACCACCACGGAAAGAAGGGACATCACGAGAAGGGACACCACGATCACGATCACAAGGGATGGAAGGGACATGGTGGGCACGAACACCATCATCACCATCACTCCGACTATGGAAAGAAAGGAGGACATGGACACCACGACGAACATGGATATTCGGAGAAGGACTAGGCTGTTACTACTTGTTGATATGTTGTTGTTTTTTGTTGAGTTTTCAGTACTGTTATGTAATAAAGATATTTAATATATGACTTTCTATTAAAATCGTAATGTATGTTTATTTTAATGGTGCAGACAAGTTAAATTCATCTATGAACCCTATACAGTTCGTCTCAAGCGTTAGCAAAATGGATATTTTCACAAAGGTACAAAAACTATTCATAACCTAAATTTCTTTGAAAGAACTAAGCCATCAAACATTATCATATTGCATAATTTTTGTTCATACCTTAGCATTTCCTCAATCAAAAATAAAACGATTCTTTATGCTTATCAGTCCTTTTACTAGGTAAATCAATATCTTCTGTAAGAGATTTTTCGGTAATCGGTTTTACTCTAACATGTTTTTGCACCAGAAGGTTCAACAGCTCTTGAAAAATTGTCTAATAAATTTGCCGATTGCATTTTATTCTTTTCCTACACCTGTAAAACTTACACTAATATGACTTGATAATTTTAAGTATGTCAGAGTGCGAAAAATGGTTAGTAAGGTAATTTTGTTCTTGTACTTCCTCCGTTTAGGAGATTCTCATGGCTAGATCATCAACTACCTCAAATATTGACGAAGTGGGTGATAAGACCCAGATAAGTTTACCTTACCATAGAAGATCTACGCTCGTATTGATATCACTCGCAAAACAGATGCTTGATCGTCAAATAATCTCATCCTCCTGTTCACGTCATGTATGTAAGTATGAAATAGTGTCATTTTGTTTTATATTACGGCGAATGTTCCCAATATCAGAATCGAATGAGTCAAATGTACCATCCAATAAGTTTTTGGCATATTTCGCGAATCATTGTTGTCATGGCCCTGATGACCAAATTGCAGATAATTCCCGGGCTCAACATGCTTTTTTCTGCTTTTTGCTGAACCGCGAATGTTTATAGAGGCACCTCAAGTGACCAAGTTGCAACCTAGTTCGCATTATGAGTTTGTTCCGCATTCTAACATTTTTGCCTTTAAAAGAGTAACAATCCACATTTCCGTTATGCGTCAACGTATACCCAGACCTGACATTGTTAGTAAGAATTATTCGAAACAGCAGCGTTCCTTGACCTTTACTTTTATTTTCATAAGTTTCTGAATTATTTTCACAACGCGCGGCAGCTAGACGTTAATAGATTGAAGCGTGAAATCGATTAAAATATTTCGACGTTGTACAAAACAAGGCGTGCAAATAGATTACAAAAAGTAGTCATGATTTACTGAATCCATGCTTACACTCTGCATAGACTTTTTTTATTTTTTTATGCTATATGGAAATATTAGTCTAGGATCCCGTGTATTGCAAAATAGGCTGGCCAAAAATCGTCAATTCTTTGTTATTAACACAGGCTTGTAGTAACACTGCTTTGTTTTCTTAGTAATGCTGAGTTTTCAATAGCAGGTTAACTTCCAGTTCGTTAGCTGTAACCTGTGATATAAAAATTAGTCTATAAGTCCGTTGGTCAAGTTTTGGTATCCTGACATGTAACTGTTGACCTGCAAACACTGCCACTACTTCTGGGATTTAACAACTTTTTATTTCACCGGTAGGTGGTCTGGCAACTACGATTTTAAGACAAACCTGACATTTAAAAGCACGTTTTGAGGTAACTTCTGATAAGCAGTTAACCTGCAATTAAAAACTCAAGTCTAAAATAAAAGGTGTATATCAAGTACTTATACTTATATGATCGGAAAGTGTCAGAAAATACTTCAAAAACTGAAGAATTCTCATAATACCAGACACAGAACATTTGAAATTTGAACACCGGCCAAATAGTTCATGTTATGCTAATCAAATGAGCCGCAAAAAAGAGTTCCGCTGGAGATGCTGGCTTTTAAATCTTGGTGCCTTAGCCCCTGTATCTTCAATGTACTCAGAGGACAAAACGATATAATAGAAATAAAGTGAACGCCTACTGTGTATACAGGCTATCCTAACGAAAATGGAAAGTAGTTTAATAGAAAAACTATATGAGGTATTCAAAAATGGTCTACGTAGCAAGATAGACAACTTATAGGTGTATATCTCTAAATTATTCTACTGATTCTTGCATAATCTTGTGGCACAAAAAATAAGTTTTTCAATGGAACATCCTATATCATATCACATAAGGTACTTGACTCCCCTTAACGCCTTGTCCCTAACAACGCCAAAAGCCATAATTCAGAAATCCACCAATGCAATTCAAAAACCATGTGATATAGTTTGGTAGGTTTCTATCCAGGAAAGCACTTCTTCCTGAATGCAACATGCATTGCCATCATTTACCAACAACAACGTTATTGGCGGTAAAGTTTTTGTTGCACGAATTTTGTTGTTTGCTCATTGCATAAATTATTTTTGTTGATATCCACGTTATTTTTGGTAGGTTTATTTTATCAAAATAATGGAAGGAAAATAGTAGATTATTTAAATTTGACTAGTTCTTCAAAACTAGCTGATTAATTTGAAAATAATCCTGATAGAAAGGAAAATGAAGAACAAGGAAGGTATCAAGATGAATCCGAAAGAAGGAGTGAATAAAATTCGTGATGAAAACAGGAGAGAATTTGGTACAGAAAATAAAAATACCGAAGTAAATGTTGAAACAAAACAACAAGAAAAACAAAAAGTCGACGCAAGCAATAATAACAGAAAAAGTAAAGTCCAAAGAGGGATACAAAGTTATGATGAGAATGATGAAAATACATCTACTGAAAAAAATAATTCGAAGAAAAAAATAAAAGATTCACTCCAAGAGAGTTGGTATTGCTTTATTTGTCAAGAAGATCGGATTTATGATATGCGTCTATGTGTCATTTGTAACCATTATGTTCACGAAGGGTGTATAGGTCTATCGTAAAATGATAAAATTTCATTTGTTCATATTAATTGTGAGTCTCAATAAACTTTAAATAAAAACATACATGAATACTCATTATTTTATATTTTTATATACATAATCAGTTTTATACATTTCTTAAATAAAATCATAGCTGGGGTTATTTGGGACACGGTGTTCCTAAAAGCGCCAACACATTGCATATCAAAAAACGAAAATTTGTTTGAATTGTTATAAAAAAATTGTACTATATTTTTATTCGAATATAGGTATGGAGAAATAATAATTATCAAGATTCATAAAATGTTAAAGGTTATTTATGAAGCTATGAAACATCAAACGTTAATATGGCGTTATTATTTAGGTCAAGTACCTTATTTGGTAAAGACGTTTCGAGAAGAAGAAGATCGATATAATATACTGTAGGATTTTGAGCAATATTTTCTTCGCCATCTTATCAGTTGTCTAAAGAAATGCCTTCATTTGAAAGCTTCGAGTCCGCCATTTTGGGTAGCTCTTCATTACATTTTGGAGAGAGGATGAAAATGTGCGCAAACTTCAAGCTCAACTGCGGAAAGCGCCGGTTAAGTGTTCTGTTTATACAGGATGATGAAAAACGAAAAATGTTGTATTTTCCACAAATAAGATCAAACAGAGCACCCTGTATACACCACCCTATTAGGTTTTCCATTTCATAAGCTTTCTTTTGATACTAGGTTACTTTAACATTTATCTGTTTATTTCGAAAAATTTTAAAAAATCATATGCCTAATTATCTATTTAGCGACCACATCGCATCATCCATATAAACAATAACTTCTTGCTGGAGTGCTGTGCTTAGGTCAGAGCTACCATATTCCATAAATATCTAATTCGTACACTAAAACTCATAGAATCATGACCTAGTTTTCTATCTTAGTTTCTCTTAACAAACGTAGTTTTCCTCTAAGACAGCAAAGTTCTGTTTGATTTATTTATCCAAATTAAATAATTAATTAGCTACACATGGGAGTCAAATAATAGGTAAGGTAAAAATCATGATCTGAATGCATTATTACGCTGATATACGAATTGTGATTGAATCTTCAGTAAACATAATCACTAAAATAAATTATTTGAGTGTGCCATTAAACGAAAAACCACACAGAAGTGTCTCGCTTTGAAATTCCTGAAATAGTGTGAAGGATCTTAGTATTCTCTACAATCTACGAATAATACTACGGTTAATTGATATGGCATAAAGTAAAAGCGGCCACAGATAAGCAAACAAAAACTAAATGATGATAAAGTTACTTTTTCATTAGATGATTAAATATTTCTGGAATGTAGTAGCTTGACCTAAGCTTAGAACTGTAGAGAGAAAATAGGTGAATAGATAATTATATGATTTTCTAAAATTTGTACGTATAGTCAAATAACCGTTCTCATAAGCGAGTATAAATCTAATACCATAAGAAACTTAAAAAACGAATGGTGTGAAAATCAGTACTTTGTATAATATCAATCTTAATAAAAAATATAGAGTGTTTGTTCCATTTATAGGACTACACACCTATAGGATGTCAATCTTGCTGTGTTCATGTGTTCATCATGGTATCGTTAAACCTATAATAAAGACGAATTAGTTGTAGTAAAATGGTGTAGGCAAGGCTTACCCACAGAGGTTAAGTCACCAAACTTTAACACCCTGTATCCCCGATAGAGAGCATTTCTGGGTTTTGCGACCATTGAAACATTTGATCAGTACAGCACAAACTATTATTTTTGAAATTTTCACTAAATTGACCGATGGTCAAATTCCATATGTTTTGCGCCTGGTACTTTACAAAATTTCCAAATTTTCTTGAATTTCCAAAACTTGTTGGTTCCAATATTCATTTAGATCTGCAGTTCTGTGTTAGTTAAGGGCACTTTTGTTTTCTCTCGTTTTCTCGTGCCCTTTGAATACGCATCGTTTGAAAACGTATTGTACCAGTTCGTTCACAAGACCTGTACCCCTTTTACCCTTTATGACGATGATGGCCCTCCATAAAACAATCTTGCTCATTTCCATTTTTAGACTAATTAATCAGCCAGCGGCGAACATAAAAGGAACAATGGTGATCCGGAACGTAGAAAAATGGAAACAAAAAAAAAACACAAAACATCTGTTTGGCGTGGTGGCGCGTGTACGAAGTATGCAAATGCCTTGGTGTCGGATTCCGATTCATAAATCACGGGCGGCTGTGGGCCCATTATAGCGGGAATCGAGTGAAACACTGTGCTCCGTATCCCACTTCTGATATTAATCTTGCTATTAATTATTTCAAAACGCGCCATGCCGCAGCGCTGGTGCGGAGAGGGGGCACGGAACACCTAAGGAGTCAGGTTGCAATTAGTTTTTGACTGGGAGGATTGGGGTTTTCATATTATCTAGTTATGACTAATGAGGATCTGACTTTTATTGGGGATTCAGTACTGGGTAGCTTGGTTCTCTTTTACAGTGTGAAAAGTGTTAAGGTTTGCAAAGGAATGTGTAAATACCATGTTTGATAGTTGTACTAAGGATGTGATATCTTCGCTACGACTTTGCTATGCTGAACCTCTGTCTTGTTCTAAAAGCAATGTATCAGAAAATAAAACATATGATGTAATTCCTCCTTAGGAGTCTGCAATATAAAAATCCTAAATGCGGTAATTCAGGTAAAATGACAGCAAAATGGCGATTGCAATATACCTCCAGCTACGTGTGGGCTACCCTAGCTGTTATGTGACCCACTGATTTGTTTTACTTTCAAAGTGAGTTATTATGTTTTTGGGTGTCATATAACATGCACACTATGAAAAACCATGTCACTCATTAACATCGGTCGTCTGTATGGCCCGTCTACAACTTGGAAAGTGCCGTTTCGATTTTGATGAAGTTTCCACACAAAATTACTGGCCACTAAGGTCACCGGATTTAACGGCTCCTGACTTTTTTTATGGAGATTTTCGAAAAATAGGGTTTATGCAACAAACCAAATACTGTAAAGCAGCTGAAAAACAATGTTACGGAAGCGAGTGATAATATTCCTCCCGAAACCGACCAAAAAGTGATGGAAAATGTAATCAAGAGGGCTTGCGTAGCTTCCAGAGGCGGATAATTATCTGATATTATTTTTCATACATAATTTCTAAGTCTCAATAAAAGATTAAGATGAAAAAGATGGATGTATTTTATTTCATTTGACCAACATGCAGGATGCAAAACAGTAAGTTACATATCGGCCACCCTGTATCTTTGGCATGAGTAAAAGACGTTTTATTATTCTGAAATGTGTGAGTTCCGTAGCATTATCCACCTGATAGACATAATATCACATATATTTCCTATAATATTTACTTCGACGATTTTTCCCAAGCAAATTGAAGTAACGATATTCGCTGATTTAAAATATCTCTAATTAAAAATATCAACGAAGTTTCGACGCAAAAGTGTTTCTCCAGCGCCCAATTATCCCTGATTACAAAAAAGTTGACGCACAATGAATGCTCACGAAAGTTTGTGAAAGCGCGGTAATGTTTTGTTTCACGTATGGAAAGTCCCACGTTATTTTTCGTGCAAGACTAATTTGATGTGAAAATTCAGAAAGTTTCGTACCGTGGAAAGTTTGGAGCTTTTATTTCCAACAATTTTTTGTATAACTTAGTTTTCAAAATGTTTTGCACTCAAATGATAGAACTTCGCTCTTTTGAATGGCATTGTACCTTACACTGACTTGATGTTCGAGTTTGAGTTTCATACAAGTTCATACCGAATCCGGAACACATTTAGATCGCAATGATTCTTTTTAAAATATCCTCGATAACTTTAGGTATTATGGAAAAGTATAATAAAAGGATTGATTGTTGATTCTCTGTAATCTTGGCCAAGCTACGTTCACATATGACCATCGAAAAATAACTGAATGGATGGTGAATGGACTTTAACACTTCAAAGACGCATACTGCCGTACTTGAGGAAAATGTAATAAGGTTACGAATGAAAAATATAATATTGTTGAGGCTATTTAACAAAAATAGTTATTTTTCCACCCCATGTCAAATATTTTATATATATTTTTTAAGCATAAACGCAGAAAATCATTATTAAAGTAAAAAGTCAGTAGTTTTCAAATAACACTACCTTTATTCTCTACAATTACTTCCCTTTTACAATTACTTCCCTTTTACAATTACTAGCCTATTGTGATGTTCCCTTATTCAGTCTTTTATGTAATAATTTTATTATTTATATAGTGATTATTGCTTCACGACACCCTAGATTTGTTACTGGATTTAATATGGTACCCCAAATTACCTCTACCTGAACTATATTCCTCTCCAGAACCGTGGTTCCATCCTCTGACCTAATTGTCAGTAATTGTGCGCACGCCAAACTACAGCTTGCGCTAGTCAATCAGAGGTGGCGCCTTGACATTTGATTGTGGCTAGGTAACCATAGAGTCGTGCTGTTCCGTGCCTTAACACCACACCGTTCCACGGGATGACACAGTACCAACTCACTTAAACTGCGTACAAAGCTAATCCTTTAACGCAACATCAACAATAATGTTCATGTGATCACTCTACTCTTAGCCCTTATACAGAGCACAGCGCACCGTGTAAATCAACAAGTATTGCGCCATCCCTTAGCCTATAGTGGTGTTGACTCACAGAGTACCACAGTCATGAGATCATTCTTACACCGTACTTCAATCCATACTATATTCGTGTTGCTCTTCTCCAAGAGATGGCATTGCACCACTCAATTTATATCTTACTAGTGCTTAACTGGTCCTGCGCACAAGGCGACTCAAACGGCTCAGAAAGATTGATCAATGCCACAAAATTTGTTACGAAGCATTTCAAATTACATCGTTGTGCTGGCATCTGTCGATCAGTGACATCTAGTTGCAGAGTTACGTGCCAGTTAGGGAAACAACGTGATAAGTTGACGCTGTTTAAAGACCGCCGGAGCGCTAGTATCGCACTTCCATCAAAATGGCAGCATGGCAAAGTAAGTGAGGTTATGTGAGATGCCACAATAAAAGTTGACATAGCGAATACTGTCAGATCTACACTAGAGAATTTTTAGGATATTACCTATCTTGAAAAGTGACATGTCGTTTTTTTCGACATTATTTTTTGTGACATTTAGTAGGTTCTTCTACAAGATGTTAACTTAGCACTAGCTGATGGACACCTGTTGTGAACTCGTTTTGTAGTTGTACTTGTTGCCTAAACATCATGATGCTTCAGTTATCAATGTCTGACTCTGATGTGATGTAAAATCTGCTTCAGAGATGGCATTATTGGAGGTCTTAAGCTGTAAGTTGTATACTATAGCTAAAATGATACGGCAGTGCATACGTGCATAGTGAGGATTTGTCTGCTAATATGTGCTGATGATAATTTTTCCGTGACGTGGCTTAAATGCACACATAACGGGCGCGGTGGCGATTTCCCGTAGTGCTCCTCAAGGTTTTTAAAAACACAAAAGAATTGGAATAATCGTAATTTATAAGTTTGATATTATGCACACCCAGATGCGATCTTGCTATTTAACCAACTTTCTTTCATTCACATATTCTCTACAGACTACTCGTACTCGGCTTCATAAAACATATACTTGATTCCTGCAACCAACAATGCATGTAGTTGAGTCATTCCTCCATAGATGGACGCTTACAACAATCATAGCGAGCAAACGTGGAATGAACTATTTCTACCCTGAAAACTACCTATTCTGCAAGATGACGTTTTGTTGATTTTTTGTTTTTGTCGTTTTATAGGTTTTTTTACATAAGCTGTACCGTTATGATCTTCCTTATTTCAAGTTTGCGCAGTGACGAGACAGTCCGTTATTGGTTATCGAAATATTAGTTACAGAAAACAAGGAAGGACTTACTCGTATTTAATAAGGTTATATTGTCCTTATCTGGCGCTGTTGCGTTTGTAAGGCTGGATAAGCTTAATTGAAGCAATTACATATTTTACAAACACATTGTACAAGAAATAATGGAAATACTATTCTCAGAACACAGGTTAAGATAAGTGCAAGAAATAGGTAATTTTTTAACAAATTGCATTGTCTCGATTTTTGTTATATGTTGTGGTCACCTGTCTTCCTGTGGTTCTATGATTATGAACCTATTCATTTCTTGTCCAATTTGAACACATTCGTCATTTTTGTTGTACTTAAAAATGTCTATTACTGCCTTACTTATTGTTACTTCAGTATACCAGTACTTGTCAAATGTGACAGTCTGTAAGATAATAATATTTATTTATGATGTTTACAAACGGCACTCGAATGAATATAAAAAATCTCATTGAAATGAATGTGATCACGATATCACTGAAGGTACAGTTGGGTTTTCTCTCTCAGTTCGCCCGGTATGGCAGTTGTACTTTTTCCCGTATAGAAGTACGATACCAGCGCATCAAGTACACGCCCAACTGAGTAAACAACCCAAGCATTGCTCAGTCAAGGAATCCTTGAAAATCAATCTTTATTCAGGTGTAGATAAATAAACAACTTTATTTACACATATTAAACGTTTACACATAAATACTACAACAAAAACATAAATAACAAAAAAATCATCGCCTGGCGATGTAGATCATTAAAGCAGTCAGCAGAAGTGCGGGATAAATACGATGTCATATTCCATTTTCGTCATTGAAAAGAATTTCCTATTTATTATAGCTATTGATCTAGTTAAAATGTATCCGATAAAGTCAAAGAAAGCAAATAGTTGGCACTGAGTGTGGTAAGTTCAAAGAACATGAGAGGAAAACTATAGCATTCTAATCTAGAAGTGTCTTCACTAAAGGCTTATCCCAGCAAGCAGGTGCAGTTTATTACTAGTTTTCTATTCATATGGTATTCTGATGGAACAGAAAACTATCTGGGTTGTCGTCGTAATTGAAGTAAAATCTAAAATTTCCGTAGGCCAGATGTAGAATATTAGATAATTTATTGTTCTTTGATGTACTGTGAGTGAAAAAAAAATGAGAAAGCATAGTGGCATAGTTAACAAGCTACTAGTAGCTTGGTGAAATATTAAGGGAGTAGTACGAAGTTTGTTTTTTTTAGAGCTGGAAGAATTCATCATTTTGCCTTAAGAGGAAGCAAGCTCTGGTACAGTAGCAGAAGGGGAAATTACGTGGAATGTTAATAGAACTACGCTATTAATTGACTTGACATGGAGGGAACATATACGATTCATACTACTTATAGCATGGTTGAAATAAATATTCTTTAACATTATCATCACACGACTCTGCGGATTTTATTTCTAGCTCGTTGAACATATATAATCAGCTCAAGATTTTCATCTTCATTTGAATCTATTCCAAAGTAATCTTCAGCGTCGCCCATTTTTTTGAATATGTGTTATAACCAGCGCGATATGCGGTTGAAATGTAACTTTGATCTATAGAACGTTGAAAATTTAGTAGAGGCACAAAATGGCAGACACAGAGTCTAGGTTCAGTTCAGAACTAGTTCGATGGCTTGTTGCAACAGTGCTTAAGTTGTGTTTTCACATGCATACTAGAGTCGGTAAGCGGGAAACATATTAAAATGAAACAAATTTAAAGTGATTAAAGTGGAAGACTGATTCAAAGAGGATATGCAGACAGAAAGAGGGCATCAAAGAAGGAAACATGACATCTGAGAAGTGTTGGATTTAAAACATACATTTTAGAAAATGGATTATATCAATAGACAAAATCTTATGACCATCTAGAAGTTACCAGAAAAACTAGTTTTGATGGGACTGGTAGAAGTGAATTTCGTGTGTAATCCAAACTTTTTTAAGCAGACAATAGGGCATAAGAACAATTAATTGATGTGAAAAAAGACTAGCGCTTAAACAAGTATATAGTAAAAGAATTACAGGTAGTTGAAGTGGATACTCATGTAAAACGTAAAGCAAAGGAATTACAGTGCATCAAAAAGTTATATCGTTAGGTAAAACAAAATTTATAAGATAAATAGAAAATACGGATCCAAGACTTAATTGACTTATATTTATTTTCAGGTAAGGAAGTTAAAGAAGTTAGTGACGCAAAGAGTAACACAATAACCATTATAATGTACTCTGCATTATACTATTTTAAATAACAACGTTCAATTATTCTCACTATGAGATTAACTGATAAGGGAAGCTTGTTGATAAAACGATACAAGCCTAACATAAAATTCTTTCCTTTTATTATGTCTGATATGCGCGGAACAACCTTTTATCGTCAGTCCTAAGTTACTATGCATACAGAATTGAAATAAACTGTTAGCATTTATGTTAAGCACAAAGATTGAAAATGACCATTGATTGGTTACTGCAAAACATTCACATTCGTGTCGCTGTCGTCGTGTTATGCGTCCGCAACGCATCGTGGTAACATTTTAGTAACACATTCCTTTATACTATATTAATTTAATAATGACAAATACGCAATGCAGCGGTTCTTTACCAGCTGAAAGAGCATTAAGGAGATTATCTGTCTGTTCCCTGTCAGAGGCTGAAATATATGCCCTAAGAATGGCAGGACCCGTTTCTCAAATCGCTATGTGGTCTTTCTGTGATTGCCGCAAGGCATCATGAGCGTTTTTATTCAAGCTATGACTCGATGCCCACGTTGTTTTACAGTAAGCACAATGCGGTGCAAATGTTCCGCTCAATGAGCGTTTTTGGTCTTCAAGCGTAACATCTGTATTATAGTCTTCCCTTTAACAACTTGAAAATAGAATATGTCCACCACACCTTATCCCGTACCCTGAAAATCCTTGGGTTTACCAACACTTGTGCACTCGAGATAGGAGGATGGTATGCAAACCTCCTCCATATCTCGACCACACGAGGCACCACCTCCCATTTATCCTTAGTTTTTGTGCTCGTTTGCGAAGCCGTATTCCTTGCCACCGGCATGTCCTCCCTTCTTTCCATAGTCGGAATGGTGTGAGTGGTGAGACTCGTGTCCTCCATGGCCCTTGAACCCTTTGTGATCCTCGTCGTAGTGGCCCTTGTCGGAATGTCCCTTCTTCCCGTGGTGGTCTTCTTGGTGGCCGCTCTTGTGGCTGCCGCCCTTCTTGTGGTGACCGCTCTTTCCGCCATGGTGGCCGTTGAACTCCCCGTGTTTGGAGTGGTGCCCGCCCTTGTGGTAGTCATCGTAGAACTTGTGCTCTTTATGGTAGTCGTCTTTGTGGGACTTGTGGTGGTAGCTGTAGGACAGGAGGAGTAGTTATCAACCAGCTCTTATGATAGATGAGGAATCTCACGATAGCCACCTACCGATGGTTTGAAAAAACTGCTACCATTTCCACACGTCGGAATGCCAGAAAGACCCCTACGTCATGGGTTCCTGAATGCTTAATACTGGTATTCATATTACTAGACTATGACCGTTTTGATGGTGGGACATCTATCTGTGCATAGTGCCGATATCGGTCAGTTATAAGCCTGAAGACGTAGGTGTTTTTTTTCTGATATTTCAACGGATGGGTTGAGAACGATAGCAGCTTTGGCAAACCATCAAAGATCACAAAACAGCGCTGTCTGCGGTTGGTCATAGTCACAGGTGACAGAAAGCAACCAGGTTCATTTTAGCCGTGTTTATTATACATAGAAAAACCATTCCTGGTTTGCTTTGTAAATACTTTGTATTCCAACCAGATGACAATCAACCGAGTCTCTCTGTCGTCTAAACTGTACGCGATGAAGAATGCAGTCGGGAGAAGAGCTTTATCATCGAGTGTTTCAAAGATGCCAATTCTTGAAAACGAGGAACAAGAATAACTAGTAGAAAATGTTCTTCAGTGACAAAGAATATAAATAAAAATTATATGATTTCTGTCAAATTTTGTATACTGTTAGACCGTTCACCTGGAGACCATCGAAGATAACTTATCGATCGGAACGACGTATATTTTAAATTATTCTAAGACGATGGAAGTCAGAAATAAATATTTTGAGAGCACAGCAACGTCTACACTTAAACACAATATTCATGCATCAATGCAGGCAGCGTGGTGAGGTAGTTGTAGACTGTCGAGCGTGGAGGTACCACCCATCTCTAGGGCGTGGTCACATGCATGTGTGTTCTTAAGCTACAGTTTGAGTGACGTCCCTCTTTTTCCCCACAGTATCCACGGATATTGAATCCTTAGGCCTGCGTCTTGGCTAAAGAATAAAAAAGCAGTCTTTCCTCCCGTTGATGCTTCAAATGTGTAATATTCGTGGTGTTCATATTTAATATCAAGCCTTGAAACAGACCCGTGACGATTAATAATATTCCGGCATTGATCTAAATGCACAAACGAAATATTATACAGCTGACTCCAGAGTAAACACCGCATCAACATATTTGAGCGCATTTCTGCTCCCATAGTCACACACCGCAGTACCCGCCACAATACTTTCGCATCTCAAAGCTTCTATATTTTTACCGCCATTATCGTTTTCCACGGACACAAACGTGGAAATGCGGAAACATAAGATCTGCGAGTAGTCCAGTGAAAAATGTGAAAAATGGATTAACTAGACATCTGGAAAGAGCTCGCAAACCAAAGGGCCATGCACGTCTGTCTCACAAAGCGCTCGACAATTCCGTAAAGTTTTGGTAAAATGAAAGCAATTCGGATAACGTATTTTCAAAATTGTGATACTTCCATTTGTTCCGGAACACAATACCAGCTTTATCATATTAAATGATATACCCTGCATCTTTTCCAGTTTTTGGATTCGGCGAAACGTTTTGTAATTGCTTGACGCCTACCTTTTGAGCAATTTTTCCCACCTCGTGTAGGTATGTGGCATTACACTCTCCATATGTGATGCCGACATAAGTCTACAGGGCGTTTTCTATCTATAGCACCAGACAGTTACTGGGACTGATTCGTTGGGAGGTCCTATGAAAAAAGCTCATATAAGCACATGTCCGGAATTGCTTTGTTTGGAATTGAAAAAAAAAATGCCGAATTTATAATATATCATAAATATCGTTAAACCGATTTAGCTGAAATTTGGTGCAATGGTTTGAAGTGATGAGACGTTATTTATAAAATATCATAAATATCATTAAACCAATTTGGTTGAAATTTGGTGCAATGGTTTGAAGTGATAAGTTGTTCTTTATAAAATATATACCATAAATAGCGTTAGGCCAATTTGGTTGACATTTGGTGCAATGCTTTGAAGTAATAACTCTAACTAGATTGAAATTATTAGGTCAGTGGGCACCGCAGCCATATTATTAGAAAAAAGTGCGCCATTGACCTTTTTTAGCAGTTTTTTTATTTATTTAGATTAAGCAACCAAAAATACATTGTTTTGGTCTCTTTTGTTTTCTTCGTATCTTGATTATTAGGAAAATAAACATTCAAGTCTTTAGAATGAGTTAAAGCTATTTTCATTATGTAAAACAAAGCTAAGTTTGAAGAAAACACAAAAAACAAAAAGTTGTATTTTCAGTTTCTTAATCTAAAAAATGCAATAACCACAAAAACAGCAATTAGCGAACTTTTTCGCAAAAAACTTCAACGCCCTGTATCTCAGAAGCAAAGCAACTCCGGACAGATGTTCATAGAAACTTTTGTTTTAAAACGACATAGTGAATCACCTTCCAAAGTTTCGTACCATTATAATTACTACACCCTCAGCGTATTTCCGTCACCGTCTGAAAATCTAGTCTAAATTTCCTGAACTATAACGTGAAAACAATGAAATGCAATTTACACTGTGGTGTGCTGCCATTTGAGGTCCGTTTGTTCTGAAAACGCAGCGTGCACTATGTAACTGGCTATAGTTACAGGCAAAAATGGCAAAGCATTTTGTGTTAAGTGCGTACAAAACAGCTGTTTCGAAATTAAGTTGCTTGAATATCTACAAACAGCTACCATGACATTAGCTAGTTACGGTCTATATACGAACTTTCCTAGAAGTAATCAGAAAACAATTCTACAGCTGTGGATAATGTTCAATATAAGTGTACCATAAGTACAGGCAAAAGGGAAAAAGGGCCGAAGTGTGCCATAACGTATAACTCAAAATCTCCTTGAACCTACTAACAACCTTGAAAAAACTACTGATTCACTGTATCTCAACCTTCTGGCACAACTACTACTACTATTTTAATAACAATAGTCTTTCACACAACTCTTGATTTGATGGAGCTCTAGGTCAAGTTAATGAGAAGGCCAGCTCTGAAAGCTTAAAGCTTCTCCATGGCTCGACAAATCCCATAAAAATTTTTCAATGGACCACAGGGTCATGTGTTTGGAAGCTCCTTATGGGTGCTTTATAATCCTAGAGCACAATTTAGTATCTCCCAAAATGGTGTACGTTCCGTTTATAAAAGTGATAAATTTTGATATAAGGAAGGCTTTTTTTTCAACAAAAAGGCTCATGTAACATACTATAGCTTAAGACGACTGGTTGTTGAGTTATAAGAGATTCAACAAAAACGTTCACCTGACCTTCATTCCGTTTACAAACTGTAATTTAAGCTTATTAACTTAATCCGTCCAAATAATTAGTTGGTGACGTTTTGCATGAAAAGGCACTTATCAAAGCTGTAGTGTCAGAAAATTTGGACTAACTCCGGTAGTGGATTTTGGGAGATATGTTGTGATATAGGAAGATCTACACTGACAGTATAACCAAAGCAAAATGAAGCAATGAAATCATAAGGTAATGTACTGGGGATGCAAATAATATAAAACATTGCTGTATTTCTAGCTGAAATTAGCCTAGGGTTGACTTAATCACTCAGCCATGTCTTACAAGCTAAAGCAAAAAATCTGCTTCATAATGTACTCTTGAATTTATCCTATTTTATTCAGTGAAATTTTATTCGTCAAAACCTATAAAAATGGTTATATGTTTATTCCTGATATATCGAAAAACTGAAAAAGCAGTGTAAGGTTGTTTGAGTATTTCCATTCCATCTTATAAATGAAACATTTAAGTCTTGTGAGTTTGAAAATGTTTATATCTTCTTGTACCTTTGACAATTACGTACTTTGCTCATTTGAATCTTTTGTCTAAAGACGAAAAATGCATTTTTCATAGATTCTCTGATTCCAACAGTTTTACCTCATGATTCCAGGAAAGAGCTTGCTTAACTTGCGTCAGAGTTCGTGCTTCCTTCATCTAACCATATCCTACCAATTCTCCAGAGAACAAACACTACACTGCATTTTATCACAAAATACTTCGTTTCACTCTCAACATTCACACTTTGTAACATCACCGTACCCTGTGGTCTTCTGTCCTTTCTTATGCCCTTTCTTCTCAGCAAACTTTCCTCCTTTGTGACTTTTTCCCTCAGCATGATGCTGTCCATGATGCCCTGCCTCATCATGGTGTTTCTTGTGATGCCCACCTTCCTCTTTGTGATGTCCCGCTTGGTGATGTTTTCCATGTTCTCCTTTGTGCCCCTTGTCATGATGATGTTCACTCTTGTATCCCTTTTCCCCTTTGTCACTGTGGTGTTCATGGTGTTCTGAATGTCCTTTGTGACCACCCCCTTCTTCATGGTGGTGGTTCTTATGGTGTTCGGAAGCGTCAGGGACCAAGTCGTGATCAGCTGTGGCGCGAACCACTCGTGCAGCTATTTCCAAGTCCGCCAAAGCTTTTTCATCGCGAAGTACACTCCCGTGAGTGGAAGATAGGGTTAGGAGCACCCCTAGACACCACACAAGCACCCTCATTTCAAACTGTCAACTGGCACCAAGTGACTGGCCGATTTCTATTTTGAAATTCGTATTTATACCCGTGTGTAATAAGGTTTTCCGCTTCAATTGGGCTTTGCGGTTTTTTCTGAACAGTATTAAAATAAATTGGACGCAGCGCAATATAGATTTGCGGGTTTCGTGTTTTCATCTCGATGATGTAACGTTCTGTCATCTACTTTCACTATCCGCCGGTTGGTAAATCGGAAAAAAGTTAGTTGTCGGAGGTTTTTTCGATTTTGTCGGTCCCGTGTTGTGAATTTGTGAATGACGAAATGACGTGCCTGGATAGTGTGTCGAAAACGTGCTTGACCTAGTAACCGTGAACTAGGCGACGCTGGTATGTTTGCCAAATAAGGTTTTGGTGCTGTTTGCAGTCTGGACTTTATGGTCTAGTTAATTTCAATACAGTCATAATCAGGAAGGTCAAAAAGGGTGAACGGCGGAATTCAAATTATCTAGATCACTAGACCAGCAACTGCTGTTGAAGTATTGTTTAGACAAGGATGAACATTTCTTCGAACAACATTCTGAGATTTCTGTGGACCACCCACTTGTTCACTTAATCTTTGTCCGTCTTCACAAGACTAGACCTTTCATACCGCTTTGAAGATTAGTAACAACATGAGACGTGGTTATGGTCACTTGAGAACATCTTTCACCTAATGATCTGTTATATGTACCCGGGTATATAAGATATTGGCAGTATGAACAAGGAAATTCAGTGTTAATATTCAACTCCATCAAACCAAACCTTCAAATCAGTAAAAATTAGCGAATTTTCCTATAAAGGGTCCCCCAAAATGAAGTGATATTCTCTCGAAAGCATAATAGAAGAGAACATGAATCCATAAGTTCCTATGAATTACGCCACTGGATATTAATCATCCGTAAATTTTATTTGAGTATCTTCAGATAGATTACGTTAATCAAGGCAAACCTATGTTTGCGTTAGATTTTGCCAGCTTTAGGATTGCCTTCTTTTTATAACTTGGATATAAAATTCACTGCAAGGATTTGATTTGACATGCCCAAGTGTCAAACGGTTTCGCCACTCAGACCAAATTAATTTAGCATGAGAAATACCCTTTCCATTACTGCGTTTAGTATTGGAGCCATAAAAGAAAATAACTTTGGAAGATTTACAAAGCCTTGTTTGTCTTTAGAAATACTATATTTTGGAACGGTGCCGAGTCTTTGTTATGCATTGCTGCCTCCACCACTTCTTTGACTTTACACATTTCATGTCAAAGAACGAATTAATTTGTAAATTTTAGATTATCGGCGCGGGAACAAAACTACAGCTAGTGATGTAATGCGTACTATCCTGATCACTTGAAATAGTAATCTGATGCGTAATTGATTGACTTATTTTTTGAAATAATATTGGATTTTAATAAACTAATGGGTATGTTGGGAATCTTTGACCCCTGAAAATCGGTACGCTCCATACTCTCCATGAATTGCTGATTGACATTCCTCTACTGTTTCAAACTAAAGTCTAAAGGCTCTTGTATAACCCCATAATGGTTCAATTATGTAATGTTAAAAATCCGAACGGCAACACAGCTGATGGAGTATTGTGTGTGCTGATCGATCTTCCCGAGCAAAATCAAACGACAAATATGACGAACAAGTCAATTATTCAGCATGATTTATAGACCGGAATGAAATTCATCATACACTTTTGACATATGCAAGATAATGCCTGCACAGTTGCTCTGTTATTTCCGGTACATGTGCGTGCATATATGGGATCATTTGCATATTATTTCATTCCAAAAAGAATCAAAATGAATTAGAGGTTTGATATCTAATATCTTCATAGTTCTGCTAATAAACAAATATAACTCAAAAGCAAGTTCTTGAAAACATAACGCATTTCAGTAAGGGTTTTGTATAGGAATAAAATCAATCGGCCAGGATCACAACACATAGATTATTCAAAATCTTGCATTCATAAGTTGATTCATATGGATTTTTGGATCACTCTGAACAAAAAAGGACCATAGTATGGAATATGGGGATCGCGTGGCCCTTTGGCACCTCTATCTTTTCTATGCCTCAACCCCTGTGCTCCTAGCAAGGTTGAGTAATGGCAATGAGCTCCAACCTCTTGACATTATAACCGTTTTTCAGAAAGGATGGTACATGGGATTTACCACCTTTTCCGCGCCGTCACAGGGAAGCGGCTATAACCAAATATTGAATATTATACATGTTTGGCTAAAAAATTATTATACAATTTAAGTGGAAAGAAAATGTGCTTGCAACTTCCAGTGAGATAAATGGAAGCCGTACGCCGTAGCTTAAGTATCTGAAGTAGGGTAATGGTTGGAATAACCTAGGTTTGACTCACGTCCTGTGCAAGGTAAAGGCAAGCTCTATTTGAGGATCTAAGCGTAAGTAACGAAAGAGAAGCCTTAGACTGTAGAACCGTTAAAACAATCTTTCTCAAAGATATCTCAAGATACTTCTAAATTTCAGAGAGTGTTGTCTAGATATCTACTTCTCTATTATCCTCCTAACTTTTTGCATAGACACACCTAGGTCCTTAGTAAGTTCCCTTTAATATTGACCTAAGCGGTTTAGAGTCTAAAAAACCATAAAAACGGATATTCTTAGTGCTTATAAGCTCGGTGAAAACTCATTTTTGAGGTGGCGAAGCATCTATATTGAAAATTAAGTCCTCCCCTGCAATACCCTGAAGAGTATTTTGTGCTTAGTTCATTCTAAAGTATTGTTTATAATGCGCATCAGCTATACTGTGCCTAGGGCCGAGATATATGAGACATTTTATTGGGTATCTTCTAACACATAAATATATTTACTGTACTAGTTGTATCACCAGCAGATACGTCGTTGTTTAAGCTACAAATAGGTAAAAACGGTTTTCGTGATTTCAGTTTTGTGTTCAGCATAGGATAATTCAAACATAGCAGTAGCTGAAATTACTCTACTACCCTAGAGCATAAAGAGCTCTAAGCATTACATTCTTGATTGTGTGCGAGGTTTAGAAGGCATGTTAAATACCCATAAAGTTTCCTTTTCTCCTGACTCCGTACACTGTACTTTTATTAAGCATATTCTACCTGAAGGCAGCCTGTGCTTAAAAAAAGGATCTGAAGTATAGCACCGTACTAGAACACAAAAATGAACTTAGACATCTCCGAAAAGAGACTGTTTGGTTATGTTAGATGGGGATGGGATCTTTCATCACTTTTTGGTGCTTATCCTATACCTATCTTGATTGGGTATCTTCACGATTTGATCTCATTCTAGCGCTGTCCATGAGACGGTAGCAGCACGAAATAGTCTCCATTAAAGTATATCTCTAAGTTCATTTTTGTGTTCTGCTACTGTCTCATAAATAGCGATAGGATCTTTCAGATCCCTTTTGTAGATGCCAGAATACCTTTTTTCTAATGGTGCCAGATGCGATACAAGATCGTCATCTCCAATTTGGATAGATGGCACTTGGATATTTTAATTGAGTGGATAAACTTCATTCAGGAACCTAAATCATATCATATGATGTAGTTAAATATGAGCTTTCTTTTTATTTTTCAACATAGTCACCATAAGCATTTAAACTATTTTCCACCTGACCTCTTTAAACCAGTTAGTATCTGTTTCTTTCAACATGTTACCATTTTTCAACCGACTTCCACCAAGAAGTTCCTTATGTTTCGAAAAAAGATGGACGTCTGATGAAGTCAGAACTGTTAATTCTCATCAAAACTACGTCTACGAGCGTCACGTGACTATCTTCAGGCTGAATACGTTAATCAACGCTTCATAATACTTTGTGTCACAATAAAGTATCGTCAAAATACCGCGATAAACATAAAAGCCCCACCGAAAATTAAAATTCAAGTGTTACGCCCTTGAGAAATAGGGTGAAATTCATTCAGACTTCAGACAAATTCGACTAGTGTCAACCGTGTTAACGCCAAAGAACGGAAAATTTCCAACGTTATCTCATGAAGAATATGTCATTGAGCCGATTTGGTCGCTTTTTTCCCCCGAAGGTATTTCAATTTGCATACATTAAGCTCCAGGCAAGGGTTCACTTTTTGTAAGTTCGTGAAAAACGGAGGTCTCTGAGATAACTAAGACGCCGTGGGACACAAAAAGGACCGTTCACGTGAGCGCTTAGTTAGAAACTATACAAAAGTTTTACATAAGAGGGTTTTTTTGTCCTTTAATCTAAAAACAAGGTATATAATATTCATCAACTTCCTGATCAAAAGTTTGTTTAAGAACAAATTATCCCAGAATTATTCTCCACGGTATGAAGGCTGCTTGAATACTGCGATTACCAGGGTTATGCTTTTAAACCTGGTGCGTCAAACGCAATACCACCACAGTGTAAACCAGTAAAATCACTCTGGCTAATATTTGTCAGACGAGTATAATTTACGCGAATGCACTGCAGCATGCAGAACAAAGGCCTTTCGAATAACTTCACCGAAAAGAGAGATCCACTATTTCTATAGTTCTACTGCCCAGATTCTAATCCAATTTTGATACAAACCTGCTGCTATGCCGACACTTTAACTGATTTTACCAACAGTGGCACCGGGACAAATAAAAAGTTAGAGAACATCAGCAAGCTTAATTTAATGAATGTTTTTTGAATTGCTGATTCTCTCACTTCTTACGCTACTGGACTAGGAGTATTGCAATCGCGAAAATTTTCGAAAATGAGACATTTTGATGAAATTTTCACACAAGGTTGCTACCATGCCAAGGACGAAGAAGTGTTTGAAAACCGGTCCAGGTTAAAGCCAAAAACGAAAAAATTGAAAATCACTCAAGCTTCGTTGTTTGATGTTTGTCGTTTTTGATCATTTTCAGGAAAACTTTTGATGGGGTTGAAATTTGGGGGTTGGGTATTATAGGGGGAAGGTGGGTAGATGTAATTTTTTGATCCTAATATATTTATACGTTCCCAACCCCGAAAGTTCTATGCACCTAATGGTCATATCTCTCACATCATAGATTTTACGTACATCCTCCTTTAAAACAGTACTATAGAGAAGTATTTTCTATCCGCGTATTTCCTGCTATCCAAGCTCATAGCCCGGCGAACAAGTCCAGCTGGCTAATCTTTCCGTACATCAGCGCAAAAAACATAGACGCGCCATGCCCAAAATGAACGATCTCGCTGCAGAGATGCCTCGCCATTGTGGAAAGGGACAACGTTGAAAGTAACTACCGGTAGGCAAAGGAAATAATAATAATAATATCGACTAATTGTATGGGCCTGTTTGACTGACTTAATCCGTTTGATTTCTCTGTTGCATATGTTTATTTTTTTCTCAGGTGCCATTTTTTTGTTGTGGCAAGAAAGTTTTCAGGGGTTAACACCTGAAAAACGCCTAAATTGGTTATATGGGGTTTTCTACTTATTCGTTATTTCGTGCCATAATATAAATATAGCTTCTTTGACAATTCTGAAACCAGGCATGACTTTTATGGTTGAAGATGTATATATCGCTTAAAACGCTTAGAGTTTATGTGTAGTTAAAATATCTCTGAGCCGCATCTGTCAATTTCAGTGTAAAGAAGTTTACAGAATTCGATTGTCTTAACAGTACAAATTATTGGTGGTTAGAAATCTTCAGATTTTTCGAACTACAGACTAAACGGATTATGGTATCTGATGTTCCCTCACTTGATAGTAAACTGCATTCTTTACGGTTACTGCAGACGGTTTCTTTTTTAATTTGTTCAATGTACGTGGCACTTACAAAGGCAAACATG
Organism: Acanthoscelides obtectus; assembly: GCA_963669975.1. Lineage (NCBI taxonomy): Eukaryota > Metazoa > Arthropoda > Insecta > Coleoptera > Chrysomelidae > Acanthoscelides > Acanthoscelides obtectus. The sequence continues at coordinate 38,907,761 of CAVLJG010000007.1, read as the reverse complement.
GATAAAATCACAAGTAAAAAAAAATGTTGCACGTGATGCTAACTGACAAAAAAGAAACAAAAGTAAGTAAAGTTGCAAAATTAAAATGGAGATTTGCCTGCTTTAATATTAGAGAAAATGAATACAGATGGAACAAAATTATCAGAAATTGGAGACTTCATAAATATGCTTAGGAAGACTTTAAATGATATGGGCAGATGATATCCAGGAGCAAGCGGTATCTAGATGGGTGCAAATAGCGACAAACAGAGAAGAGTGGAAAATGCGAACTTGTCATATTATCAGGAGTCGTGCTTCTGTGTCGCATTAGATATGCAGCTAGTACACCTACTTGACTCTATTTTTCCTGCGTTTAATAAGGAATGTCTCATTATCATTCTGTCCACGTTTATTATACTAAAGCGCTTCCTCATATCAAATGATGGTCCCTTTCTAGGCCAGTATTGGCTTGGGAGTAAATAGAGATCCTTGCTTGGAGGCATGACGCGACAATCCTACGTCCTGGCTCGTCGACGTTTGTGTGTTGTCCTACAGGATCGTCTCCAGGGATGCCCTCACGATGGCTGCCGTCTCTCTGGTCCCTAGCCACAGAGTTAATTAACAGGCCACCCCTCCCTTAAGTCCGTAGAGTCCCGCCTTTCTCACAATGACCGTTTCATTATAAATACTACTTCAACCACACGCAACAACTACGTGTATCGCCGAAGGAGGCAAAACTCTACCTTGCGGAGTCTTCAAACTTATATTGGTTGGATTTCTGACAAAAAAGTCCCGTCAAGTAGGTTGACTCTGCTATTCCCAGGTTTATAAAATATTATGTTCGGCTCTTAGGTAAGAGTTGCAAAAAGTCTATGACAAGGTAATTTAATGGATCAAACCTATCAGGTAGATCGATACAGTTGTGTTTTCTTAGTTTTACTTTTCTGTGTTTTTGGACAATCACGTTCCAACATATGATTGACCCATGTACAAGCAATGTCCTTCTATGGGCAAAAACATATTTATTTATGCATTGTAAGTTGTTATTGTTGAATTATCTTCTCACCCATTTTACAACGTTGCGATCTAGCACTGTCTCGTCTGCTTTATCGACAACCCGACAACGTTGCGATCTCAGCCGAAATGTGTAAGTCCCACCACCGGTATTGCTTGATGCCGATTTATATTTTACTTCCCACGCCAATGTCGAGGAATTCTAATCCCAAAAAAAAAATTAAAAGGAGATATTAGGTTTTTACCGTAATCCTTGGCCGTCCATAAGTTAAAAAGTACTACTTGGATTTTGGTGGAATTTCCACACAAGGACGGAATTGCTTTGTGGTTCTTGAAAACCGATCCAATGCTGGTGAAGCTAGGGGAATAACGAAAAAAAAAAGAATTGTTCAAACAAAATGTCACGCATTACATTTACGCCTGTGAGAAGGTCCGATCTAAATTCAGCAACGCCGATGATGCTCCAGCCACAGCGTGTCAACGATGTAATGATACCCAGGCGTACGAAAGTTTTCCAGATATTGTGCATCATATATAATCAAAGCCGATTATTACAAAAAATGTAAGCTAGAAATTCAATGATGATCATTCTGTTACATCACCAGCTGTAAAGGTTTCCATGGCCAACCAATACTAACGATATCAGAACGACAATACCATTTTTCCCTTATACTCATTTTACCTTACGGTCTGTCAAGGTACAAGGATTTTCATAACCAGTGAATAACAAAAGATACCATAGTGTGCAGAATTTATTTAGATACTACGAGGGATGTCTTTTAAGTTTTGCATATAGAAACATAGTAGGCCTCACGGATCGAACGTCAGTACTGAATCTTAACCTCACCCTTTAGTAAACTTAAATTCAAAGTTACAGAACAATACGTGCAGTGTTCTCACAACAGTGAATTGTTAAGTGTCACCAAGTCATTAGAAAAGTGGAACTCAACCGAGAACATTTTCGCGCTATAATTTATTACAACTTTCAGAGACAATTATCGCAACAAGAATGCCTTGCTGAGTTACTGTCTGTTTTCGGCAACGAAGTGCCACATCAGTCGACAATTTCCCGTTGGTATGGAGACCTCAAAGGTGGACGGGTGAGTCTTAGCGACGATCCCAGGGTGGGTGCACCAAAAACGGCAGTCACCCAAGAAAACGTCGATGCTGTGCGCAAACTCATCATTGAAGATAGACATGTGACATATCGCGAGATTAAGGCGTCCTTGAAGATCTCAAGGACCTCAATTAAAAAAATTTTACATGAAGAATTAGGAGTAAGAAAATTAGTTTCTCGCTGGATACCCCACCTGTTGACTGAAGAGCAGAAAGCAGCCAGGGTTAATTGATGTCAAAAAACGCTTGACGGTTTCAAATCCGGAAACTCAAAAAATGTGTTCAGCATTGTTAGTGGTGATAAATCGTGGATATACTGTGATGAACCATAAAATAAACGACAGTCGGCTGTTTGGGTGTTCCAAGGTGAAGAAAAGCCAACAAAAGTCATCCGTTCTCGAAGTGTTTCGAAAAAGATGGTCGCGACATTTGTGTCAAGAGCGGGTCAAATTGCAACAATTCCTCTTAATGAGCAAAGAACTGTTATTGCGGATTGGTATACCACCATTTGTTTGCCAAAAGTCATCACCGAGCTTCGAAAAATCAACGCCGAAAGAAGAATCATCCTCCACCAAGACAATGCAAGCTCGCAAACAGCCCAAAAAACAAGGCAGTATTTAACGGAAGAAAACGTGGAATTATTGGACCACCCTCCATATAGTCCCGATCTAAAACCTAACGATTTCTTTACTTTTCCGAAAATTAAAAACAGATGCGTGGTCCAAGGTTCCAGTCACCAGAAGAAGCAGTTGACGCATTCAAAAATGCCGTTTTGGATCTGACAGCAAACGAGTGGAATAAGTACTTCGAAAAACAATAAAGTCATTTCGAACTACCCACCGTGTTGTTTTATTTCCATATGCAAAACTTAAATGACATCCCTCGTATATACAGAATATATCATACATGCTGCATATTAGAAGGCGAATTACCCAGAGTTGCGTGGAAAGTACATAGTCGATGTACTTTTACGCCATTTTTTTTAAATACATAAACATGATCAAACCTGTAAAACACAGGGATCTTGGGACATCTAAACGAAGGAAGGAAAAACAGGTGTAAAGTCTGGCGAAGCATTCTATTAAAATAACATTACCTTCAGTAAAAGATCGGGAGGATCATATTGCATGTAAGTATGCCCCTTCAGGCCTAGTAGTGTCCCATTTTGCACATCCAAAAAAACGCCCCAAATTGCGGTATCAGCTTTACGCTTCCCTGGAGGTATATATTAAAGCCTTGAACTCCTATTTCACTTTATCGTTTTTGGTTTTGTCATTTATTCTCCATATTTTTCCACACCCGGCCTGTTTTACATATAAATAAGGATCTCAGATAAGTGGTCGATATATTTATACACTCAAATCGCAGACGTATTTCACAGCCTAAAAGGTTTTCCAGACAAATGCGCCTGTTTTGGGCTTTATCGGGAGCATTTTCGGGATTAGTTGTTTTGTTGATCCCCACAGAAAAGGAGCTGCCGCTGATAAGCGATGTTATATATGTGTACATATAGGAACATGGGGAATTTTCTAATATGATATGTATCTCTGCCTTCCATGAAATAACTAGAAAGTTATTTCATGGAATGTTAGCCAATTTGGTTGAGTATTATTGAAGGAAAGGTCTCAGTGTTATTCTCTATAGCAACTGATGGATCATGACTTCTTTACTTCCAGGTTTTTAGTTATGTTTTGTTATTGGGCGTCGAAAACTTTGCCATCTCAAGACAAGCAACATGGTTCCCCTTAGATGTCGAACTACTGCTCCTCGAATTTCAGATCCATGGACAATGCACATGCACCATTTATAGTCGACGATTGCATAAAAATTAACCGTTGTGTTGCGACAATTGTTCTAGGCGGGTTTTCGTGCTTTCAGGGACTTTTGATGTTTTCTGAACGACGCACGAGGGTGACGTATCTGGCACACCAAAAAGACTCCTCACTTGTCGTTTTGGAAGGTTTTTGGGAATGGAATACCTACCCCGGCGGCTCCGAATTTTGCTGGTAATGCGCGATGATAACATTGTAATGATGGCTTCGCACAATTTCAGCATGTTACAGGTTCGTTCAAACTATTGTAGTATCACACTGTATAGGAATGCTTGAATAAAGGGTAAACCAAACGAAGTATCATCTGAAAACCAGGTAAGCAAAATATATTGTGACAAGTGTTAATTGTAATTAGAAAAAGTTACCATTGAGACCGAAACGACGCACAATAAAGAGGAATTTTGACAACTCAATACTAACTTCAGTGAATAAAGGATTACAACAGAAATATTAAACAGATCAAGTTAGTCACATAGACCTATAAAATTTTTCCATAGAAATCCTCTGCCCTTTAAACAGTACCGACTCCCTTGCTTTGACTAATATCGAGGCTCGCTCCTGCCAGCGACAGTACCTTGGCAGCCACCACCGACTACAAAACACCCATCGGTGAGACTGCGGCGCAGCACAGCCGTTCCGACAGATGCGAACGTTGAAAACACTTCTCTATCACTCCAAGTTTTGGGAGCAAATGTAAAGAGAAACCTATGTAAATATAACAAAAGTATATTCTGCTTCACCACCTGCAGCTCCCAAGCACCAACTTTGACCGGTTTTCAAAGCTTCCGTTACCGATTCCATTTTCAGAAGCTTCTTTGTGCGTGACATAATAGTAACATTGAGCCAAATCTGCATCAGAGACCCAGCAGTACCTTCCAAGTTACATAGGGACCAATGATTCATTTTAAGTAAGTAAAGTATCCTAGAATACTAATTTCACCTTACTACAACATATTTGAAAAACACTCGTTTTCATTTACATGTATCTCGGCAACAGTGCAGACTAGCAATATTAGTAGCTTTCTATACTATTTCGCGATGTTCTTTCCGCTCTAGAAATTTTGGAAATGTTGTTGATCTCATTATACTGAACTAGAAAAAACCTAGTTTTTGCCACAAAGGATCAGTCATTAGCAGGACAGTGACAGTTAATGATGTATGTACTTTCCAAACAAAAATGGATAAAATAGAATGGAGAATAAAGAAACAAATACAATATCGCTATACCACACAGATGTTATCCAAACTACTCGTCAAACTCAGCTACATTAATTTTTTCATACACTTGATCGTAAGGTAAGCTATTTGTTATCTTGACAGGCTTTTTATACATGTTCATACTCTTAATACCACTTTTTCCCGAACGATGTTCATTACTAAAATACATAGTAGCAATGATTTATAATGTACACAGGTGTCAATACGCAAATAATTATTTCTTTTAGATTAATGACGACAAGCACGGCATTTGCTCGTTTCTGGTTATGACGAGATGCGGAAAAGAACTCTAAACTAGGCTGTACAATTCAGATTATGCGGAAAACTGCTCCATGGAAATCGTTAAGGCGTTTTCCACATAACAATTTTGAAAAAACAGGGTTGTAAATTCTGTTTGCAATTATCTTGGTCCAAGAAAAATCTAGAATCTAGGGTTATTAGTCAGCGATCGTCCACGTCAAAGAGGTTCAATTTACTGGTAAACCTGGTCAGAAAGGTTAGGTAAAAGGGACACTAAGTAGACTTTCATTCTTATGGCTGATTTTTACATCTTTGTTAAACATTGCTACGAAGAAATATTCTGCACCGCCTTCAGAACAAAAAGTTTTATCCAAAAGTTATACTACACTTATTTTTCTTCCCACGCCTACTGGCTAACAAATATAATAATCGCGGAAATTTTCGGAAATGAAATGATACGATTTTTTGATCTTATACGACATCACTTCAGTTGGTATGTCTGTCTGTTCGCTAAACCGTGACACATCTACAACTTGGAAAGTACCGGTCAGATTTCGATGAAATTTTCACACAAGGTTACTACAATGCCAAGGACGAAAAAGTTTGGCCTTAGTTCCACGCTTGATGTGTTGGGCAATCAGACACCGGGGAGAAGCAATATTGCCAGATGAACTAACGGCAGGGCAGATAAAGAATATATATGTACTGACTGTGTAGCCGTGTTTGACTGACTTCATCCGTTTAATTTCTCTCTTATACATGTTCGTAACTAACTCTTTCCTCAGATGGTCTAACTTGAGCTGAACGTAATCTTTTATGAACAGATGAAGGCGTTGCGTAGGAAGTACGCATACATTTGTAGTATGAAAAACTTTATATCAGACCCTATAATTTTTATATACATCATATTTTTCTAAACGCTCATGCGGGCAAGTATTACCTAGTATTACCTATTTTAAATCATGCAATCACGCTTTATTATCCCTTCTTAACGTCTATTTTGAAATACAGACTTCAAAAGGTACAAAATTGCTGTTGTAGATTTGTTTTTAGGCTCAAAAAGTTTGATCGAATCTCAGCTAAAATAAATGAGTTAAAATGGTTAAAACTGGAATATACTCATAAATATTATACTTCTATTTTAGTTCACCGTATTTTATCATCACAGAGCCCTGCTTACCTGAAAAGAAAATTAGTCTTTAGGCGTGATTTGCATGATTTAAATACGAGGTTCACTAATAAACTTTCTCTTCCTAAGTTTCGTTTATCTTTATTTAGAAAATCTTTTTCATATAATGCTGTTACTATATACAATAGTATCGATGACGCGCTTAAGTTTAGTTCTGTACCGATGTTTAAAGTCCTTGTAAGGCAATTTTATTACAATAGTCAATGTAATGGATAGTTCAATAGTTTTTGATTATATACTCTTCGCTTTGCGGTTTTGTGTCTTAGGCTTTTGTTTATTTTCATTCAAATTATCTCATATTTTCTATGCTATTTTGTATTTGATCACTTCTGATGATTGCATTTTATTATCTGTGGCTTTCTTCATTGTTAGCTTTTATTTAGGGTTAAGTAGAGTAGCTTAGGCTAGACTTCGCCCTGTTGCAGATTTCTGCATTGTATATAACAATACTCAATAAAGACATAATAATAATAAAAATAGAAGTCACTTTATAGTAAAACACCTTGTCTAAAGCTCCTAAAAGAAGTTATTTCCCTCAGGAACCTTTCGACAGTGCTGAGTGATATTTTATTATAATGTTTTACAAAGTTAATATAAAATTAAGTTATCAGTTATCACTTTTACTTAACTTTTCTCATCGAATACCAATAAAGTACTCCTCTGCATATTTTGCCAGCTGGCGAAATGTTGAAAGTCCATATAAATGGCAATGACTAACGTTTTGCCTTTCAGAATATCAGCAATGTCTGACAACACTTCGATCATGCCCACCATGCAGAGGTAGTTGAGGCCTTCAAACATGAAATCAAAGTAACTATGAAAAAAATTCAAGTCGAAATCATTGAAAATGTATTCGAAAATTGAGGACGAAGTATTGTAGCGCCAGTCAATTAAGTCATTTGATTGACACTGTGTTCCATTCTTGAATGTCGAAGTTCAACATTTCCAATAGGGAATGTTCATTAGTAATTCTTTTTATATAGCCGATTCAATATTCAGTTTTTAGTCCCCCCCCAATTTGCTATGTGCTAAGTGGGTGGTGGGGACCGATAAATCAATCGCAGCCCACGCTGTGCCAGAGATGCGAAATAACTCGAGATTCAAGTGTGTCAAATTGCTATTTTTCATCCAATTTCACACTGAATTTGTTGCACGTTTTCATGTCAATACAAGCTTTGCTGTAAACTGTAAAAACAATGGAAAAAACAGTACGTGCGATACAAATTTTATGCGTTTCCTACAGAAACATGGAAATTACAGCAAATAATTAATTAGCTGCTGTAGATAGGAAAACGTGAGCAACATAACTAATTAAGATATTAGTAAATATAATTTGGTTTTACCATACAGGGTGTTAGATGGAGATATTTTAGAGGGTAATTTCTGATTCAAGAGTTTTCAAGATACAGGGTGATAAATTAAAAAAAATAATATTATTATTGTAAAAATATTTACACGATTCTGTTGAAATTTGGCAATATTATTAATTAGATGTATTAAGAGACTAATTTTTTTATTGTTGTTTTCCAAGGCTCCTGCGATTTTTTTAGCAAACATTTAATAAGCCAATTTTGTCCAGTTTCATACAATTTCTCGAAACCGAAGTGGGACACGAAAAAATGCAAGAGTCAAAGAAGCTGTACTTTAAGATGCTGAGTCAAACAAAAAATATTAAAGATGCAAAAAAGGCAGTGGCGTACATGTTTTTGCCCATAATATTCACTAAGATGCCCCCCGGGATGCCACTGGACCTAATAATTTTATTCTGTCTAGGACTAAATTGGCCTCTTAATACAGCAAATGATATTGCCAAATTTCAACAGAATCGGGAAGATATTTTAGAAGATATTAGTTTTTTGTAATTTAGTACCCTGTATCTTGAAAACCCTGCTATTCCGAACCCATATTTATAGAAACTTTTTTTCATATTTTTATAACAAGGAATCACCTTCTAAGATATTTCCGTTTATTTTTCGAGCACCCTGTATTGGGTGCAAGAATTACATCATCGATCTGAAGTTAAACATTGACGTAGTTAATACAGGCTGACGTGAAGCTATGTCATAAATACAATTGCATTAAGTAGATAGATACCAAGGGCGGATTCAGGATTTCGTGTAGGGGGGGGGGGGGCACAAACGATATCTGGGGCTGATCATTTTACTTCTAGAATGTATCCTATTATTGCTCCTTAAATCCATTGTGTTCTATCTGGTCAAGGCCAGCTTGAAAAAAACACATGGAAAATGCTCATAATTCCTCAGATAGGCAATATTTTATTATATGAGAACAAAATAAGTACGTGGCATGTATAATTAACTAGTGTAATAATATTAAAGATTCAAACATAAAAAACTTCATTGCTGGTAACAAAAAAAATAAATAAAACATTCTGAGGGACTCCGAGACGTATCCCAGTCCATTCCACACAAAACAATGTTTTTGACTGCGAAAACGAACACGACACGGCTAGGATGGGAGGTCAAAGTCAGGCGAGTCTGTCTGGAACGCACATCGCGTGGAGGCATCATGGAAGAGAGCTCTGAGGAGCAAAGCGCGTTGGTGTAGCGGTACAACAGAGCTTCATCGCCGACGGCCCGACTGTGCGTAAGGGTCCGGAGACGGTCTGTTAGAGAAGAATCATCGATCAGTCGGACAGCCCTCCTCTGGTCGTATAATGTAGACGGGGCGGCAGCACCCCAAATGTGTGAGTAATACTCGAGGCGAGGCCTTATCTGGGCCTTGTATAGAGTTAGAACGTGATGCGGACAAAAGTACTTCTGAGCCCTAAACAAATAGCCTAACTTTTTCCAAGCAGCTGCCGATCTTGACGAGATGAGTTCGTGCCAGACCAGGTCCTCGGTGATTCGGACTCCGACCTGTCAAAGTGAATGGCTCTTTGGCAGAGCTCGGCCATCCATCGAAACCGGATAAGCTTTAGGACGCTTTTTGTTCATCAAGGTTAGTCATGGTTTTGGAAGCATTAAACTGTATAAGATTGTTGCGTCCCCACGCAGTGATAACCACCAGGTCTCTTGTCAGGAGGAAGTAGTCTTCTTTTTTCCTGCTCAGCGGCAAAGATCATCTGTCACTCTGAATTCCTGCATGTAGATTGCTGTGATCAGCGAAACTGTGATTTGGGTTGATCGTGCAGGAAAGGAGGTGGTTGATATGTAAGAGGAACGGTGTGGGAGCCAAGACCGATCCCTGGGGATCACTTCCGTTGACGTTGTGGGATAAAGAGGAGAACCCGTCCATAATTACGACGGATATCCTGCGGCCAGAGATAAAGTCAGCCACCCTTCTACAAGACTTTTCTGCGAGGCCATAGAATGGAACTTTGCTCAAAAGGGCAGCATATCACAGCTGATCGAATGCTTTCGTGATGTCAAGAGCAACAACATAAGTCTCACCATAAGACTGGATGACTTTACTCCACAATTGCTTGACGTAAGCTAGGACGTCCTCTGTGGATCGCAGGTGCCGGAAACCATACTGCCTGTCGCTAATCAAGCTGTGACGTTCAAGGTAATCCAGAAGCTCGCCATTTAGGCACCTCTAAATCACCTTACTTATAACAGAATGCAGAGCTATAGGACTGTAGTTGTAAGGGTCGGTCTTAGATCCCTTTTTTGGGATGGGTTAGACATGAGCGAATTTCCAGTTTTTCAAATTACTATTGAGCATTAAACAGAACATAAATCACCTTTTAAGTACAATCTGTATAGCTAATATATTAGGTACCCAGACTTAGATTTGTCACAATACCCTTTATAAGTATAAACCGTAAGAACCGTGCTGTAAACAATTGATGTCAAAGAGGGTCAGCATTTTGAATACCAAAAGATTCCAAAAAATTTCAATGCTCAGTTACTATAGCTATAACTTATAGTTAGTATGCTTCTGTCGCCATGATGTGCCAGAAAGTAACACAATGGTGTTAGATTCAAAGGCAAGTGTCAGACGTCTAGAGGGGGGCGCGCGCCCCCTCTAAATCCGCCACTGATAGGTACACACATCTAATGATATTTTATAGGGAGTTTGTACCACAGACGTTTGTCTTATGATTAGAGCTCTTTGGGGTCCATTCTATACTCTTCAACGTCTCTCATTTGCTGTGCTGGCACCAATTTCTTCCTTTTGCATAGCTTGAGGTGATAATCTTTAGTCATGTTGTATGTATTCAAATTCCTTACATATTATCACATTCATTTTTTATTCAAGTACGCAAACTACCTACTATAGAATGCACCACAACTTTTAAAAGAACTTTCATTTTGATGTTATTCAATTTCAATAAAAAACTAGCCGAAAATTGTTATTAAGCACATTGCGAATAGTTGGCATACGTGATTGGCGGAATCACGGTACGTTTTTCGGGAGGATTGGTCCACAAAAAAGGTTTCCAGAAAGCTCCAGCCACACTGGAAGGTGGAAGGTGCGAGGCGTAACCCGATAACATCGCTGCGTACGGCTGTTCCCCCTCTCGCGATTCCCCCCAGTCGCGCTTCTTAGTCCAGCTGCCGTCCACTATATGGAGCTCCCAATTTTTGATCCCGTCAAGTTCCATCACTCGCTTTTTCACGCCAAATGAACTCTACCCGTACATTGTCATGTACAGTTGACAGAGGTGTACGGCGACAAGAGTACGTCCGTTCAAGACGTTCGAAAGTGATGCAGGGCCAGTCCACGATGAGGAACGGAGTGCAGGCTGTAAATCTTGGAGGCGTTTATCAACATGTTCTAACACGGGAATTCCCAACCTTTTTTTTTTTTGTTGAGGACTATAAATTATATTTTCATGCCCCCTTTAATTTTTCAATAATACAAAAAACGCACATTATATAGGTACAAAGACTTTTATTTTAATTCTAATAAAGAAACTTTAAAAGCTTTTTTATCGGTTAAGTGTAAGAGTAGCCTAATCTAAATTAGCTATCTTTGTCCCTCACATGTACAACAAATAAAGGCGTTATTATTATTATTATTATTATAAAATAAGAGTAGGTACTAATGAGACACTTGAGATTGCATGTTCTGTACCAGTTGGTTGATTCTAGGTTCTGATTTTGCCAGAGCTATCATCAGGTTTTAGTTTTAATTGAAACTAGAGCAGAAAGGCCTGTCTCACATTAGTAAGTTGAAGAAGAAGGAACTAGTATTCGTGAAGCAAGAGCGGCAAGTGTCGACTTAACCGGCAATCGTTTGATCCAAACTTCCTCCAATGTTAAAGGATGGAAGTCATCTTTCATGGACGAATCAGCCTTCATTTCTAGATATTCTTCCTGAACTTCTTCTGGTAATCTGGGATCAGAATCGGGATCATCGCAAAGTAAAGTAAATAACCGACTGTTTAAAGTGCTGCTCTTGATGTAGTTTACAATCCTTATAGCCGAGTCCAAGGCCTGGCGTAGTTTCTGTGGCAATGTTTTGGAAGCCAAAGCTTGCCGATGAATAACACAATGTGTACTAAGCGTTGCGGGATATTTTTCTTTGAGTTTTTTTAGCTAAGCCCTATGGTACACCTATCATTGCAGGTGCGTCATCTGTGCAAAGTCTTGAAACCCAAATTATTTTTTTTCAACAAAATTTGATATTGAATTAAATATATCTTCAGATGTAGTACCTGCTGTCAAAGATTGGGAGTACAAAATCTCTTCTTGAATGATATCTCCGCCGATGTAACGAACATAAACTAATGGCAAAAAATGGCGATAGTTTTACTTTGATAATTATTTGCGATTTTATGTCTGCTGCAATGTCATCGACTGAGTTATTCGAAAGAGAAATAGACTTCCTTTTTCTTCTCCTAAAATTATCTGCGTGGCTTTTAGAACACATGGCTTTATTAATTCTTCACCGATAGTATGAGGTTTCTTTTGCTTTGCTATTGTAAAAGCTATTTCAAATGAATCTTTGAGATGCTGCGATATACCTGTGTGATAACTTCCCGATTTATCCAGTCTCATCCACTTGAGTGATTCTGCTTAAGAAGAAAAAAACTCTTTCGTCTTCAAAACCAGAGTTGGATTTGTTGCTTAAAATGCCTTTCAAGGCGATTGGGCCTCATGCCATCATTACTTAAAACTTTCATACATATCACACACTGAGGCCATTGTAACTCGTCTTTTTCTATGAAGGTAAATCCAAACTTGACGTAATATTCGGAAAACTTTTTTTTTTCGCTGCCATTTTGCACCTATAACAATTAAACAAATAAGTAGTAAATAAATAAGCAAAATACCTACATTTAATTACTAATTATATACCCATTATTTATCTTAATAACGTAATGTATTCAACAGTATATTGGCCACCGGGAGATTTACATTTTTGTAGGCAGGTTGACGTTATAATAGTAATTTTAAATACATTTGGAATCAATATTAGGTACTTAAAGTTCGTCGTTTCAAAATTATTTCGCCACTTTGGTTTAATTGTGATGTGGTGAAAAAGTCCCAATGGCCGATTTATGAGCGCATCCCCACTCAATCAACAATTTAGTAAATTAAGTAAAAATAGTTTCTGAAGTTCGTAGATACACAAACTTACCTTTTAACAGTCAGACACAATAATTTGACACACTCAAACAGATTTCTCAACAAAACATGTACATGGAAACGTCAATTTTTCGCAAGTTTGTGGGAATGAATGTCACAGATGCTCATCAACTACGGGTAGGTACAATTGTTTTCTAAGTGATGAATGTTAAGCGGAGAGAGACGGGGCTGCGCGCGAATTTCATGTTGTGACTTGTCGAAACTTGTATAAACTGCGATTGACGACGCCGGGTTTTGAGACAGCGGTTGACAGAATAAGTGAATATGCTATTTAGCTTCTAATTTTACGCGTGTAAATTAAACATTACATTGTAATGTTATTCTTTAATGTTGTTTGTTTATTTGCTTTTGTTTTTTCTTGCTCGAAAGCAAACACTTTCCGCCCCCCTTGACAGCTCTCTATGCCCCTCTTGGGAGGCGCGCCTCCCTGGTTGGGAACTCCTGCTCTAACAGGAAGTGCCTCAAGACGGGAGAATCACCATCTGTTCACGGATGGTGGAGTCACTTTGGTGTGCCAAAAGCGAATTATGGAAACAGTCACCACTTGGCGACATCAACAGTGCAAACCTCCATAGCAGACGGCTGCTGAGCCAAGAATGAGTGGGAAAACGTAGAGCGGGAGAAGGGAATCGAGAATGAGGGAACAGTCTTGCGCAACAGTGTTCCAATCTGACTGTAGCAAATTTGTGGGTTAACCCTCGTATTTTAGCGAAAGCATGGCTTTCAATTAGATTCGGCATCTTCTGGAGGAATGTTAACGCTTTTATGAAATTCATTTTTAATATATGGTAAAACGACAAAGACGCGTAACTTCGAGAATACTGCTATACATAATTAAAACGGGACGAAATGAATACCAGGCAATAGAATGATCGGTATCTCTCTGAATTCATCGCAAATTTCGGAATCGCTTTCTGAGGTTTCTGAAATCTCTGAGATTATATCTATCGCTTACGAGGAACGCGCCGACTGATTTACAGATGAATATAAAAGACCGAGTACCCTAAAAGTAAATCTCTTCCTATCTACAACCGCTTCAAATTAAGATAGGGTATCTGGGGACGGGAGCAACGAATCAAAGGCACTTGCTCCTTCATATAGGGTGGCATTCACATGGCTCGTTGAGATGCTTCTCAATAAGCAGCGCCATGACTGATCGATTTGGTTAGCTCCGCTGACGAATGTTATGACAATATATTTGATAGTAAAGTTTTAGGTGACAGTGTATTTATTTCTTGCGCAACGTCCATCGCGCAAAGCCATCATCACAATTTTGAAATGGTACCAGTCAAAACCTGGAGTAGGCATTTCCGCTCACAAAAGACGACCAGCCTCTTCAAAGCAACAAGCCAGCATTATCTTATTTGTTGTTTTGGATGTATTAGTTACGTCATACTGGCTCACCACCCAAAAATGCCAAACGACTTCAAGAAAGCAAAAGGTCACCAAGAACAATTGTCGGGGGGCTTGATTCTAAATGAGTTTCGACCATTAAAACTGATTTCGATGGCGCCTTGTGACGATATTAGCTGGGATTTGAAACTGCGATGATAATTGGAATATAGAAGATCAATATAATCAGATGTCAAAATTATCATAGCGAATCAAGTATATCGTCTCCAGGCGCCATCGAAATGAATTTCAATGGTACAAACTCATTTGGAATCAAGCCCCTGTTATGCAATCTACGAGTACTAGTGTTGCATCTGCATTTTCCATGGGACCGAAATTTGAGAAATACAGCGATATAATATATTGTTTTTTCTGTTTTGACCTAAACCTGTAATCTGTACTTCGAAAAAGGCCACATGGGTGCCCGATAGTTCCGTAATAAGTACTTCCAACATGGAGACGGCAGGATAGTTTTCAAATATTACATTAATGCATATCATCTGCTCATTGTTCATAATAAAACGCATCAGATTATTGAGTCAGCATAAGTGAAGTGTTCACTAATATGTTACATGCACGAGTAATCCTCTACCAGCCACATCTCTATGTTCAGTATCCGGTTACACTACGTTATGTTAACTGCTTGTAAACCTTTGTAATTGTAAAACGGAAGAGAAAATAGCATAACACATCGCACGCTCCTGCCAGCGCGCCGATCCTTCGTATTGTCAAAGTAGGTGCGCGGAAATCCCGTTGTATTCAAAGACACGCCGCGTTTAGCAGTGGCGTACGATGTGTTTAGCTTCGCCCTTCTATAGACAGTGACTAATGGATAAAGGACCAACAGACCGCACAGAGGGTCAAACGACAAATTGTAGTAGACCGTTGATAAAAGGTCAAGGTACACTGAAACTTTTTAGATAATCAAATTGTTAAAAACAGACAGAAAATTATATAAGGAAAAGATGTTCGTAAAGTCAAAGACTATAACGATGCATAATTTTGACACAGGGAATGTCACAGCGTAATGACAGTTAATTTCATTGTAAATCGTTGGGCAAAACTCAATGCATTGCTCTTGATACTAACGCCTCTCGATCGACTGTATATAAATGGCTGACTTCCTTGCTGTGAGCTGTTCGTGATTAATCATTGGTTTGTGCAGATTGTCTTTAATAGAGCAAAAAACTCAGTAAGAAGTGCGCGAGTACCTCCTGACTGGCACCACCTAGTGTGCCAGCGCTGATGCATCCGACCCACCCGTCGAAGATGCAGAAGGGTCCCTATGCCTTCGGGCCTGAAAGCAGACAGCTAGAAAAATGGAAAATGTCAACAGCCATCGGAGGAGAGTCAAAGTAGTCTAGGCTACACAGCTACCTTAGTCGAATTGCAACGGATAGATGCTTACTAGCAAGGGCGGCCTCATGACTACTAAGTGTTGTCATAACTGCATAATCAATGCGGAGCATACAACGAGGATGTAGTGGATTTGTGCGGAAGTAGCCATGTAGGCAGAAACCTAGATACCGGCGCGCCGCGGTTGCTATTAGGAGCTTAAAGCCACTCGCAGTCTCATCGCGCAACGCCATTATGGAGAAGAGCTCTGAAGAGCAAGCCCGTTGACACAGCAGAAGAAAATAGCCAGATTACCGACGGTCCGTCATTGCAAAAGGATGTCTGACCATTAGGGTCATCGATCAGTCGGATAGACCTCCTCAGAACAACATCGATCATAGATAATGTAGTAGGGGCGGCAGTACCCCAAACATGTGAGCAGCCGGTAGGTACACTACAGTTTTCTAGGCGGAATTTTTTGCAATTATATCTCATGTATCCCTTATTTTGAAGTGGAATGGGAAAAATAATAATCTGCTCTGACACTCAGGCGGCAACCAACCATTTTGGGAGACTTCTGGATAGTTCAGCAGTGAGGAATCTGGTATCGATAGTGTGAGTCGGTACGTGGTGAGCACGTTCGGGTACGTGGAAATGATTTGGCGAATGGACGCGCGCGAGTGAGGAAATAATGGAGAAGTTGTTATATAAAAAACGGTCTCTGGTATTGTGATATCATATTTAGGCATCTGCGACAGGCACGGTGTCAGACTGAGCGTTTTTTGCTTATATCTGGACAGACACAACAGGAGGCGCTCATGGAAGCATTGTGGCGCCACCTGCACGTGGTAGGAATCTGAAGATCCCGTGTGTGCACGCTGCGGGCTGGAGGACGAGCAAAGGTTGCATAAGCACAGGCTACGTCTATGTGACCATGAGCAACTGAATACGATGTCGTTTTATGCTTATTAGTAACCATTAGTGCAATCTAGATCTTTTCTGGGAGGCAGACAATTAAAGAAAACAAAGCGAATGTAAACTGCTGCCCCCTAGAATATTGCAACCTGCTCAGAGACTAGCGGGTATACAAAAAAAATCTTGTATATATCGGATGAACTAAAATATTGAAGAGCAGAATCACGGGGTAGTATATGAAGTGATTTAGGCCAAAATCCATCGTGAAGTTTGTTTCCGCTCATTGCATCGAGCTGTTATCAATGTTGCTGCATTTGTCTAAAAATAAATAAAGTATGCATGCAGCTTAAAACCCAAGCACATTGATGTCATGGATGTAAAGACTAATTCATTGTAAATTATATATAGAATCCGAAAAAGGTACTGGGGCTTCCACTTAAAGAATAAGGTTGATGGTCACTCTGGCAAAACTGTATATACAAAAATATAATAAAATAAAGCCTTGATTGGAACCAAGGAACTTTTGTATATAAAATAACGTTTTTTTTTGAACATATATCTAGTGGTTGCTGAGGTAAAAGGATAAGTCAGGTTATGTTGACCATCCTGTACGCCCTGAGAATAGGAAGAGGGAGTCATTGAAATAAAACCCCTGCTTGAAGCGTCGTTGTGCTACTAACGTAACGACTTTTATGTCGGTAATACGGGAAGCTATTTATCGTTTCTGTAAGATGGTTGCTAGCGTATAACTGGAACAATAATCATAGCGTAGCGCCATGTGATGGGGTGATACGGATAAATTGAGGATCGTACAAGGGTGCGAAATAGGATATGGCATTGAAGGGATGTTTGTGATATGTCTGTGTAAGCCAATCCAATTAATGTAATTTCTGGAAATTGTCATGCGGTTGCATTTGAGTTATGGAGCTCTGTAGGGTAATAAAGCTGTCTGAAAAGTGAAGTGTCATTGGGTCTGCATCGATGCTTTCTTCTGTGATCAAATAGCCGCAAGGTCAATAAACTAGTCCGATACATTTAGATGTGCTAGCAGCTCGATGCCTAAACACACTTGGTTAGCCGGCCTTGTAGTTTGAGTGAATAGGTTGCGAATGTCAGTTTACTTTTGGGATCAGCACCCCCAGGCGGCGAAGCTTTTTTGGTACGCGAGTAACGTAGTTGCAATGTAAGAGTCAATAATATAAAAAGCAGGGGCGCAAAAGTTAATTGGCATACCAGTAAAAGAGAGCAAGGTCACCGACCGCTGATGCACCTGAAACAAGCTTCCGACCTTCGAATAGCTTTTTGCATCCTACGCCCCTGGCGTAGAATATTGTAATCGGAGAAAATTTGTCTCCGCTATAGCTTGGAAAGTACCGTTCGGATTTTAATGAAATGTTCACATAAGATTACTTTTGCGAAGGATGAAAAAGCCTTATGATTTTTTAAGATCAATCCAGTGGGGGCGATGCTGGGGACAAAAAAATAAAAATCGCCCAAACTACGTTCTTTGACGTTTCAGTGGCTAGGAAGAGGTAATTGGGAGTAGGGGTTTTCAGAGGTCTCAATTTTTTGACGGTATACTTATACACCTCCAGCTGCGGTAACTTTACGCACCTTTTATATATAGAGAGGGTGCGCTATCTTTTATGTCGGTATGTAAAGATGAATTAACTTTGAAAACAAAAAACTGATTTCTATATACCGGGTATTTTTACTCAATATGGTCCTTAACAATTTATTGGGATTAGTTTTTGAACACAACATCTATCAAGTGGCCACCTTTATTGGCCAAAACAAAATGTGTCCGTTTTGCTGCGTTTTCCATTACTTCTTCGAGCGGCGATTGCGGTACGAATATTTGCCTTGAGTTCTTCAGTGGTCTGGGGCTTGCTGGAGCACACTTGACTTTTTAAATAACCCCACCAGAAGAAGTCCGTTGCAGAAACTGGATTGTTTCATTTGCAGTGTGGCATGGCGCACCGTCTTGTCGAAACCAGTAACCGTCAAGACTGTTTGGGCGCATTCCAAGCGACTTGGTTCCACTGATGCCAAGATGCCGAGCGCGGTGACGATACGACACTTTTATGTTCTGGGCAACGCTGTCTCTGACCGCTTTAAATGATTCATTTGAACGTCTTGGTTGTTGGTGAACGATATGTTGACGATCTGCCACTGTCCCGTACTCAAGAAATCGAAACCAAACGACGGATAGTGTTGTCAGACGGTGCCTGTTTGCCACGATATTTTCGACGATATTCACGTTGCGTTAACACTGAACGACGATTTTCAATGTACATTATGACTATTTTGGCACGTGGTTTCGGTTTAAAGCGATTCATGACTAAAATTGTAGTAAATCGACGTTTTAGAAACACATTTATAACCAAATCACTCGGTTGGTAAATATTAAAGTCATTCGATGTTTCAATACCGACATAAAAGATGGCGCACCCTATGCTTTTAACTATATTTACTCTTTAAAAGCTAGGATGGTGGATAAATACTTCCGACCCTCGCGTGACGACCAGACGCGGTCCTGCCGATGTGTGTGTAGCATTTGGCATCCGCTGCTCTATCCGATGAGGAGCGTCAATCGTTATCCATTCCAGATATACATATAGTTTTGATTATGTGGGCCCGCAGGAATTTTTATGAGGAGAAGGGAGAGAGATATCCATCAGCAAGAGAAAGCTTATGTGTGAAAGCATATCTACCTCCAAAACTCTTTGAAGAGCGAGGAATAGCGTATGTCTTTATGAATCGATGGCAGTGTCGCATAGGAAGTGTAGAGTCAACCTACTTGACGCCTTTTTTTAAAGCATCAATTGTAGAAAGTATAATTGACGTAGCAAAAACCCAATAATGTGAAAAGTGACCCTGGATCTTATCTGAGCCTTATACCTTTTCTTGCTCTCAACAAATTATCCGTCTTCATTTCAGAAGCTGCTGCGTGCTCTCGGTGTTCTAAATCTGTCAAGCCAATCCGAATGGCTTTCTGGCTCAGGTAAGTCATCGGTCATCCATCAACATTTTTATGCGTACTTGAGCGCATCTTATTAATTTAGATAAATGAAATCAACATATCTAATGAATGCATTCATCCATAGCATTCCAACTTCCATTTGTACTATATTTATATCAGCAATCGACTGTTCTCGATGATAACGTAGATATCCTTAAAGTCATTGCACACCGGTTCCAATGTCGTTGTACTCAGTAAAGGTGTAAAGTCTATAAATTACAAAGGAACTTTATACAACAGCGACTGGCTCATAAGTCATAGGTCGGAGCGGGCTCTAGCAGCTCTAATTTGTCTGCGGTATTAAGAATTATTCTAGGAAAACAGGCTGCAGTCGACAAACGGGAGCGCAACTCGGTCGCTGTGGTGTTGAGTTTACAGGTGAGGTTCAACTTGAATGCTTTGATAAACACACAGGCGGAACAGCGGTTGTTTCTTCCTAATCTACAATCAAAGCGCAGTCATCTCAAGAGACACTTTGTGGAATGACTCTATAATCCACCGGTTGGCTCAATTGATCTTGAGAGTTTTGCATTACAGTAGGCAAACCACTAACAAATTTTTGTCACATCATCGCGCGCTTGATATAATACGATAAGAACCACTCAAATCGTATGTATTTTGTTGCTAAGCAAAAAAATGTTTACCTTCAAAACGCGTCTATCTTTGAACATAACATCAATATGCGATGTAACCAAAACTTTGCTATCGGCTTCACTGATTTACATGAAAAACAGCGAACTATGAGCGAACCCTTTCTTGGTTTGACGATTCACTCATAGATGGCTCAAAACTTTGACAAATAGCAGCACGTTTTGCTCCTAGGTGGCTTTTCTTAAAAAATATTTGAGCTTCAAGCTAACATTCTTCTTTTGTCACGAAACTAAATCCTGCAATATTCCACGTAGGGTCTTAGGTTCGTATCGTCAGTGGATCCTACAATTGTAGGATGTCTCTATGGCCTCCTTGATGTTCATAGTCTTTTCTCTCTTTTAAAAAGGCTGGGGTATTTCTAGATTTCAACTGTTCCGTGTCAGCATCAGCGCTCTCTTATTATGAGGCAGTGTTTTTATTTTGAATTGTAGGCAATTTCAGGCTGATATAATAGATGATTTAAATCAAAACCATGAACATTTTGACGCGAATAGATATCTGTAACAACTCAAAATAGAGCGCTGACATGAAACAGTAGGAAACTATTAAAATCAGGGATGTCATAAGGGCGTCCTACAATTGCAGGAATGACCATATGGCATTTAAGCATTAAGTAGTTGTGTGATAACTCAAAACAAATTCTGCTTAGATCACGTGAAAAGCGTGATTTATAACTTTATTGAGTGTAAAACACCTGTATGTTCCATAGGCTGCAAACGGATGATAAATCTTCTCATTATGAATAAATTATTTAAACAAAATTCAATTAGAACAGAAAATGATCCACTACAAGTGATGGTATCTACCTACATCAATTCATCCAAGCTCATAGTCGTAACCATTGATTATACATTTTCAAAATTAAGTTCACATCTACAAAAATACACGAACCCCATTAACTAAAATATCGTCACTACTGCGAGAACTTCTAATTAGTCCTGCAATAAAAAATGCCGATTCTGCAATCCCCACACGTAATCTATGACCCGTTTTTTTCTGCGGCCCGTTACCCGTCCATTTTCGCGTTTTCGCCCTCATATATAGGTTTACAAGTAACCAGGCGGCCATATCGCGGCATTAATTTGCATGTCAAACAAACTCTTTACCCACGTGGCGAGGTCCCGTTTTTAACTAGCGAGCCTTGTAGGAATCGTGAGTATTCAGCGTTTTCTTGAAGAATAAAGATGTATTCACGTGGAATAGGCCAATGCCCAAAGTTAGATGCAGTGAATTAGTTTAGCTCAAGGGTCGTACTATACAATTCTCCTCCTAAAGGCTAACAATTATTTTGGAGGAATAGCAAAAAATCGGATTCCTGAATCTTATTCATATTAAATGTCTACCTCTTTCTCCGCGACGTCTTATGACTCGTATCTGTTGTTCATTCATTACTATCGGACCAAATATTCATCCTCAAAAATAATGAAATACCACATACCATCCCAACTTTGTCGCTCTCTATTCTGTTTTAGGGATGCATGATGCACGAACATGAGTCAGGAGCTGTCTCGGAGAAATACATTATGTAAAGATTCCAGCTGAACTTCACATAACTTCACCTAATGCTTGATGACCCTATTGTAAGAAGATGGCTGTCGCCTCAATTTTGCTACAGCTCAATAATAATAATCAAATCAGCTTCTACCTTTTTTTGGATCCAGGATGCACACATTCTAGCCCCGCCTACGAGATCCGCCGGGTGGGGTATCTAGTACTAGTTTCGGATGAGGTACCTCAATAAATCATAAATCATCTCATCAGAAGCATGTGCCCCATGACTGGACGAATACGGCATCAAGGTAGCCGAATATACAGGGTTTGTCCGGAAAGTAATAGGACTGAGTCGATTTAAAAAAATTTATTGAGCCAATCGTTACAATTCTTCAAAAACTTTCAAAATAGGCTCCTTCTGCGTCAATGCAGCGCTGCCAGCGTGAGTTTCAAGCATTGAAGGCATCACGGAAGGCATTCTCCGGAACAGCCTTGAGAGCCGCGGTGCATGCTGCTTGGATCCCCTCTGTCATCTCAAAATGCTTGCCTTTCATCAGCCTTTTCAGGCGAGGAAACAAAAAAAGTCCGAGGGGGTCACATCTGGGCTGTAGGGCGGCTGCGGAAGCGTTGGGATGCCGGCCTTGGTCAGGTAGCTGTTCACAAGAAAGGCGGTGTGAGCCGGGGCGTTGTCGTGGTGCAACTTGAAGTCGGCTGCGATGTCTTGTCGGACCCGACTGACCCTTCGTTTGAGTCCCCTGAGCACTTCCACGTAAAACTTGGCGTTGACAGTTTGTCCAGGAGGAACAAATTCATGGTGGACGATGCCTTTGAAGTCAAAAAAGACAATGAGCATGGTTTTCACTTTGGATTTGCTCATTATTCCCTTTTTTTGGGCGAGGAGGCGCCGTCGTGTACCACTCGGAAGATTGCCTCTTTAACCCGGGATCATACTCAAAGATCCACGACTCGTCACCTGTGATTACGTTATTCAAAAATTGGGGGTCACTTTCACACATGTTCAAATTGTCTTGGCACACTTCCGCTCGCCGCAATTTCTGGTCGTCAGTGAGCACTTGTCGGACCATCTTCGCGCACACCTTGCGCATGTTCAAATGCTCAAATGCTGTGTCACAATGTCATGAACCACAGATTTTGGTAAATTTAACATCTGGGCAGTTAAGCGAAAACTTAGTCGACGGTCTGAGTTCAAAACTTTGCGCACACGAGACACATTATCGGTGTTTGTCAAAGTCGAAGGTCTTCCAGCACGGTCTTCATCAGCGACCTCTTCCCGGCCCTCCAAAAAAGCCTGGTGCCACCGAAACACACCACTTCTTGCTAAAGCAGCATCTGGGTAAGCCTGCTTGATCTTATCAAACGTCTCTGTCGCAGATTTACCGAGTTTCACACAGAATTTAATCGCGTACCTCTGCTCTAACGAACGCTGCACTTTCGGCTTGCACCACTCACAGAAACAAGTCGCGCGAAAATGCCTGTCCTGACTCTCCAAGTGCTCGGAGATAATTGACCAGCCGCTCATTCGTTAGCTAGGAATGCCCTCTACCGAATCCAGTCGGTGCTCCCACGCTCCGAAGTACAGTCATGGCGGAAGAAAATGAGTCCTATTACTTTCCGGACAAATCCTGTATTATTAGTGAAGTCTAGTGATTCCGTGAGAGCTTTCTCTTAAAAATTCAATTACGACTCCTTCTTTATCGGCGTTAGTATATCATTGGAGTCAAATCGCTTTTATTGAGTACCAACTGATCCGACAGACGTTGTCCTGTTTTAGCTATGAACTGGGAGAAATATTAAAAAAAAATTAGGAAACAAAGTGTTTATTCTAATGCTTTTTGATACACAACGTCTTTTGTAAATAATGATGATGCTTTTGCCGCGCGGGAACAGGCGACATACAACTTTCCCTGCGAAAAACATTATTTTTTAAGGTTGATGTCAGAAACATACAAGGATTGCCCTTACGATTTATTTATTGACATTGCAAATGCAAGCCGTACTGGAAATTGGAAGCGTTTGAATTCGAATGGCATGTCGTTTGGAATCATGGGGATGCGTCGAATCAAAACGTCTTCACATTCGTATTTTCGATAGTGGCCACGATAACATTGTTTATTAATTTCTTCACCGCAAGCCGAGTGCCATTGCAAAGACGGGTTTGTCTTCCACGACATAATTACCGATCCCACTTTTAATTGCAGTTTATTAGGTGGTAATCCGGGCACTTCTAGTGAATTCAAAAATTCCGTTAGATAGTTGACATCATCTTGGTTAGTAATGTTGTCAACCGATTTGTGTGTCCTCAACTCCCAGGCTATCTTATTTACTCATAAAATGAATTTAAAAAGAATTGCAGTCGTTTTGGAACAAGACCAACATCATTATTCAGCTCAGATAGCAACGAAATAATGCCACCACCACAAACTCTAAACGAACATGAAAAACGCCCTGAATGCACGTCATCGTCAGCCCCACAAGTCACACCGAAAGATACCTCTTCCACAGTCAAGCACGGGCCATCAACAAGACACCACACACAGAGAACGCTTATTTCACCGGAAGCTAATACACAGAACACTAGAAGTCCAATGACCACCTTGCCCAATGCAGACTATATATCTAACTCCACTAAATTTGTCGCCTCTCACAGTAAACAGAAGTCATCAAAACAACAAAATTTTCAAAGAAATGCCTCGAAGAGAATAACTTCAAAATAATTCGTCTTAATGTTTGTAGTCTCTTAAATAAATTCGGTGATTCGTCGCCAGATGTACTATGTCTTACCGAAACGTAGTTACCATTGGGCGCTATAGAATCCGCGAATATAGACGGCTATACCCTTATCTCGTGGTTCTGTCGACTGAGACGCATACATGGAGGATGTGCAATTTATGTCAAAAACAGTTTAACAGCCAAATGCATACCGTTCGTGAGCAAGGCGTCGGAAGAGGGAGAAATCGAGGCATGTGGACTTACAATGAATCTCGGAAGATCTAATGAGAAGCTTGGCATAATATGTGTGTACCGCCCACCATCTGGTAACGTAGCGATATTTCTGGAGAACTTAGGAAATATATTGGACAGGTTATTTTTAGAAAGTAGCAAAAACATTATTTGTGGGGATCTTAACATAGATAGCCTGAAACCCAGCATAAATTCATATCTACTCCAAGATCCGATATCATCCTACAACATGATAAATCACTGTAATAGTGCTACTCGCACTGCAGTGAACAAAAATAACATAATGACACGTACATCAATAGATTATATCGTAACGAACTTCAGACCCAGGCAATTGACATGTACAATCTTTGAACCCCACATTTCAGACCACACTGCACAACTTCTTTCGCTCTCTCATGCATCCCACGACAACCTCGAACATCAAGACAACCACTTGCTCATGACAAGGCCTATAAATGACGATAATTTAAATCACCTCAAAGTTAGCTTAGCTCAGGAAAACTGGAATATTGGCGAGGACGATATTGATGCAGAATTTGAACGGTTTCTCAACAATTTTTTGTGGCATTTTGATTTGAAATGTCCCAGAGGCATAAAACGCGACACAAAAAGCAGAAACCTAAACCGTGGGTGACGCCAAAAATCCAACAGTCCAGCCTAGATCTAAGAAAACTACATAATTTGGTGAAAAGGCATGAAGACAATGTAAGTATGAGACAGCAGTACATTGACAACAAGAAAGAACACAAGAAATTAATTTCTTCAACAAAAAAAGAGTATTACGGTAGTCTAATAAAATCCAGCAACAACAAAGCTAAAAAAATATGGGAAATAGTCAATGAAGAAACCGGAAGAGTAAAGAAACATCAACAAATAGTGCTGAAAAATGAAGACAGAGAATTTACTGACACCCTCGTACCCGACAAGTTTGGCACGTATTTTTCCACAATAGCAGAGAGCAAGCTAGCAGAACACTTTAAATGTGACAACCCATCAAGATGTCCATCACAAAATCGGGTAGCATCATCAATGTTCTACGAGGATGTCACCACTGAAGAGATCGTGGAAGTAATCAGCAGCCTTCCAAATAAAAGAAGCAGTGGAAATGATGGAATTTCAACGCGTGTGATAAAGTTTGTGAAACGTGAAAGATCTTCCCCCCTATCAGTCCTCATTAATAAATCAGTGAAGCAAGGTAAATTCTCGAAATGCTTGAAACTAGCTATTGTTATTCCCGTATACAAAAAGGGTGACCGTACAGACCTTGAAAACTACAGACCAATATCACTTTTATCGATGATCTCTAAAGTCATTGAAAAATGTCTGTATAAACGATTATTATGTTTTCTCAATCGCTATAATGTCTTATCAGATACCCAGCATGGGTTTAGACCCTCACGATCTATAGAAACGGCGACCTTTGACTTTTTTTCTCATATATATAGAGTAGTAGACGAAAACAGATACGTTGCTGGACTATTTTTTGACCTTTCGAAAGCATTCGATATAATGGATATTTCGTTTATCGTGGAAAAATTGTACTGCTTAGGTATAAGGGATTTTATTCTCAGCTGGATCCAGTCTTTCCTCACAGATAGAAAATTGAAAACGAAGGTCAATGGTCATACGTCAACTCAATATTCCGTGAATATAGGTGCGGCACAAGGCTCAGTACTTGCACCACTGCTCTTCATTGTATACATAAATGACTTGAAATTGTCTGGCTTCATGATTAATTATGCGGATGACACATCTATCGTCGTCAGTGCCACGACA
The DNA here is from genome assembly GCA_963669975.1 of Acanthoscelides obtectus. Taxonomy (NCBI): domain Eukaryota; kingdom Metazoa; phylum Arthropoda; class Insecta; order Coleoptera; family Chrysomelidae; genus Acanthoscelides; species Acanthoscelides obtectus. Next base: position 38,881,046 of record CAVLJG010000007.1, on the reverse strand, counting down.
CCGCAGGATCTTCTCGAATCTATTGAGAAAGTCAAAAGTGAAATGAGCAAGTGGTGCCAGTCTAACCGCCTGATTTTGAATGAAGATAAGACTGTTGAAATTCATTTCTTCAACAAGAAACCACGCATGGATATTGATAGCTTTTCAGATCAAACTGTCTTCTTAGGAACTCATGTTGATAGTAAGTTAAGCTGGCAACCACAAATAAATCACATTTGCAACAAAATTAACAGTGCTTATTTTACAATATTGAAATTAAAGCCTAACATCCATCTAAACTCACTCTTAGATATGTACTACGCGCTAGTTTATTCTCACCTCACTAACAATATAATCATATGGGGACAGGCAACAGATTATTCATCCTGCAGAAAAGAGTACTTCGATTAATTTTTAATATTAATAAGAGGGACTCTTGTAAAGAAATATTTAGACGCTATAATCTGCTTACATTAACTTCCATCTATATCTACAAATGTGCCATCTTCGCATTTGAACATAGCAATAGATTTGTTCGTAACAACGCCATTAATAGTCAATACAACACTAGAATAGGGCATGATCTGAGTATACCGACACATAACTCTGCCCTATTCCAAAAATCTCCCACTCTAGCGTGCACTAAGGTATACAATAATCTACCGAGTGAGTTGCGGAGAAGCACTAATATCCTTGCGCTGAAAAAACATCTCAGGAAATATCTGGTTGAAAAATGCTATTACTCTCTACATGAGTTTTACTAACACATGAAAGTATTAATTTTTTAAATTCTTTTAATCTGTTACTCATTTCGTTATCAGTGAATTGTCTATTATCGTGGAGTAAATGTATTTTAATTTCACTTTTTATTCGAGTTTTAACGAAAGTATGTATGTTTTCTTTTTAAGCTTTTAACCGATTGTCCTCACTGCTCGATGTTTATTGTGTTTATATATTATGTATTTCTAACAGATTCTCCTACCGCTTTTCTTTTCTTTGTATCAGCTTCAATGATTTTTACCGGCTAGAAGAACATTTTTTGTGATAAAAAAAGTCGCTGTATATGTATATATTTTTACCGTCACAGATTACGATTCTTGCACTGTACCTGTACCTATAATGTGATTTAACCTTTTAAAACGTTTTGTAATTGTAATGTCCTTATTTATTTTATAATTATAAGTATTTTTCTGGCATATTTGCTCAAACGCATATATGACCCTCAAATTGATATTGACAAGTCTTATATCATGTAACATGATCTAATAGGACAATAAACTATCTATCTATCTATCTATTATCCGGCATTGGCAATAAGGAACCTGTTCGATGGTATAGGCCTAAATCTGAAAGGGTAAATATACGTATATCGAATATAGATAATTGTATAGCAAAGTGTTCGTACCGCCATGTGGCTAGCAAAATATGTTGGCGGCACTGCCATTCCCCCATCAACTTAGCTTGAAAGTAGGCATAAAATTATGTCGAATGACTTTTGTTGCGCCAAAATATTTTCTCATCGATAAAACTGTTCAAAATTATAGACTAGTGAAAGTCAATTAAGCAAAAGAAACGTATTTCGTCCGCCATTTTTATTCATAGAGTTAACAGACAAAGATAACGATCAGGCAACACTGCAGTTTCCTTTGCGCGGCCATCATAAAGTACGTGTTTTCTTAAGCAATTTTCTCTCACATAGCTAACCGTCAATAGCTGTTGGAATAAAGATGGCGGAGGAGACTGCCTGTCTCTTTTAGTAGTTGAGATACTTCTTATGCTGTGCATGACCCATGCTCAAGCGTAGCTCAAATAACCATTAGGTTTTCAATGATTTCCAAATTGTCTGCGCTATTTTCTTGATTTTTCTTTACGTAAGAACCTTCTATACAGTATTAGGAAACTTTAAAATGCTGTGCAAGGTATTTTGACTTATTGAAAAGACCATTTCCACCTGTTGACCTTCCGTTCGTCTCGAGGACTAATCGACCTATACTATACTAATGAGCACGCAACAGCGCTATCTGGTTACAGAAAAGGCAAACGTGTCCGTTTCATCATTGAGTCTCCCAATTATAACAAAGCTTCTGGCCCGACTTGAGTAATCTTAAAAGTGTATCCTTCGGTTAAAACTAATCAAGCTATTTTCAAGCAGCTTTGATTGCCATATCTTTGTTATCCACGCGGTATATAGGCCTTTCCCAATTAACTCAGGCATATAGCAGCTCGAATTTGCATGTCAAACAATCTGTTTAGCACAACGGCAGCTTGTTCCCTTTTTGAGTCGTACCCAAACTCATTCCTCTTTGGTTCTCCGCACTCTCTGGTATGAATATTCAGTATCAGTATCTTAGTCAGCCTTGCTGCTGATTCAATTATTCGTTTATGTTGGAGAGAGAAGTAATTTCTTTAATTAGAGCACAGTCAGGTCTACCGCCACTTACCAACCAAATTAAACATCGGGTAAGACGGGGATTTCTCGTTGGCAGGATATGCTTAGTGTGGGTCTACCGTATGCTAGAGGGATTATCACACCAAAACCTTCCTCAATTTGTTAGGGCTGTTGAATATCGAGTTCTTACTTTCTTGTGGTATGCGCATCGATACCTCTGCGTAGCAGACTGTCTGCACTCTCTCAGCTACGCGATGCCATAGTACATCTATTCACCTCTGGCCAGCCACGATCAAACCGTTCAGATACAACTTGCCCGACATTTTTAGATTTCCAAAATTTTCAGAATTACCAGAATTTTCAAGATATTCAAAGTTTGCAAGAGTTTCTCAATTTTCAATGATGGCAAAATTTTCGCAATTTTCAAAACTTTCAAAATTTTCAAAATATTAAAAATTCTCAAAATTTTCAAAATATTCAAAATGTTCAAATGTTTCAAAATTTTTTAAATCTTCAAAATTTTACATTTTAAAAATTTTCGAAATACAATATTTTCCAGGATTTCCAAGATTTTCAAAATTTTCCGTGTTCAGGATTTTCAGAATTTTCAGAATTTGCATTAATTCCAAAATTTCCAAAATTTTCGTAATTTCCAGATTTCGAAATTTCAAAAAAGATCAAAATCTTTAAAACTGCCGAAATTTTCAAGGAATTTTTAAAGTTAGCCACAATTTTTAAAACTTGTTATGACAACTGTTACAGCCTGCTGTCATATGTAAATGTTAAATCCTTCCTTAAATGTTCCTCGAGGAAGCGTAATTGTTTATTTAAAGTCTAAGGAGAATTTTTTTAGGTAATTGTACCTAGAATAACCTAGATTAGTAGTCTCTAGATAGGTTGTAGTACAAGTCTTCGAGCAAATGATTCCATACCAGGAAGTTCTCTTTCCGGACAATATTTCACAAGTGTATAAAACTTAGATGGCTTTGTCTAATGAAATATTCAATACTCTGTTGTGTTTGTAAGGATCGTATGTGTCAACTGTCAATGCGTCTTTACATTCACTTGAAATGTTCTATCACCATCTACCTTATGTATAATTCTAGGAACAGCAGGCACATCTCAGCAAGTTCCAAGTGTGTATGCAGAAGAAAGACAACCGCTCCTTGCGGATTTATCACTTGCTTGTAAGGAAAATTGAATAGGAACGGAGTAGACATAATTAGTGAGTCTGTGCGGGAGTTCTCGCTTCGAGAAGGGAGGAAGAGACACCAAGCAAAGGAGGAATTCCTCCTCCTCCTCCTTTTTAGTATAAAAGGAATAATTACAACACGGTCTATAAATTAGGCAAAGAAGGCACGCGGAATTAGAATACTACCTAGTACGTTACATGAGCGGAATACTGACTGTCGTGCCAAGATTACCGTAGTATATTTCCAGGAATTTATTGGTTAGAGGATTCTAGCTTGTAGGTGTTTGAGAAACAGATATGCAGCATTGTGATGTATTCCTTTTTGGTTCGTTGAATTCAGGGGACGTGAAGGACGAGTAGGAGGTTTGAACTGAGAGATGTTTAAGGCCTTGTATAATTAGTAGTGGTGCTTAGCACTATGAATAAAGATTCGGCTTGTATTGTATTGTTTGAAGAAGCCTAAATATCGAGGCAGCGTGACTGGTATAAGGTTCTTAAGGGCACCTTGTTAATACGATTTTTCAACCAGCTTAAGGTGAGTAGAATTGGGAAAATCCTCCTCAGGCGAGACCCTAGGAACGCAGGAGTGGTTGTAACAACCATTTCTGGATGCATGGAGTATGACAAAGTTGGGACAAGAAGCAAAAGTCCGGCGAGTCCGTGTGGCAGGCTTAGCGGTAGAAAACCACCCTTCGATGTTGAAGAGGCTCTAACCATCCGTTAGGGAAGTTTCATCGATCGAAAATTCACTCAAGAACAATCATACCAACAAGAGTACAACACAACAATTCAACAACACAATATCGACGAACAGTAGAACAATACTAAATGATCACTAGCTGAGTACCAAAATAGGAAACGATTTACAGGCTAGATCGCTAATCGAAATCCGACTCTGTTATTATAAAAATTTACCTCGGTAGGCACCCAGTCATCATTCCTCTTTTAAAGTAGCGCCGACCACCGTCTAAGACCAGCCCACAATCGTTTCCTTTTCATCCCCCGTTACCTCAGCAGATGGTGCTCGTGATTGTAGGAGCCCCGTTAAGCTGTTAGTCTACACTATAACTCGTCTGCCATTCCTTCATAGGTGGTGTACTCGGCAAGTCTGCCTGGCATGGGCTAGCGACTAGCTAGTGCACAAGCTGTCATAGCGCGATCATTTCACATATCACCATTAGGCGTAGTCTGTCCAAGCAGTGTGTGAACATGTTCCATTCTGTTGAGCTATTTGAGAATACACTGGTTTAAATAAAAAAGAAATTTTTACCAGTTCTAGTCAGTTAAAAGCTGCTATCGACAAACCCCTTTATTTCCTATTTCCTTGATAGCTGTAGTAAAGCTTCAGTGCCTAGGCTTCAACTTTGTGGCTATTTCAGTCTAAACGTAAAGATATATATGTACTACATAAAAAGTGACGACTCAAACTATTTCACCCGAAAGATTAATAATAAAATTCGTATTGAAGTATTTCATTGCGCCATAATTTTTGATACGCGTCACCCTTTCACCTCTGCACTCTCACTTCGCTACTAAGTTCTTAGGACCGCCTATTATCTCGTTAAATAATAAATCTCCCTCTCAACAACTTGGAGGGCGAACTGCTTTTACGCACTGTCATATTTTCGCTAGTCTCTCTGCACTTGTCACAGAAAATGAGCTGACATCCGACTGACAAAACTTTTGAATTAACTTTCATGGCGTGTCCTTACGTTGACTGACGTCATTACTACTTAAGACTTAGACTCTAGCTCTGTTGTTTTGAAAGCAGTTCTAGGTCTTCAACAGTAGCGTGTAGAAGAAGGAAGGGGGGTGCTCTCAAATGTCGCATTCCGGATGTGTTGTACGAACGATTCAGCAAACTGTTAGTGTTCTTATGCTGCCTTCGATATCGGTGCATGCGAGAAAACGATTCGAAGTTGCTTCGTGTGACAGTTTATCACTTTGCTGTAACTTTTATCGTTGTTTGTAATTTTGATTTTCAAAGTGGTCTTGAAAAAAGAAGACTGGGACACTGTGGAACAAGGGAAAACGTATTTTTGAGTAAAGGTTTGCTTTGCTAATAACATTAGTATACGTTAATATGGTTTGACACCTTTAGTGTAAGCTGTGAAGTGCGCAGAAGCCAGATTAAGGAGGTAGACCTGAGACACGACGGATTGGTTGTAACAGGCTCGTCATTGCTTATTTAGCTATGTTCTCTAGATACGGGGAAGCGTGGCCACTCAGAGCAAAAGCTGTATTTGTCAATGCATTTGTACTTTTAACCTTTATAAGAGAAACATTATGTGTGTGCTCAACGTGTGGCCCCATTCATCACACGTGGACAAAGTATATTTTCTATAATGGCCAAAGTGTAATACGGAGATATACCGCTATTATTAATAGTATAAACTAGCTATCTGTCCCACGGAGCGATAAAATGCTCCAGCTTCCAAAGCATCCAAGTTGGCTGTCAATTTACTAAAGATAAAATTCGTGATCTGAAGTTTTTTTAAACCAAAGTACTCCCTTTTGGTCTGACTACCAAATATTTTCACGACCCCGACGCTCCACTTTCAGGCCGACGATAGGTATCTTTGGGTTTTTATCATTACTGTTCTAGAACTATCAGGAGCCTGCGCAGAAGAAACCGACGTGTTTCTGTTGGATTAAATTTGGTGTTCGAGTTATATCTGGATACAGTTCCAGGATGGTTCGAGAATCGTTTAAGCAGTTCTTGTTTTACTGCCTTGACCATTCCTAAACCGATTTTTCACGTATGCGTATTCCTTCTGCCATGTCATTGAAATTATTTGAGTATGGCTTTTTTTATATATCGAAGCAGCCGCGCAGGCAGAAGTCTAAATGCCGCGGCTGCTATGATGATCCCAAAGAAATTTTGTTAATGCGATTTTTGAACTGCCTAAGGTTAGTAGAACTGGGAAAAGCTTCCTCCTGTAGATTGTTCCACAATCTCCACACCCTCGGGACAAAGGAGCTGTCGTATCGGCCAGTTCTGGATGTACGAAGGTCGACACGGTTAGGATGGGACACCAAAGTCAGGCGGGTCTGTCTGGCTGGTACATCGCACGGTGGCATCGTGGAAGAGAGCTATGAGGAGCAAAGCCCGTTGGTGTAGCGATAGAAAAGAGCTAGATCGCCGACGGCCCGCCGGTGCGAAAGAGTACCGAGACTGTCTGTTAGAGAAGAGTCATCGATCAATCGGATTGCCCTCCTCTGGACAGCATCGAGCATGGATAATGTAGTCTGGGCGGCAGCACTCCAAACGTGTGAACAATGCTCGAGGCTAGGCCTTATCTGAGCCTTGTATAGAGTGAGAAGGTCATGCGGACAAAAGTACTTCTTAGCCCTAAACAAATAGCCTAGCTTTTTCCCAGCAGCTGCAGCTATTGACGAGATGTGTTCGTGCCAGATCAGGTCCTCGGTAATCTGGACTCCGACCAGCCGAAATGAATGGCTCTTTGGCAGAACTCCATCGAAACTGGATGAGCGCTAGGACGCTTTTTGTTCGTCAAAGTACAGTACTGTGTTTTGGAAGCATTGAACTGTACAAAATTGTTGCGTCCCCAAGCAGTGATAGCCTCCAAGTCTCTTGTCAAAGAGGAAGTCGTCGCTAGTCTTATTTTTTCCAGCTCAGCGGTAGAGATCAGCTTGTCACTCTGAATTCCTGCATGTAGAGTGCTGACATCAGCGAAGCTGTGGATTGGGTTGGTCGTGCAGGAAAGGAGGTCGTTGATATGCAAGAGGAACAGTGTTGGAGCCAAGACCGATCCCTGGGGAACACCCGCGTTGACGTTGTGGGATGAAGAGGAGAACCCGTCAATTACGACGGATATCTTGCGGCCAGAGATAAAGTCTGTCACCCATCTGCAAAGCTTTTCTGGGAGGCCATAGGATGGAAGTTTGCTTAAGAGGGCAGCGTGCCACAGCTGATCGAACGCTTTCGTGATGTCAAGAGCAACGACATGAGTCTCACCATAAGACTAGATGAGTTTACTCCACAATTGCGTGACGTAAGCTAGGAGGTCCCCTGTGAATCGTTGATGCCGGCAACCATACTGCCTGTCGCTAATCAAGCTGTGACTTTCGAGGTAGTCCAGAAGCTCGCGATTTATGCACCTCTCCATCACCTTACGTATAACCGAAAGCAGAGCTATAGGCCTGTAGTTGTAAGGGGCAGTCTTAGATGGGTTGGACATGAGCAAATTTCCAGTTTTCTGGGAAGGTGCCGGATTTATAAGATACCTGGAAGAGATGCGAAAGAACTGGAGCCAGCTCTACTGCACACCTCTTCAGTGCAATGGCAGAAATCAAGTCCGGACCAGAAGTTTTCTTGATGTCGAGCGACAAGAGCACTCGTCTTACGGTCTTATACCTGAATGTTATCTCCCGCATAGTGTAGGGAATCCTTTGGATTGACGGCACTTGGGCGTTGGGGGGGACGTCCATCGTGGAGTTGGCAGTAAAGATCATGGCTAGCACTTCCGCCTTGGCCTTTGAGTGGAATACAATAGTTCCATCCTGACATGTAAGTGGTGGAAGGCTGTGAATGCTGTTTAGTTTTTTTGCGGTTTGAAGAGTGTTTTAGATTTAAAATTAAAACAAAAGTGGACAAATGGGTTCAATGCAGATCATTTTTGATTCTGATTCATCATCATCATAGTCGACTGACAGTGATGATGAACTTGAAACATTTACTCCCGCCGTAACAAACTTTTTTGGACACTTTATAAGAAAAAAAGTGTGGCTGTAGTTGCAAACAAATGTTCTCTTTGCACAGTTATCTTCTTTGTTGCCGTAGACCTGGGTTCAGGATGTTCGGGTTTTGGCAAAATTCTGATAGTTCACGGACTGTTCATAACCGCTCCAGCAATCTTCCCCTTTACGCATTCAGTCTGGTGCAGTTCCAGAACCGTTCTGTGACAGTGCTGAATTTAGAACTCGAAAATAGATCCTCCCTACTTGTCCACCGTGTGCGCGGTGACTGATTCACTTCCCCCCATTATTCATTTCGTTCCCGGTGAATACCTGTGGCGCTCATCTATGTTTTAGCCTCATTTTCGTTAGCCTTTTTTTCGGCGGCCATTCAGAAGTTTATAGGCCGTAAACTAGCTACGGAGCGCCGATCGTTATTTCATTTCACTCTCGCGTGTAATTCGAGCATCACTCTTCCAGTATATTGTACATTTTTATGAGGTTTTTCCAGGAAACACTTAGAATGTACGTCGTATCGATTTGCGGCAACGGTAGATGCGATGGAATGCAGTTGAAAGCGCTTCTATACAAAACTTTTGTTATTTTAATCATAAGTGGTGTAATTTTCAACTCAATCTCCACTAAACTTACACAATGTGTTTGACGTGACCAAAATCATTAAATGGTCATGGGCGCTCTCACGGAAAGGTCAGAGGGAGCGCCCCCCCCCTGAGGATTCGGTTGGACCTTGAAATTTACATAATTAGCGTGATTTTGTGTATCATTTGGGGAATTTTTGCCACCCCCTCTGAGATAATTTGCAACACCACTCTCTTAAAAAAGGTTTTGTATGATAAGTTCAGTTATAGTCAGGGTATCGCGATTGTGGATGAATCTCAGTTCGTCTAACATTTCAAAAGGTTCAAAAAATGGATAACAAAATGCCTTTAAGTATTGTTTCGAGAGCACCATTTTTATGTGTATTGTTAAATAATCAATGTAATCTCAAATCCATTATACGAGTGCCAGGTTGATGAAGATTAATTTAAACTTTATTTAACGTTACAGTTCTGTAATTGATTATATTAAGCAATTATTCATTTATTGAAATTATAAAAGTTTGATTCACGTAATGTTATTTCAGCACACCAGCATTTAAACTGTTATTCAGTTAACATCCTATGACTTGATTTTGCAACCAAATGACTGCGATTGTTCTAGCTAGTTCTTCTAGAATAAACCGATAACTTGTGTACATCGGCCGTAATATTTTGACCAGTACAGTTAAATTGTTACAGTTGCGTTTGGATAACTATGGCGAACAATGGTAGTTATTTTTTTATACCAGAGCAGGCGCGTAGACAGAAGCCCAAATACCAGGACACCGCCGCTGATATAAGGAGCATAAAGACACTTTGTTAATCCGATTCTTGAGCTGCCTAAGGTGACTAGAACTTGGAAAATTTTATTATTCCACAATATTGACACTGGAGGGTCAAAGGAGCGGTCGTACCGACCAGTTCTGGATGTACGAAGTTCAACACGGTTAGTTTGAGGGAGCGAAGTTGGGCGGGTCTGTCTTGGAGGCTCATCGCTCGGAGGCATAATGAAGGAGAGCTTTGAGGAGCAAGGCCCCTTGACATAGCGGTAGACGAGAGCCAGATCACCAGATGAACAGCATTGAGCATGCATGACAAAAGTTATAATTTAGATACTTTTGATTCTAACTCACAGTGCACTTGCTTATAGAATTACAACAAAAAGTGAACTTAAAGGTTACAAGTATATAGTTTTCAACCTTAGAAAATGCAGTGCCGCAAAACATCATACTTGGATGATGAAGAACCATGAAAACGTTTTAATAACAGTTGCAAGATACGAGTCTTTCTGTAAAATGTAATATGTTCGAAATCCTTTTGAAAAGGCAAAATGCGGACTTTTTTCAGAAGTTACTTTTTGTATATTGAATCGACTCTTTTAAATACTAGAAATTCAAATGACTTAAAAATCGCTACAATCGAAAAAGGCAAAATGACAGGCCACTGCATGCTCCATGTCTCACATGACATTCCTGCTGCTCTACGATCGGAGGAATAAAAAAATTGCAATTTAGCTAATTTATCTGAGGAATTCCCAAGGGTATACCCGACGCCGCAGGAATTTTCCGACAGGCCACTGGAGTTACCTTGGTCATTCTATACTGTGATGGCTCCTCTTCACAATCGGCGATTACAAGCAAGGGCATAGTCGACTGTACTCGCCGATCATTGTGTATGATCACCTTCGACCCGTGAGTTGTCGGTTTTTCGGACACGCATCAAAGGAAATCGCCGTATGGTTACGTTGAGGTGCCCAACGATCGCCGATCACTCATTCGCAGTTGTGAATAAATGGTTGCAGCAGCAACACAGTCCACGACCATATTGATGCGTGCCGCTTAACAAACTACTACGGATGCTGGTGTGGATACTTGCACGATGATCGTGCCTATTATGAACGATCACTCGATCAACGATCATCACCGATAGGGAAGTGCAGGCATAAAAGAGAAATGGACAATTGATCGCCGACGTGCAGCATTGCAGAAGACACCAGAAGAAAAAAAGGGGTGGCAGAACTGACAACTGTTAGTTCTACATTTTGCAAGAAATTGGATGTAAAAGTGGACAAAGGATAATTGCGCATCCGAAATCGTTCTGTCAACTAAAAGAGGTCATGTCTACGAAACATTATGTTTACAAAACATAACCTGCATGGATATTTTTTTTGCAATATTTTTCAGCTGAAAAGCTTTCAAAGGTTAGATTACACACAGGTAACAGTTGGCGAGAAGGATTAAGGCTTAATAGTATACCTATCATTCATAAATCAAACCTAATCCTTTTTCCACTAGCTCCATGCGTGTTATGCTATCCCTGATTTCTCCGTTTCGGCCCGTCGAGTGTGAAGTCGGTGCTCCTTTATCCGCACAGCCAGTGGTCTCTTCGTCCCCCCGATGTAAACTTTTCCGCATTCACATGGAGCCTGGTATATGCAGCCCTAAGTGTCCTGGTTTTCAGTACTTGGTTAGTGTTTTTGTCAGAATACTGCGTAATGTTTCAAGGAATAGAACACTGGTTGAAAAATGAAAATCAGAAGACCAAGGGCTGCATATACAAGGTTTCATGTGAATGTGGAAAAGTTTACATCGTCACCCGTATTACGTATCTTAAACGTGACATTACGATGATTTTTTTCCACATTATATTTGCTTTTTGTGACATTAAGTAGGTTCTTCTACAAGATAATAACTTAGCACTAGCTGATGGATACTTGTTCTGAACTCGTTTTGTAGTTGTACGTGTTGCCTAGACGTCATGATGCTTCGGTTATCAATGTTTGTCTCTGATGGATGTAAAATATGCTTGAGAGATAACATTACTGGAGGTCTAAGCTGTAAGTTGTATACTACTCATATAGCTAGAAGGAAACGGCAGTGCATAGGTGCATAGTGAGGATTTCTGTGCTAATAATATGTGTTTATGATAATTCCATTGGTTTCTTATCTCGAATACACTTACATAGATAAAAATTAGTTGCGCATCTTTTTCTCATTCATTTTGGGAATTGCGTATGAAGGGTACCGAGGAAAAATGGCATTAGTCCATTATTTAGCTAAATTGAGCTTTCAGTTTATTTTGGTGGCATTTTCCTGCTGCTATCTTGTAATCAGCTTCTTCAATTGTAAAAAAAGGCTTAGGTTCACAAAACAACAGCTATAAGATTTCCTGTGCCGGGGAAGAATAGCATGAGTCCCTGCGCGTGTATGGAAAAACGGCATCAGCTCATATGGAAAGGGGGCATTGCATCGGCCGTACCTATCTGAAAATCCAAATATCGCATAATTACACAAAATGTATTCTATCGGCAATGTTGAAAACAAGATTTCCTATGAATCCTTCCGAGAAATCTTTGAAAACAACTTCAATATATCGTTCGGTTATCCTCGAAAAGATACTTCTAGTACGTGTGATTCCTTAAAAGCTGATATATCTTCACTTACCGCTTCCTTAAATTCCCACACGGAACAAACTAGGCAGTCAGCAAGTAACAATTTGAAGAAAAATATACTAATAGAAGACACTACATCAAAAAAGGAGTGAGCGATTCTACAGACTAAAGAGAACTTACCGCAAACGTGCGTCGAAGTTCCCGGCTATCGAAAGTATCACGATGGATTACCACAAAACCTTGCCCTGTCCAAATATCACGACAAATGATGTTTACTATAAGCGGCAACTAAATTTCATCAGTTTTAACATCCACATTCTGTCAAACTCAAATTCTATCTTTTATACCTACGACGAATCTACTGCTAAGAAAGAAGCTGACGATGAGATTCTATGCTATATCACTTTTTTTATAACATCCTGTCTATGGAAGTAAAAGAACTTGCCATTTTATGTGACTCCTGTGCAGGGCAAAATAAAAAGTTTTTGCATTACTTGGTTACCAAGAAAAATCGTTTTACTACTGTGAAAGAAATATTCCCGATCAGGGGGCATTCATACCTCGAGTGTGATAGAGATATGAGTCTCGTGAACCAAAGAGCAGACAGACACTGAGGTACCGGATGACTGGAGAGATGAATTGAAAAATTTTCGTGTGAAACCTACACCATTTGAAGTCATTGATTGTGGCAAAAATTTTGATTTTCAAGTGTCCCTTTCCAACCCGACCAGTCAGGATGCTCAAGTTTTGTAAACAGAATCCTCGCGTAGTTTTTCACAAATCGACAGACATGGGCCTATATGCGAGTTCTAAATTTGATAAGGTAGTTCGGAAGAATCTAAAAAAGGCGCAAAAAAATCAACAAAAACGAGAAGAGGAAACGTTGAGAAAGCTTCACCAGTGCCCAATCCGAATTAAAAGTAAGAAATGGAAGGATCTGCAGGATCTGACCAAATTTCTAGAGAGAGTAGATTCTAGGGCATTTTATTATTATTATTAACAGTTAATATCTCTTGATCATTAAGAAGACAGCACTGATGGATATGTCGATGACCCGCCAATAGACGCATCATCTTTTGTTTGTTACGTTACTAGTTTTGAGTAAAAGTCATTTTGTTTAATCTGTTTTACCAATAAATACACTGTTTAGCAACGATACTCTTTACAATTTATTTTCTCATCAATTTTACTTTCCAACAAGTAAGTAAACCTTAATTACCGATTTTCTCAAAATCAGTCCGGATCGAGTATTGTCGTTATTCCCCGGTACCCTTCATATGCAAGTTTGCTGAATTTCAAAAATGAGAGAGATAAGAAAGAAAATCGTTACCTGAAGGAACAGGTGAAAAAATATGCTACAGGCAGGCATAGGTGTATTTATGAAAATGAAAAGATCATTACATTATTTTTTGTTTCCAGTCATTTAAATTGTATAGAAATTTATTTTACGATGTCAATAGAAAATACAAATCAGCGCCTAGATGTGAGGTATTGCGAAAATGTTTGATGTGTGATGTGTCATTTCTAATTTTTCTGTGATGTGGCTTAATTGCACAAGACGCGGGCACAGTAGCGATTTCGCAAAAAAACTATAACTTTGAACATAACCTGTATTCACAAAGGTTAACACATAAATAACCCGTCGGGCACAGCCAATATATATACTTCATTGGGAGCATATAAATAGCAATTTTCTCACATAGCAAATATCACTGATTTCCTAAACATGCAGACCAATACACATAATCATCCAGATGCGATCTTGCTATCCAACCAATTTTCCTTCTTTCACATCTTCTCCATAGACTACTCGGCTTCACAAAACATATACTTGCTCTCTGCAACCAACAATGCGTATAGTTGGGTCATTCATCCATAGATGGACGCTCTCAACGATCATAACGAGCAAACGTGTAACGAGCTATTTACATCCTAAAAACTAGCTAGTCTGGAAGATGACATTTTATTGTTTTCTTTTTTGACGTTTTATAGGTTTATAGGTATATCGGTGCGGATAAAGGAGCACCGACTTGACACTCAACGGGCCGAAACGGAGAAAGCAGGGACAGCAGAACATGCATGGAGAGAACGCCGTGAAATTCACTGGGAAGACAGCAAGATCACACATAAGAAAGGACTTTGGTATTCAGTTCACCTGAAGACGGTTGAATATAACTTATCAATCCAAACGTTGTGATCTCAAAAATTGTATAGACAATGGCAGTCCGAAGTAAAACTTTTGGAACATCTACATTCTCTACAAATTTTAAACAAAAACGTGTGTAGAAGTATTTGTAGTGTGACTGGTGGAAGCCCGCTTGTTCTTGTCAAATATTTGTAACAGAACATTCGATCGTTACTGGTTGCGTAGAGAGATAACGCTGACAGTCCGACATAAGGACTGCCGCGGATTGTCCGGGCAAGATGTGATCGTTAGTAGGTCAACAGTTACTGTCACAATGTTCGTACTACTTTTCAAAACACTTCAGCTGGATTATCCAATTAAACAAGTGCCCTTTTCCCCCTTATTCATCAACATTAAATGACGGGTGTCATGGCTGGAGCAACCCCATGGGTTGGCCGTCGCAACGCTTCGTTAAAACGCTGGAATAGCAGGACTAGACTGATGCATTAAAAGAGCAAAATAATGTGGTTAGCAACCTAAAAGGGAGGGCTAATTAACCTTTTTAGGCAGCAACACAGCTACGTGATCCTCCCGCTTGCTCTCTTTTTGCGCGGCAACAACTTTCCAGTAGCGTGACAGTGTTGCAAGGGACGGGTGAGTGATTGAATGAGGGGGGGAGGAGTTGAACACCGAAAGCACGGTTAACTAAAGGGTGGCCAATACATAAGTGACTGATTTGATTCTCTCAGCTCTTCAAAATGGAATGGACTAGTCATAGTTTATCTAATTCCTTTTTAACTAGTTATATATCGCGTGTAACTACAGTGATGGACATGGACAGTGTACCTATGTTTTATGCGCAACACATCGCACCAACCCCGCAAGAACCCCCAAAGATAGAATTCCATACCTTGGCTTACACTGAACTAGAAAATGCATTTGACATAGGGCGATGTATTAGAAAATTGATAGGGCTTTGAGTCGCTATTTTACTTATAGTTTATTAAATATCTTCCTATTACCTTAAATTATTACTATAATGGATGATTTATTGAGCTTGGAATTTGTGTCAGACAGTGACACTAAACACTACAAGCAGCAATTGATGTTGGAAATCTGTAGATAAGTAGAAACACTACAATTTACTTAATTTTGCATTCCAGTAAGAACAATTTATTAATTAACTTTTCATACATATAGTAATAACTAGATCTTCTCATAATATTCAAACAAAGCATCGAAATAGTCGCCTCAGTTATGCCATCTCCGCATAGTAATGCCTCCATGTTACATAAAATGTATTTGCAATCAAATACATACTTCAGCTCTTAACCCCAAGGCTAATAAAGCATATCACACTTCGTTTTTTACTTCATACGCCACTGGCGATTAAGAATTGTAATTGCGAAGCATTTATAAAGTGAGATATTACGTTTTTTAATGTTATATGACATGTACGAGTATACGACGAAAAACCATGAAACTCATTTCAGTTGGTCTGTCTGTCTGTCCGTTATAACTTAGAAAGTACCGGTTGGATTTTGATAAAATTTTCACACAGGGTTACTACCACGCCAAGGACGAAAAAGCTTTCTTGCCTTTAAAGATCAGTCTAGTGGCGGCGACGATAGGGGCGAAATTCTCACTAATTAAAAATCACTCAAACTCTGGTTTTAATGTTTCAAAGCTCCCTGGTCATTTTTGAAAAATGCTCCCCAAAATTGTACAAAAAACAACAAACAGATATGCAAATTTTAATTGTACGTAACTGTTTGACTAAATATATAAAAAATAAAAAAATATAATCCTTTATGACCTGATGACAACGTTGCGTAGGAACTGCAAAATCAATCTACTTAATATCACCTTTTTAAGTACCACCTCCCAACCAGTTTCACAATGCTCAACATATCTATATTCTTTTTGTGTCTCTATGGGTTTCGAATAAGGTATAACCAATTTGGATAAATAAATAACCATCACAGGTGCCATTTTATGCATCACGTCACAGAAGTCAGTCCGGTTGTTACCGATAACCAGCTTTTAATTCAGTATAGAAGGTTCCTCTCTGTATCACTTTGAAAAATAAACTCTAATTTAGATTTTTTTTTTATATACTCCAACTACCACGAAGGCCTAAGGCCTAAGCACCCATTGGGTACCGTGGGGCTATAGGGGGATACATGGGAAAGGGGGGACGCCACACGGACTCTGGCGAGGGAACACGTGTGGATGCAACATGCACACATTCTGGCTCCGCCTACGTGAACCGCCGGGTGGTACCTCCGCGTTCGACAGTCAGAGACCATCTACCACCTACGGAAATCAATATGACAGTTCACACAACATCAGTTTTTTTCTTCTATTTAGAGAATTACATGAATAGCTATTTAACCTTAAACTAATTCGTGATTACTTAAGACTAAATAAGAAAAATGTGGTGTCATCGCAGATAAAGGTTTTCTGTATCCCTTCCCATTTTTATCGAAAAATGTCGTGAGGTTGTCAGTCCGTAACGCGAGAAAATGCTAGGCTCTGTATTTTTACAGGTAAGGTATTTTTGGCAATGTTCAGGTCATGTTTATGGGTAATTATAGGGTATTTGGGTCTAGAGTCTCAATTAAGAGAAATAGATTATTCTGAGTTCATCTTCACTATACCGTAAGACTATGTCATCTTAGATTTGTGCCACGGTCAGAACATTTAGACTTTGGTAGGAGAAAGTAATTACTAGAGGAAAATGTGTAGATATGGGAGTAACAAGATACAAAGGATAGTGACAAGCTCAAACCGCTAAATCACTTCTTGAGATGCAAAGTATGAAAAAGGAACTTTATACATTTTGTACTTTTGCATGGATTATGAGGAGGAATAGAGTAAGCTAAACTTCGCCCAAACAAAAACGTTTATTATTATAGCGTGTTTAAGTCCATTCAGTGATGTATTATAATGGTTTGTTTTTTATCAGGTCTAAACGAGATATACCATATATATGTCTCATCAAATCAATTATCTAAATTGTTACGTACATTACCAATTATATGTATACTCCAATTAAACGCAAAATAGCCTAGTTTCAGTTGGGGATCTGGTTTGAACGTTGAATAATTTGAACGTCGGTTAGCCCTCAGATCATCAAGTAATTTATATAGAGTAATTCCAATATTAATCCTTAGCATGTATTTATGTATTTTACTCGCGATCTCATGTGTACTAGCTTCAAGTTCTATGCTTATTATTTGAATATTTCGGCTTCAAAGAAATGTATACCTACTTTCTTTTCATATTCTTTGATAGAGACTTTTTTACTCACATTGGCGTGTTCAACTGACACTAACACTGCTGAATCGGGACCTCGGTTGGCCGCGTGGGTCAGAGTGTCGTGCTACTGATCAGCCGGCCGGCCGGGCCGCGAGTTCGAATCTCGCCTTCGCCATGGATGTTGTGACGTCATGTGTTTGTCCATAATTAGAAATGTAAAATATAACAAACTTAGTTTCTGGCTGCATGGATGAGGTCCTAAAGCCAAAAAAAAAAACTGCTGAAATTTCGTTGATAAAATGTCACTTGTTTACCCTATACTACTGATCTTTAGTCACCTCTGGCGCGTGCCTATCTCGTAGCTATTATTAGTCCAAATGAAAATATCTAAATAATCATAATAGGATTGGTAGATTTTATGCAAAATTTAAGAGCAATACTTCAATTTTAAGGACACCCTTCGTCAACAGTATGGAAAGAATAACATCAATTTGCATATTTTTCCTATAATCTAATTTACAGCAGGGATGTCATCTACTCTCCAGCTTTCGTCCTCTAGTTGCAGCAGTTTTATTCAAGTGCCATAACCATGAGCGCACAAATGTTGGTTAAAGGACAAGAAATGATATTCCTGTTTACTTTTCTAGCATTTTACAGGTTGTTCCGCTATAAATTGACCCCCCACTAGCTTCTTTGTATCACCGTTTGGTAAGAAAGGTTTCATAGAGGAGCTGCGGGATCTAATATAAAGTTCCACGTGCAATATCTTTTTATCTATTAGGGTGGCTCAGACATGTGCTTACGAGATAAAGTATTTTCCCACTCTCTATAATTTTAGTGAAAATGCTAGTCGCTTTCTTGTATTCAGGTATTTTCATTAGTTCGATCATTCATTCATGTGTATCCGAGTACAATACAACTATTGTCAAGTAAAGAAAGATATATAATTTTAACACTTTCTGCTTCCCAAGTATAAGCACCAAAGCGAGAAAACTAAAAAAAAATTGCGCCGAGTAGGTTGCTCTGTACTTCTCACGCAACGCCCTTATCAGTACATAAAGAAGAAGAAGCAATTATACCAGTTTATGAGTTATCTGATCATTCAGCTGTTGTTTGTCACCTCCATAAAACGTTAAGCAACCGGACGCAGAAGTTTTACACGTTTAGGGACTTTCGTAAATTTAATGAACGTACCTTTTATGATTTATTTCATTCGACTCATTGGGATGATATTTTTCAATTAAACAGCGTCAATGACATGGTAAGTTTTTTTAAATAGCAACATACTAAATTTATTTGATAACTTTGCACCTATGAGAACACTTAGAGTTACTAAGCCACCAGCTCCTTGGCTAACATACAATATTAAAATGATCAATAAAGCTAGAGATAAAGCGTATTTAATGTTTAAAAGAAGTAAGTCAACTGCCCGTAATTGCGTTGCTGCTGCTCTTCGGAGAGAGAAAAAGGCTTATATGGAATATATCCTATCTGGGAGGAACAGTAAAGCAATATGGAGTTCTCTTAGGAAACTTAATATAATTAAGTCTTCTATAAATACTCTTCCAGATAGCTTCAATGACGCAGATGAAATAAATTCACATTTCTCAAATATTCCGATCATAACCAAGACCCAAATGCAATCAGAACTACTGAACAAATATCAAAACAATAAGTTTCCCAAGTCATTCTGTCTCCAAAAGGTTGCCAAAGAATCTGTTGTGAAGATTTTCTCATTTATTAAAACTAATGCTGTAGGGGCTGATGGAATCTCACTCATTATGATAAAATACATTTTCACTTTGTTCTTAGATCATATTACATTTATAATCAATCATGCAATATCAACATCCTGTTTACCTGATGCTTGGAAGCAGGCAATCATCATGCCTATTCCTAAAGTAGCGATTCCCACGTCTGTAACGCAACTTAGACCAGTTATATGACTTCCCGCATTTTCGGAACTTTTGGAACGGGAAATGAAGATACAAATATCTCAGTATATTTTCAGTAATGAAATAGTTCCATCAATGCAGTCTGGATTCAGGGAAAACCATAGTACAACAACTGCTCTAGCCAATGTCACTGATGATGTTATATGAGGCCTTGATCAAGGAAATATCACTTGTTTAGTTCTGCTGGATTACACAAAAGCTTTCGATATGATAGACCCTGAAATTCTGCTACTTAAGCTGTCTGACTATGGTTTTACTGATGCTGCAGTCAATTTGATAAGCTGCGATTTGTCAAATAGAAATCAAAAGGCATTAACAGCTTCGAAAATGTCACAGTCAACTGCTATAAGTTTTGGTGGTCCTCAAGGTTCCATACTGGGACCTTTACTTTTCTCTCTATATATATCGGATTTTCATCAATATGTCCATAATTGCACATTCCATCACTATGCTGATGATACTCAAATTTATTTTAGTTTTCAACATAAAGATTTTAAAATAGCAGAAGCATTGCTCAACGAAGACTTAACAAGGCTAGTTGACATCTCGTGCTCGCATAACCTAAAAATTAATCCATCTAAATCTTCAGTTATGGGTTTCGGCTCAAAAAACAAAAGAACATTGATCGAAACGGAAATTAACCTTAAAATCTATGATTGCCGGCTTCCTATAATGAATGAGTGTAAAAACCTGGAACTCTGGATTGACACAGCACTAAAATACAAAAAACACGTAAATTCGTTCATACTGCATTTTGAAACAGTTTTATCCACATAGGCAAATAATATGTACTGCAGTAAAGCTGAAACTGTGTGAAAGATTAATCATATCAAAGATCAGTTATTGTGACAGTATATAAGGCGCAGCTGTATCATATAGTGAACAAAGCAAATTACAGCGTATTCAGAATTAGTGCGTCAGATTTTCTTGCGGAATACGAAAGTTTGATCATATTTCTTATACATTTAAGGAACTTGGTATTCTGCAGATTAAAGGCATGCAAAAGCTTCACTTATTGACACTCACACATAAGGTCTTAGCTACCAAACAACCACAATATTTGCATAATAAGTTAACAAGATGAAGTGACAGATCAACTGAATACAAGGAATAGGAATATGTTAGTGATACCCTTACATTCTAAGGCTGTCTACAAAACATCATTCAGCTACAATGCTATTAAATTATATAATGATCTGCCTGTTACATTCCAAAACTATACATTATTTAATTTTAAAAAGAGTCTTAAACTAAAACTACAAGATGAATACAAAATGCTAGAAATATGGACTATTCTTGTAATTGTTCTGTTTTTTTTGTGTTGTTAATTATTTAGTAATTATTGAGTAATTATGGATACATTTTTGTTAGTGGAATGTTTTATTATATATATATATATATATATATATATATGTTTTTTTCTTAAGGTTAAGGTTAAGTTGAAAAACGCTAATCTTAGCGACACTTCGCCTTTTTTGTACTTTTACTTAGGTACGAAATAAAACCCATTTATTATTATTATTATTATTATAAATATGTTCAGCACAAACGGGACCCTTTGAGGCAAAAATCAGTCAATCAGATCCATAGAAATTATTTCCCTGCCTTACCGGTAGTGCATCTGGAAACGATACCTAATTCGGATTAGACGTAGCAACCTGGGCGTGGTAGTAGGGCCAGAGGATAGAAAACACTAGGCTGTTTCTCGGCAGAAACACGTGTAACTCCATATAAATGAACCAGCCTTCAAAAATTTTTGATAATCCCTACCCACCTCCCTACAACCCCCACTCTCAAGTTTTTTAACCCAAATTTTTTTTAAATGGTCACGGTCCTCTGAACATCAAAAAAGAAAGTTTAAACGATTTTGACGTTTCTTTTTTTTTCGTTTTAGGTCTTTTTCTCTTCCGCCACTGGACCGATTTTCAAAACCTATTGCGTCTCTCGCATAGCAATAACGTTGGGTAAACATTTCATCGAAGCCCAAGCGGCAGTTCTCAAGTTATAGGCGGTTATAAGATTAGCGGAAAGGCAGGCAGACTGACGAAAATGAGTGACATAGTTTTTCGTGATGTATATGTCATAACAAAAGACATAATATACTAAGTGACATATAAATCCGAACACCCAGTTTAAATGGTTTTATTTTAATAAAAGTTGGTGAATGTATTTATCTTACTGTAAATAACAAGTGAAAAAATTTTCAGCCTTATCAGTTGGACATTCCGGTTTTTTTACTGCTTTTTTTTATTCACTAACGCTCTAAAAATGAATATTTCAGCCGCAGTAAAGAATCAACGTTGGCAGATTTTGGTTCTTGACATCCTTTACGATCGGTTACGATGCCTAGAGTACGGAGAGCTGTACGATTTCGTCAACTTAGTGAGTTTGGTAGGGGCCGTATAGTGGGACTTCGGGAAGCTGGACTTTCTTTTCGGGCAATTGCAGTTAGAGTGCAAAGAAAAGTAGACACTGTGGTTAGGTGTTGTCAGGCATGGCTTCGAGAAGGCCGTACGCAAAGAGCAAGGGGCACTGGACGCCGCCATAGAACAACAGACCGTGAAGATCGCCGCCTAAGATTATTGGCCTTAAGGGACCGTTTCTCCACTACCAGGTCCATTGCAAATGAATGGTTTGCAGAACACGGAAGACCTATTGGCATGCGAAGTGTTTACAGACGAATGAGAAGTTTTGGCTTCTTTTCATACCGGCCACACTGGGTCCTCCCTTTGACTCGAGAACACCGACGTAATCGCCTTGAGTGGTGCAGACAACGGTCACTCTGGGATCAGGAATGGAACAGTATTGTCTTTAGTGACGAGTCTCGATTTTGTTTAGGCATGCACGATGGTCGTGCCAGGGTTAGAAGGCGACGTGGTGAAAGGAGGAATCCACAGTTTTTTGTTGAAAGACATGTTCGTCACACTGTTGGAGTTATGGTTTGGGGTGCTATAGCTTATGGTTCCAGATCACCTTTAATCTTCATCAGAGGTAACATGAACGCGCAGCGTTATATCCACGAAGTTCTAGAACCCCATCTTTTACCCTATCTTGACACCCTGGCATATCCAACTTTCCAACAAGATAATGCCCGACCACATGTTGCATGAGTCACAATAGACTTTTTTCAACATAATGATGTCACATTGTTACCATGGCCACCAAGATCTCCCGACTTATCCCCAATTGAGCACGTGTGGGATATGATGGGTAGGAGATTGCTCAATTTGCAACGTCCTCCTCAGACTCTAGAAGCACTTCGAGAGGAGTTGGTGGTTGCCTGGAATGAGATACCACAGGAGGACATTGACCACCTGATCAGAAGCATGCCTAGGCGCGTTGGAGAATGCGTAGCACATCAGGGTGCATCCACACATTATTAAAGGTCAAAGGGCTTTAAAGCAGTGCAATCATTTTGAAATTTTTATCATTTACTTATTATGCTTCATTAAGTACTTATACAAAATTTTATTAAAATAAAACCATTTAAACTGGGTGTTCGGATTTATATGTCACTTAGTATATCTTATTTCCTAAATTTCTCGCGATTACAATTTACTTCTCTGTCAGTAAACGTGGGAAGTAACAGAGTGGCGAGACGGGTTATCCGAATAAGTGACTTGGAAACTCCGGAAGTGGTATCGCCCAACCTACCGACCCTTCATTCTTCTGGTTGGTATCAAAAAAAACACAAAATCGCGAGATATTATCTGGACAGCTTGGCATTCGCATTCAGAGAACCCTGTATAGAGAGGAGCCTTACTTGGTCCCTCGTGACCTGCACCCCAGCGGATATGGCGGGTGACAAGAGAGGTCTTCCGCCACGGTGTTATTCGCGTAAGCCAAACATAACACACAGAACATTGTGAACTATATCGGATGTTCTGTGCCAGTGGAGCGTGGACGGGCACCGCCGAGCGGCGATGGCAACAGTCGGTGCGTGAACCTGTCACAAGGTGGAAGTATGTTCAGTATAGAGACCTCGGGAATATGGGACACCGCCAGCTATATCTCATTTAATTTCAAGGGAGTGGCTCATGCACCGAAATCCGAAAGGTTAGCTTGAGTGGAATACACAGGAATAGTACATTACATACCTTGATGGAGAAGCAAGCCATTATTTGAGGCGCGTAGCGATAGATATAAAGTGCGAGGATAATAATGGTCTTCTCCACCGAGGCACGTGTAAAATTTTTTCACTGCTAGCTAGGAGATGTTACCACATTTAATTTTATTAGGTTTGTAAATATAGGATATGTGACACCCTTCTGAACTGCTTGCGAAGCCTTTATATAGACTAGTCCGTATGAGAGGGACTCAACAGGATGGAGTTTAACAAAGTAGAAAATACTAAGTACGTCGACACATCGTTCGCACGCATTTTTAAATGATGCGAATAACAAAACAAACAAAAAATGGACTTTCTTCACATAAATCCTCTTGCAGAGAAGTACATAGAAATGGTAGGAAACACACAGCCTTGGCAATTCATCATTTTCATTTCAACTTACAATTAGTCTATTAAGCAATGAAAGTAATTAAAAAAGTGTTCAATAAGCGAAATGACCCTGACGATCTTAATCAGATTCATAAATTATTCGTTAAGAAATTTATCGGATTTAAAGCCCAAGCAGTAATGTTTTATCAGAAGTAATGGTTGCTCCTTTTATACGTATATCAGTCTTGGTTTAATGCAGTATTATAGTCGAACTGGCATATCTTTTTCTGTTTTTATGATCAATTCATTAGTTTCATAGTTGACCTCAGGTATATTTGTTTTGCCTTGGGACGTGTTCGCTTTCCTCATTCAGTAGATATGACGCTTTTATAGTTTGACATATTCGTTGATATTTCTAAAACTATTTTTAAATGTTTTTTGTAACGTCCCATGCTGAAGAAAAATACCTGTTAGAATCTGAGTAATCATATAATGACTTTTAATATGTACGCACGTTTATTGTCATTGTTTGTTTGTTAGCTCTATTACCTTTATATCCTCAGTGAAACTTTTTAACTGATTGTTTTCACTTCAATGCTATAATTGCGATTAGAATTTTTGAATGAAATTTTTCAAATTATTTATAGCTCTGAGAAAGGTATAAGGTAAACGCCGAAACGATGGAAATTTGAAAATAAACATTTTCTGACACCTGTTCGCTATACCAGAATTCCGAAGAAATCAGCAAGGAAAAATAAATACAATCAACGACCATAATTTTAGTTATAAAATATACTCTGTATTCTCTTGAAATAAAAAGTATTTATTAATATTAAAACATGGGTACGAGTTTAATTACATTGACAATTCTATGCTCAGCAAGCGGAAGAAGCTCCACAAGAATCTACACTTTTATTATATATCTAAGGATTTTTTCACTGTGATCATATACCGAGAGGGAGAAATGTAACTTCGTCTCGGAGGAATGCGGTAAATAATGGTGATTTCTCACCAAAAATAAAAATTGTCTTACTATTCGCCATTCTGTGGAAACGGGACAAGATACAACAACAACAACAAGATGAAGGAGAAGAAGGTATCACGTGATTTCGTCTCTCTTTGTTTCATACTAGAACCGTTAATTCACATAATTTTCCTGAAAATAGCAAGTTATATTCTGTATTTCCCCGCTAGAAGGGGTAGCAAAACGTAAAATTGAATTTAAAGATTGACTTTGAAAGAACTTTGGTTCTGCGACTGTGTCATAGATAACGCTAAGTCTCCAATCATTTTTTGGCGTCTCTCTAATGCCTATTTTAATTCGGTAGGTAAAATGTGTTAATAATTGTCAGTATTATCCAGTGTGCAATCATTCCGTAACAAAGATCTGCTAAGTTGTAATGCAAAACGAACCTATGTCATGTTGCATAATAAGTTCTACGAAGGATCGTTCGTTATTTGCATTATCCGTTACTAATATTAAAACAGCATTACCATAGCTAACTCGATTTACGCTATACTCGAGTACCGAAAAGGAAGAGAGAAATGGAACACATCGCACGCCACTGGCCGGCGCGCCATCTCCTTGAATATGGCGAGATATGCGATCTCCGCCTTTATCAATTCAAAGAGATGTCGTGCCAGCACGTGATTACGTGCGATGTGTCTTGCTGCTCTCTTCTTTTTCGGTACCAAGGTATATTTCTGCACGGAATCAGCTATTCCTAAAATATAGCTTGCTGCAAAAAACTACCTCAGCTTTTTTATGCCCTAACCTGTTTCCAACAATTCTTAGTTCATTTTTTTTGTACCGATTGCTAGGCATTGTTAATTTGTATAACATTTCGGTTCAATAGTCACTACCACATTTTGATACAGATTTTCACCCCGTTCGGTAATTTTCCAATTATAGAGTGCTTGCGCTTGACTGACCGTTAAATGGACTTCCAAAAAATGTTTATATGTACTGCGCTGCGACGTATTGTTGTAGAGAGGTCACAATTGAACATCGATTGTCTGATGCTGCCTACCACAAAGCAATTAACGTAGATGATTACAGAAAATGGTCGAATTCCGATTTTAGGTAATCTGTATCTTGTTTTGTACCGCTTCTTTTGCCTTGATGATGGGGACTAACATACCATAACAATAACATCCCAATGTCTGAAATGTCAATTTTGTAAACAGAGATGTACCTATCGTCGGTGAAGTAGGCAATCATCTACTATATCGCCAAAATGGACGGCATCAAGCGGTCACAGTGGTGAGTTGGCTTTCGACAGGAACTGGGACACCTTTACAGTTCTAACCGTTAACTGCTGTTCACCCTCGCAGTGGTCGATTCTGATAATAGATGGTACTAAAAATTCTGAAGGCTGTCGATATACAGGGTGTTTCAGTTTATTGTTGCATAACTTTAAGATTCGATAAAACTTTTAAGATTAATGCATAAAGTCTATATAAACATGGGTCGAAAAATACGTGGCTTCCGAAATACACTGTGTTTAAAATTACTTTCTAAAATAGTTTTTTTAAATATTTCGAACAATATTTGATGTATAACAGTGAAAATTGGTATACAATGGTTTTTTGGTACGACAAAACGAACCACGGGCATAGTTTTACTGTAGCCGCTAGAGGGCGCTCTCTACTGTACCTGTAGCGTATTAAAATGACCGAAAAATTTTTCTTAGTGCAATTTTTTGCTTTTTGAATTTAAAAACTGATTTTTCGCACTTTTCAACATAAAAAAATCTCTTGTGAATTTTCGTTATAGTTATCCGTTTTTGAGATATTTCGATTTTTAGGGTTCGATACATTTTTCATTATTTATGATAAAATAACGTTAAAAAGTCAGTATCTCGATAATTTTTAGAAGTAGGCTGTGCCTGCAAATATTTTTGAAATTGAAAGCAGAGTAAGATTAAACGTCAATTAGTTGACAGTTAGTTTTGTTTTCTGTTGAAACCTGAAACGTCTTTTGGCAATTATGAATGCACGAAATTTAGTTTCTTTTACCTGTTTTTTCAAGTTTTATATAAATGCCATTTTTATTCTCCAATCAAGAGTTAGCGGATATTCATTTTGTGTATGGCTTTGTAAATGGAAACGCGGCAGAAGCAGCCAGAGAATACGCACGAAGATTTCCAAACAGACGACATCCAACTCGCTCAGTATTTGTAAGAGTGCATCGCCAAATAATTGAAAATAGTTTTGGAAATCTCCAAAGGGATCAAAACATAAATGTTCATCAGCGCAGATTTACCCGTATGATTCTGCGTGAGTTTGATAGAGATCCTACCACAAGTGTTAGGAGAGTTTCTGGAGCCTTGGGAATTTCAGCAAGCCATGTTCACCGTATTCTTAGAAATGACCATAGACGTCCTTACCATTTGCAACCTGTGCAAGGACTACAGCCAGGGAACGGAGAACGAAGAATCACATTTTGTCAGTGGATTCTTGATAGAACTGATAATAATAGGGAGTTTTTAAGTAACGTTTTATGGACCGATGAGTCATGCTTCACTAGACGTGGAGTGGTAAATTTTCATAATCAATATATTTGGTCGCATTAAAATCCGCATGCAGTTCGGGAAAGAAATTTTCAGCATGAATTTAGTATGAACGTGTGGATTGGTATCTACCGTAATCGACTATTTGGACGCTATCTTTTTTCTAAAAGAAAAAGTGTACCAGACTCCCGTAACCACAAGAGATATGCTAATAGACAGAATCAGGAATGCCTGTGATAGAATAAGGCCTTATTTGAATAATGCTATACCACGTTCGATCATTTGTAGATGTGAATTGTGTATTGAACAATTGGGTTTACATTTCGAGCGACTACTTTAGATTTTGTATGTTTGTCCTAACTATCCAATAGCATTTTAGTTGTAAATAATTAATTTGATTTGTTAAAAATAATATTGGAAAATTAAACAAATTAATATTCTGTTTTTTGTGTTTATTTGGAGTTAGGAATTATTGCTGTGTTTAAAAACACAATCTAAACGATCATCTTAATTACTTGTAATGCCCAAATCGAAAATGTAAAAAAAAATATTATTTTCCCATAAATAATTAAAAATGCATCGAACCTTAAAAATAGAAATAACTCAAAAACGGCTAACTATAACGAAAACTCACAGGAGAGCTTTTTTTATGTTGAAAAGTGCAAAGAATCAGTTTTTTTATTCAAAAAGCAAAAAATTGAACTAAAAAAAAATTTCTGTCATTTTAATACACTACAGGTACAGTAGAGAGCGCCCTCTAGCGGCTACAGTAAAACTATGCCCATGGTTCGTTTTGTCGTACCAAAAAACCCGTGTATAAAAATCTTCACTGTTATACATCAAATATTGTTTGAAATATTTAAAAAAAACAACTATTTCAAAAAGTAAATTTAAACACCCTGTATTTCGGAAGCCACGCATTTTTTCACCCATGTTTATATAGACTTTATGCATTAATTTTAAAAGTTCTATCGAATCTTAAAGTTATGCCAGAATAAACTGAAACACCCCGTATAACGCATTTAAAATACCGTTCTTAACAGCTTATTCAAAACCTGTATGTATTTTGGTGAAATATGGATGGTTGAGAAACACCCAGTCAGTGTGTTTGCCGCCATTTCTATTTATTTCGGGCGTAGGATAGCACGCACCTGTGTAGTTGGCATTTGGACTAAATACCAAGCATCATCAGGCAAATGCAATACGTGATCAGAGTAATTGAGGATCCACCGAGCGAAAGTCAACAGTGTCAATATTGGTGCAGTTTACCATCGCTGATGTTCCTTAATTAGTTTTCTTTGTGTGCTCTGTTTGTATTTAATTACCTTGTGTTTAACGAGTATGTCTAGTGTTTCAGCACCGACTGGAAACTTTCTGTTTGATCAAATAACAACAATTTCCTACTCCTACGCTCTTGTCGCCAAACACAAACAACACTAAAAGAGCGACTAGACATTTGTCAAATATCCTGTACAAGGTATACGCGTTGCGTTCAGCAATGTACGGGGAGTCGCGCTATACATTAACCCCCTTTTATCTTTTTGCATGACCTTTCAGAAAAAAAGTTTTGCACATAAGTTGTAGGGTCTAATATAAAGTTTATCAGCCAATCTCTGTTTTATTTATCTCAGAAAATTGCAGTGGCGACGCGTGACTTTTTCTAAACTGTTACAAAAAAAGTTTATTTTGAACCTCCCAAATATAAGTTTTTGCTTATTTTAGGTATTTTCTTTAATGTATTTTTAAATTACGGTAAACATTTCTAGACTGAGCATCTGGGGCACTTGATATACTTCATCGTCTTATGCTATGTCTGATCCAAGCCGTCCGAAAAAACAGTCGACGTTTCTAGATGTTCGGTTTTTGATCTTTTCTGGCAATGAATGTTAACAATTCCCTGTAGTTTCCTCTATTATCAGAGTCATACCCTTCAAAATGAACGCCATTTCCTGTTTTGCCAAAAAAACACGGTATCTAGACGTGTGCTGCCTAAAAGCTTGGTTAAGACAACTTTCGATTCTTGTTTTGCCAAACTGAATTAAATTGGCTACACATCTCACAAGTAACGGATAAATTTCATGTCTCCTCTTTAGAGCCTTAAAACTATTTAAATCGTTGACTCCGCTGCTGGTCCACCCATTTTTTCTGTATAAAACAGAAGACATCGCCAACAATACAAGCTGTTTTTTTGCATCCACATAACCAAGCGTTTCCATATACCAACTTAATTTAAAATATCAAACTACGTTTTTTATTCCTTTTTAAAATTATCTAAAATAGGTGTTGGTCTTCCATTTTCAATGATCTCCATTTTTTCTAAAAAATTATACAAGGAGAATGACTTTTCAAGTAGTTGATCGATTACGCAGCGAAACTCATCCATCTGTAACTGCACGCACATTACAGCCGGTAACCAAAACGGCTACTGACGAGTGAGAAGTGACTAACCAAATCAAAAAAACGGTAACAAGCCCACATAATAGTCGCAGCGCCCCACGCACTCGGGCGACCACGATCAGACACGAGCCGGTATCGGCGGTACCCGGCGGACTACCAACTACATAACTCAAAATGGTAACAACCAAGTCGAGGCGGGTCAGCTTCATCGCGTTCGCAAAACCTAGACACTCTAGGGCGCATTATTTTCGTGGGGCTGATTTTGGTAAACAAATAAATGAAATTATTTCACATTACTTAGTCATAAAATATTTATTTTTAATATTTTTAACCGTTACCCATGGTAACAATGGTTACATGGACGCTTCGCCACTGGAAAATTGCTATCGAATAAATCTGTATTTTTCAAAAAGAACACTCTGTATATTTTTATTCAAAATGACAATCATTTTTTTCTGAATCTAAATACACAATTTATTATGCTGATACTTATTACTTTGCTCAGCGGAATATGCAAACTGGTTTTATCTCTTATATACACGAATAAATAACACACAAAAGTTTTTGGCCAAACTGATGAAAATATTTCATATCAGAAAAAAGGCAACCATCATTTGAATGTTGAACTAAAAATTTACAGTGCGTTCCATATGAAAACATAACACTTGATTCTATAGCATTTTACTGAGATAACCTGTATACAAAAATAACATTGCACATAAAACTTTATATTAGTATATAGTAGCACCCTACAAATTTTTATGGAACATTTTTTTTCTAAATGACCATACAAAAAAGTTAGAGGAGGTCGATTTACAGCTGAGAATAGCGAACGACGCCTCCGGATCATCGGTGTATCCAAAATGGCAACATGCACTTCCAAAGGACAAATAGAAAGTATAATCTGAACAGTAGTTGCTCTTGATATCACAAAAGCTTTCGATCAGCTGTGGCATGGTGCCCTGTCACGCAAACTCCCATCCTGTGGCCTCGCAGAGAGGTTTTGCAGATGGGCGGCCGTCATAATTGATGGATTCTCCTCTTCATCCCGCAATGTCCGAGTGTTCCCTACGGTTCGGTCTTAGTGCACTTGAGTAAGCAGAACATGTTGGATTTCGGCGGGCAGTTAACAGAAGGTTATTTGAATAATCAAATGAACTATGTAAATTACAAAATATTTAAATACAGTGTTTCTCAGGAAACTGTATTGGACTTTTGGTAAATAAATTACACAGACCTTCAAACCTGATGCGGCCCTCTCACCCAGAAACCAGAGTATACAGGGTGACTTGTAATGTCACGTATTCCTGTCAAGGGGTGATAGATTAGGTCAAAAGCAACCGATTTTGTCCTATCATGTCTTATCCAAAAGTTAACCATTCTCGAGTTATTTGAATTTTAAGTTTTTTATTTTTTATTCCGATTTCAGACGGTTAAAATTCAAATACAAAAAACTGCATGCTTGATTTTGAGTTTTTTGTTATCGTCGCATAGCAGACATTCCAATAGTTCATAATAAGTAATAAAATGTTGAAAAGCTACAAACGTTTTAAAATTACGCTTTTTAAATGTATCATTTTCTTTTTTTTTTACTAACTTATTCGAAAAAAAATGCAATTTTCTCTAAAAAATCTCCTAGTTATAAAATGTGCAAATTTAGTAAATAATATCTCTATCTAACAAGCTTTCATTTGAGGTATAAAGCGTTCAATTATCTGAAGCACATGCAGAGAAACAACAATGACACCCACAGAGGCTGGATTTTTAAGGAATTTGTATTACCTGTTTGAACAAGTCCTTACTGTCCTCAAAGGACTCGCATGCCATGATTGTTTTATGGCATCGGCTCGACGAGGAAGCGAGCGAGAAGAGCTGAGTTAGTGGAGGAGTGAGAGAGAGAGCGGTTATTATTCATCATTGTAGTTACGCCATCGCCGCACGCCGAGTGAGAATTAGGTTTAGTTGGTATCAACTACTGCGTACGCGCACACGTTTCACGCACGATTATTATTTTCGAGTTTCCCAGTTCATTTCGAGTGGTTTCTTTATCAACATGGCAGACGCAGAAGATCCGCCAGGACCTCGCCATATCGAGCACGGGCAAACTTTTACAAATGAAGAATACGCGGACATAATGTTCTGTTGTAACGGCGATTCTGCAGCTGCCGCCGTGAATATCGGCAACGTTTCCCGAATCGCCGAACACCTCACGTTACTGTGTTTGACTCTGTATATCGGCGCATCCGCCAAACCGGACGTGTTCAAAGGCAACATAGTGATGCTGGTCGACCCCGAGTCTAACCTCCTGAAGATGAAGAGGAAACCCTTCGTGTGTTTCAGGAAGACCCTACTACGTCTACACGCATTGTGTCTGCTCAGTTGGGTATATAACAATACAAAGTATGGTTTACTGTGCATACTGCAAGATTATACCCTTATCACTACACGCCTGTGCATGTGGTTGAAGAGGGCGATCCTGCAAGACGATTAGATTCCTGCAGGTACATGTTACGTGCAGATACAGAAAATCCAGACTATTTTAAGAAAATTCTGTGGACCGATGAATCGAAGTTTGAGAAGGACGGGATCACTAACTACCATAATGCTCATTACTGGGCTGATAAAGAAGCTTTAAACCCCCGAAAAATAAGACCGACGGGGTCTCAGAGCCGGTTTTCAGTCAATGTGTGGATGGGCATCTTTGATGGATATTTAATTGGACCCCATTATCTGCCCGCCAATTTAAATGGAGAAGTGTATGAAGAATTCTTGAAAAATCACTTGTTTCTATTAATGGAAGACGTCCCATTGGCGACGAGACAAAATATGTGGTTCCAGCACGCCGGCTGTCCCGCACACTACAGTAGATTAGTACGGGCGTATTTAGACTCTAAATTTCCAAATCAATGGATTGGCAGAGGCGGGCCCATTGCCTAGCCAGCAAGAAGCCCAGATCTCACACCGATGGATTACTATGTGTGGGGACATATGAGAAGCCTGGTGTACGATGATTCGCCCGTACCAACGCGCGATGAATTAATTACAAGGATAATCAGTGCAGCTAACCAAATAAAAAGCCGCTTAACAACTAGTGTTAGCAAAAGTGAATTACGTAAGAGAATGCGGGCGTGTATTCGTAACAGGGGATTACAATTTGAGCAGAATCTGTAAAATACTAAAGGAAATTTAATTAAATAAAACTGAAATTAAAATAAAAGCCTTTTATTTATCCTAAGTAATTATCGTTTGTACAACTTTACTCATCTTTTTTTAATTATATGTCTTTGTACTTGAGTTAGTTGTAAGTTTTATATCTCAAATGAAAGCTTGCTGGATAGAGACATTATATACATAAGTTGCACATTTCATTACCAGGAGATTTTGTACAGAAAAAAGCGTAATTTTAAAACTTTCGTAAGTTTTCGACATTTTATTACTTATTATGAACTATTGGAATGTCCGCTATGTGACGATAACAAAAAACTCAAAATCAAACATATAGTCTTTTGTATTTTAAAGTTAACCGTCTGAAATCGGAATAAAAAATAAAAAAAATAAAATTCAAATAATTCAAAAACGGTTAATTTCTGGATAGGACATTATAGGACAAAATCGGTTGCCTGTGACCTAATCTATCACCCCTTAACAGGAATACGTGACATTACAAGTACATACATTGCCGATGATTTTTAATGTGCTGAATCCGAATAATTATGTGGTCCAAATGTCTCGGTTGTGTCTAGTTTTTAAAAAACCATAGGCAGCACACCTCAAAGTGTAAGGCTTGCCCTTTCAAATTCCGTGGAGCTTTTGTACAATTTTTTTTTTCGCTCAGATACGGCACTTTGCAATTTACATTTTGTGAACCTCACTATATTGGATAATCTACACGTTTTTGTTTAGAAAAGTCTGCAATCGAAGGTAAGAACGTCCTTGTGTTAGATTTATGGGCTTTTTTGTTGGCAGGTCTCATTTTAATTCGTTAACCTGTTGTTAAATTTTTATGTATATTATAACTCCGCTGCACACATAATTATAACGTGCGAAGAATCAAATATAGTGGAATTCATAAGAATGAAAATTTCAAAGTGCCATCTCTCAGCGAAAAAACATATTAAAGCAAACTTCACGGCATTTGAAAAAGCAAGGCTTGTGCTTTAAAATGATGTCTATGGTTTTTTGGGTAAAGAAAAATAATTCGTCATGCTACATAAACTCAAATATGGAAAAAACAGGAAGTTTTTAAATTTGGAGTACGGATACGACTAAAAGCTTTCGGAAACGTACGCTCTGGTTTCTGGCCAAAACACTTTTCGGAATGGATTATTATCATAACTAGAGATCTGTACTCGAAAATGACCATCAAAAAAATGAAGTACCTTAGAGCCTAATTTAAAATAGAAAGTGGGTACGCCGTAGGTGCTAGCATCAAGTTCAGTACTCTCTGTATACTGGAGCAGCCTGTAGCATGTCGGGTCAATCGATTATGCAACAATGCGACACACTATAAAATGACAACGATATGTGGTAAGTGTAATAGCAATAATTAATCATTTCCGAGTTTTTACGGCTCGCTCAAATATTCGAATCCAATATGCGAAATTGATGGTGAATAAACTCTATATAAACGGTGTACTTTTGCGGAGTGTTTATTCACAACCATATTCTGCATTGATCAATGTGTTGCCGAATGCTATGAAATTGGTGATTCATAACGATAAGGATACCAGTTTGAGCATGAATAAAACAAATTTGTGAACCGCCAAAAACCGTGTAAAGAACTGTAGGATCATAGTAATTCCCTTTGCAAAAGCAATGATAAAGGACACTCTCTTGTTTATTCTAAAAGATGACTCAACCTCAAAGCAAATATTACCGCTCAACCTCTCAAGTAACTATTTTTAGCATTCGTGTGAATGTGGTACGAAGTAGTGGAAATCAGGTGGTGCTAAGGGACCGTCTCGATATGGAAGATACTTTTATATTGAATAAATAAAATATATGAATAGAAAACTGGTCCATTGCGACCAAGCAAAATTGGAAAGCTCCATGAATTTTCCAAATTCCGTCAGGGCTAACAGTATTCTTTATGGTGGGCTAAAATATTCAGGAAGTTCGAAAGTTGAAGGATGATCCTGCAACTGGAAATAGGTCACATCATGACCTACTGTTTGACAAAATTTTGTTTAGTATAAAGTATCATGATATGCGGGATACTCGTATATAACAACCAATGTTTTTAGCACAAATCGACACTAGTCTAGTTGAATTGTTGCCACTTCTACAAATATCAATTTTTTGAGCCGGGTATATTTGAAAATATCCACAATTTATTGTTTCGTCGGAGTTAGTGTTGTTTTGTTTTTTGTTATAGCGAAATCCACGAGAGAATTATTCTAGTGCAACATTTCAATTTATACAGGACGATTCACAAGTCGTGACCAAAAATGAAACATACACAGGACCGCATTTTAAGGGGGTCTTCTATGTAACATTTTTCCTCGAGGGCTTGATTAAAAAGATACGGAGTGTTGAAGTTTAAAAATAAATCCAATCCTTTAGTACCTTTTATTACCACAAATTTTACAAACCGCTTTCTTTGCTGCTTCATCTAATGTATAATGCAACCACACTGCACTTTCTTTGCTTTACAAGATTATTTTAAAAAATCACACATAAGAAAATTTCTGCGAGCGCAACACAGGGAGACACAGAAGTATTCACTATTTACTTTTTGAATTGTGGTTTTTGCGACATCATAACATCAATTTCGTACTCTTGACAGCTGACGATAATTTTTTTTGGTGATTCACTCATTTCATGGGCTGATGCGTACACAGGCAAAGTCCACCTTTTGTTCTTACACGTAACAGACAAGGAAAAGATAATAATTAAAGTATCCGTATTGCATATGCAGAAACCTGTAATATACAGGGTTTGTCTGGAAAGTAAAAGGACTCATTTTCTTCCGCCATGACTGTACTTCGGAGCGTGCGCGCTCCGACTGGTTTCGGTAGAGGGCGTTCCTAGCTAACGAATGAGCGGCTGGTCAGTTGTCTCCGAGCATTTGGAGAGTCAGGGCAGGCATTTTCGCGCGACGTGTTTCTGTGAGTGGTGCAAGCCGAAAATGCAGCGTTCGTTAGGGCAGAGGTAAGCGATTAAATTCTGTGTAAATTCTCGGTAAATCTGCGACAGAGACGTTCGATATGATCAAGCAGGATTACCCAGGTGTGACTTTAGCAAGAAGTGGTGTGTTTCGGTGGCACCAGCCCTTTTTGGAGGGCCGGGAAGAGGTCGCTGATGAAGACCGTGCTGGAAGCCCTTCGACTTCGACAAACACCGATAATGTGACTCGTGTGCCCAAAGTTTTGAACTCAGAGCGTCGACTAAGTATTCGTTGAATTGCCCAGATGTTAAGTTCACCAAAATATGTGGTTCTTGACATTGTGAAACAGCATTTAAACATGCGCAAGATGTGCTCGAAGATGGTCGAAAAAGTGCTCACTGACGACCAGAAATTGCGGCGAGTGGAAGTGTGCCAAGAAAATTTGAACATGTGTGAAAGTGATCCACAATTTTTGAATAAAGTAATCACAGGTGACGAGTCATGGATCTTTGAGTATGATCCCGCGACAAAGAGGCAATCTTCCGAGTGGCACACGACGGCGTCTCCTCTCCCAAAAAAGGGAAGAATCAGCAAATACAAAGTGCAAACGATGCTCATTGTCTTTTTTGACATCAAAGGCATCGTCCACCATGAATCTGTTCCTCCTGGACAAACCGTCAACGCCAAGTTTTACGTGAAAGTGCTCAGGAGACGAAGGGTCAGTCGGGTCCGACAAGACATCGCAGCCGACTGGATGTTGCACCACGACAACGCCTCGGCTCACACCGCCTTTCTTGTTAACAGCTACCTGACCAAGGCCGGCATCCCAACGCTTCCGCAGCCGCCCTACAGCCCAGATGTGCCCCCCCCTGGACTTTTTTTGTTTCCTCGCCTGAAAAAGCCGATGAAAGGGAAGCATTTTGAGACGACAGAGGGGATTCAAGCAGCTTGCACCGCGGCTCTCAAGGAGGAGGAGCCTATTTTGAAAGTTTTTAAAGAATTGTAACGATTGGCTCAATAAATTTTTTTAAATCGACTCAGTCCTGTTACTTTCCGGACAAACCCTGTACTTTACAATTATTTTTAGATTTGTTCGTTAGATGGCGGGCAAAATCAAGTATCCATGATATTCAAACCCCAAAAAACGAACATCTGATCCTAGGATTTAGTTTAAGTATCGGATACCTTCTATCGAATACCAATATAACCACATAACTAGTGGGCTTAGATCACCGGGCTACATACTATGAAAGTTTCTGCCATTTTGGTTAAGCGTGATATGAGAAAGTTGCATTACTGGAGACGACAGCGGCAGACCCCGAATGGATGACGACGAGCAGGTTTTGGATCAAGTGAACGGCGGCCCCTCCACATCAATCAGGACAATATCTCGTACGATAGGCATTCCCGCAAGCACTATCAATGTCATCTTGAAACGAGTTGCATCCTTTCAAGGTACAGTCCGTTGCAATGCTTGCGGCCATCTGATAGTCACATACGATTAGAATGTTGCCGGACAATTAAGAGCAATTGATGTAGGTTCTGCTGTTTTGAAAAAATTCTGTGGAGTAACGAGTTTTCGTGTAGAACAGACGGGTACTTAGATATCCACAACTTGCTTAGTTGGCAAGTGGAGAATCCCCACACAATACATCAAGACCATTCCCAAATACAGTTTAGAGTAAATCTGTGGACTCGGATACTAAATGGGAAAATGACGATATGAGTTACCAGGAAGCATTACCGGAAACATCTACCTGTACCTCCATTGAAACTGGCTGCCTAATCTATTGGAAGAAGTGCCAGTATCTATGAGGCAAGAAATGTCGCTAAAATAGGACGGTTGTCCCGCACCCTACGCTCTGGCTGTCACCTAATTCAACATTATCCAGGAAAGAAGATAGGTCACATTGGTCCTGTCCATTGGCCACCATGATCTCGATAGCTAAATCCATTGGATCTGTTTATTCGATTGCATCAAAGACAAGGTCTATCAAACACATGTAATGTCTGAAACTATGAATCTTCATTAATATAATTTCAATTAGAATAATAAAAATTCAATCCTCCCTATAAACATTACTCAGTATTAGAAACCACGGAACTCCATTAGGACTCATTAGGTTTTACTGCTGTAATCGTAAATTTTGTAACAACTTAATTGAAGGCATGAAAGTATAATTGACTCAGTAAAATTATGATAGATAAAAATGTTTGATCATAAATGAGAAAAACTTGGTCATGCTTCCTGAACGAAGCTATTAAACTAATGTGCCTTAATGTATCGTTCCA
This sequence comes from Acanthoscelides obtectus, assembly GCA_963669975.1. Lineage (NCBI taxonomy): Eukaryota > Metazoa > Arthropoda > Insecta > Coleoptera > Chrysomelidae > Acanthoscelides > Acanthoscelides obtectus. The sequence goes on along the minus strand of CAVLJG010000007.1, from coordinate 38,842,712 downwards.
CACAATTAAAATACGTATTAGATAGGTGCCAGAAAGGGATTGATCTCACTCCTCACAATTCATTTTTGTGCTTTGCTACTGTCTCAAAGCTTGAGCTAGCGCATTTCAAAACCCTTTATGGACGTCAGTTGGCTATCTTCAGGTGGAAAACGTTTCTCAATGTTAAAACCAATACAACCGGAATTGAAATCGGGATGAATTCAAGTTACCGTCGGATTGCTTTTGGCTAAAACTTACCTAAAACCCATGACTGACTGTTTCAGTTTATTGTTGCATAACTTTAAGATTCAATAGAACTTTTGAAATTAATGCATATAAAGTCAATATAAACATGGGTCGAAAAATGCGCGGCTTCCGAAATACAGTGTGTTTAAATTTACTTTTTAAAATAGTTTTTTTAAATATTTCGATCAATATTTGATGTATAATAGTGAAAATTGGTATACAAGGGTTTTTGGTACGAAAAAACGAACCATGGGCATAGTTTTACTGTAGCCGCTAGAGGGCGCTCTCTACTGTACCTGTAGTATATTAAAATGACCGAAAATTTTTTTTAGTGCAATTTTTTGCTTTTTAAATAAAAAAACTGATTCTTCGCACTTTTCAACATAAAAAAGCTCTCTTGTGAATTTTCGTTACAGTTAGTCGTTTTTGAGATATTTCGATTTTTAGGGTTCGATGCATTTTTAATTATCTATGATAAAATAACGTTAAAAAGTCAGTATCTCGATAATTTTTAGAAATAGGCTGTGCCTGCAAATATTTTTGAAATTGAAAGCAGAATAATGTTTAGCTTCAATTAGTTGACCTGTTTTTTTTTGTAAGTTGTATAAAAATGCCATTTTTATTCTCCAATCAAGAGTTAGCGGATATTCATTTTGTGTATGGCTTTGTAAATGGAAACGCATCAGAAGCAGCCAGAGAATACGCACGAAGATTTCCAAACAGACGACATCCAACTCGCTCAGTATTTGTAAGAGTGCATCGCCAAATAATTGAAAATGGTTTTGGAAATCTCCAAGGGGATCAAAACATAAATGTTCGTCAGCGCAGATTTACCCGTATGATTCTGCGTGAGTTTGATAGACCACAAGTGTTAGGAGAGTTTCTGGTGCCTTGGAAATTTCAGCAAGCCATGTTCACCGTGTTCTTAGAAATGACCATAGACGTCCTTACCATTTGCAACCTGTGCAAGGACTACAGCCAGGGGAAAGAGAACGAAGAATCACATTTTGTCAGTGAATTCTTGATAGAACTGATAATAATAGGGAGTTTTTAAGTAACGTTTTATGGACCGATGAGTCATGCTTCACTAGACGTGGAGTGGTAAATTTTCATAATCAACATATTTGGTCGCATGAAAATACGGATGCAGTTCGGGAGAGAAATTTTCAGCATGAATGTAGTGTGAACGTGTGGATTGGTATCTACCGTAATCGACTATTTGGAACCTACCTTTTGCCTGCAAGGTTAAATGCTGCGACCTTCTTGTAATTTTTAAAGGCCGAACATGCAAATATGTGGGATGATGTTATGTTAGATTTAAGAAGATTGGCCTGGTTCCAGCTTGATGGTTGTCCAGCTCATTATTCGAGAATAGTTGGAAACTGGCTGGACGAAAAATCTCCAGAAAGATGGATCGGCCGTAGAGGACCAGTCGCCTGGCCCCCACAATCCCCCGACCTAAGTCCATTAGATTTCTTTTTGTGGGGATTTCTAAAAGAAAAAGTGTACCAGACTCCCGTAACCACAAGAGATATGCTAATAGACAGAATCAGGAATACATGTGATGAAATAAGGCCTTATTTGAATAATGCTATATCACGTTCGATCATTCGTGTATTGTGTATTGTGTATTGAACAATTGGGTTTACATTTCGTGCAACTACTTTAGATTTTATACGTTTGTCCTAACTATCCCATAGCATTTTAGTTGTAAATAATTAATTTAATTTGTTAAAAATAATATTGGAAAATTAAACAAATTAATATTCTGTTTTTTTGTGTTTATTTGGAGTTAGGAATTATTGCTGTGTGTAAAAACCCAATCTAAACGATCATCTTAATTACTTGTAATGCCCAGAAGGAAAATGTAAGAAAAAATATTATCTTCCCATAAATAATTAAAAATGCATCGAACCTTAAAAATCGAAATATCTCAAAAACGGCTAACTATAACGAAAACTCACAGGAGAGCTTTTTTATGCAGAAAAGTGCGAAGAATCAGCTTTTTTGTTCAAAAAGCAAAAAATTGCACTAAGAAAAAAATGTCGGTCATTTTAATACACTACAGATACAGTAGAGAGCGCCCTCTAGCGACTACAGTAAAACTATGGTTCGTTTTGTCGTACCAAAAAACCCTTGTATACCAATTTCCACTGTTATAATCAAATATTATACGAAATATTTAAAAAAAACTATTTTAAAAAGTAAATTTAAACACCCTGTATTTCGGAAGCCACGCATTTTTCGACCCATGTTTATATAGACTTTATGCACTAATTTTAAAAGTTCTATCGAATCTTAAAGTTATGCAACAATAAACTGAAACACCCTGTATTTTATGGTAGCCTATCTGGTTTATTGTATTTGCAAACTTGCTGAAAGCAACAGTAATAGAAATACTTCATGCTCGCTCGAAAAAGTGAAACGTAATGCATATAATGTCGCAGTGATTTTTTCTCATTTTGTAGGTTGTGGAAGTGAATATCTGTTCACGGGAAATAACTTTTAAATAATGCCGATATCAAGCCAAGGAAACAATAGCTGTTACTCATTTTTACCGCAATCTTTCTAAATGGACTGTGAAATTTGGTTTTTACCTGGTGCCGTAACAATTTTGATCCGTCAACAAATCTAAGAATATTATGGAACTTGATCAGTCATGCTCCAGATAAATATTCAGTTCTTGACGAGGGGCGACGGAAAAGTAGATGGAAACTACTAAAATGTTCTACAATTGATTAACATATTAATTCATCATATACCGTACAGGGTTTGTCCGGAAAGCAATAGGACTGAGTCGATTTAAAAAAAATGTATTGACCCAATCGTTACAATTCTTTAAAAGCTTTCAAAATAGGCTCCTTCTGCGTCGATGCAGCGCTGCCAGCGCAACTTCCAAGCATTAAAGGCGTCACGGAAGGCATTCTCCGGAATAGCCTTAAGAGCCGCCTTTCATCGGCCTTTTCATTTGAGGAAAAAAAGTCCGGGGGGGCACATCTGGTCTGTAGGGCGGCTGCGGAAGTGTTGGGATGCCGGCCTTGGTCAGGTAGCTGTTCACAAGAAAGGCGGTGTGAGCCGGGGCGTTGTCGTGGTGCATCTTCCAGTCGGCTGCGATGTCTTGTCGGACCCGACTGACCCTTCGTTTGAGTCTCCTGAGCACTTCCACGTAAAACTTGGCGTTGACGGTTTATCCAGAAGGAACAAATTCATGGTGGACGATGCCTTTGATGTCAAAAAAGACAATGAGCATCTTTTTTCACTTTGGATTTGCTCATTCTTCCCTTTTTGGGGCAAGGAGACGCCGTCGTGTGTCACTCGGAAGATTGCCTCTTTGTCTCGGGATCATACTCAAAGATCCACGACTCGTCCCCTGTGATTACGTTGTTCAAAAATTTGGGGTCACTTTCACACATGTTCAAATTTTCTTGGCACACTTCCACTCGCCGCAAATTCTGGTCGTCAGTGAGCACTTGCGGGACCATCTTCGCGCACACCTTGCGCATGTTCAAATGCTGTGTCACAATGTCATGAACCACAGATTTTGGTAAATTTAACATCTGGGCAATTAAACGAATACTTAGTCGATGGTCTGAGTTCAAAACTTTGCGCACACGAGTCACATTATCGGTGTTTGTCGAAGTCGAAAGTCTTCCAGCATGGTCTTCATCAGCGACCTCTTCCCAGCCCTCCAAAAAGACCTGGTGCCACCGGAACACACCACTTCTTGCTAAAGCAACACCTGGGTAAGCCCGCTTGGTTAAATATATCAATGGGGTTCCGAAGATTGTTACTTTAAACGCATAACTGAACCCAATAACAGACCAGATTGTCATGAGAGACCTAGGCTAAGGTGCTCCTACCAGAACGTTCGTGGTCTGAATCCTAAGACGGTGTCATTCTTCAATGCAGTCTGTGACTACGAATTTGATTTAATTTGCTTGACTGAGACGTGGCTGTCTGTGAATGTCAGTGATAGTGAATTATTTCCGGCTGAATACTGTGTGCTCAGATGTGATCGTGACTTTATTCGATCTGGCCTAGTTTCCGGCGGAGGAGTCCTGATAGCCATAAAACGCGATTTCCATGCAATTAGAATTGACGCTAGTGCTTTGAGTCGAATCTTTCCTTCGATCGATACTGTATGTATTAGGCTTATTATTAACCATGAGCATTTTGTTATCTTTTCTATTTATATTCCGCCTTCAATTAATTTGGACATGTTTGGTCAGTACGTTGAAGCTTTGGATGTATTTAAAAATGCATTCAGTAATTATAAAATAATTGTTGCTGGTGACTTTAATGTCGCATCATTCAACAGTGATGTTAATGATCAGAAGTCTCAATTAATGAGCAACTTTATTTCGTTTTTAGATTTAACTAATTTTAATAATATTCCAAATATAAATGGTCGAATACTGGATTTAATTTTAGGAAATATCGAAATAGAAGTCATCAGAGATAATACACCTTCTGTTAAAGAGGACGTTCATCATCCTGCACTGTTCATGGAATTCATTACATCCGGATCTCCAACGAAAGTCCCATTTGCTAATTCTCCACGGTTTAACTTTCGCAAAGCTAACTTTCCTGAAATGTACACAGCCTTGCAAGATGTTAATTGGACGGAGGTGATCAGTGCAGTTAATGTTGATGTCGCTTGTACCGCCTTGTATTCAGTTATCAATAACATCTCCATGTCCCTAAATGTAAAAATAAAATGTTTTCGTATCCTCCATGGTTCACACGTGAAGTTATACTTAATATCAAGGAGGAGGACATAGCAAGAAGGAACTGGAAACGTGAAGGTACTAAGTTTTCTTATGATCAGTTCAGTAATTTTAGGAAGCTCATTAAGAACCAGATCAGTGTTGCCTACTCCGCTTACGTTCAATCGGTTGAGAATGCCATTGTCAATGATCCTAGCAAAATCTAGTCATTTGCCCAGATCAAAAAACAGCAATCTAGAATCCCCCAAGGATGACGCTTAACGGCAATGTCTGCGATACGCCTCAGGATATAGTGGACAGTTTTGCTACCTTCTTTTCAACAGTCTTTTATCCCGTCTGGTCTACTAGGGTCATCTCCTCCAACAGATAAGTCTACCGATATCATTTCTTTAAAAAATATAAGTGAAGAAAACGTAACTAGGGCTTCGAAAAGATTAAAGAACAAAATGACGTCTGGATGTGATGGTATTCCAAGTTGTTTCGTTAAAGATTGCAATATCTCGTCGGCTGCCACTCGACTACTTGGTTTCTGTATCAGAAACGGGAAGGGTTTCTCCAATATTGATACATTAATGACTTTATTTTTTACTTTTGTCAGGAGCAAGTTGCAGTATGTGACTCTGATCTGGTCTCCTATATACCAAAATTCTGTCGTGATCCTTGAGGCCATTTAAAGTAAAGCTTTAAAGTATTTTCACCTCAAATGCACAGGTTCTTATCCAGAAAGAGGTTGTGACCATAGTGCCCTATCAGAGTTTTCCAATTTGGATTTACTGTCAACAAGACGAAACATATTTGCTTTGTCGTTTTTGTATGGCCTCATTATGATAAAATTGACAGTCAAAATTTACTTGAAAAAATATGTTTCCGCGTTCCAAGGCTAGGGAGTCGACAACAAACGGCATTCTATTGTCAAGCTGGCCGTACAAATGTTATGACAAAATCGCCAATTAATCACATGTGCTGCGTCATGAACAGTGTTACTGAATCATGTGATATTTACAGTGATAGTTGTGCATCGATTATTAACTGCTATAGATCATCCAATCTTATGTAGAATGTGTGATACTATAGATTTAAGTCCAAGAACCATGTCTCTTTAATAGTTATTTTTTCAGCGTTTTCTGTAATGGTTGGAAATAAATAAATAAATAAATATCAGACGTCTCTGTCGCAGATTTACCGAGTTTGACACCGAATTGAATCGCGTACCTCTGCCCTAACGAACGCTGCATTTTCGGCTTGCACCACTCACAGAAACACGTCGCGCGAAAATGCCTGTCCTGACTCTCCAAGTGCTCGGAGACAACTGACCAGCCGCTCATTCGTTAGCTAGGAACGCCCTCTACCGAATCCAGTCGGTGCGCGCCTGCTCCGAAGTACAGTCAAGGCGGAAGAAAATGAGTCCTATTACTTTCCGGACAAACCCTGTATTCTGGCTCCCAAAAATTTATATGGAAGATACTACCGCCATCTATGAGACAGAAGCATATCCAAATACTCTCCCTTCAAAGTAGATTCTTAATTTCATTTTTGCGTTCAACTACTCATAAATGGCGTATGGATCTTTTAGATCTTTTTTTGGACACCGAAATACAGTATGTGGCTGTCTTTCTTGAGGTAAAACACGTTAGTCAATAGTTCTATCAAATCACTGCCACTATGTATCTTGTGACGGGTAAGGACAGACTGAAGGCAACTCTCTACCAGTCTATCAAAGAGTTAGCTGCCAATAAATGAAATTCAGAGTTCTATTTATTTCAATGAAAAATCGCAGTAAATCCTAGACATGGAGAATTATGATGTATTTATTCATATAGTATAAATATTAAAGCGCAACAAGTACAAACCTGACTACCGGATCATCACCTACGATAAAATTTTAGCACTTATTCAAAACGTACCAATCATGAATGATAGCTACGGAAACTTAATCTCGGAGTCTGTTCTAGGGAGCATGGGATGACTTTGAGGGTGATCCCAGCCCTTCTATAAATACGGTACCTTGTGGAGCCTCTCACGGATTGGGTTGGATGTCTGCTAGGTGCCCGTACTACCCTTAGTAAACGCCAAATCAGTACTCTATTGTAGGACTACGCCTTGGCAAGATCCACACTGCTCGCTACAATTAAAGTTGCTCAAATAGATCAGAAACCTAATTCATAGCCCCTTAGCTGAAACACGAGATCCTATTTAGGCACAATATGAAACTGTCCTCTCAGGTATATGCCCGAAAGCATCTCTCTTACATGGAAGCTATTACGAAGGCGCAGTTTGAATTGACTAATCATAGCCTGGCCGACCTTTCTTAATTCAGACCCAGACCCACGGTCTAGTCGAACTAGGGAGTTTTTGAAATGTTGACGTTGGATCTATACACGGTGTTTCAGTTTATTGTTGCATAACTTTAAGATTCGATAGAACTTTTCAAACTAATGCATAAAGTCTATATAAACATGGGTCGAAAAATGCGTGGCTTCCGAAATACAGGGTGTTTAAATTTACTTTCTAAAATAGTTTTTTTTAAATATTTTGAACAATATTTGATGTATAACAGTGAAAATTGGTATACAAGGGTTTTTTGGTACGACAAAACGAATCATGGGCATAGTTTTACTGTAGACACTATAGGGCGCTCTCTACTGTACCTGTAGTGTATTAAAATGACCGTAAATTATTTCTTAGTGCAATTTTTTGCTTTTTGAATAAAAAAACTGATTCTTCGCACTTTTCAACATAAAAAAGCTCTTCTGTGAGTTTTCGTTATAGTTAGCCGTTTTTGAGATATTTCGATTTTTAAGGTTCGATGCATTTTTAATTATTTATGGGAAAATAATTTTTTTTACATTTTCGTTTTGGGCATTACAAGTAATTAAGATGATCGTTTAGATTGTGTTTTTGAACACACCAATAATTCCTAACTCCAAATAAACACAAAAAAACAGAATAATAATTTGTTTAATTTTCCAATATTATTTTTAACAAATTAAATTAATCATTTATAACTAAAATGCTATTGGATAGTTAGGACAAACATATAAAATCTAAAGTAGTTGCTCGAAATGTAAACTCAATTGTTCAATACACAATTCACAACTACAAATGATCGAACGTGGTATAGCATTATTCAAATAGGATTTATTTCATCACATGTATTCCTGATTCTGTCTATTAGCATATCTCTTGTGGTTACGGGAGTCTGGTACACTTTTTCTTTTAGAAATCCTCACACAAAGAAATCTAATGGATTTAGGTCAGGGGATCGTGGAGGCCAGGCGACTGGTCCTCCACGACCGATCCATCTTTCTGAATAATTTTCGTCCAGCCAGTTTCTAATTATTCTCGAATAATGAGCTGGACAACCATCAAGCTGGAACCAGGCCAATCCTCTTAAATCTAACATAACATCATCCCACATATTTGCATGTTCAGTCTTTAAAAATTCCAACATTTAACCTTGCAGGCAAAGGTAGGGTCCAAATAGTCGATTACGGTAGATACCAATCCACACGTTCACACTAAATTCATGCTGAAAATTTCTTTCCCGAACTGCACGCGGATTTTCATGCGACCAAATATGTTGATTATGAAAATTTACCACTCCACGTCTAGTGAAGCATGACTCATCGGTCCATAAAACGTTACTTAAAAACTCCCTATTATTATCAGTTCTATCAAGAATCCACTGACAAAATTTGATTCTTCGTTCTCTGTCCCCTGGCTGTAGTCCTTGCACAGGTTGCAAATGGTAATGACGTCTATGGCCATTTCTAAGAACACGGTAAACATGGATTGCTGAAATTCCCAAGGCACCAGAAACTCTCCTAACACTTGTGGTCGGATCTCAATCAAACTCACGCAGTATCATACGGGTAAATCTGCGCTGACGAACATTTATATGTTGATCCCTTTGGAGATTTCCAAAACCATTTTCAATTATTTGGCGATGCACTCTTACAAATACTGAGCGAGTTGGATGTCGTCTGTTTGGAAATCTTCGTGCGTATTATCTGGCTGCTTCTGCTACGTTTTCATTTACAAAGCCATACACAGATTGAATATCCGCTAACTCTTGATTGGAGAATAAAAATGGCATTCTTATAAAACTTACAAGAAAAAATAGGAAAAAGAAACCAGCCTACTTCTAAAAATTATCGAGATACTGACTTTTTAACGTTATTTTATCATAAATAATTAAAAATGCATCGAACCTTAAAAATCGAAATTTCTCAAAAACGGCTAACTATTCACAAAAATTCACAAGAATGCTTTTTTATGTTGAGAAGTGCGAAAAATCAGTTTTTTTATTCAAAAAGCAAAAAATTGCACTAAGGAAAAATTTTGGTCATTTTAATACACTACAGGTACAGTAGAGAGCGCCCTCTAGCGGCTACAGTAAAACTATGCCCATGGTTCGTTTTGTCGTACCAAAAAACCCTTGTATACCAATTTTCACTATTATACATCAAATATTGTTCGAAATATTTAAAAAAAACTATTTTAGAAAGTAAATTTAATCACCCTGTATTTCGGAAACCACGCATTTTTCGACCCATGTTTATATAGACTTTATGCATTAATTTTAAAAGTTCTATCGAATCTCAAAGTTATGCAACAATAAACTGAAACACCCTGTATAAAAATTCGATAACGACGACGAAACAATAATTGTATATGAGCTAGAAACATTTAAAGCGGAAAGTACGCGAAATTTTTGAGTCCCATAAATTCGCTCACCGTCGAGCACCTTTACACATGTAAGAAACGGTATCTATTGAAGATATAAAAATAGGTTGTGGTAAATTTGTGAATAAAATGTTAAAAAGTCGTAAAAGGTGGCCGGTTGCATGTTTTGATTTTTATTAAAACTGAAATTATTATAAGCTTTGCATGTAATATCTGGAGCTTATCATACAGTGTATATGCTGATAGACCTCCATGCTTGTCTGGCTGCTAAATAAAGCCACATAATAATTTCTAGATCAATATTGTATTTGCTTCCTTTATAAATGTGTTTCTATAACGTTTTTAATAATATGTTTGTTTGAAGTGCATTCATGATGTTTTTAATATTCGTGTGTTATTGAATTTTCCTATGCTTCATCAAAGTCTCTTGGAACAATAAATTATTCATTTATTTATTTACTTATTTACTAATTATGTACGTTTGGACTGTCGTTTACCGACACGACGATTTCGCCACCATATTGACCTTGTTCAAGTACAAATGTACTGCCACGAATGGTTTCCTTAATCATTCTCCTAAACTTTCTTGGTAACACCAGTTTCTCTTTTGCGTATCTTCTATCGGCGCTCTCTCAAATTCGATAGATTATCTCTCAATTTCTAGTTTCAATTTGTTGCACTCTGCCAAGTAAGCGTTAAGTATGCTGGACATAGCTGATATTTCCTTCACACTGGCCTTGCTTCTTCTTAGTAGCGACGGAGTAACTAGCTCCAGTTCAGGATCTTCTGAATGAGCGTGTTCAAGATCATTTGAGGAAATCTTCACCTCACCAAGATGAAATTTTTCTGTCCATGGTGCAGTTCCGTTGTTCTTCTACCATTCTATGGTTCTCTTCCTCGGCCTTGCGCTATTCCTCCAAACATCGTTTTCCCTCGATTAAGCGTCGACGATTTTTTTCAGCTTCACGTTTCACCTTTTTTATTTCGTTCATCACGGGTTCCTTCTCTTTGCGATTGTTCTCTTCTGCTGGATTTTTTTTTCATTTCCTGCTTTTTTAGTTCCTCCGTGCGCTTTTCTTCAGCTAACTTTTGCCCCCTAAATCTAATAGGCATGTGACTAGTCTTTCCGAGTCAGTCTCGGTTCCAACTTCTCTCTGCACAGTGAACAGTAATTGAAATATACTAAGTGCCACATAAATCCGAACACCCAGTTTAAATGGTTTTATTTTAATAAAACTTTGTATAAGTACCTAATGAAGCATAATAAGTAAATGATAAAAATTTCAAAATGATTGCACTGCTTTAAAGCCCTTTGACCTTTAATAATGTGTGGATGCACCCTGATGTGCTACGCATTCTCCAACGCGCCTAGGCATGCTTCTGATCAGGTGGTCAATGTCCTCCTGTGGTATCTCATTCCAGGCAACCACCAACTCCTCTCGAAGTGCTTCTAGAGTCTGAGGAGGACGTTGCAAATTGAGCAATCTCCTACCCATCATATTCCACATGTGCTCAATTGGGGATAAGTCGGAACATCTTGGTGGCCATGGTAACAATGTGACATCATTATGTTGAATGAAGTCTATTGTGACTCTTGCAACATGTGGTCGGGCATTATCTTGTTGGAAAGTTGGATCTACCAGGGTGTCAAGATAGGGTAAAACATCGGGTTCTAGAACTTCGTGGATATAACGCTGCGCGTTCATGTTACCTCTGATGAAGATTAAAGGTGACCTGGAACCATAAGCTATAGCACCCCAGACCATAACTTCAACAGTGTGATGAACATGTCTTTCAACAAAAACTGTGTATTCCTCCTTTCACCACGTCGCCTTCTAACCCTGGCACGACCATCGTGCATGCCTAAACAAAATCGAGACTCGTCACTAAAGACAATACTGTTCCATTCCTGATCCCAGAGTGACCGTTGTCTGCACCACTCAAGGCGATTACGTCGGTGTTCTCGAGTTAAAGGGAGGACCCAGTGTGGCCGGTATGAAAACAAGCCAAAACTTCTCATTCGTCGGTAAACACTTCGCATGCCGATAGGTCTTCCGTGTTCTGCAAACCATTCATTTGCAATGGACCTGGTAGTGGAGAAACGGTCCCTTAAGGCCAATAATCTTAGGCGGCGATCTTCACGGTCTGTTGTTCTACGGCGGCGTCCAGTGCCCCTTGCTCTACACTTCTTTGCACTCTAACTGCAATTGCCCGAAAACAAAGTCCAGCTTCCCGAAGTCCCACTATACGGCCCCTATCAAACTCACTAAGTTGACGAAATCGTACAGGTCTCCGTACTCTAGGCATCGTAACCGATCGTAAAGGATGTCAAGAACCAAAATCCGCCAACGTTGATTCTTTACTGCGGCTGAAATATTCATTTTTAGAGCGTTAGTGAATTAAAAAAAGCTGTATAAAAACCGGAATGTCCAACTGATAAGGCTGAACATTTTTTCACTTGTTATTTACAGTAAGATAAATACATTCACCAACTTTTATTAAAATAAAACCATTTAAAGTTTGTGTTCGGATTTATATGTCACTTAGTATATTTTAGGTCTCACCTAAAGGGCAGATAAACATAGATGGTTAATAGGACGAATTCCTTAAAATGGATTCAGAAGCTGCTGAGGCTATTCGGTAGCATGTGTGCTAGGTGCAGGTCGACGTACTGTGTACCGATGAAACTTACTAACAAGAATATTTGCGAAATACGCATCATAAAATACCGAAATAGCTCGTTATCTCTAATCCGTAAATTCCTGTGTCACAATAAATCTAAAAAAAATCTACAGAGGTCAGTTTTTCCGTAAATTCCTACCCCACTGTTTCTTTCGTTGGGATTATCAAGCGACAGCTGATACCAATGTCGTGACCAAGGATTAAAGCACAATGCTACGTTTCGGTATTACTTTTGTATAGGGGGATTAAAATGTCACACTGATTAACACGAAACGAAAGCTATTCGCCAAAGCACTAGGGGCGTCTGTACTGCATCGTGATGCCGGTTATAAGATACTTTGATTAAATTGTGCTACAGACAGTGATTCTGACGCAAGAATAATAAATTAATGCGGTCTTATGCAAACTTCTAACCAATGGCCTCCCAGAGAAGCTTTGCAGATACATGGCTGACTTCCCTCTGGCTAATAAATAATTAACGAGTTATCGTCTCCATCAGACGCTGATGTTGTTTCAATTACCTATCAACGACCTACTTTCCCGTACTATCAATCCGATCCACAGCATTGTTGATGACAGCACTTTACATGCAGGAATTCAGAGTGGCGAGCCGACTTCTGCCGGTGAACTGGAGAGAAAAAGAATGTCAGCGACTTCCTCTCTGTCGGAGGATTTGGAAGTTATCACTGCTTGGGGACGTAACAATCTAGAACAGATTAATGCTTCCAAAACACAATAGTGTAACTTGAAAAATAAAATGCGCCCTAACGCTCATCCGGGTTCGATGGATGGCTGAGTTATATCTAACAGCCGTCCATTTCGGCTTGTCGGAGTCCAGATCTCCGAGGACGATCTGTATCGAACGCATCTCGTCAATCGCAGCAGCTGCTGAGAAAAAGCTGGTATATTTGTTTGAGGTTGTGAAATACTTTTTTCTACATAGCCTCCTCACTCCATATAAACCTCAGACTACACCTATCCGCGAGCACTGCTCACATCTTTCGGGTGCCGCCTTCCCGACTACATGATTCGTGATATATGCTGTTCTGAAGAGGGCTGGACGACTGATGGATGACTCTTCTCTAACGGACAGTCTCTAGGCCCTTGTGCAACGACGTCGTCGGCGATCTGGCTCTTTTCTACGGCTTCCCTCATCCTTAGGTTGTGGTAATTATGGAACAATCTACTTGAGGAGGCGTTTCTTGGTTCTACTAACCTTAGGCAATCCAAAAATATTTATATAAATATAAGGTGTCTTTAAGGCCCGTATCGTCAGTGGTCCCTACAATTGTAGGGCGCCTTTATGGCCTCCTTGATTGTCATACTCCTTTCTCTACTTCAAAAATTTCTAGATTACACTTGTCCCGTGTCAACGTCAGCACTCTCCTATTGTGAAGATATGTTTTCTTTTTAAATTGTAGGAAATTTCAGGCTGATAAAACATGATAAACTCAAAAGCAAGCACAATTTGATGCAAATAGATGTTTGTCACATAACCTCAAAATAGAGCGCTGACACGGAGAAGTAGAAAACTATGACAATCAAGGAGGCCATAAAGGCGCCCTACAATTGTAGGGACGACTGACGATACGGGCCTAAGCTCCTTCTAGCAGCTGCGATGCGCTGGTATTTAGACTTCTGCCTACACGGCCGGTATATATATTTTACATATTTTATTATATTAAACAGGGTGATTCATAAAAATGTGAAAATATTTCTATGGTAGAAACTACATTTACAAATAATACAAATATTTCTATGAACATAAAAAATGAAAAATGTCGCACACCGAGGTAAATGGTGTAAAATTCTGGTACAAAAAAGTGTGTGTGTGTACTAGCTACGATGTCAATACTTCATGTACATAATTTCAAGTCAATATCTCAATTCACTCCAAAAGTATTGCCAAGTTTTTTAAATCACCCTGTATATGGAGATTTTCTATTAAAAAATTCAAATCTGGCTTCCGAATCCGAAACATTCACCACTATTTGGACACCTACCGAAAGCTGGCGTAAAATGAAGTGCCATAGCGGAAAGCCTAAATTTGTAAAATAAAGCCGTAGTCCAATCTTCTGTTCCTTGAAATAGTATTGCCGAACCTAATTCGGCCCCAAATTACTTCATAACAAAGCTTCGTCGCCAAAATGGAAACCGAAATACGAATCCTAATGGTAATTTGAGACTGAGAACGTATACGAAACCGTAAAAAACACGTAATGAGTTTTACGCTACGAAATACAGTGGTGTAGTCATATATAAAGAGCTCCAAGATACATTAATATATTATTAAGTGTACCGAAAAATTCTGTACGTTGCGATATTAATAATTTTCGACATGTGCGCACATTTTCACTTGACAAATATTTGGCTCACACTTTCTACTTCACACTAACTTATACTTGCTGATCTTGCAAATGAAGTATAACAAAAACTATTTGCGTTGGAAAGACAAACGCGATAGTATAGTCACTGCTACTGAATGAGGTTCATTCATGATTCTACAGGGTTATCCAAATTAAGTGTCCACCATTAGTAACTTTGTTATTAGTGAAAATACAAAGTTGTTTGAATTAGCAAACTAGTAGCATTTTTAACGCTGGTAAAAATGAGAAATAAAAAAAAAACAATTGAGAGTCGTTATTTTGATTTTTTTCAGTAAAATAACATTTTTTTAAATGGAAACCCCTGTATATTATATTTTTTTCTGTTAAAGCATCAAATTTTAAACAAAAAAGCTTACAATAACTTTTCTCCTAGGTTACAAATTGTTGAAGTTATGGCCTCCAATCTGAAACAATTACATTGTATCGACAAACTTTATTTTCAACATCAACTTATAATCTTACAAAATACAATAACAATTTTTTTTAAAGAAGATGCTCGAAAACACCACCTTGTTCTTCAATACATTTTTGGGCACGTTTTTCAACTGCTCGAACTGTCTTAAGTATGGTCCTACCATCTATCTGGGTTATCTTTTCCCTAACTGCAGTCTTTAACGCGTCAAGGTTATCGTACCTTCGCTTGTAAATTTGGTTCTTTAAGTAACCCCACAAGAAGTAATCAAGTGGGTTTAGATCTGGTGATCTGGGAGGCCACTGTATTGGGCCATTTGTTCCTATCCACTGATCATTCAAAGTAGTACTTAGAAAATGATAAGTACCTCTGGAGTTGTGGGCAGGTGCGCCATCTTGCTGAAAATGCAGATGATTTCTACTTATAAGATCCAATTCGTCTAAGAAATTAGTCAGAATTTCTGACATAAATTCCACATATCTTTCACCAGTTAGGGTTCCCTCATAAAAGAACGGGCCAACAATTTTTGAACCAATTATACCGCACCAAACGTTGAAACTGAAACGGACTTGTGGGAATCTTGGATGTACTAACAAAAGATTTTCTCTTGAACAATAATGGTGGTTTTTTCTATTAAACATTCCAGAATTTGAAAAATTTGATTCATCTGTCCATAAAAGGTAACGAAAGTTATTTACATTTTGGCGACAGAAGCTAAGATACCAATGGCAAAAAACAAGTCTTCTCTCTGGATCCCCTGCCAAAAGCGTTTGAACTGGTCGGTACTTATACGGAATAAATTTGTATTTTTTTAAAATCCTTTGAACATAACTGAAATTAGAGTCCTTGAGAATATCTGCTATTGAATTCTCACGACAAGCTTCAAAATATCCAATAACTGCAATTTCCGTGGCCTCGCTTATTATGAATTCTTTCTTTGCCCTTGTTTTAGCAAAAACATTTTCGTTACCCCTAAATTTTCGATAAAGTCTCAGAAAATATCGTTCATACGGTTGAATGCGAGCGGGATATAATTCACTGTAGTATTCTCTTGCTCTCAAGGAGGATTTTCT
Organism: Acanthoscelides obtectus; assembly: GCA_963669975.1. Classification (NCBI taxonomy): domain Eukaryota; kingdom Metazoa; phylum Arthropoda; class Insecta; order Coleoptera; family Chrysomelidae; genus Acanthoscelides; species Acanthoscelides obtectus. Next base: position 38,826,520 of record CAVLJG010000007.1, on the reverse strand, counting down.
GCACACTAAATAGCATTCTAACATAGCACACTTTTCTTCATGGGAGAACATTTTTCTTTAAATTAATGACACAATAAAGCTTATAAACAAGTATTTACACTAATGTTTGACATTATTTGATTTTATCATTGTTTTCCAAAGCCTTCTAGTTGCGAGTATGTCCAGTTTAACAATTTGTCGCTTATCTTAATGCTGTCAAATCGCGAACGCCATGTTGTTTTCATAGCCGTCTTAATATTATAATACTGCAAATAATTAAAAATATTTATCGTTATTTTGACTTTATTTTTGACTTTAGCGAAAAAGTCATTATGAACTTTTTTGTTTAAAATTTGATGCTTTAACAGAAAAAAATATAATATACAGGGGTTTCCATTTAAAAAAATGTTATTTTACTGAAAAAAATCAAAATAACGACTCTCAATTGTTTTTTTTTATTTCTCATTTTTACCAGCGTTAAAAATGCTACTAGTTTGCTAATTCAAACAACTTTGTATTTTCACTAATAACAAAGTTACTAATGGTGGACGCTTAATTTGGAAAGCCCTGTATATCTTATACAAATTCAAACAGAAATTCTAAGCGTTTAAAAATGTATTAAAAGTGTTTCAGTGGAACTGCTGCTTCTAACACAACATGTAGAAGAAACTTCAAGAGAATTCAAAATACGTGTCATCCAATCTTGGTAACTTTACGAACATATCAGGCATATTTCAAATTTAATAGATTTCCCCTACATTTGCGCCCAAAACAGGGGCAGAGGGGAGTTTTATGATTAGTGTGGAAATATTCTGGATGGGCACGCTGCAGAATCGGACCTATTTTGGACCGCTAAATAACAGAAGAGTATTTGAGCCTCAGCCAAAAAATGTCGTGCATATGGTGGAAACATGAAGACTAGAGATAGGAGGCTAAACTGCCTAAGGCCCGTATCGTCAGTCGTCCCTACAATTGTAGGGCGCGTTTAGGGCCTCCTTGATTGTCATCCTCCTTTCTCTCCTTCAAAAATTTCTAGATTACACTTGTCCCGTGTCAGAGTCAGCGCTCTCCTATTGTGAAGATATGTTTTCTTTTTAAATTGTAGGAAATTTCAGGCTGATAAAACATGATATAACTCAAAAGCAAGCACAATTTGATGCAAATAGATGTTTGTGACATAACCTCAAAATAGAGTTCTGACACGGAGAAGCAGAAAACTATGACAATCAAGGAGGCCATAAAGGCGCCCTACAATTGTAGGGACGACTGACGATACGGGCCTTAGGGAAGACACTTATTCGCGTGAAGCCACTACTGGCGGTAAAGAGGGCGTGATTTTCATAAATGTAGTGCGCGTAGATATTCTGCGCATGTACACTAGTGCATGAGTGGGAGAGAGAGAGATGGAGATATGCAAGAGATGTCACTTACGCAGAAACTAAAGCACATTAGTGACGCAATGGCTATAATAGATAGCATGTCTTAATTCTCGACACTTTTGGCTTAACGACTCTCCTTCCTATATTCGGTCTTCATAACTAGGGGTTATCATACAAACCTGCCACCACAGCGATCCAAAGCTTTCATCCGTTAACCAAACTCCAGAGCCTTGACGCGAAGCTTTGCATATGGTCTTTCGCTTTCGAACTAAGCAGGCCCTCTCTAATTGCGGATTTTCATTCCTTCATAAACTATTTTTCTCCCCTCTGCCCTGACAGATGAACAATTCTAGATATCGTTTCTAGGACCAGTCTTACCTTGAACTGCTCGACGCTTTTGGCAGTCACCCTGAAAACGGTTTTAGACCTGCGAGACGAGCCTGCAAGTTTCCAGGCTCCATTTCCCTTGTGCCCTTGATGTCCTGGTGCCAAGAGATTATACGTTATTTCAGCCCCCCACTTCTTTGATACCGCTCGCGGAAACCGCTGCCGGTATGAAACATGTTAAATTAGACTTAATTTAATGTCATAGCTCCCTAGTTTTTCTGCATAGACTTGTACGATTGACAACTCTATCTTAAATAACGCTGCGGTGATGCCTAGATATAAAAGAGTTTTTCAATACGTTAACGCAACCAATAACCTAAAATGTAACAATAGCAACAATGTATCGTTTTTACATTGTCATTAATGTATTCTCTATGCTAAGATTTGACAATCTCATATCCAGCTAATTCATATAATTATACTGTTTTACTGAAATATTACAATTGGTTACAGATGAATCCTCTTGTAGTCTCAAGATCCTGTCAGGTTTTTCGTTTTTCGTTGTCCTGAAATCGATGGAAAAAGCGCGGTGGGAATCCCACCAACCGAGAACAGAGTGGTTCCTCTGGAACCGATTGCAATCGATGAAGCGATCGCTGTATTAATAGCACAGAACATAAGTAAAAATAAAGCAGCCTACTGAAGCCATCGATGTTACGATGACGATATTTATCGATGTCTAAACATTGATATTTTACTGTAGAATGGCCATCCCTACTTAAACGTCAACGTCAGTATTATTCGTACGCGCAATTTTTAACTGATAGAACTCTCTACATCTGGAATTTTAGCCTTATGCTGTCTACAGTTTTCAAGTTGTATGTATGTCAGCAGTTTTTGACCTGTTCATGTGATCGTTTCTCCCACGCCTTCCATTCTGGTATAACAGTTTTTAGCAAGTATCATTTTTTGCCCTTTCAAAAACTACTGCACTGTAAATTCACTCTTGCTCTGGATACTTGCGAAGGTTTATTAACGCTAGTGGTAATGAAGTTATTAACGCGTGGACCACACAGAAAAACGTCGTGGCCAGAGCGAGTGACTAATATGTTGTTGCGCGTGTTTATATTTTAATAATTTCCTAAATTTGACGTTACGGATATACAATTTCACCCGGTAATGGTTAGACTACGGCGAGGCACAACACGTTGGAAGTTATAATGATGGTTGAGTTTGCTAAATCAGTACTTCCCACGAGACAAAATTCTAAAGTCTAATCTGCTTTTCGAGATTGAATACAACTACAAAACTTGATCATTTTGAAAAAAATTATTCCAAAGATTAAAAATTTTTTATTTTTTAAATGTTCATGCTATAGAGAGTAGAATCGAATATACTTATTATTAATAATAATAATAAAGGCATTGTCAGTAAATCGAATAGAATTCCGAGGTAATCGAAGTAAGCAAGAGCTTATGAGTATAAGTTAATAAGTGTAGCTCATATAGCTCTCTTATCTTGAACCATCTAAGTCTCTTAAAAAACGTGAAAGAAATATTTATTGTATCTAAAAATGGATTGTAAACTATATCGCAGTAAGTAATTTTGGACATAATTAATGATTCGCAGCATAAGATTTTTTTAGTGTGATAATCGAGAATTTGTTTATTCAGATACAATTGATGTAGGAAGCATCTCTTAGTAACTTCGTTTATATGAGGTATGACCTTGAGACACTCATCAAAAAGTATTACCAAGTTTTTGACCGCTTTAGTAATTTCGATAGTAGCACCATCTAAACTAACATTGAAGTTGTTTTTAACATATTTTTTAAAAGGTTTAGGTGAAAAAATAAAAACTTTTGATTTTGAAGGCTATAGTTTGAGGTCATGATTTTTTGCATATGCACTAATTGATTTTATATCTTCATTAATTCCATGTTCAGCAATTTGTGTTGCTACTATGGAAGTGATTATACATTTGAGAGTCGTCTGCCAAAAATTGAATACTACAATGTTTGACAAAGTCAGCGATGTATAGATTAAACAATAATGGCCCGAGTACAGAACCTTGGGGTCATCCGGATGAAAGGGCACATTTACGCGACACATTCATACCGATACTAACTCGTTGGAAGCGATTAGCTCAAAAAATACCCATTATATTTATAGAGGAATCAGAAAAACAGTAAAAGTAGCACACGAGGATATCGAATGCCTTACTAAAATCAAGAAGTGTTAGTGTTGTTATCATATGCTATTCTGACGTTCTAACAATCTTGTCTGTCAGCTCCAACAATGCACCTGCAGTGATGCAGTTTTTCGGAAACAACGTTTAGTGATGGTAATATTTGAGATTCCGATAGATATTAATTTATTTGGGCGTACATTCTCTTCTCCAATAGTTTAGATAGCACAGGTAGGATACTAATTGGTCTCATATTTTTTTTTATACTCCAACTACCATGAAGGCCTAAGGCACCGATTGGTTACCGTGGGGCTATAGGGGGATACATGGGAAAGGGCGAACGCCACACGGACTCTGGCGAGGGAACACGTGTGCATGCAACATGCACACATTCTGGCTCCGCCTTCGAGATCCGCCGGGTGGTACCTCCGCGTTCAACAGTCAGAGACCGTCTACCACCTACGGACAATCACAACATCCATAGCCAAGAGAAAAATTTCTCCTGGGACGGGACTCGAACCCGCACAGCGCACGGCGACTGATCAGGAGACCGAAGAGTCTACTACTGCGGCCACCGCTGTTGCCTGAATCATATTATCATGATCAAGCAAATCAACAATATTCTAACCTTGACAAATGCAAAATATAGCGTTACCATAGCTTCGACACTGGTGAACAATTTCCAGCTCCTTACTATAGATCCGTACATTCTTCCAGCTTCAAACACCCTTTGCTGTATATGCTACTTCTAGCCGAGATTTGTGTCATATACGCCAAGGTCATTGACCAGCCATATTTTTTCTAGAGTGAAAGTGGTTTTTTAAGTACATTGTCATTATACTCGTAATACCGTGCTAGTCTAAACGTCATCATTAAAAAGTATTTCGAGCGTATTCATGAACATGAAAAGCATAGTTTCAGGTGCTACAATCAATGTTACAGTTGAAAATATCAAGATTAAGAGCTTGTTAGAATTTAAACGGATTCTCAGATCCGCAGATCAGGACAAATGAGAGAGAGATGTCATTAATTTCTGAACGGAAGGATTGGAGATTGGAACCCTGAGGAACGCCTAAGGAAATCATTTACTTTTTACCCCATGGTACTAAATGACAGAAGAACCTTCGACCTGACAAATCAAGGAAATCAGGCAAGATAATCCAAAAGATTGTTACGATCGTTAAGGCTTCTACCCCGCCTCCCTTTCATTGCGACTTAGGACTAGTGCTACAAGAACACGACAGGCAATCCATCCTACTTACCAATTTGAAGTCAATGTAAAAGTAAGCATGCTTTTATCGCTTCTTTTGATGGTGACATCCAACCGTTAGAGGTATTTTTATTAAGTGTCCCATAAACCTGAGGCAATACGTGTTGAGATATTTCACCGTTGAAAAAGGAGCACTTTAGAAGAATAATGCTGGTGAGCGTTACCGTCAATACGTTCATCCGTTATTCTCGACTTTCGAAGTAGAACAGTTGTCGATGAGAAAGAGATACTTTTGGTAGATCTACACCTTTTACGAGGGTCTCTGTTTCCGATATCTAAGGTGAGGCTTCAGAAATTCTAATTCAAAATATTACATCTTACGAACTTCCTAAACCCATACAATTTTTTTTTATATATTAAGCTGCGACAGCCAACTGGCTATTAGCAGCGGTATTGGTCTCATATTACAGTTGATGAAGCATATTACAGTCATGTAAGAAATCGATTAAATTTTGGATGTTACAGTTCGTTCCAAGGATATGTTTTAGATTTTTCCCCACTTAAATTTGATTGTTGCCTTTGATGCTCGTAGACTTGGCACTCCACTAGTATATGTTTCACTATTAACCTGGTTTCACACTGGTTCAGGTTGCTGGGTGATGAGGTAACTATGGGTTATCATGGTGTGGCCTAAGCGAAGTCTTGTTACGGCTGTTTGTATGCTTCTGTCTTCTGTAACTGTCTGCCATTCTCCGAATTTTGATTTCAGCTCACGCAGCTTAGAAGGCTTTCTTTCCCACACACCATTCCATTAGTCTGTCATGTCTTGTTTTATATATGGTTTTAGGTCTGATGCTGGTTTTGCAGATTACTTGTACGGTTACTCATTGCTGTTGCCTTTGCACTTGTATCTGCTGTCTCGTTTCCTGCTATGCCTATGTGTGATGGAGCCCTTTATAAATATTATACGTTGATTATTGCTGATGAGATTGGATATGGTTTCTTGTATTATTATGGCTAAAGGATTTTTGGTATATAATGTGTTTTTTGATGTGTTTCAGGGCGCCTAGGATTGCATACAGTTCTCCTGTTAAAATTGTAGCAGCACCTGGAACCTCCTATTGGTACTGGTACTGGTTGGTGTGACAATGGCCGCTCCACAGTTTGACCTTTGTTTTGAGGCATCTGTGTATACTTGATTGTGGTCAGGATATTTTCCGAGATTCTCGTGGAAATGTTGTTTGATTACTTCATTTGGTAGTTTGTTTTTGTCTAGATTCATTAGCCAGGTATTTATCATTGGAAACTGAATGGTCCATGGCGGAGTATTTGATACGTTGGTCAAGTATGGTTGTGGCAGTTGGCGTATATTCAGGTTTCTTAAATGTGTTTGAACTCTCCTGTTTATTGTTGTTTACATTATATTTCTGTCTAGCTGCATTTGTATATGCATATTTTTGTAAGCAGGAGCGCCTGGGTTTGATGAAGCTTTGATTACATAGGATGTACTCAGAACATCACGCCTCAGCTGCAGTGAAACATATATAATTGATATATCATCGGATAGGTCTTTTGAAATGGAAAAGATTTATCAAGGTGAAAAGTGCGAATTCGTTGTATGTTTTGACATAAATCTATAGATGGGACTGTTCGTCTTTAGTCCGATACCGAGCAAAGATTAGAACAGATGCTTGGAAAAATTGAGTATAAAGTACCGCATTTTATCAAAACACTCTAGCGTTCGGCCCGCTACTTGGCATACGTATATTTCGGTTTAGTCGTAAAAATTGTACATTTTTCTGCATTTGAAGTAAGAATCAGCTTATGTCATTTTCTGACAAATCAAATATCTTAATGAGAAAAAACACATTCAGGTCTACAATTACAGCAACAGTTTCTTTAACATTGTTAGTAATCCATTGGTTTCTGACGTATAGTAAAAAATTTTAAACCCTCAAAAGAACACGAAGGGTTCTATACCACTGCACAATATTACGATCTATCAAAAAACGTCGCCGTTTCTTGTTGTTCAATATTCCGAAGGAATTAAACAAAAAATCCGCAATTTGGTTCAAAATTCTAGGGCTTGATGCATGAAGCCTATATTGTAATGGCTGAGCGCCATCTTGTAATATTTTCTAAGTAGAATGGAAAAGCATGTGGTACCTTATTTTGAAGCTCCTTATGTGTACATTATAACTCTCGAATTTAAAATCACTACCTGTCAAGGTAGTGAACTGGCAGACTGTCAAAGTTGAACGTTTTTGTACAGTGATCGTTTATAACCCATAAACTTATCATCAATCTTGTTCTTTTGGTGGAGTCTATCTGAACGTCCGTTTGAAAAATTTGGCAGGCTTTGGAAATTCAATTGATATTTCATATTTTATTAGGTATTGTGTAAGTTCTGAGAATGTTGTAATAACATACTATAGCGCTTCCCACAACTCATGGTTGTTGAGTTATTAGCTACTCAATGTACTAAAACGCTCAACCTTGACAGCCTGCCTGATCGTCATTTTGAAAGACATGATTTTATGTTCAACCATTGCTAAGTACTCATAAGGAGCGACAATATAAGGTTCCACACGACACTTCAGTTTATTTGACAAAAAGTTCTTAAATGGCACCCAACTGCAGTCTTCAGACTTCCAGCTGCTTCCGCGTCAATTTCATCACCCTAAATGTCAGCTTTCTAATTTGAAGCATTCAAAGAAAAAACCCCGGGTATGGTGTATACAAATGAAAAAAGTCCAAAGATTCATGTTCCGGACTTTTTTCGGTTTTCTTACCCTCAACCCATTCCAACCTTGGAATTATAAAACTGTAGCATTACATAGCTAAATCGACTAGATATTTTGAGCTTGTTCATTTCCTGTTGGTGCACATCATCCCGAAGCTATGTTTCACCTTCGTTAGTGAAAAACTTTACACCACAATGAACCTGTTAAGAACCTCAAACGACACAGCACTTTCGTGTCCGCGCGAAAAACTGCTTCGTTAAAAAACTCCATCACAACTTAGTCGATTACTTGGCTAGCTATTAAATTAAACCTGAGACCAGGTACCTATATAAATTAATTTCTGCTACCGGCTCTTTCGGCCCAGTTAAGATGCCAACACTCAAAAAACTTTTAATTGAACATTTTTACCTTCAGGTGGTTTATTGCACAAAGCCCTGGTGTTATTATAGACTTGCAGCGCGATGCTTAGACGCAGATGTGCTTAAACTAGAGAGAGTGAGAGTAGGGCCACGATTTATTTAAATTTAGGTCTTTCTTCTTTGTAATACTTTTTTGCATTATTTTCAGATCCGCTCGGAAAAATGTTCTGATCCTTTTTTTTGCACAATCCTAGTCCAAATTTCCTTTTAAGGAGTATGCATGATATCAGGCCCAAAATTGTTTAAACATTTTTTTATGAAAATTGTTTTTTTTGCCTTAATGTCTTTGAGGTTTTTGTGTAACTTTGAATAAGAGGGCTTTTTCTTCAACCAAGCAAACTCTCTTGACCTGGAAGCGCACAATCAACGTCACATTCAAAGTCACATTTTTCGAGATATTTTGTCATTTCAATACTTTCTTGACACCCTCAAATATCCATAGGCAAAGATACATTTTAATTTAAATGTTCTTCCTCTTTATATACCCTGTGTCAACAATGGTGGTTCCTTTAGGATATCTGGGTGTATCCCATATCTTCAGACTTTTCCTCTTTCTCGTCGCGTTACTAGACATGTCTATCGTTATGTAAACTGCTATGCGGGTATTTTAGACAAATCCTAATAACGTGTAAAATCAGATTCAATATACGTATGTTCCACAGATATGGCGCATAAAAGTGTAAAAGGGGGAGTAGTCCAGGAAGTATTTTCACATCCACTCGGAAAAATGTTCTGATCCTTTTTTTGCACAATCCTAGTCCAAATTTCCTTTGAAGGAGTATGCATGATGTCAGGCACAAAATTGTTTAAACATTTTTTTATGAAAATTGGTGTTTTTGCCTTAATTTTTTTGAGGTTTTTGTGTAACTTTCAACAAGAGAGCTTTTTTCCACTGTCCTCTAAAACTGATATTTTCCTAGATATAAGCAGTCTAAGCATTTGAATTGGGGAATTTGCCACTTTGGAGCCGAAGAACAATATGAAAAAAGAAAACTTTATTATAACAAAGCTTCAAAGCATTTTAAGAGGTATTGTTACTGTAAAGCTTTGTTTTCTAATTATTAATCATGCTCACCCTCAATGTATATAAGGGCGTACTGAAATAGTACGCAAAAAATCTCCTGAAGATTGTAATCTGTGAAACGAGCCTGATTTGGAATCATTTCGAAAGGCTAAAGATAATGATTAAGGTTTCCACTATCATCAGAAATTTAATTATTCTTATTATTAATCACTTTCGGCGGATTTTTCAAAGAGATGCTCTGAATGAACATTCGCTGTGAGGATTTTGCGGATACCTTACAGAATACTAGTCATATTATTTCATAACAGGATCTATGAGCGCGGATTTTGGCCATCAAAATAAATTAAATTTCAAGTTGATCGGATCTGTAAAATTTTCGCCGACTCGACTGGAGTGAGTAAGGGGCACTTACGTCGTACAATAAAGAGGAATTTTAGACGTATGTGGTTTCATTCGGCCAGTAAAAACGCGGGAGATTGAAAACTACAGGGTGAGCTTTAAAAACACCTATTACATTAGCCGTTAAAGTAGTTCATTGTCAGTTACCAGTCACAATGGCCAATGTGTGTCAAAATACATATGTTCTAAGATATTGAAATGCAAAAATTTCGTAGATGTCATCAACTGGAAATTTGAGTTATTTTCAGGAACAGCCCCGCTTATAGACGATGATACTTTTGCAATGTCCGTATATGGAGTTGGGATCAAAATAATGAACTACTTTATCCTTCTGCCATATAAAGAAAAGAAAATTATAAACAGCATTCCACGAGTAGGTGCATTCGCGTTGCGAGAATGTAATCTTCACACGAACCAATATCGCGAAATTGAGCGAACGAGAACCAATAGCGTTTCTGGAGAGAAGGAAGAGGAGGAGGGGTTGAAGTGGGGTAAGTGTAGCAGAATTTCGTAGTTAATAGACGCAATTTCCTGCAAATTGATCCGACAATATTCGTTGCCGGCGCCTAATTGCCACGAATCAATAGACGTAATGAAAGGAGACCTGGCGACAAGCTGCTGGAGACTCTGGATTTGGAACAATGGAGAGACAGAATAAGAGGCGTTCTGTTGCGCAAAAAATTGGAATTGTTCAGAAGTGTGATCTGCCTGTTTACTTTCATTAAAATGTCATGTTCATTTGCAGTTTTGGTTTTAAAAACATCCACTGCCACTGAAACACCAGTCTGACTGTCGCATGCATAATTATGATTAACGTCCGGTGAAATGGCATTAAATCGAATTAGAAAATAATGCTGTATAAAAAATATGGTCACGTAGGTTGGCTCTGCACCTCCTACTCAACGCCGTCACTAGTTCATAAAGGATTGAGGGGTAAATAATTAAGTCCAGCACGACTTCAACCCTCTTAGAAAAAAACGGGCACGACGGGCGGTGAGGCCAGATGGCAGAAGGAGACGCCTATCGAAAACATTTCCCTATAATTATGAGTTTTGAAGACAAATGTGCAGGTAAACCTATGATGTGTGAAATGTGACTAATAGGTCCATAGAATTACCGGGGTTGAGACGTATAAATATACTAACAACAAAAAATTGAGATATACCCTCCGCACCACTCCTTAAAACGCCCAATCCCAGATTTCAAGTTCTACAAATTTTTTTTAAATGATTAGTAGCCAAAAGACGAAGTTTGAGCGATTGTTATTTTGTTTGCATTTGTGCCTCTAGTCCCGCCACCACTGAACTGATTTTCAAAAACAACTGAGCCTTCTCGTCCTTGGATAGCAGTGACCTTGTGTGAAAATTTCATCGAAATCGGAGCAGTACTTACTAGGTTAGTTATAGACGGTCCGAGAATTAGCGGACAGACAGACAGACCAACGGAAAGGAGTGACATGTTTCGTGATGTACATGTCATATAACATCCAAAGATATCTCAATTTCGAAATTCTTCTGGATTACAGTATCACGTCGCAGTAGCGTAGGAGGTAGAATGGGACAGGTGTAATAGTCGGCAGATTTGTGATGAGTGACCCGTGCCCTTCCAAGAATGCATCTGACACAGTCCTAAGGAAAAAATAGAACTTTAACGTAGATAAGGAGTCCGTCAAACTTAATAAAGTTGATGTTTCAAGTTTAACAATAAACACCTAAATCAGATGCTTATAAAACACACCGTCTTTAAAAAACCTTGGAGTACAACTTTTTTTTCAGGCACCAAGCAACAGTTTATTCAAAATTGAATTTATTTTACGGAAATGCCTTATATTTTTTCTATTGTGTTGACATCAAATCTTTGTTCCTCAAAAGAAGAACCTTTTGCATCATTTCAATCGAAATTAAGCAAGAAACATGGTTTTAAGATGTACATTAATCTTATAACTTTAGCTTTCTTAAACGTCAATGTGGCTTAGGTGCTTTATTGCCTCAAGCTTTATAAATAACGTTTACATAGGGGCTTATATTTCCTCAGATTATTTCGATCGCTATAAAACACCACTTAATATAAAAGTTTAAAAAAGAAATCTTACGAAAAAAGAGGTCGCATTATAGAATATTTGGTTATCATCCTAATAAATCCGTAATCATTCTTGACATCTTTCTCAAAAGATGCTTCCATCAGAATTTATTGATATATCTAAGGGTATAAGCAATGGCAACCCTAATTAGGAAAATAATTTGCACCAATCAATATACTTAATGGAGCGACAGAATAAGAGACACTTCATAGCAAAGAACATAAAAAAATATTTGTTTCCCATTAAAATAATATTTACTTTAATTAAAATATCAGATCCTCTTACGGTTTTATTTTAAGAAACGCAGCAATGTCTTCCAAATCTGAATGTAACCTGCACCTGACTAGACTATAGCCCAGTGTAATTAGATCAAAGATCGAGAAATGTTTTCATTCTTGTAGGTATGGATAGGTAGTAATCCCGTTCAGAAATTAAAGTTGTGGCGTCACTAATAAAATAATAAATATCCTTGATCATGCAATATAGCTCTCAATATACTAATGTCATCAAAGTTACAAAACGTCTTTGGAAATTACAGTATTACATAAAAACAATTTTCTATCTTTAGTAACAATTTCAAGCATACGAATTCGCTAGTGATAGCTGGTCAGATGCATTGACTCATTCGTCATGAACCACCATGTACATCTACGTGACGTTATCATTTTCCGATCGCTTCCTTCCCCACCTATCGCACTTCTACTGAAAACATCCATCCCTAATATTCCATGAATATTAATCCTGTGGCACATTGTGTCTCCGAGCCAGCCAACCAGTGTGTCATTTGCATTTCGGACTAGCTTCATCAGAAAATCTGCATACACGTCCCCCTCTTTCCTCCTGACTCTATCCTAGACCCCCTTGCCGTTTCATAATATTTGTCTAACACGACGTAGCGTCAGCTCAATCATAGTAGTCGGGATATGCGGCTGTCACCAGGTGTTACACTAGATGTGTCTGTAGCGTGAAGCTGTGGATATTGAAGCTGGTTCTACAGTGCTTTCCGCAAAGGCGATATCTATTATTACCTATTTGTTGAACGGGTTAAGTTAGAAAGCCGAAATTCGGAAAGATAACATTGACATACGAGTACTATATTTTAACAGTTGAAAATTTCAAGACGTAACATTATGCTTACTCTCCTCAGTATTTTAACTGGAGCAGTGCTCGAGATAACATGCTTTTGAGAAAATGATGGTAAGCACTTGAAAAATTTGGACGTTGTAAGACATGATTTAAGATAGTATTTCGTTCTCGTTTTACTCAATATGTAACATAGTTGCACTTTGCATTTCAGCAATCTCACGAAATGTTGGCTCATCTTTTCCGATATTTTTCGTATCCTTTACCAGCTTTTTAAGACGTTATCCCTATGCATGACTGTCCTGGTATCGTTAATTTCAATTTTCAACACCAGAACTGGATCGATTTAAAAAACCGACACAACCTTAACACTGTATACCCGGAGCCATTTGACTTAAATGGGGACTGACATAAGCGTTTTAAGATCTGTAGTGCACCGAATATTTCACAAAATTGCTTTTTAATTGATTTAGTAGATAATTAGTGTAAGAAAAGGAAACGGTTTACAGCATATTTGACAGATAAATAAATAATAGTCAATGTCAATATCTTTTTCACCTTGTAACTTTGTTTTTAAATGTAATGGGTTGTGAGTACTTCATAATCCTAGAATATAAAATCATTATCTTTCAAAATGGTGAACTTGCAGCCTCTCAAAGTTGAGCATCTGTGTACATTGAATCGCTTATAACTCTACATCAGAACGTAATGGTATGTTATATCAATATTTTTAAATTGGAAGGGTCTATCTGAACGTGTGCAGTAAAATATGGGATATACAGTTTTAAAAAATTGACAGGTCAGACCATGTAATGATTATTAGCTAACGTAATTACATGGTAGTCAATATGTAACTGACTGAAATGTTTCTGTTGTCACCTGACCTCTAAGGTCACTGGATGTATGCCAACAAACCAAGCACTATAGCAATATTTAAGAAGATATGCAAAATGTTTCACTATTATAACTTCTACGCTTGAATGCAAAATACCACCCCCTTTCAAGCTCAGCCTTAATCATTTATTCTTTTGAAATATCACTTCAACTCACTTTTTTGTTATTCAAACTAATCAGATGACATAGGTATAACCTTTTTCGCAGTTTGGCGACTTACAAGCAATGCTAACGTTATAACGTAGAACTCCACCCCTTTTCATCACCTTCCCAAACTAAATTTTAATCAATTCCCACCTAACAGATATTCCCAATTATCCCCAGCGCCGCAGTTCCTTCCCAATTCAAAGTGTGACTGTGTCTACCCATGCCTTCACTAATCGCTTAATTTGTTTTCGTTTGTACCATGTCCTTTATGCAGCGTCGAACTCAAATAAACATTTCCTGGGTACAAACTAGGTCGGTCTTTATGTTCAGAATGTACCTCACGCATCCATGGATGGAACTATGATGAACCCTTCGGAAATTGGGAAATCAGTATCTGGGTCTTTAATAGGTGTTTTCGGCCCTGGAAATAACTCAAATTTCAAGATGATCGTATCTATGAATCAGGCAACATCGCTTAGTTGGGGAGCAAGTAGAGTATTTGTGCTAATTCTTTTTTCGTGAATAAAACCTTTAAAAGTTCATCAGTAGATATTCAACTAGTTATTTCTAAGTGACCGGCAAGGAGACCAGTAGTCACATTGTTACATCTGATTATTTTTTTAGAACCCAAAGTTCGCAATTTTGACATTTCCGTCTAAAATTCACGAATTTGAGCCCCTAGTTTTCTACTTTAAATCTACAATAAAGCGCACAATTCACAGTGGAGCACATTACATTTATGCTGACGTATTCTGTGTCTTGTGTCCCGTTACAAACTTTGAAATGAAAAAAGATGTTGATGGAAGTTTGAGCTACGGTTGTTCTTGAATACTTAAATGCAAAAATTTCACAGACGCGATCAAGTTAAGATTTCAGTCATTTTCATGGCTAGAAACACCGCTTATTAGACCCTTATCCTTTGTTAACCTCATCCGCAATTTGCAACGTTTGGGATTATATAGGTCTTCCTAAATCAAATCCAACGCGACGCGGGATGGAAGCATCCAGGAAAGCGATATGAATAACCTCGAGAAACCACCGAAATATATCGAAGATGCGTCAAATCCTACAAGTTTGTTATTGCTATAGGGATGTGCCATTTCCGGTTTCTTCAGATCCGATTTATAAGCAAACAGGTCGCTTTACCTACAACGTGCGAAGCTGCTTGGTTGGATACCATCGCAGATCGTATCTTTCGACCTAATCCTTTGACCACACAGGAAAACTTAGCTATTTTTACAATAACTATAAACTGTGTAGAGGAGAGTGCCTAGAACTAATCATATTTATCTGTTATCATTAATAGAAATAGGCGACTTATAAAATAAATATCCCAAATTTTTCTTACCTCCTCAAGCTATGTAACCCTGTCTAAGGCAGCATTCGAACCAGTAAACTCCAGAAAGTTAAGAAATATTCTAATTTTTGCTACCACTGATCGAATTCTTTGATTATCTTCATTTTGTCCCTACATCAGATGATGAAGGCTACATGATCTCCAACAACTGAAGTTGTTATTCTTACCTGTAACAAAAAGCATCAAATGAGTGATATCAACAACAAAATGACATGAAGTTAGCTCCAGGCAAAAAGCAACAAATTTTGGGTGAAGAAAGTTGATTGAAAGCCCAGCTTGAAATATAAACAGTCAATTGTTGACTATTTGTTTCAAGATGAAGCCAACATAATTGTCTATCAGACATTGCGGACTACAAAAAATATCCATCTCCGGCAACAACTTTACACTGCCTAGTCTTAAAATAAGGTTAAGGAAAAATCAATGAGAGTGATCTTCACCTTCCCTAGCAGGTAGTCTTTTTTATCGATATCTAATCCTGCTGAGCGAACTCGATAAGGCTCAAGGTCAAACACCATCCTACTAAGAAATTGGTAACAACACCGATAAGTGCCACCTACAAATAGAACGGTAACTGTCATCATATGTACAAGTGCAGTTGAAAGTCCCCAGTATCTTCACCCACTTTGTACACAACATACTATTTTCCAGTAGGCCATACTCGCTTGTTTGCTTTACATTTACCTGTCTCCACATGATCAGGCCTGTACTGTTCTTATGACTGCTAAGAATACTGAAACTACGTTATATGCGGTTGGTGCTTATAGACAAAAAGCAAACAGATTCACTTCAGCAAACATCACATTATAAAGGTCTCTTTCCCCTTTAACTTTTTTCACACTATGTCGAGAAAACAAGTAAAAACCTGGGACGTATCTGATCCTCCAAGTTTCCATGATTAAGAGATATGGAAAGCTTCGCCACTGTCTTACAAAGAAGACTAGAAACAGGAGTGTAAACTATCTAAAGCCAATACTGTCGGTAAGGAGGGCGCGACTCTTGGAAATAAAGTACGTGTAGAGCTTCACAAAGAAGCGCCGCATTCTCCAAGGCCTCCGCGTAATAGCAGTGGCGTACGATTAGTTTCGCTCCTGTCATCAATTTTGGTGTTTTACTATAGACTTATTAGTTGATTATGAAAACAACGGTTCTTCAAAATATTGATAGCCACGTGACTCTAGAGTTGGTGCATTTGCGTAGGTAACGCTATACGTGCCTCTACTACCTTGGATACCTTCCGAGCATAATTAAGAATTAACTGACAATGTGACATCTTCCGTTTCTTTTAACGATCTTTTCAATCACAGATTCTACCAGATGCGTATTGGTCTCTTTCTCGGGGAACTTAACTTATTGTTTTTAAGTCATGATATGAGACAGTATATCTCGTTTTTTATATTTTGAACAATGAAAATGCAGGAGTAAGGACAACATATTTGACTGTGCCTTAGTATAAAACGCATAATGTATCACACAGCAGAGATAATTGAGGAACTCAGCTACAGATATCGATACTGCACTGCAGTGCAGTGATTTAAGCCTGTGAAGTCAACTTTTAGTAGGTAAGTGCCAGTAACTGAATAACGGTTGTTGATGAAAAACTATTGTAACAGTTCGTCTGAAATAACAATTTAAGCCATCAATACTCGATACTTCCAGCTTCACCCCCACTATATAAGTTTACCCTCCTGTTTCCAGTCTTCTTGTACCTTACCTTTCACCCTCCTTGTCAACACAGGACGGCCTCACGCCGTTCTTTCGCGTCCCAGTTTTCCTATAAATAGCTCCTTCGAAGAATCAAGGATAATCCTACGTATATACGACATAACTGTAATAAATCTTTTCGACAAAGAACGCGTTTCATAAAAGTCTAATAGGGATTCCTCGAACTCTTTCAAGGGTTCTTTATGAAACAAAGTGTGGTTGAACTATTACCTCTTTCATGTGAAAATGTTTCTTTTTGATGTATCACTATTCTGACACTAATATTGTTTTGCCCGTCATTGTAGGGATCACCTGTTTAAGCTGATTTGAATATGTACTTGTTCTAAGTGGCTGTGATAGCTGAATTTCTTGATAGTTCGTAAAGTATTTCCGAGGCTAGAAAAAATTGTTAAGAATAGAACAGAATTACATTTTAGGAATGAATGAATGGCACGGCCTGAGTTATCATTACATCTTATGGGCTGAGTCCAAGTACAAAGTGCTCTGAAAGCCGTTCAATTTTTGATACAAATAAATTAACAGAAGTAGTTTGTCAATTTGTATACATCTCCCCTAAGGAAGCCCTTAGTTTCATTGTCTCTGCATTCTCTAATATTCCATTATTACCAAGTGTAAATAGTAGTTAGGTATCCACCACGCCGTAGTTGAGCGAACGTACAGTTCGCGTCACGTGTTTTTGTTGATCCACCATTATGTTTTTTGTTACAAGCAAAGTTTGTGGGCAGCGCTACAATTTTCACTATTATTTCTAAATATTTATAAGCAAGCCTTTATGCGGATACATTTTTCCAAATGGTAAATTGGTTTGTTTTAGTTTTCGTCAACCAAACAAATGCCTGAATCTACTGTACCCCTACTATACTTTTGAAATCCCTTTCCAGGTTTTAAAAGTGTAGTAAGAAAACTTAATGAAAGCAAGTTGACTTCGGACTGGAAGAAGGCAGTGAGCAGGAAATTAAATGAACATTTGCGGTTTTGTGGCTAATGAAGGTAGGTATAGAGCCATGAATTTGTCTGGTTGTATGAGAAGTAAGGATTAAAATAAACACCACTAGAAGGAGGCCGGGGAAATATTTGCAAAGAGGAGCAGAAGAGGTAGAGAAAATGATGGAGAGAGAGAGTCAGCGAGAATGTCGGAAAAGGAAAAAGAAGTATTGCTTAGAACATATCATGTTGAAAGGGACCTTAAAATACAAACTTGTTTGTAAACTGCTGTCTTGATTCGGGGATTAAAGGAAGAAATTCCAACCGACGACGGCCTTTAGACCCGAATCAAGACAGCAGTTTATCAACTGGCCGCGAAAACCTTAACCAATTTGTCAAACTTGTTTGTTTCTTGAAATTTCACAGACAGATTTTTGGGGTTCATTCGCCATTTTGCATAACTATTTGCACCTCATGCATCTCATGTCTATGGGTCAAAGATATCTGAGACCAGTCATTAGTCTTATGCGACCGATGTTGCATAGATACTTAACCATAATGCGAACGTTTTCACTTCCCACACCTACTGGTGAGGAAGTAATGTAATCGCGCTAAATTTTGAAAATGAGATAATTTTTTGATATTATATGAGATGTACACCACGAAAAACATGTCACTCATTCGCTTCTGTCTGTCCGATAAACTACTGGGACAAGCACGAAAACGCTTTAGTTTTTAAGAATCTGCCTACTGGCGTTAGAGCTAGGGGTGAAAACGGGAAAAATAATAATCGCTGAATCCTCGAGGTTTCAGAGGCTCCTGATCATTCTTAGAAAACTTATAGTCGGGGTTGAAGATAGGGGATTGGTGTTTTTAGGGGATGGGGCAAGGCATATCTCATCTAGTTGGCGGGGTTATACGAGGGATGTCATTTAAGTTTTGCATATGGAAATAAAACAACACGGTAGGTAGTTTTAAATGATTCTATTGTTTTTCGAAATATTCTCCACGAAGATTAATACACATCTGCATGCGCTCGAACCAATTTTCGAAGCACCTATTCCACACGTTTGCTGGCATATCCAAAATGGCATTTTTGAATGCTTCTTCTGGTGACCGGAA